>JBBBDQ010000993.1:2747500-3382491 GCA_037127315.1 Ascarosepion bandense | reverse complement strand
GTCGCTCTTTTGGACCACTCTCTACTATTTTTAATGACTTTATCAATTTATTAATTGTATTAGTAAATATAACTTTACATGTCATATTTATTTTCATGTCCCTCTACTTTTGGACCACCCTGTATGTATAATTACTTGTCAATTTAATAATTGTATTAGTAAATATAACTTTATATGTATGTAAGCTTTCTACAATATCTACTTTTGTAGAATACCTCTGTTTGTATAATTAATTGTCAATTTAATAATTGTATTAGTAAATATAACCTTAGTATAATATTTCTGTCCCTCTACTTTTGGACCACTCTGTTTGTATAATTACTTATCAGATAATAGTGTATTAGTAAATATAACTTTACATGAAATGTTATTTTCTGTCCCTCTATTTTTGGACCACCCTGTATAGCATTACTTGTCAATGTATTAATTGCATTAGTAAATATAACTTACTATATACAAATAGTATTTCTGTCCCTCTACTGGACACCCTGTGTATAATTACTATTGTAATTGTGTTAGTAAATATAACTTTATATGTAATGTTATTTTCTGTCCCTCTGCTATTGGACCCACTGTGTATACTTACTTGTCAATTTAATAATTGTATTAGTAAATGTATTTTATATGTAATGTTACTTTTCTGTCCCTCACTTTTGGACCACCCTGTATGTATAATTACTTGTCATTTAATAATTATAATTAGTAAATATAACTTTATATATAATCATGTTATTTTCTGTGGCTCTCTACTTTTGGACCACTCTCTATGTATAATGACTTGTCAATTTAATAATTATATTAGTAAATATAGCACATATGTCATGTTATTTTCTGTCCCTCTACTTTTGGACCACCCTGTATGTATAATTACTTGTCAATTTAATAATTGTATTAGTAAATATAACTTTATATGTCATGTTGCTGTGTCCCTCTACTTTTGAACCACTCTGTTTGCTTTCATTAAATTGTAATTTAATAATTGTATTATTAAATATAACTTTATATGTCATGTTATTTTCTGTCCCTCTACTTTTGGACCACTCTGTTTGTATAATTACTTGTCATTTATAATTATATTGGTAAATGTAACTTTATATGTAATGCTATTTCTGTCCCTCTACTATTGGACCACTCTGTATGTATAATTACTTGTCAATTTAATAATTGTATTAGTAAGTATAAACTTTATATATTATTATTATTTCTGTCCTCTATACTTTTGGACCACCCTGTATGTATAATTACTTATCAATTTAATAGTGCTATTAGTAAATATAACTTTATATGTAATGTTATTTTCTGTCGCTCTACTTTTGGACCACTCTGTATGTATAATGACTTGTCAATTTAATAATTGTATTAGTAAATATAACTTTATATGTAATGTTATTTTCTGTCCCTCTACTTTTGGACCACTCTGTGTGTATAATTACTTGTCAATTTAATAATTGTAACCAGTAAATATAACTTTATATGTCATGTTATTTTCTGTCCCTCTACTATTGGACCATCTGTTTGTATAATTACTTGTCAATTTAATAATTGTATTAGTAAATATAACTTTATATACTAAATGTTATTTCCTGTCCCTCTACTATTGGACATACCCTGTATGTATAATTACTTGTCAATTTAATAATTGTATCAGTAAATATAAATTTATATGTAATGTTATTTTCCGTCCCTCTACTTTTGGACCACTCTGTTTGTATAATTACTTGTCAATTTAATAATTGTATTAGGAAATATAACTTTATATGTAATGTTATTTTCTGTCCCTCTACTTTTGGACCACTCTGTGTGTATAATTACTTGTCAATTTAATAATTGTATTAGTAAATATAACTTTATATGTAATGTTATTTTCTGTCGCTCTACTTTTGGACCACACTGTATGTGTAATTACTTGTCAATTTAATAATTGTATTAGTAAATATAACTTTATATGTAATGTTATTTTCTGTCCCTCTACTTTTGGACCACCCTGTATGTATAATTAGTTGTCAATTTAATAATTGTATTAGTAAATATAACTTTATATGTAATGTTATTTTCTGTCCCTCTACTTTTGGACCACCCTGTATGTATAATTACTTGTCAATTTAATAATTGTATTAGTAAATATAACTTTATATGTAATGTTATTTTCTGTCCCTCTACTATTGGACCACCCTGTATGTATAATTACTTCTCAATTTAATAATTGTATTAGTAAATGTAACTTTATATGTAATGTTATTTTCTGTCCCTCTACTATTGGACCACACTGTATGTATAATTACTTCTCAATTTAATAATTGTATTAGTAAATATAACCTTATATGTCATGTTATTTTCTGTCCCTCTACTTTTGGACCACTCTGTATGTATAATTACTTCTCAATTTAATAATTGTATTATAAATATAACTTTATATGTAATGTTATTTTCTGTCCCTCTACTTTTGGACCACACTGTATCTATAATTACTTGTCAATTTAATAATTGTATTAGTAAATATAACTTTATATGTCATGTTATTTTCTGTCCCTCTACTATTGGACCACTCTGTTTGTATAATTACTTCTCAATTTAATAATTGTATTATAAATATAACTTTATATGTAATGTTATTTTTCTGTCCCTCTACTTTTGGACCACTCTGTTTGTATAATTACTTGTCAATTTAATAATCGTATTATTAAATATAACTTTATATGTAATGTTATTTTCTGTCCCTCTACTTTTGGACCACTCTGTATGTATAATTACTTGTCAATTTAATAATTGTAATACTAAATACAATTGTATATGTCATCTCAAAATACATGTTATCATTTACTGTTTACCTACTTTTATACCACCCTTTAAATAACTTGAAATTGTTTTCAAGAAATGTCAGAATTCATTAAACATACAATTCTAATAACACGCAAAACTAATAAGGTAGTTGAGCACCAATTCAGCAGGAACATACAATAATGAACAATATCACAGTATCTGAAATGTCAATAGATGTTCTTTATTAGCCAAT
This sequence comes from Ascarosepion bandense, assembly GCA_037127315.1. Lineage (NCBI taxonomy): Eukaryota > Metazoa > Mollusca > Cephalopoda > Sepiida > Sepiidae > Ascarosepion > Ascarosepion bandense. The sequence continues at coordinate 3,379,478 of JBBBDQ010000993.1, read as the reverse complement.
TAATGGACACCTGATGATGCCGAAAGGTCAAAACATTGTATCTGTAATAACATCTATCTTAGCCAAAATGAGAACACTAGTTAGAAATAATACAAGTAGAGTGACATTTACTCATCTCAGAAATGAAATGAACAAAACGTGCATCTCATGCCTGCCAATTTTTTGCCAAAGGTTTTAGAAGCTGGTCCAGTTTAAAGAGTCATATTCATTCAAAGCACAATGCACTACAATGATGTCTTGTGATGATTGTATTTGACATCAAAGTGATAGCTATCATAGATAAGCAATCAAAGTTAAAGTTGTAATACTCTGGGCTCAAACTCTGGAGAAATATGCAACTAAGCCACAAAGTAAACTTTATGTTAAAAATCATATTTTAAAACCATAATTAGAAAAAGTCATCTGTATTTTTTTTAATTTAAATCTATTAAAATTTAAATCTATTTGAATGTAAATTCATTTAAATTTAAAGCTATTAAAATGTATTATTTTTGCTTTACAAAAAATTACTTTCATATTTATATTTGATACGGTTTCCATTTTAAATTGTCACTTTTGTAATTTTTATAAATTGCTTTGTGATTTAAATTCATTATTTATTTAAATTATTTAAATTGATTATTTATTTAAATTATTTAAATCATTATCTATTTAAATTATCTAAATTAATTATTTATCCAAATTATTTATTTAAATTAATTATTTATCCAAATTATTTATTTAAATTAATTATTCAAATACCTTATTTAATAAAATTCTTTTTTTATTCAAATTATTCATTTAAATTATTAAATGCATTATTTATTCAATATTTTTTAAATATTTAAATATATTATTTAAATAAAATATTAATTTAAATTCAATATTTATTCAAATTATTTATTTCAATTGATTATTGAAGCTCATTTTTTGTTCAAATTCATTGTTTATTCAAATTATTTTTTTAAATTATTTAAATTCATTCTTTATTCAAATTAATTATTTATTCAAATTATTCATTTAAATCCATTATTTAAATTCATTATTTATTTAATAAAGGATAATATATCAATATTCTTGCCTTAAACGAATTTAAAAAGCTGCTTTGACATAGTTAAATTTTTAGTTCCTTTTTTTATCAATTCACTCCAAGCAAGACAATAATGTCTCTAAGATGCAAGGAATTACTGGGAGTGAAAGAGAATAAAAGGACTTTAGAAGGAACTGAAAAACCAATCCTAAACAGGAAACAAAGGATAAACTTCTACTCCTATTCAAAACACCAGGGTTAATAGTAATCCAAATAATTAAAAATTTTTAGATTTAAAGTAAAAGAAATAAAAACACTTTTTAAAAAAATGAATATTAAAATAAAGTATTTAAAATAATAGTGAAAAGAATTATTTGAAAAAAAGTTTAAGACTTAGTCATTTATTCAAATACTAACACTACCATTACTAATTCCACACACACACACACACACACACACACACACACACACATATATAGATATATATAGATACATATATTATATTAGTCCTCCATATTCAAGCCTGCTTTGCTGTATCACAGCTCATCACACTACCGGCCATAATTATTAGGCCACCACAGTGTTTTAAAAAATGAATGAATTTCATACTATTTTTTAGTATTTATTGCCAAGTGAATAATTGTAAATGAAAATAGAATAGTTCTTTTGCTAATACTGAACAATAACATGTGCATCAAATTAATTTGTAAATATTTAATAATTACCTATATTGCAGTTTCATCAATGAAAGAATGAAGAAAATTTAGGGTTATTCGGACAAGTTCATCCTTGCTTCCTTGCCTTGTAAAATTTTGCAAAGTAATTATAACAAAAGAACCTTCATTTGGCAATAAATACTAAAAATAATATGAAATGCATCATTTCTTTTAAAATACTGCGGTGACCTAATAATTATGGCCGGTAGTGTACATATATATGTATGTATGTATGTATACTTTGACAGTATTGAAGGTTCAAACAAAACAGTGGAGAATGATGAAACACTGATTGTCAGTAAAAAGAAAATAGTTCATACTCAAACAATAAAGAATAGCTGGCTTCATTTAAAGTTTTTCTTAGAGAAAAAAGAATCAGCAAGCATCAGCACAAAGAGGAATATCTACATGAATATATATTAAAAACATATAAATTTTAACTTGCAAATTATACCCACTGTTTTATGGTCCTGATTCAAGACCAGGGTTTCTAAACCTTTTTAAGCAACAGCACACCTAGAAGCAAATGAAAATATCATAGAACACTTAGAAGAATTTTTAAAGGATATTCATTTAAATGTTATATGAAAAAAAGGTTAATAGTTTTTTTATTCAAATATAGGAAAATTTTTAAAAAGTAAACATTTAAATGTCATGAAGTAAAACCATAGATTTTTAAAAAATACTCACAAATATGAACTTAGTTTATTTCAATGTTTCTATTCAACTATTAATTGGAGTAGATAGATCTATCTATCGCCTGGTTCACACTCCACCCACGTCTATTGAACAGGTTAAGAGGCTCATCCCTTGTTCCCTGTTTAGAATGTGGTTTCCGCCTTTCTCTTTTCCAATCTTCTCACTTTGTTTTTTTTTTCAATTGGAGCAGATAGATCTGTCTATCACCCTGTTCACACTCCAACCATGTCTATTGAAAAGGTTAAGAGGCTCATCCTTGTTCCCTGTTTAGGATGGTTTCCGCCTTTCTTTTCCAATCTTCTCACTTTATTTTTTTTTTTCCAATTGGGTAGATAGATCTGTCTATCGCCCTGTTCACTCCACCCATGTCTATTGAACAGGTTAAAAGGCTCATCCCTTGTTCCTGTTTAGAATGTGATTTCCGGCTTTCTCTTTTCCAATCTTCTCACTTTGTTTTTTTTTTTTTCAATTGGAGTAGATAGATCTCTCTATCGCCCGGTTCACCCACTCCACCCATGTCTATTGTGAACAGGTTAGAGGCTCATCCTTGTTCCCTGATTGGGGTCTGGTTTTCCGCCTTTCTCTTTTCAATCTTCTCACTTTGTTTTCAATTGGAGTAGATAGATCTGTCTATCTTATTTACACTCACCATGTCTTAGACAGGTTAAGAGGCTCATCCCTTGTTCCTGGTTAGAATGTGATTTCCGGCTTTCTCTTTTCCAATCTCACTTTGTTTTTTTTCAATTGGAGTAGATAGATCTATCTATACATGGGTTCACCTCCATGTCTATTGAACAGGTTAAAGAGGCCTCATCCTTGTTCCCTGATTAGGATTGGTTTCCGCCTTTCTCTTTCCAATCTTCTCACTTTGTTTTTCTGGTGGGTAGATAGATCTGTCTACCTGCCTGTTCACACACAGCACCCATGTCTATTGAACAGGTTAAGAGCTCATCCATGTTCCTGTTTAGGATGTGGTTTCCGCCTTTCTCTTTTCCAATCTTCTCACTTTGTTTTTTTTTTTCAATTGGAGTAGATAAGATCTGTCTATCACCCTGTTCACACTCCACCCATGTCTATTGAACAGGTTAAGAGGCTCATCCCATGTTCCCTGTTTAGGATGTGGTTTCCGCCTTTCTCTTTTCCAATCTTCTCACTTTGTTTTTCAATTGGAGTAGATAGATCTGTCTATCACCCTGTTCACACTCCACTCATGTCTATTGAACAGGTTAAGAGAGGCTCATCCCTTGTTCCTGTTTAGAATGTGATTTCCGGCTTTCTCTTTTCCAATCTTCTCACTTTGTTTTTTTTTTTCAATTGGAGTAGATAGATCTATCTATCACAGTTCCACCTCCACCCATGTCTATTGAACAGGTTGAGGCTCATCCCATGTTCCTGATTAGGATGTGGTTTCCGCCTTTCTCTTTTCCAATCTTCTCACTTTGTTTTTTTTTTTTCAATTGGAGTAGATAGATCTATCTGTCGCCTGGTTCACCTTCACGTCTATTGAACAGGTTAAGAGGCTCATCCCTTGTTCCCTGTTTGGGATGTAGTTTCCGCCTTTCTCTTTTCCAATCTTCTCACTTTGTTTTTTTTTTTTTCAATTGGAGTAGATAGATCTATCTATCGCCAGTTCCACACTCCACCCACGTCTATTGAACAGGTTAGAGGCTCTCCCTTGTTCCTGTTTAGGATGGTTTCCGCCTTTCTCTTTTCCAATCTTCTCACTTTGTGTTTTTTTTTTCAATTGGAGTAGATAGATCTGTCTATCACCTTGATTTTTGCACCATGTCTATTGAAAAGGTTGAAGGCTCATCCTTGTTCCTGTTTGGATGTGGTTTCCTTTTCTCTTTTCAATCTTCTCACTTTGTTTTTTTTCAATTGGGTGATGAATCTGTCTATCCCCACCTGTTCACCTCACCCACGTCTGAAGGTTAAGAGGCTCATCCTTGTTCCTGTTTAGGATGTGGTTTCCGCCTTTCTCTTTTTCAATCTTCTCACTTTGTTTTGCTTTCAGATGGAGTAGATAGATCTGTCTATCACCCTGTTCACACTCCACCCACGTCTATTGAAAAGGTTAAGGGCTCATCCCTTGTTCCCTGTTTAGGATGTGGTTTCCGGCTTTATCTTTTCCAATCTTTTCATTATTACGTAGCCCCCTGCACATCAGTGGCGTTACCGCCTTGCTCGGTGTGATACGATTAAAAAAAAAAAGAAAAAATTGTGCAGCTTATTTATACTTATTCCTTTATTCAAATACTAATACTCGTCTGCTACTTCTTCCAAATACCCACATATATATGTAAGCTGTGACACTATGATGACGGTTGAGAGCCACTACCCTAAACAAATAAAACTGTAATTAATGCAAATACTGGTTGTAATTACTTGACAGAGGTATTCAGAACACTACCGAACTAGTCATGGCAATTGAACTTACTTTTTGTTAAATATTAAGAAAAAACATATTGTGACATGTTCAAATGCCCCATGGACAGATAAAAGATAATAATTAGCTTTTGACAAAGAAAAGGGGTCAATAATAGTGGATTAAAGCATTAGTTCATGAATTTAGTGACACAGTAATAGTGAGTTCAATCCCTGGGTCAAGCAGTGCAGACTCAGCAGAAACAAGGTGAGCAATAACTGGGTAATGCAAAGTAACAACAAAATTGGCTGATTGATTCTTTTTCTATGGTTTATCAACACTTTGCCTAGAGATATTTTTAGATATTTGTTTCTGAGACGAGGAATTGTAATTATTTTCTCCCCAATTTTCAGCTAGTTTTTCTATTTTCCGGATTTTACAAGCATCTGAGTATTAAAATATTTCTAATCAGCGCTCATATCGCGATTTACAATAAACTGCAAAATCAACAATACCACTAATAATAATTTCTTTTGCTCCGTCGTATTAAACTAAGAATTACATTTTTTTTTCATATGTAGAAATAGGGTTACAAGACTATCGTCCTCTTCTTTGTTGCCATTTTCACATTGTTTCGGCTGTTGTACACTCTGACCTTCTTCAGGTGATTGGAATTTCAAACTGAACCCTTTATTCTGTTCACTGGGGTAGATTGTTTTCATTCCATGTGTCATATCGCTTCCGGATGTCTCAGTAACTCAACTTCATAAGTTTTTTACTCACCTTTGCTGTAGCCTGTAGGTATTGAACTCACAACTCTCAAGTCATTGGATCCAACCAACACCATTATCTACTAGGCTATGTGTGTATAAATTTTTGGGACTTATAAACCTAATGTCTCAGTAACCATTTTTAACAGAGCTCATATTACAATCTGGATGTTTGTAATTATTTTTCTTTAGCACTCTGTATTATTGCTTCCTATATTGTATTCATTTCTATGCTTAGAAGGCTTAGAAGATTTTTGTGGCTCAGCATATGTGCTGATTCCTTAATATGACAACAAAGATGAGGTTATCAGTCCAAACAATGTAAAAAATACCCAAAACGAACTAAAATATAACAAAATATTAAAACTAAAAGAAACAAATATTAGTAAGAACCGTCCACCTCACAAAATCAGTGGCTGCTGTATTCCGCCAAACAGTGAAATCAAGTAGCACACTCGCTAAGGGAGTGGGAAAGTCAAGATGAAAAATGGGGCAAAAGCAAACTGGGGAATCTTGACTTGGATCATAACAAAAGAAAAAACCAGGAATGGGCTTGGAACCATTCATTCACATTAACTAGGTACACAAAACACGTCTAACTTAACTTTTTTTTTTTTTTAGAAAACATTTTTAGATGATGCAATGATGTAACTAACCTTTATAGACATTATTTTTTCTATTTACACTATTTATATGTGGAGTATTATCCTTATTTTCATTGTTGTTATTACAAAGTTTTGACCCCTAAGCCCTCCAGCCTTCATTAGGTGTATATCAATCCAGGTAACCTACAGGGAATTCCAAAATAAACCTTTTATTTAATCTACAGCACCTGATGAAGGTTTGAGGCAACAACAGCTGAAACATTATAACAACAACAAAGATAATGACAATAATCCACATTTAAGGAGCATAAATATTAATGACTCCTCATTCCAGAAATTCAGAAAGAAGCTCTTTTTTTTCTGCAGCAGGGAAGTGTTCTGAGCCACATATCATTGTAGACTAATTTCAAAAACATTTTATCAAAATACACCTCACATTTCAAAGTAAACATTTAAATTCATCAAGATCATTCTAAAAATAGATTAAAACAAATAGACTGATAATAATAATAATAAGTAATTTTTTTTTAAATGTTCAGGTAAAAATAATTTTCCTTATACATTTGCCAGTCACACCAAAAAGAAGAAAGAAAATAAATACCTTTGAAGATAATATTAAAAAAAAAAAAAGTAAAACACTCCATTGAATTGTTTAATGCTTTTTTGCAATCAGTGGAAATTTAAGTCATTTTCTGAAGCTCATAAAAATTTCAGATTTAACAATAGGTAAAGCTAATTACTACCTGTAGAATGCCAGGTGAAAAGTTTGCCAGACCAATGATCTTATGTCCTTTCACACCTGAGTATAAATGTAACACTACCTACTTGAATTTAGATTGTTTTCATTAAGACAGTCAATACTAGTGGCTAATTAAAATTATGCCTAGCCAGGTTCCTGTCAAAGTAAAGTGTCAAATTGAAAACTAAATGATATTTCCATTATTATATTGATATACTTTCACAATCAAATCAAATGCTTTCATTAATAAAATGACTATGAATAAAACTTTTTATATCATATTATATTATATTGTATTATGTTATATTATACTATATTATATTATTGTTATGGTGACTCAACCATATGACACATGAACTCTTTCAAACTATATATAAACAGTAGTTCTGCTTTGTTGAGAGCAGAACGTGAGAGCAGAATTTATTCCAGCAAATAACTTTGACAGCCAAACTAACAGTCACGCTAATAATCTCTAATATATGTATGTTTGTACTACTGTTTTTGTTAAATATATTTGTTTGATTCTATTCCTTCTTTGTGTCTTTATTTCTGGCCCTAATAAGGCCAAAACAACTTAGCAATGAGGATTCATAAGGACCCTTGAGGACCCCAAAAGAACTTTGTGGAAATTGTCAATATTAGTTCAACGCATCGAATTCTATTTTTTGTCACACTCTGTTCTATTCAACAGTACTCAGTAATCTAGAAAAAAAAACACGAACAAAAAAAAGTGTAACTAACTTATATTGGACTTGAACACAAGCCGCTAAACTACGGGAATTTATGTTTTTCAAAAAAAAAAAAAATAGCCTCTCATGATTCTCTGAGTAAGTAAGAAATTAAAGTTATTCACTTTCAATTAATTCTTATTTCATTAATGAGTGAGTAAGAAATTAAAGTTTTTTTTAAAATTTTTTTTGTTATTCAAAGAAAAGAAAAGTTTCCATTTGAATTTAATTTGTATTCGGGTAATCCTAAAATAAAAAAGACATGGATAAACATGGACAAATTTAAATCCACCATGCTCAATTTTCTTAAGTTCCAATTTGAAAAGCAAAACTAATGGGAGCATAAATGGCAAGAGAAGCAAAATCAGTGGGAACTTAAATGGCAAAAAAAACAACTTGAGCAGCACAAAAATAGAGCAACTCCAGCTAGATATACAAAAAGAACAACTTGAAATTCAAAAGCAAACTGAGAAAGAACGACTTGAAATGCTAAAGCAAGTTGAAAAGATATCAGATAGAAATGTAAACCTATTTCTATTTTTCTAGAATGTAATGTGAATCTATTTCTATTGCTTTCTATCGTGTTATGTGGACCTATTTCTATTGCTCTCTATAGTGTAATGTGGACCTATTTCTATTGCTTTCTATAGTGTAATGTGGACCTATTTCTATTGCTTTCTATAGTGTAATGTGAACCTATTTCTATTGCTTTCTATAGTGTAATGTGGACCTATTTCTATTGCTTTCTATAGTGTAATGTGGACCTATTTCTATTGCTTTCTATAGTGTAATGTGGACCTATTTCTATTGTTTTCTTTTGTGTAATGTGGACCTATTTCTATTGTTTTCTGTAATGCAATGTGGACCCCTTTCTGTTGTTTTCTATAGTGTAATGTGTACCTATTTCTATTTTTTGAATTTATTATAAACCAGGCCTCAAATTCCAGTTGAATTTCTTGCATTCAAGAACAAACATCATTGGGAAAGGTATTAGTCTATCTCTTCCCTCCAGTTATGGGTTAAATAATAGAACAGACTGGGTTCTACAGCCTTGGTTGGAAACCAGTCTACTACAGAAAGCAATGGCAACCTACTGCGGGATAATCTTCTGCCCAGTCAGTCATGTCTCTTTCGAGACATGATCACCCAAAGCATGTATCATGTATGGCACTTAATTGACTATGATTACAATTTGAGTTTTCTGCAAGCCATCCTATATCTACTATTTTGACTCTAGGGTAAACTTGATATATGTCTATCATTTTTATTCTCATTTAAACCAGCTTGATATCCATGTTTTTTACTAAAAACTGGACAGTGCTTACCTTTTTTTATGCCTAACATAAGACGGTTTTTATGTCTACTATTTTTATTCTACTATAAACCAGCTCTATATCCATGATTTTTTACACTGACATCGACCGGATTTTCTTCCTTATGTGCTGTGTCTCCTCAGGATCACTGCTCTCCACAATTTCCTGTTCTTTAGAGCTCTTCAAAAATTTTGCTTTTTTTATTTCTCATAAACCCTATTCTGCTTGCCATTTACTCAAACTTACTAAGTATTTTATTTATTGTTTTCCTCTATCCCACTTGCCTTCAGTCTGCCCTGTAAGTATCAGATTTTTCAAGCCCTCTTTCCTCATTATGTGTCCTAGAAATTTCAATTGTCTCTTTCTGGTGTTTTGTATTAGATTCCATTTTGTTTCCATTTTCTCTAAAACTTTATCATTGCTCACATATTCAGTCCATGATATCCTCAGGATCCTTCTGTAGAACTAAGTCTCAAGTCTTTTTTCATCTTTGAAGAGCTTTTCCAGCATTTGCTACCATACCAGAGGACAGATATCATGTAACAGTTCAGTAATCTTTTCTTTGTTCTCAACAAAATTTTTCTGTCATTTAATACTCTGCTTAGCTTTTGAAATGCATCTTTGACCATCCGAATACATTTTCAAATATTAGTGTCACACTTTCTGTCCTCTGTTAAAACACTTCCCAAATATTTATTTTTTTGTACCTGCTTGATTTTTGGACATGTGACTCGCCCAACATCATAATAGATCATTCCATTTTAAAATCATCAACAATGCTTTGCTGCTATTTTTTACATCAACTTTAGTTGTTGTTTTTTTTTTTCATACATTCAATATTATAGATCAAAAATATTGAATTTTATATTGTGTTATTTTGAGACTTAACATAAGCAAAACAAATTCATATAGAATACAAATGCTATATCATCCAACAGTTAACTAAAACACACAAAGTAAAATTGAACACCTGCAAAATCAGATCCAAACAACTCAAAACATTTTGGAAAAACCCAGACCCAGGCAAATTTCACAAGCCAGTGTGAAAAGTAAAATTCTGGATCCTGATTGGATAGGAAATAGAAAATTGATCTATGTCACCAGTCAACTTTTTTTACACCTAAAAAATGAAAATGTCGCCTGAGCCGGTCACATGACTGAAACCCCCTTCTTTCAAAAATTTTGCTTTTTTTATTTCTCATAAACCCTATTCTGCTAGCCATTTACTCAAACTTACTAAGTATTTTATTCATTTCTTGACTGGCCAAAGGAATTAGAATGGAAATGGTATCTGATAGCATCTCGTCACAATGCAAAGAAGAAACTTCAAGCTGACTGGTCATGTCTCGCCGACATACATTCACTTTACCTCTTCTTTTTATTTTCTTCTCTTCATTTTCACTCCACACGGTCAAAGAAAACAACAACAATAACTCGATACTTTAACGGACTCCAAGAAGTAAAATCTCCTTCATTACCCTGACTTACCTTTTCATTTTTTCTCCAACCATAAAAAGGAAAAGAACACAAACTTTTATTAGCAACTTTTTTAATCTTTTTACATACATACATACATACATACATACATACATAGATGATTATGAACAAACTGGGACGATACATACATACATACATACATACATACATACATAGATGATTATGAACAAACTGGGACGATACATACATACATACATACATACATAGATGATTATGAACAAACTGGGACGATACATACATACATACATACATACATACATAGATGATTATGAACAAAACTGGGACGATACATACATACATACATACATACATACATACATACATACATACATAGATGATTATGAACAAACTGGGACGATACATACATACATACATACATACATAGATGATTATGAACAAACTGGGACGATACATACATACATACATAGATGATTATGAACAAACTGGGACGATACATACATACATACATACATACATACATACATAGATGATTATGAACAAACTCGACGATACATACATACATACATACATACATAGATGATTATGAACAACTGGGACGATACATACATACATACATACATACATACATACATAGATGATTATGAACAAACTGGGACGATACATACATACATACATATATACATACATACATACATAGATGATTATGAACAAACTGGGACGATACATACATACATACATACATACATACATAGATGATTATGAACAAACTGGGACGATACATACATACATACATACATACATACATACATACATACATACATAGATGATTATGAACACATACATACATACATACATACATAGATGATTATGAACAAACTGGGACGATACATACATACATACATACATAGATGATTATGAACAAACTGGGACGATACATACATACATACATACATACATAGATGATTATGAACAAACTGGGACGATACATACATACATACATACATAGATGATTATGAACAAACTGGGACGATACATACATACATACATACATACATACATACATAGATGATTATGAACAACCAAGACGATACATACATACATACATACATACATACATACATACATAGATGATTATGAACAAACTGGGACGATACATACATACATACATACATACATACATAGATGATTATGAACAAACTGGGACGATACATACATACATACATACATACATAGATGATTATGAACAAACTGGGACGATACATACATACATACATACATAGATGATTATGAACAAACTGGGACGATACATACATACATACATACATACATAGATGATTATGAACAAACTGGGACGATACATACATACATACATACATACATACATAGATGATTATGAACAAACTGGGACGATACATACATACATACATACATACATACATACATAGATGATTATGAACAAACTGGGACGATACATACATACATACATACATACATACATACATACATAGATGATTATGAACAAACTGGAATGATACATACATACATACATACATAGATGATTATGAACAAACTGGGATGATACATACATACATACATACATACATAGATGATTATGAACAAACTGGGATGATACATACATACATACACACATTTTCCGTGACTATCAACTCTAAATTCTGGATACTTAACTCTTCACTATTATTTCTCTGGAACATTTAACCATGTGTGTTTTTCTATTTGAACATTTCACTCATGTGAATTAATTAACTACATGCATTTTCTCTATGAACATTTTCTTTTTCTTTTTACAATTTTATTCTGTTAATAAAAATTTTACTTTAATGTAGAAACAAAATATTTTATCCTTCCACATTAACTACATGCATTTTCTCTATGAACATTTTCTTTTTCTTTTTACAATTTTATTCTGTTAATAAAAATTTTACTTTAATATAGAAACAAAATATTTTATCCTTCCACATTTCAACATCCAACCTTCAGCCTTCTGATATTTAAATTGTGGGGGACTTTGGCTGTGCTTGGCACAAGGCCAATTTGACAAACATAGCTGAGACCCCTACATTCACAAATTTGGACAAAGGAAAAAAGAATACAGAATGACATCAAAATCCATGACCATTTTCCGTCATTTAATGCTTTTATGATACAAAACTGAGCAAAAAAAAGTTTCAAGATTCTGAGAAAGATTTGCATTTATCAGGAAGAATTTAACTATGCCCGGTTGTAGACGTGGCTGGAACCATTTGAAAGCATGTTAGCTCTAACAACGGTTTCCCCAGCCAAACAGTGGTGCAGGTTCAAATCATGCCAGACAGTGCATATATTTCTTTGATAAGTTTTCTCAAATATTCAGGCCAGTAGATGAAAATAAATATACTGCTTAATAAATAAACAGAGCATCTATTCAAATATGGGCATCCACTCAAAACAACATTAAAGTAATTAAAAAAATATTTATATAAATTTATTTATCTTAATATAATTTAATATAAATTTTATGTAATTTTGTTTATTCAATCTTTTATAAAATTGTATAAGGTTAAATTCTGTTTGTATGTCCCCACCTTACATCAGCAGAACAAAGCAGGCCAACCTGTAACACTAATGGTATGACAGATAGGTGACGAACAGGTCACTTTGATCCCATACAAAAGACTGAGAAAAGCCATACCACTGGTATTTATTTATAACATGAACCCTGGCCAAGTTTAGCCAACCTTCCTGACCTTTGGCCAATTCCACCCACATTGTGTTTGTTGATCTTGGATCGTCCAATGCAGGATCACTTGTCATCACCCGACTAAGTTAGACTAGACATGCGAATGAACGGTATGTAATAAAAAAACAGATTTAAGACTACCACGCCACAGTGTAGATTTATATATATATTTATATAAATATATCAAATAGATACAAAATTACAAGCAAGTTAAAGCTAAGTAATGCAAAAAACATAAGTTGCCTGGTATTTCAGTAGCACGTTAATATTCATGATATATTATCTCTATGGAATGATAATTTTTTTCTATTTGCAGCTCACTGAATTTGGACGGAGCGACTTTTGCAATATCTCTGGTGGCAGGCCATTTCAGTTTGTCCACATCAATTCATCGCTGGTCCCCGTCTCACTAAATTTTGTTTTTCACACCAGTTTTATTAAAAAGGTACAAAACCAGGATGTTGAAGTTAGGTACAGGATTTCTATTTCCCTTCCCTATTACGTCTTAGCATCTTGAAATGTAAGTAATATCATTTAGCCATTTCGACTTCTAATTTTCTTCGGGAGAAAACTTACTCTCTGTTATTATTTGCCTGTTCCTACCAGCTGTTCTGGTAGCCAGTAAACAGGAAATTCTGAAGGCCGAATTTTGACCCGGGTCACAAATTTTGAAAACCCACTTGACAATATTTTGACTACACTTCGGTAACTAGCTTTGATAAATTCACTTACTTCTCCCAACAAAAGCAATTTTGTATTCATTGTCTCTTTGAATTTGTATCTTCCATTTTTATCACTATGACTACTTTTCCCAACAAAAATAATTGTATTCTACAATTTCTGGAGAAATATTATCTCATCCTTAAAATCACTTAAAATTAATACCAGCCATCTGAAGATAAGGTTGCATATTTGCCCCACCTCTGTTGTGGCAGGATATGATACATGCTCATTTATCTCTATATACATGCACTCTTGTGAAAATTACTTGAAACAAATGCTTTAGTTTTTCTTTCAGTTTTAGACCCACTGGAGTAACAGAGTGTAATCAATGTATATTTTTTCCTCAGATTAGGTCATTTGCAGTGGTGTACAGTAATATGAATCTATTTTCAAAGTGAATGATGAAATTTGTTTGACCTTAAAAAATATTTCTTCATCCGTGATTGCATAAGATTTTTTAACAGACATACACTATTGTCTCGACTGACGATTAGTTGTTCTACAGCCATTGTCTGCGATGGACGTTACTCCAAAGAAGATTGTAACGCTGATGGAACACACTGGTAAGTCTTATAGAGGGATCTCAGATATTGTTGGTGTCTGCCTTTCAACTGACAGTCATGTCAGTTGAAAAAAGACTAAAAAAGAGTAACTTTTCAAAATGCCGTTAATACATTTCTTAATTCAAGTCGAAAGATTTTAAATCACATCATCTTTTTCCAGTTTGAAGTTCAGTCCACTTTTTTTTAATTATTGAGATGACTCGAAATCAATATATATATATATATATATATATATATATATATATATATATATATATACCATTGTGCAAACTACTTAAAACAACTGTTTTATTTTCTTTTCTTTCACAATATGGTCAGTTTTAGACCCACTGGAGTGACAGGGTGTAATCGATTTCTATTTTTTCCTCAGATTAGGTCATTTGCAGTGCTGTGCAGTAATATGAATCTATATACACTCTATGTACCCCCAAAGATATTGTCTGCACGGATTTGAAACTTGGTGACAATAATGTTCGGTGTAGATCACAAAAATATAAATAGTACATCTTTTGATTTTATAAGGACCCAAAAATATTCAAAATGCAAAATAAACAAAAAAAAAACACTATCCACTTTGAGAGCTTCTTATTTACAAAGTACACCCTTATGTAAATTAATTGAAACAACTGCTTTAGTTTTCTTTCTTTCACCATACAGTCAGTTCTAGACCTACTGGAATGACAGGGTGTAATCGAGTTCTGTTTTTTCCTCAGATTAGGTTATTTGCAGTAGTGTGCAGTAATATGAATCTATTTTCAAGGTGTATGATGAAATTTGCTTGGCCTTTAAAAATATTGAGTCATCTGTGATTGTCTTGACTGTCAATTACTTTCCCTATGGGCATTATTCCAAGGAAGTGTATGAAAATTGTAACGCTGCATGAACACTCTGGCAAGCCTTACAGAGAGATTGTGAATATTGTTGGTGTTAGACTTTCAACTATCAGTTGTGTCATCACGGTGAAGAAACAAACCGGATCCATCAGTCCAAAACATAAAAGAAAATGCGGTCGGAAGAAAAAACAACGGCAAGAGACGACATATACATGATCAGGGAAAGTGTGAAAGATCACAGGAAGACATTATTCATTTTGTTTCAATTAATTTGCACAACAGTGTACAAATGGGGCAAAAGATAAAAATTACTCAGTCACCATGACCACTGTCATTGTTATTTCACCAGCTCTTTCACTTTAAGGCAGTGGGAGAAGGGCTACTGAAGGGTTGGAATCTCCAGGGTCAGGCATCCATAAAATGATTTTCTATTAACTGTCCAAACACAAAACATTGCAAAGGAATGAAGAACAGATATTGCACTTTGATCCTAGCCCAAAGGGTGAAAAAAACCATAACCTTAATATGGAAAAGTCATACTACTAACATGTAAAAAACATGTATAAAAAGCTGTTATAAACCTTTTGTACATATTACTAAAAATATAGCATTTACAACATAACCAGTGATATTTAATTTCTGGTGTTTAATTTCTATAATTTCTGTTAATTGGTACAGTTCTTTGTTTTTGTTTCTGTAGCACCAGTCCACAACGTTCAAAGATAGACGACCTTTGCCAAGACCCTCAGATTTTACTCCCTTAATGGGTGAAATAAATCAAAACAAAAAAATGTTAGTTGGCTGTTTGAGCAACAGTAAATTTCTATGATGCATATTTAACAACTTAAAACAAATTAAAAATTAATTTTATATCTAAAATTAATGGAACAAGGAAAAGATGTTGGGGTGTCCTAGTGATGTGTTGGCCTTGTCTGAATGTTATTTTTTTATATATGCATTTTTAGGGATAGAAAAAGCATTATGACTTACAACAAGAATACAATATTACAAATAAAATCATATAAGAGATACAACAAAATAGAAGGTGCGACTGGTAAATTGTCACAATTTTATATTTTTAATTTCGAGCATGTGCATTGTTTGTTTTTGGTTACATTTGTAATATAACAATCTGGCTCCATCCGAGGAAGGTTGATGCAAGCGATGGTGTTTCCCGTCGGTGAAGGGGTCGGCGAACGACAAGACAGGTGTTTGAGAAATACATTCTGTCGGGGCCTGGAACGGATGTCGTTTGACCTTATTTCCGACAGCGGCGGAAATGACTACGGAGGCAAACAGAACAGGTGTCTCTTGGCATTACGTGGGCGTTGCGTGGGCGAGGCAAAACCGGAAGGAAAGTCCCGGTTCTAGAAGACTATAAAAAGACCTCAACACACGGATTCGCCAGCAGAGAACGGCCAGTGGAAGCAGAGGGACACCACAGGCAAAAACTACACTCCCGTCGACCCATTCTATGTGCGCTCTCACTCTTCCATTCTCTGTTCCACACGGGTTCGTCGTCAAGAATAAAAATATAACCTTATATTTTTATATATGCGTGTTCTCGTTATTTTGTCGTCGTACGGCGATATATAACACATTAAATGCACAGTATCAGTCAGTCAGTAAGGTGCCATATGTGATACATGCTTGGGCGATCATGTCTCAAAAGAGACATGACTGACTGGGCAGAAGGTTATCCCGCAGTAGGTTGCCATTGCTTTCTGCGGTAGACTGGTTGCCAACCAAGGCTATAGAACCCAATTTGTCCTATTATTTAACCCATAACTGGAGGGAAGAGACAGATTAATACCTTTCCCAAGGGTATTTGTGTGTAAGTGAATGCAAGGAATTCAACTAGAATTCGAACTCAGCTCCCCGGTTTGTTGTTCCGAGTCGATATCCACTACACCACAACGCACATCCCTACATGCATTGTTTGTTTTTGGTTACGTTAAATGCACAGTATAGGAGAGTCAGTTATTGTGTGTGAGTTATGGTGAAACACACCTGCCATTTTATATTTTTAATTCCGAGCATGTGCATTGTTTGTTTTTGGTTATGTTAAATGCACAGTATAGTATTTAGATGTGCGTTGTGGTGCAGTGGATATCAGCTCAGAATGAGAAATCGGGGAGCCGAGTTCGAATTCCAGTTGAATTCATTGCATTCACTTACGCGCAAATAGCCTTGGGAAAGGTATTAATCCATCTCTTCCTTCCAGTTATTGCTTAAATAACAGGACAGATTGGGTTCTATAGCCTTAGCTGGCAACCAGTCTACTGCAGAAAGCAATGGCAACCTACTGCAGGATAATCTTCTGCCCAGTCAGTCATGTCTCGAAAGAGACATGATTGCCCAAGCTTGTTTCATGTATGGCGCTCAAGAGGGTGGCTACTGAAAGACTCTATTTCTGGCAAGAGGACTCTACACCATACCACAAGCGGGAAATCATAGTCATGTCTGTCAGATATAATTTCTGTAACAACATCACCTCTTAAATCTCTCCAGAATGATAAAATTAGATTATAAAAAAAAAAATACACCGCAACCCCTTTGATTATTATGTGTGGGGCCCAGTTGAGCAACAGACCAACAAAACTCCTTGTAACACCAAAGATGAATTGAAGAAAGGTATTATAGCAGTATTCACTAGCTTAAACAAGGAGCCTCTGTGGTGATACCAAGCAAAGCAAAAGACTGGATGTTTGCCCTCGGAGATCCAGAAAGCAAATGACCAAAACTGGTCTTTGCACACCTGGCTCCACACATATGTTCCGGCAGAAAACCAAAAATTAATAAATATCAAATTCCAGTTCACAAGCCTATGCAAATTTTATTTATCAACCAATGGGAAGACCAGAATTAAATACGGGTGTATTCCCAAGTGACCTGCTGGGACCCACAAAGACGAAATAAAAAGCCGACACCAAAAAGCATCACCAGTGTTGAGAAAGTACAAGCATAATTAGCACATCCCTTGACCTCGTCAACTGATCCACTATGCTCACCTCGCCTTTCCCTTTCACCTTCTTCTTCACTGTCCCCTGAGCTACTTACCCAATCTGCGGAGCAGATACATCAAAGACATTCCTACCTGACAAATGCTCCCACATTACATCTGCACACACTCTCTTTTCAGCATTTACTGCTATAAACATTTTAACGTCCTTTGAACTCATCCAAAAGACATTCCTTTTATTTGTAGAAAAGCCTTAATTGATATCTGTGTATATATAAATGTTGTTTCTATACTCAATTTGATTTTCTTGTTTTATAACCCCTTTTATTACTTATAGTGGGCTATCTACTAACAAGGCCAAATTCAGTTAATCTGTCTCAACATTCAACTACGTTTCACTAGAATGGATAACCCACTATAACTCTCCAGAAGATTTGCAGGAAAACCTGGAGGCCATGGTTGAAGCCAATGGTGATTTTATTGAATAAACTTACTATTCAGTATTCAAGATATTTTTGTGTAATTTTGGTAAATATATCTGTTAAAATTAGATGTCAGTGTTATTTTCATTTTTGTGTAATTTAAATGACAATTTATCCATCGCACCTTGTTAACATAGAAATAAAAACAATAAATTGCTTTATAAAACATTTCTGAGAAATGATTGTATATTTTAAAGAACATATATGTATACAGAAATAAATAAGTTTTACTTATCTGTTGGTGGAAACATGTTTAACCGAGACTATCGAAACGCCTGCCTTCTTCAGTGGTCAAAAAACAAAGAGAAAGTTTTGAGTTTTGTTTCTTTTGATGCTAAAATACTTGTTCTGATGCATCATGAGAGTATTCTATATTCATTTAACTATTTTTTTATAATCTACCTTTATCTTTCTTTATTGTTAATTACCATTCTTATTTGTATTCTAAAATATTTTATTGCTTAACTTCTCATTTTTCTTTATTATTAATGATTAATTAATTTTGGTTCCAGTCTACTAAATAGTCTAGTAATAACAGGTGGGAGTTATTTAACAATTTATTTAATGCAATCACTGCAAGGATCAGTCAGTCAATTAAGTGCCATACGTGAAACACGCTTCGGCGATCATTTCTCGAAAGTGACATGACTGACTGGGCAGAAGGTTATCCCGCAGTAGGTTGCCATTGCTTTCTGCGGTAGATTGGTTGCCAGCCAAGGCTATAGAACCCAATCTGTCCTACTATTTGACCCATAACTGGAGGAAAGAGACGGATTAATACCTTTCCCAAGGGTGTTTGTGCATAAGTGAATGCAACGGATTCAACTGGAATTCGAACTCGGTTCCCTGATTTCTCGTTACGAGCTGATATCCACTGCACCACAACACACATAGAGGAAAATTATCATTTTGATCATATAAATGCTTAATATTAAGTAATAAATCTCAATATAGTAATATTCTTTTTATTTCCAGAAAAACCTAGTAAAGTTATTTTATTTTGATAGATGTAGCACCGTCTTTCGAATATAAATTTGTGACATCATAATTTTAGTTTAAATTTTTCCCAATAGATATTGGTGTACTCTTCATCCCCAAATATGTCCTGCATCCCACTTTATAGGAAAATCTATTTGATCTGGCGTACTTTACCACTCAGCGACAGGGTGTGTCACTGAGTGGTAAATTCCAATAATTCTCTATTGGTAAATTCCAATAGTCAATTCTATATTCGTAAATTTCAATGGTAAATTCCAATTCTTTATTGGTAAATTCCAATGGTAAATTCTCTATTCGTAAATTTCAATGGTAAATTCCAATTCTCTATTGATAAATTCCAATAATTCTCTAAATGGCAAATTCCAATAATTCTCTATTTTCCCTTTAAAGGTTCACTGCTGAAGAGCACATCTTTATCAGCATGTCTCAAATGCACAGACTGATAAGCGTAATAAACGCTGTTTAAAATAAAATAAACATGTGGTGTGGTGTCTATTTCAACTACACAGGTATCCTCTATTAAGGCAATTACGCTTGAAATAATAAAAATGTCAGATTTAAAATAAATTCTTTAGATGTTGAAACACTCGTAAAAAGGCAGAATTACAAATATTGAATTTCAATGTAGACAAATTCTCCCACTTGGAAAGTTGGCGGAATACAATATTCCTATTTCGATCTGATCTTCGGTTAAACTAAAAAATAAGCGAAGTAAAATAAAAAAAATGAAGGCAGCAAGAGTAGTTTCCCTTGGATTAGGAAAATTTAAAAATTAAAAACCATTAATTGTTTGTTCATAGATTTTGATTTTGTGCTTTAAAAAAAGAATAAATATAATAACAATTTTTTATGGTGATTTTCTAAGCGTAGCTTAGATGTGGTACAAATCCCAGTGAGAATCGAACTCACTATTTAGTTATAATTTATCTTGCAAGCCAAGCTTTCTACACCACGTCGAAGTGCGAATAATGATTTTCTAAAAAGTATTTATGTGTATAAGGCCAAAAATATTGAATGCACTAAGTCATAAATCTTGCAAGACAAGCGTGATAATTATTACACCACGTCGATGCGTCGTCTTCTTTATGTGCCATCTTCCCTCATAGGCGATCGTAGCCCTTTACAACTTTCTGGCCCTTGTAGCACTTAATAAATGTTTTTTGTCTATTTGCTATTTCTGCTAAATCCTGCTCTGGTATTCATTTACTCAAGCGGTAAAGCCCATCAAGAATGTAATGCGCTGATTATTTGTCCCGACTGCTTCCAATCTCTCTTCTTGTGAGTATCAGATTTTTCAATCCCTCCTTCCTCATTACGGACCATAGAAATTTTCATCTGTCTCTTCTTGATATTAAGTAGTTTCCTCTTTGCTTTCATTTTCTCTAAAATATCAACATGTTAGATCAGATATAAATTTCGTTGGTCGAGGGGTTTTAATTTGTGTCTGTAACTTTCTTCCGGGACCTTTTATTATATATATATTTTTTTCATTGTTTTATTATTTCATTTTTCACGTTTCCGTCCAAAAATATGAGATATCTTTTTACTCGTTATCACCCTTGCAAGACAGTAAGACAAAAGAGGTCAAAGAATATGAAAGAATTTGAAACAGAAACATTAATGAGCGGAAAGAGGAAAGAGTAATCAGGAGAACAGTAGATAGCGATTGATATTGCATTTAAAATTTTGTAGATTAAAATTGTTTCGAAAGCATGAAGAAACTGTTAGCAAAGAAATTGATGAGATCTCGATGCCAGTGTAGAACCACTTCTGCATGCGTGTCAATTGGAGTAGATAGACTAAACTATCGCTCGGTTCACACTCCACCCACGTCTATTGAACAGGTGAAGAGGCTCATCCCTTGTTTCCTGGTTAGGATGTGGTTTCCGGCTTTCTCTTTTCCAATCTTTTTACTCTTACGTAGCCCCCTGAGCATCAGTGGTGTTATCGCCTTGCTTGGGGTGATATGATTAAAAAAAAAAAAAAAAAAAAGTACATACCTACATACATCGTCATGCACACAAGTTCGTACGCATATACCCCCACACACACACCTGCGTAAGGACTGCACGTGAAGCTTTCTATATTAAGAAATATATAAACTAATTTCCACACGTGTCTAATCAGTTGGAGTGTGTTTTCGGAGCTTTAAGACCGAGAACCGTTCGTCTCTTCCAACTCACACAAACTACTAATTGCATTCAGCAATTAAAAATACAAAAATGTTTCTCTCTGTAAGAACATTTCAGTACATGTATTAGTATTATTATATTCAATTATTCACTAATAATATTCAATACAAACATATTATTTCCTTTTTCAGGGACTCTCCTAACATGAATATTCAAACAATAATATCTTTATCTAAGAGAGAACACTTTTCACGACATCTTGAATTTGTGAATAATTCAGTTCTGTAACCTTATGTGGCAGCAATAAACATGGTCGAATGGTAGACTTATAAATATTGTCCGATTTCTCATTTCAACATTGCTTAATAAATCCGACTTTATGTTCACCCCATTCCCTCTCAGGAGCCAATGAAAAGAAAAATATTTATGAATTAACCAATGGAAAATCCCTTTTTATTAGCTAATTGCAAACGTCACCGAGAACAAAATAGATACATACATTGATCCTATTCTTGGTCGTCAAAATGATTAAATATGCGTGATTTTGCATTTCTCGTTAGAGGGCCACGAGCAGTCCTCGGAGCGCAAGTCTGGGCGACCTGCATTCTTGTACCCTCTCACCTTCTTTTTTGTGCTGCATTCATTCGATTTCTCTTTCTTCCTTATGTACTGACATCAAAGAAAGAAAGAAAGAGCATTACATAGAGCTACAAGTCGTCTGACTAGACCAGCGTTTCTCAACCTTTTTGCCCATGCATAACCCTTAAAATAAATTACGTCTCAAGGAACTCCTGCGCAAAAACAAAATTATATAGTATATTTTTCCCATTTTATTTTCATCGTAGTTCACGTAGTAGATATTAAAGTATATATTTTTGAATAACTGGTTTAAGAAAAAAATAATACTTCTTCTTTGTCAAAATTTTCGATAGTGCGAAATAAAATCTATACTGTTCATTTATTTTATAATAGTTCATCAGGCAGTTTTTATTCATGCAAAAAATTCTAAACTCAAACGTAAAAAATAACCATATCATATACCTATAATACAAATGTATCATATCTATAGGTATTCTATATAGGTATCATATACCTATAATACAAATGTATCATATCTATAGGTATTCTATATAGGTATCATATACCTATAATACAAATGTATCATATCCATAGGTATTCTATATAGGTATCATATACCTATAATACAAATGTATCATATCCATAGGTATTCTATATAGGTATCATATACCTATAATACAAATGTATCATATCCATAGGTATTCTATATAGGTATCATATACCTATAATACAAATGTATCATATCCATAGGTATTCGATATAGGTATCATATCCATAGGTATTCTATATAGGTATCATATACCTATAATACAAATGTATCATATCCATAGGTATTCTATATAGGTATCATATACCTATAATACAAATGTATCATAATACAAATGTAAACAGAACTAAAACAGATAATTTCAGCATCAGTTTATTAATTATTTATCTTTTTTTTTGGCAATGTTGAAAAGAGATAAGGTAAAGCAAGGTCAAATGTCATGTGAACCAAAAAATGGGCTAGAAAATGTTACTTTCAGAGCCATTTGAAACATGCTTCTTTAATGTGAAACATGTGCCTGTCTTTTGCTACACAAATACTTAATTCGAGGTCGAACTTTAGATAAACAATGTTACAATAACCAAGGATATATTGTGTGTGTTTCGTAATATTACGAAAATGAAATTAAACAAAAAGTCAAAAGTGCATTAGTTTATCTCACATGTTCTCGCGAAACTTTTAGCGAACTTTTGCGGAACCTTGGGATTCCGGGGAACCCCTGCTGAGAAATGTTGATCTAGACATTCAAAAATCAGACGACACTTCTCTCTCTCTCTCTCTCTCTCTCTCTCTCTCTTCTTGACTCTTCTTCTTCCTCCTCACCTACTCGCAGGCAACAAAAGAAAGAGAAACAAAGACACAAAATACAAATGTTTACTGCTATCGTGCAAACTAGACTTTTCTTCAAAAACGTTTCCTCTTGAATTCAACAAAAAAGGAACTTTTCACACTTAAATATACTTCTCATAAATAACAACATTGATGCCATATTTTGAATAATAAATCTTTTATTATTATTAAAAAAAAAGATATTTTTTATCCTTTGGCGTTTGTTTAACATTCTGATCTTTTTTTAAATGGGGGGAGTTCGGTTATGTTTGGTACAAGGCCAATTTAACAAACATGATCGATGCTCCCTACAAAATGCAAGATGAATTCTGGAGAAAATTATTGTCTCTCGCGACGCAGTGAACCAACTTTCTAAAAAATATTAATTTTTTGTTTTTACGCATGCTTTTTAAGGTTTAGGGATAATAGTAGAAAACTACTGCTGTTGGTATATAACATTAGTGACATCTCAAAACAACTGTACGTAAATCAACAAAAACTGTACCTCCACTCTTTTTAACTTTTGAATTGAATTGAATTTTTTAAAATAAAAAAAATTTCTTGAAACTTTTATTTTAGTTTTAATTGAAAGCTAAATGATTAAATTTATTATTTCCAGTAATCAAAATACGCTGGTGTATTTCAAACAGAAATTATATTGATTGGAATTTTAAATTTTTAAATTTTTTTTAATCTTTCAATTTTTTGGCTATTTTTGAGTGATCGGTACATTTGTAAACAAAAGTTAATTTACGGTTTTAAAAATCTTGCAAAAACAAAATATACACCAGTGACACGTTATTTTTGGAAAATTAGCAAATTTCATGCTAAATTGATTTGATTTGCACAATTATTACTTATTTATAGCATGAAATTTAGAATGCAAC
Source organism: Ascarosepion bandense (assembly GCA_037127315.1). Taxonomy (NCBI): domain Eukaryota; kingdom Metazoa; phylum Mollusca; class Cephalopoda; order Sepiida; family Sepiidae; genus Ascarosepion; species Ascarosepion bandense. The sequence continues at coordinate 3,354,801 of JBBBDQ010000993.1, read as the reverse complement.
TATTTCTTAAACACCTAGTTTAACCTTAACCTTTCACGGTAATTGAAATGTGTTGACAGATTGACAGATGAGATAAGTGTATGGCGATCACAAGTGACATAATTGTTCAATTTTTTTCCTGTAAGGGGAAGAAACCCTGAAACACATGATCTTTTAATGTACACATAGAAATTACCATACAAAAAAAATCAAATACACACAAAAAAAAAGAACTATTTTAAAAATACGAAGGCACGACGTTTTGTATTAAACTTTTTAATTTTCGATTAGTAAATGTAATCTTTACTTAATAAGTTTATAAACTAATCACAACAATTTTTTAAAGTATTTTAAAAATACTTTTGAAACTTTATAGATTATTAAAATTTTAAAAAATGGAAACAATTCTTTTAAAATTTCATTATTTATTTATTTATTTTTATCATATCACCCCAAGCAAGGCGAAAACGCCACTGATGTGCAGGGGGCTACGTAAGAGTGAAAAGACTGGAAAAGAGAAAAACCGGAAACCACATCCTAAACAGGAAACAAGGGATGAGCCTCTTCACCTGTTCAATAGACGTAGGTGGAGTGTGAACCGGGCGATAGTTTAGTCTATCTACTCCAAATCGAACATTTTCTTCTTCAGACTATAATGTACTTAATTTATATTATTTATTAAAGCAATTAAAAGCTTATCAAATGATAGTTATATTGCGTTTTTTATTTTATTATTCGGAGCAGATTTTCGGAAATAAAGGCAAAATATGTAAAAAAAAAAAAAGATGATTTACATTCCCCAATGAGTCCTGCATTTAACTAATAAAACCACTTTGTGCGACAAAATTTAATTTCTTAAAATTTCATGAATTTACGTAGTGTGGGGTAACAGATGTAAAAAAAATATTTTACCAATATTTTTTTAAAATAATAATTTCAAAAATAATTCATTAATTTGGGAATAAGTCCTGAAAGTTTCATTAAAATCCGACAATTATTTGATTTTTGCAAGAATTTCCAAATTAATGTGTTTGTCATCGGAAAAAACTGTTATGCAATATTACGTTTCCCATTGTAAAATCTCGTAACGATTTGGTTATCCACTAACTAAAATCAAAATAAGATTTTTTACTAAAATTTCGAACGTGTTAGAAGGGATTAATTTCTTTTTTTAAATAATGAAAAATACTTTGATCTATCCTCCTATAAATATAAACATTTTGATGGAAAACGTTCGTTTTTATTAAGTTTGGGGCCGTTTTTATACATACTATGCTGTTTTTTCGGCAATTTAATGGAGGTACCTACAAAAAGTAAGCATTACTTTTGTGGTGAATACAGAATTAAAAGTAACTCTCTTCTCTTCATGTTTACAAATTTCGCAATCCAGAGTGAAATCTAATTTTAACCAATAGGAAAAAGAGTTGACCCCATAGTGAAGGAAAACGACGAAGCCAAATTTCGCGATCCGATGCTAAATTAATTTTCTAACCAATGAAAGGAAGCGATTTACAAAACTAAAGAAAAATTATTGAACCAGTGCGAAAAAAAAGTCGTTTGCTATAAAAATAGAGAAAGAAAATCGAATTAGTCAGATGGGAGCGAGTTTAGACACCACTAGGAAGTGAAAAAAGAAATTTCAAGCCGCTGACACGGACATAAAGTCCCGACATACATTCGTTCTCTCTTTTCTTCTTGCATGCTATTTTCCTTAATCTCTTCTTCTTCGTCCGAACCATTCTCTCCGTCAACAACGAAGAAGACGACAACAACAACAACAACAACAACAAGACACTTCAACTGATTTCCCAAAATTAACATCGATGTACTTTATTGCTTAACCTTCTCTTCACTTTCTCGTCGGCTATAAAAAGAAAGAAAGAAACACGGACTTTATTAGTAACCTGCTAATCTCTTCTGCATACACACATCTGCTACAACTAACACTCTAGATTCACTTAGCTCCTTACTACACTTTCTCTTTGAACATTTGCATAGTAATTTCACTTCTTGCAAATTGATGTTATTCTGTTGTCAATAAAATTCTACTTTAAACATACAAACGAAATATTTTTATTCTTCCAACCTTCAACCTTCTAATGATTCTGATAATCTTAAGTTGTAGGAAGTTCGGTTACGTTTGACTTAAGGCCAATTTAATAAACATTCAACCTTCTCCTTACTTCACTTTTACAAAATTCAGTTAATTGATCCTTAACTTTACTAATTTACTTTGAAACATAACTCAAGTAAAAATATTGGATTTTAAATAGATTTTTTTGCTAATGTGTTAAAAATATCTGAAAACTTTATTTATATGCGGGATTTTTTTAAACAATCAACCCTAAGCAAGGTGATAACACCACTAAGTTTCGAGGAGCTGCTAGGAATTTAAGAGAAGGAAAATATTTTAGAAGGAACCGGAAGCCTAATAATAGTATACATTTCAGAGTTTAGGTGGAGACGTTAGAAGTATGAAGTTGAATTTAGAAGGAGCCGGAAACTCAATCATAAACAGGAAATAAGGAATAAACCCTATTCCTGTTCAAAACACCAGGAAGGAGTGTAAGTCAGACGATAGAGAAACCTATCTATTCCTATTATTTTTTTTTTTAAAGGATTATCTTTAGGAAATTATCATTCAAGCGGAACGGAAAATTAAGTTAAAAAATATATTTCAATTATTTAAAATGCATTTTCTAGGTTTGTTGGAAATCAACAGCGATACAGGGTGCGATGGGTAAATTGTCGACATTTTATTTTATTTTTTTATTTTGCACATGAGAGTTATTTTTTTACTTTGTCAACTTCACAGTATAGTAAGGTCAGTTGGGCACCGTCAGTGAGAAAAAAAAGAGCACCATGACGCAATTAACTTCGCCAGAAATTTGGAAACGGCATACTGTACTGCTTGGCATTCGAGCCGGAAGCTTCAATACAAATATCTCAGAGTGTTTTGGTGTCAATCTGAGGGCATTGCAGACGATTCGGAAAGAGTTGGATGAGTCTAATAATGATTACGAATATGTTTGGAGTAATCACTGGTGGTGGCGACGTTATGTATAGATTCATCTTCCCACATGATCTCAGACAATATGGAGGCCTACATCAAGTACCTTGATGAGGTGGTCCCGCCCTGAGTCAAGAGGGTGTCTGTTGGAAGACCCTATGTCTGGTAACAGAAATCTGCACTATGCCACAGAAGTAGAGGAACCTAGTGATGACTGTCAAAAAATGTCTGCGACCACATTACCTCTTACATCTGGCAACGTAATTCCCCAGACAGCAGCCCTTTGATTATTACGTGTGGAGCGCAGGTGAGTGAAAGACCAACAAAGCTCCTGGTATCATCAAAGATCAACTGAAGGTAAGGATTATGGCAGTATTCACCAACTTAAACAAGTAGAAGAATTGCGGGAAATTCCGAAGTCAACTGGAGACCGTGGTTGAAACCAATGAGGATGTTATTGAATAAATTTACTCTTTAGTATTTCAAGATAATTTATGTAATTTTAGTAAATATATCTGTTAAAATGAGATGTCAGTATTATTTTCATGTTCCGTAAATTGAACAACAGTTTATCAATCGCTCCCTGTACATGACAAGTACGTGGCATGTAGCGTAAAAGTAAAGTACGTGGCATGTAGCGGAATGAGAAAAGCATCTAATTTCATTGACATTGAAGGACTTAAGTTCTTTCGGTTTTTAGTACCTCTTATTTTATGATCAGCAAAAAAATGTCTGTAAGATCGAATATTCTAAGCGGCCGTGGACTTGATCAAAAAGAAAGTACGATAATAAAGAAATTCAAACTTTGGGTGACAAGTGACAACAAAGCGGACGTTAAGAATTTCCAGTTGTGGCCCTATAATAATGGTCCCAGTTGGTATTGAGAGAATTCTGGATCGCCTATTAACGTGGATAGACCTTACATTGGGATGATTTGATTACCACCTGTTAAAGTTGCCAGTCGCATGTCGTGGTGTTAAGCTGAGCAGAGAATTGGTAGGAAGTATAGTTAAGTGGAAAAGCTGATCTGTTAGTCTGACATGTCAGAAGTTGTCCAAATGTTACCTACCTTATTCAACCAAACCACGCAAGAGAATCCTTGAATTAAACAACGAACTATGCTGCAAAAGGGGTTCGAGTTTTCATTTCTCACCGTGACGTTTATTTTCATTTTTGGTTTTCTTGTGAGCTTGTAACGGCCCTTTAACCAGTTTCGGATACACACCGTCACGAGCGGGAATATAGTTACAACCTGAAGTTTTCAGTATCCAGTTGACGAAAAGCTGAGTGGCTTTATGTGAAGGTGGCATTGTATGTTTGCATACTAAACTGTGATAAATTTCTTTCTTAGTTTCTAGAATGAAAAGATATAATTACTTACATTATTTACATTCGAACTGATAACAACAAAGATCAGGATACTAATCCAACTGGAAATAGTGAAAATAGTTACCACTAAAAGGAATGAAGCTTTACATCACAACTTAAACAAAATGCCTTCATTTTTATCTATTTTTTAAAATTTTTAAACAAATTAAAACTGAATTAGAAAGAATGAAAGTTTTTGCTTTTTCGTCCAACATGATTTTTGAAGTATGAATGTCTTTTCTAGTAGGTATGTGCGTTGTGGTGCAGTGGATATCGGCTCGGAACGAGAAATCAATTCCAATTGAATTCATTGCATTCACTTACGCGCAAATACCCTTGGGAAAGGTATTAATCCATCTCTTCCTTCCAGTTTTTGCTTAAATAACATGACAGATTGGGTTCTATAGTCTTGGCTGGCAACCAGTCTACCGCAGAAAGCAATGGCAACCTACTGCGGGATAATCTTCTGCCCAATCAGTCATGTCTCTTTCGAGACATGATCACCCAAAGCGTGTATCAACTGACTGGCTGTAGAATTACATTAAAATACGTGGTGCTACTATAGTGTGAAGTCTACCTCAATATATCATCTATCCAGGTACAGCGCGGAGGTCTACCGTCCTCCTCTCCTTACCAACCTTCAACAGTGAATCACCAACGACATTATGTGGATCCAGCGATAGGAGCACTCGTTCAGGCAATTGAGCGATCGTGGTTCGTCTGCCCAGTCAGTCATGTCTCTTTCGAGACATGATCGCCCAAGCGTGTTTCACGTATGGCACTTAACTGAATCTGCTACTCACTATGGTAATAAATTCGTCCCCCCCCCCCGATGGTTACCTTATAAATCGAAACGAAATAACGCCTGCATACTGCCATTTTTTAATCGCGTGCTCGCATGTATAATAAATTCATTAAAAAATACATTAAATTGTTACATAGTTTACATTAAAAATTCATTAAAAAAATTTTTTAATCGCTTGCTCGCATGTATAATAAATTCATTAAAAAATACATTAAATTGTTACATAGTTTACATTAAAAATTCGTTAAAATTTTTTAATCGCTTGCTCGCATGTATAATAAATTCATTAAAAAACTCCATAGCTAAATCCACTGCTAAGAAGGTTGGGTCATTATGTCGATCCAGGATGTTTTTTCCGCCTGAATCCATCCTGCATATATACAAGTCAACCATCCGTCCGTGCATGGAGTACTGCTGCCATTTATGGTCAGGCGCCCCTGCCGTTCACCTCAGTGTTCTCGACAGGCTCCAAAGGAGAATCGGTAATGTGATAGGTGCTGACCTGGCGGCTCGACTGCAGCCACTTCCCCACCGACGAGATGTGGCCTCCCTTTGTCTGTTCTATAAATACTTTCATGGATTCTGCTCGGACGAACTTAAGTCACTGGTGCCTCCTCAACAGGTGTTTACTCGTGCAACCAGACTGGCAACTGGGTCCCACCCATTCACAGTTAGGTTAGCCAAAGGCAGACGACAATTCTACTCCTGCAGTTTCTTCTCTCGCACTTCCTGCCTGTAGGACTCGCTCCCATATTCTTGCTTTCCTGATGGCTACAACCTCCAGGAATTTAAATGCAATGTCAATACTCATCTATTAACCACTGGACTGTAGCTGTCTCCCCACCCCGTATATCCTTCCCTTCTCTCCACCTATGCATCTGTCATCGCACCTGCGTTCTCATCTTTCTATTGCTCCTTTCTAACTGGTTTGCACTCCTCACTCTCTTCTAATTAATCTTTTTACAGTTATGTAGCCTTCCGCACATCAGTGACGTTTCCGCCCTGCTCGGGGTGAAATGATTAAAAAAAAACTCTATCAGTTGAATTTTAACAATTTTAAAAATGAATGACAGTCAAACTTATGTGAAGTTGCTATCAATCAGAGTGACGACATCACGTTATTATAATTAAAAATGTGCATTTGTCTTCATAAACTTTGTTCTTTTGTTCAAAATTTACCACCAGACGTATTTGATTGCGGGACAATCAATCTTGTAAAATGTGTATTGTAGAGCTTTCACATCGTAAATATTCGAAACTCGTAAAGTGACGGATAAAATGAATTTACTTTGTCAACGTTAACAAAAGAATTTATTTTAAAGAAAGTAACGTTGATTTACAGCAATGTTAGAGTGCTCGTCTATGATGCGGGATGTTGCAGGTTCGATCCCCAACCGTGACATACCAAAGACTTTGAAAATGGCACTCTACGTCTCTCTGCTGAGCACTGAGCAACAAAGAGAAGGATCGAGGGTAAGTGGAAAAAACCCACCTTTACTTCAAGGTAGCAAAAAGAACACACAGCCTTCGGGTCGCCCTCGACTTAGTGGTCGACCAACTTACATACTTTAAAAGAAAAGTTCGAGTGTAAGCTTTACTGCTTATCTTTGCGGGGGAGGGGTACTGTATGAATTGTATGTAAATGTCTTCAGGTTGATAGCTTGAACATTTATAACAATCCCAGCCTGACAGATCGTCAACATCAAATGTCAGAACCGACGCACCAAAAATGAAGTGCCCAATTGCTCAGAAATATCGAACATTAAAGCAATGTTTTGAAGATGCAAAACATTGCATCAGGTAGATGTCATCTATATATATAAAAGGCAATCTGTGAGTCTGTGCATGACTGTTCCCTATGCACGCCTACATTTTTTAAGCTACGCCATTCAAACTTTCTAGGGACACATATCTACAGGGAAGCCAGGTAGACACATAATTTTTGAGTTCAAGTTCAGCAATTTTCCCTTTCGCACTTTTTGGCCAATGGACACGATTGTTTACATTTGCTCCGTAAAATATCTAAGAGCTAAGATGGTTGCTGAATTACGTCACAGAAATCAAATCACACGAGTCAAACGCGACTAAAATATTTTTTATTAAAAAAAAAATGAGCCTTTATATCTAATTTTTATTCCGACGTTTCACAGAAATCAAATAACATGTGTCAAATGCGACTAAAAAAATTTTTTATTAAAACAAAAACAAAAAAATGAGCCTTTATATTTAATTTTTATTTCGACGTTTTAAAAATTCATTTGGTCAACAAAAAATGTGAATATTTTTCTCCGTAATTTTGAAACAAAAATATTTTTTTTTTAAAAAGTGCTTTTTCAAGCAAAATATGTAAAATAAAAATTGGCATCTTCTCCTACTACTAAAATGTTCTGAGTTGCACGGACAACGCCTGGCTATGGTGCTAGTATATTGTATATACGAGTTCCACTTGAGGTTTCGAGTGAGTTTGAGTCTCAGTACACGTCCAAGACAAGTGGCCTCATTGAGAATACATCGTTCATTAAAACCAGAGAAAACATTATGGTCCACTCGGGGATCGTGAATTGTTACCAGCTTGGTTTTGGAGGCATTCAGTAATACAAATCAATCTTTCCCCAATTACAATATCAGACATTAATTAAGGAAGAAAAACAATCGTTACTTGTTCCTTTGGAGACAGAGCTTAGTTATATGTTACTCTAAGATTCCAATCTCCTCCCGTCTTTTAAACAGTTGTAGATATTTATCATTTGTTTCTTGTTCAGGATTGGGCTTCCGGTTCCTTCTAACGTCTATTTGAACTCTATACTTGTAACATCTCCGCCTAAACACTGAAATTTTTTTTTTTTTTCCTCGATAAGGGTAGATAAATTGGGAAAGAGGTTGTGTGGTGGATAAGATATTAAGAATTTGAAATCAACCTTCTTCTTCACTTTTACAAAAATTCACAATGATGTGTGAAATCTTGGTTTTTCTGAAATAGAAAAAGGATTGACCATGTGCCTACAAAAAAGTCGAAACCGGATTTCGCAAGTAGATGTTAAGCTGATCTTCTGACCAATAGAATCGAATTGCAAGACCAAGCAGGACTTAGCGATCTAGTGCGAAAAATCCAGATTACTATAAATACTTCGGCCAGCGCCAACCAGACAGTCAGGAATGGAAGAAGTAGAGAAGACAAGCTAAAATGTAACGGGAGAAGATTTAAGTGACCCGGACTTTGTCCTCTTTTTTCTTCTTTCTCGTGTGCTGATTCATTTTACTTCTTCTCCATTTAAAGACATTCCTACCAAACAAACGCTTAGACACACATACGTACGCATAAACTCTCTCCAACAAATTACGACTACGATTATTTTCTACAACTCTTGATACTTTTAACTTTTTCATTGAACATTCTACGAATTCTTGTTATTCTTTCCTTTTATGGGATACATATTTTTTTTTCTATTAAAATAAGCAACAGGAAATCACAATAAAACATTCTAGAAAAATTGGATCAAAACGGCAGTAGAATTTAGATTACATTTTTATATTTCTCAACCAATCAGCTAAAAACTTAGAATAAGAACATTCTAGAAAAATAGGATCGGAAGTAAATTAACACAAAAATATTTAGGCCCCAAAACAAAATAGTAAAATAATAAATCTGATTGGTCAATATATGTTTTCACACCCTAATGTTAGGAAGATTCTTTGATCCCCTATTAATGTATATAATACACACAGTTAGAAAAGAAACGTCAGTCACCAAGCTAGCCATTAAGTACGCATGCCACCGATACTTTGTCCGGCCAAGTCATTTGTTCCGCGCCAAAGTTCATAACCTAGCTCCGAGGACCTTGAAAAGAAAAAACCGACGAACTTTCATTCAGCAACGCGACACGCTGTCGCCACCTGAAATGAACTAAATGTAAGTAGCAAAGACTTATTTACGGACTCTGCTAATGTAAACTTATACACATCTTTGAACAAATTTAACTTCTTGCCAAGTTTTACTTTCCAAAAGGCAATTTTCGCATCATGTATTTTATTTGTTTCCACGTACCATTTTATTTTTCACATAATAAATTGTTTGTTGTTTAATGTCCGTTGTGAATTATTCCTTTCACTTTGCGCGGTTGTAAAACAGAGTGTTGTATTTGTGGGGGAAATAATCTAGAGAGCCAGACCCGTAAAATACGGAAGCACATACAACCCAGCAAATACAAAATCCCCTACACTTTTAATAAGTTTCTATTTCAAATGTAAAATGTATATACAATTCTTTCACTATTCCACACACACAAAACAACCTTCTGATGGAAACCTTCTGATAATTCTGATGATAAATAAAACGCTTTTCAACTCTATCAAGGCTGGAAAGTGAGAATTAGACAGAGCTCCAGCCTAGATATGACAACAATGCTCAATTTTGTATGATCTGGACCTGATAAAAATGTACCATGATAGAAGAACTTCGGTGCTTCTTATTTTTGACTGTAAGTACAATTCTGTGAATATTGCACCGACAAACTTTTTTTTTTTTTGTAAATATCAATAAAAGTCCTACTATTTAGCCCATAGATGGTAGAAGAGATGGAAATAGATTCATAGCTTCCCCAAGCTTACATACTTTAAAAGAAAAGTTCGGGTGTAAGTTTTATCATTGCGGGGGGGGGGGGGGTACAGTATGAATTTTATGCAAATCTCTGCAGGTTGATAGCTTGAACATTTCTAAGAATCCCAGCCTGACAGATTTTCTGACCAATAGAAGAGAATTGCAAGAACAAGAGGGATTTAGCGATCTAGTGCGAAAAATCTCGATGACTATAAATACTTCGGTCAGCGTCAGCTGGACAGTCAGGAATGGAAGCAGCAGAGAAGACAAGCTAAAATGTAACGAGAAAAGCTTCAAGTAACCCGGATATTTGTCCTATTTCTCCTTCCTTCTCGTGTGCTGATTGATTTTACTTCTTCTCCATTCAAAGACATTCCTACCAAACAAACGCTTATCCAAACTTATTTATAAATGGAACTTTGTCTGTGTGTGTGTGTGTGTGTGTGTGTGTGTGTGTGTGTGTGTGTGTGTGTGTGTGTGTCCGTTACCTATAGACTCCGAAATGGCTGAACCAATTTTCTTGAAAATTTACACAGTTGTACTATAAGCGTATGCGGGTGTTCTTAGCTAGGTTTTGTGTCGAGGTACCCCCGATAAATATCGAAAATCGATAATCGAAAAAATCGGGTTATAGAAGGAGTGGTCCGATTTTAATCAAATTTGATACACTCATAGACAAATATATAAGGAACGATATTCAGAAGTTTCAAGGTTGCGGTTCTTATAATAGTGCAGAAAATCAATATATATATAAAAGGCAAGATGTTTGTGTGTGTTTCTGTTTATCTGCCTGTATGTCTGTATTTTTTCAGCCCTTTTATTTTAGTTTTTACTTCAGGTTTTTGCTCTAAGTAGTACAATCGTAGTTCTTAGTCTCAGCCACGATACCATTTACTCAGAGGATTTATTTAGCCTTCAAAATTCAGTTTACGACGAAAAAACCTATTTGATATCGATACCAGGAAATCAAAATTTGACTTACATCCATTCATTTTTCTTTCCGTCTACGGTTTCGCTTTAACTGGAAACAACTATTGCTTTTTAGTCATTCGTGCCAACGTCCAAAGAGTCTGAGCTCCAGGACCATGGATTAGTTTTAAAGCTTTCATTACACCCGAGCAACGCCGGGCTATACTGCTAGTACACACATATGTACGCATAAACTCTCTCCAACAAATGACTACTACAATTCAGTGAATATTGCAACGACAATCTTTTTTGTAAATATCAATAAAAGTCCTACTATTTAGACCATAGATGTTAGAAGAGATGGAAATAGATTCATAGCTTCCTATTAAACAAACGCTTATGCACACATATGTACGCTTAAACTTTCTGCAACAAATTACTACTACATAGCGTGTAAGTGAATGTGACTACCTCGACTGGACTTCAAATTCAGTTCCCAGATTTCTCATTCCCAACCTCTATCCATTAAACAAGCGGTATGCAACCAACGGGCTGGATAGCGGTACCGGAACGTGGACCATTGTGTACCGATCCATACATATGGAATAAAAATTGTTTTGTTATACGTTTGACCGACACCGACACCTACCTCTGGTCCATGGAAAAATTGTCTTGCATGACACCGATCACTTGGGATCGCTGCATTACACTAAACTGGCTCACAAGCCCGACGACTAAGATTAACTGATTAACAAGAATAAAGAGAAGGGTTTCAACTGACTTAGTATTTGAAAACCGCTAGAAAAGGGACATGGTTTCATGCCTCTGAAAAGAGAATTAGTGCCAAATAAACACAAGTTGATTCCCGATTCTATTTTCTGTACATACGGCTAGACTTCACACACTTTCCAGAATAAAGCTCGCCTAATTTGCTATATGTTAACATGGTAACGAGCGATACGTTGCGTCAATCTTTCAAGTAAAGTAAACCTGCCTTAAAAATCAGCTTTCAAGATAGTGCTTATGTTCGAATACCGTCGAGCAGAAATACGCAACTAGCTCAACCGAGTTCTGAATATTTTCTCATAAGACAGAGTATCAAGATAATTTTCTAATAGGAAATAAATGCCTACCTTGAAAACCAGTACTGTTTTGTTATACTTTTTAATTACTTGTGATAGAGTATCGACGTCCAGATTCCGTTAAAAAAATACAGCTAGGCAACGAGGCAAGCCAATTTCTTTTTGCATCTTAGTTCAAGTACAAGGCCAAAAAACGAAAGATTATGTTGCATCAATATTCAAAGTGACGGTGAGCCAGATGTCCTACTTTATAAATTGAACATTTGAATATTAAATTTTATTATAACTATAAAATTGACTCCTGGCACAGCAAATTAAAAGAGAAAAAGCAATAACTTCAGCCTTTTCGAAAGTGTGACTGAGTGTTATGTAAACTAACAAATCAGACCAGTTGATCGTGGTGACAAAGGAAACTTTCGTCTTTTTTGTTTCTCAGTTGTCCGATTTTGACATTCTTTCATTATGTTTTTATTTTATTTTCTGTACGATTTCTCATTTTAGAATCAACTTCTTCTTCTTCTTCTTCTATGTGCCCTGTCCCTTCAGGACGTAGGCGATCATGGCTCTCCACGTCTCCCTATCCCTTGTGGCTCTTAGTATGTTTGCTCCTGTTGCTCCTGGCAACCCCCGTTCCGTCATCCACCTGATCAGGCCCTGCAAATATATTATCCGCTGCCTTCCTTTGTCTCTCCTTCCTGCTATCTGTCCAGTCAGTATCAGGTTCTCCAGGCTCTCCTTCCTCATTGCATGTCCCAGGAACTTCAGTTGTCTCTTCCTGATGCTCAGCACCAATTTCCTTTTAGTTGCCATTCTTTCTAACACCTCGTCGTTGCTTGTATGCTCAGTCCACAACTAGCAAGTAATAAAATTATACCTACCATTTTCTCAATACCTTTTATGATCAGTATTTATTATTTCTGAAGTGATAAAAACGTCTGGTTCTTCTCTCTGTCTTTTTTTCGTGTGTGTGTGTGTGTGTGTGTGTGTGTGTGTGTGTGTGTGTGTGTGTGTGTGTGTGTCGCTCACGCACACATCTTTATCCATATTTCAATATATATTTGTTTAATATATTTTGCTCACTCAATTCCACTCCTACACATTTTAACATGCTTGTTTTCATCTATGAGACACGCATCTTTCATCCAGTGTGCACATGATATTTCTACTTTCTCGCGCATTTTGGCGTGGTTATTTAAGGAGGCACACACGTGTTACCGACAGTTAGGGCTCAGTTGCCCCTCGATAGCGGCGATGCTATTGCGGGGACATGTTTCTTAGTTTTACCTAACTCACACATACACGCCCGCACTAATTGCAGATAGCAATTAGTGGCGCGAATTCATTTCTCACACACACATGCATGTACGCACACATTTCTCAATACAGACTCCAATGGGAATTTCAACTCCAACACAATGTATTTCTTCTTTTCAGAACTTTATTCCAATCAATCTTTCATTGAACATTTAACAAACCAAGAGGGAGAACTTTTTCTCCTTATTTGCATGCATATTTAACCATCTTTGTAACCTTTGTTAATACATTGTGTTGTCGTGGAATATCCTGTCCTACCCAGGGTTATAAAAGACATGGACGGGAACGAACTACAGAGTGATCTAGAGAGAGTCCAACCTCTCCGGTTTCTTTTGGTCTCCTTTTATTTTGGCTGGTTCAGCCTTTTATTGTATCATTCTATTAATTTTTTACCCCCCTCCTCACTCCCTTAGCGAGTGTGCTTCTTGATTTCGCCGTTTGGCGGAATACAGCGGCCGCTCTTTTTTATGGGATGGACGGGTCTTACTAACATTGTTTATTAGTTTAGTTTAAAAATTTGTTGTATTTTCAGTTTGTGTTTTTGGGTTCATCCCCCTCCCATCATTTCGTTTATCATTAAATATTTTATATTATATTGTACATATTATTATACATATTTTATTATAGTGTACATATATTTTATATTGTATAAAAATACATTTTTATTGTCATGTGTTATTTCCCCACTTTTTTAGGTGTCCCTTGTAAGTTTGTGGCATTGTGGTGTATGAAGGATTGGGAGTTGATGGATGCCTTTGTGGTGATTGTGCAAATTGTAATGAGTGAATGGGTCGTGATAGTGTTCAACTAGGTATAGGATAGTTAAGCGAGAACCAACCTCTACCCCTCCCCTTTTCAGCTTTGTGCCACAATTTTTTGTATTTTATACAAGAAATAAATATTGTGATCTAGAGAGATCGAGCGCGTTCGTGACTATACGAGATTATTCGTCATTACACGGGAGTGATCGAGATTATTCGTCATTATACGAGAGTCGAGTGCCGTCAGCCTGAGACGAGAGTTAGACGTCACTAGACGGAAGCCTTCTTCTCAAGACGGACGCATACGTCCTATACATTGCCTTCTTAAATGTTATTCGTGTTCACTGTTTGTTGGTTTACTTGTATTTGGTTTCTTGTACTGAGGTATAATAAATCTCTATTTATATATACTCGGTGTTAAGAGTTATTTAATTTCTTGCACTATTCTTTCTCTGTTTATCCCCTCCCGGAATACAACACATTGTTATTCTGGTTACCTTGGCGTCTTCGTTGTTTCTTATATCCTGCGTCATGTCTGATCAATCGTACGCCGAGTCGAATTATAAATATAATTATAGTAATGGACGTTTTGTCCCATATGTGTATGTGTATGTGTATGTGTGTATGTGTGTTTATTTGTATGAACAACATTTTAATGGATACTCCTCTTTTAATGGATACTCCTCTTTTAGTGGATAGTCTATATTCCTATAATTAAACATAAAATATATTCACCGGTTTGAATATTCGAGAAGTGTTATTTAGGAAAACATTGAGGCCGGTGGATATACGTATACAAATAATGCTCTAAACTTTTTAAAGTACACACGAACTCTATAGACACCCTGTATAGTGATGTGTGTGTGTGTGTGTGTGTGTGTGTGTGTGTGTGTGTGTGTGTGTGTGTGTGTGTGAGCATGTTGGAACAAGACCGACATTTCCTTTAAATCATATATCTGTTCTAACAAGTATTCGTTCAAATGACTTCATCATATTCAAAAAGGACAGTTCGAGAACATTATAGAAGATCGTTGCTTCAAAAACACAGCGAAAAAAAATATTAATGAAATATCCAATTTAAACAAACATTATTTGTGTCATGCAAAACTGTTTTATGAAACCACCTGCAAAAAATCCTTCATAATGATAATAGTTTTAAAGAAACTGGCAAGCATATGTAAAACACCAGCCTTCGGATTGAAGTTAATGGACGTTTAGGCCGTGATGGTCAAGTTATCATGGTGCTGATGGGGACTATAATGTACCGTGTCCCTTCAGCTCTAAGCACCTTTTCTCCCAAGCCCTGATCTGTCATCACTTGCTCAAGCTCATCAAGTATGTCACGCGTTTCTTTCCCCTATCTTACTTTCCCTCTATCCGTCTTATGAGTATTAGATTCACTAAACCCTCCTTCCTCATTACGTTTCCCAGAAACTTCAGCTGTTTCTTTCTAATGTTCAGTTTCCTTTTCGTTTCCATCCTCCCCAAAACCTTGACGGTGCTCACATGTTCGGTCCGTGGCATCCTCAGCATCCTTCAGTAGAACCACATTTCTGTTGCTTCAAGTCTTTCCTTCATCTCTGAAGAGATTGTCCAGCATTCGCTGTCATATAGGAGGACAGATGTCACATAACTGTTTAGTACTTATTTCTTTATTTCCAATCAAATTTTCTTGTCTCTATGTTACTAAACTTAAAAGTTTTACCTTGAAAAAAATCGGAATAAAAGTAAATATCAAATTGTTTAAAAAGTCGTGTCTTGGTACTGCAAATATTCAATGAAATGTGCTATCTATATGAAGTCGTACAACTTGCAAGATCTCCGGTTAAAAAGAAAAAACAATGCCTAAGAAGAAAGTATAAAATAATAATAATAGGTACCTAGGTGTGAATGAGAGTGAAAGAATTCACCATAAGAAAATGAAAGAAATAGTGCGTAAAGAGTACTATAGAAGGGTACGACTGATATTAAAAGTTGAATTGAATTCTCAGAACAGAATTATGGCTATTAATAACCTTGCCATCCCAGTAGTCCAATATAGTTTCAACATCTTGAACTAAACTCTAAATGACAAGAAAGCTTCTTTCTAAGCATAAGATGCATCATCCAAAATCTGATGTAGACCGTCTATACATACCCTGTAAAGAAGGTGGAAGAAGTCTTATTCAGCTAGAATTGACATACAAGATAACAACTATTGGCTTAATAACATATATGGAAACAACAAAGGACTAGAGGATACAATTAGTCAAACAATATGAAAACAGAAAAAATTCAATACTGAAAGAAGGCAATAAATACAAACAAGGTTTACATTTAGTAGATTCTGTAGAAAACCAAAACTGAAGCCAAGACCAACTATTGCTGCAAAAAAATATGAAAAAGAAAGCCATAGATAAAGCTCTTGAACAGATGAAAGAACGCTGGCAAGACGAACCTCTGCATGCCCAATATTCAGAACGTGCTAATAAACTTAGTGTTGATAAAGTTAATAATACTCATCGATGGTTACGAGCATCTGGATTAAAGTCTGAAACTAAAGTCTTTTCACTAGGAACTTTCAGAAAAATATCATACATAATAATGTGGATCAAAAATGCAGGTCTGTGACAAATACCAAGAAACAATAGACTATCTAATCTCAGGATGTTCTGTACTTGCCCAAAATGAATATCAAAATCGTCACGATAGAGTGGGGCAGTATTTATACGGGACGATGTGCAAACACTTTGGAAAATATGTAAACAAACACTGGTATGAACAGCACCTGTTACAGAAATAGATGTCTCCATTCTGTGGAATTACACCATCTACACAGACAGGAAAATTGAAGTAAATGGGCCGGACATTATTGTCAAAAACATAAAAGAAAAAACTTGCTTGCCTCCTAATAGATATGGCTTGTTCAGCGGATTGTAACATCGCAATCAAGGAATTCCAAAAACTGTCAAAATATAAAGACCTAGATATTGAAATAGAAAAAAATGTGGAAATTGAAAACAAGAATAGTACCAGTGATAGTAGGTGCACTTGGAATGATAAAAAATGGAACAAAATAACACATTAAAAGAATCCCTGGAAACCCCAGCTTAAGAGATATACAAAAAATTGTCTTGTTAAGTACAGCCCACACACTAAGGAGAACTTTGTCTTTGTAACGCTAGGGATGTTATGGGAGATAGAAAAAACATTAAATGTATCCATGACAACACACCAGGACCTGCCTTAGGGCTTTCCGCAGACTTGGGAGGTAGTGCGACCATAGCAGAAATCGAATTATGATGATAAATTACATAATAACGATAAATGTGGTGGCTGGCCCCTCGTATCCGAGAATACCTGTCTACTAAGACGGCTATCCAATTTCTGTTGCAGACTCATGCTCAGGCACATTTGTGTTTATTCAATACTCACAAAGGGCACCTGTGGTTTATATTGCAAATATGCTGAGTGGACTTTATTTACAGTTACTGGGAAAAGGTGCGCCATCTGACATGATAATGGCTTCAACGAGGCCAGTACACTTGGTAACAATGATATATATATATATAATGGCTGGCCACTCGTATTAAACCCGTTTACCGGGGCGACTAGCTAATCCCCATAGCAGATGACTGCTCAGGCACATTTGTGTTTGTTCAACAACTCACGGAGTTCACCTGGGATTTATATTGCAACTGTGTTGCGCAAACCTTAGTTACAGTTTCTGGGAAAGAGCTCATTATCTGGCATAATTAACAGTTTAATCAGTTTGGTCGGCTGGTTCATTTAGATTATTGGCATATCAACACCTATGGGTCATTTAATGCTGAAATCTGAATATTTTTATGGCTTCAGCCATAAATAAAATGTATTGTTGGTTAGTTTGCTTTAAAATGTATTGTTGGTAATTTTACTATAAATACATATTAATGTTAATTTATTTTTATATAAAATTATATTGCTGGTATATTTTTACTATACAAGTGTATTTTTTATATTTTCATAGTGTTTTGCTTTTGTTTGGGAGGAGAGTCACTGGGACCCTAACAGGCTCTAATTTGGGACCAGAGAAAATATATCTTATATCCGGGTTCTCCTATATCAGGGTTATACTGTATATAAAATAGACCAAAACCAGATATAAGAGAAATCCTGATATGAGAGAACTTTTATCCGGTCCCGACAAATCTCTTATATCAGGGTTACACTGTATAAATCTTTATTTGAAACATTTTACATGCAGGCACTTCAAAATTTGTACTTTTAGTGAACATTAATAGGAACTGAAAAATATTATTTAGGTTAGAAAATCAGGTACTGAAAATTTAATTAAATTGTAATTAAAATGGCATCATTTGCGCTGGGTACTACAGTGTAACCTTGATATAAGTGAGTTGTCGAGACCAGATAAAAGTTATCTTATATCAGGGTTATCTTTTATCAGGGTCTCTTATATCCGGGTTATACTGTATATACCCATGGTTAGTGTTCTCGGGTTAAGGAAAAGATAAAAGATGAACTGGATCCAAGAACACAGAAAATGGTAACTAACGTTATTTTTAAATTTTTGGAGATTGTAGTTATCAGGGAAAGAAGTAAATGGAAGAGAGCTCCACAGGTGATGGGGGTGCGAGAAAAGAAACTGTTAGAGTAGAAGAGGAGTTACATTTAACTACTTCAACGTTAAAAGAGTGGGACCTGGATGCCAATCTAGTAGTGCGCTTAAATTTATGTGATCGGAGCAGCAAGGAAAAAAGCCATTAAAACATTTGTAGAAAAAACAAGACAGAGGGAAGACCCGTCATATCGGAGAGAAAGTGACTGAATTCAAGATGCCAAGTCAGGATCGATTACATTGCAGATACTTCTTTGGATTTTGTCAAGAACTTCGGGATAAATAGGGAGCTCCCGACCAGATATGTGTTTAATGCATAGACGAATGATAGATTTATAAATGTGCAAGATGAATTTCGACAGAAAAATGGCCTAACTTTCATCACAGTAAATGCAGCTATCGCTCCTTTCACGAATTGATAACAACTATTGGATTAAATCAAACAATACAGTGTAACCCTAATATAAGAGAGTTATCTTATATCCGGATCTGGTCTATTTTACAATATAACCCGGATATAAGAGATGTTTTACGATAACTCTCTTATAGCAGGGTTACACTGTATATACATTACAACAGGCTCTAATTTGGGACCAGAGAGTATTACTACAGGCTCTAATTTGGGACCATAGAATATCTCTCTTATACCAGGGTCGCTTATATCCGGGTTATACTGTATTTAATTGAGAAGTATGTTTGTGCGAATTGTGAAAAGGTTTTCGTATACAGTATAACCCGGATATAAGAGAGTTGTCGGGAATTGATAAACGTTCTCTAATATTGGGGTTCTCTTATATACGGGTTTGGTCTATTTTATATACATTACCACATGCTCTAATTTGGGACCATAGAAAATCTCTCTTATATCCGGTTTCTCTTATATACGAATTTCTTTTATATCAGGGTCTCTTATGTCCGGGTTATACTGAATTTTGTAAGATTTAATTGTAAGCGTTTCTTACACATCTATTGAACAGGTGAAGAGGCTCATCCCTTGTTTCCTGTTTAGGATGTGGTTTCCGGTTTTCTCTTTTCCAATCTTTTTACTCTTTTCTTTTTCTTTTTTTTCAATTGGAGTAGATAGACTAAACTATCGCCCGGTTCACACTCCACCCACGTCTGTTGAACAGGTGAAGAGGCTCATCCCTTGTTCCCTGTTTAGGATGTCGTTTCCGGCTTTCTCTTTTCCATTCTTTTTACCCTTACGTAGCCCCCTGCGCATCAGTGGCGTTATCGCCTTGCTTGGGGTGATATGATTAAAAAAAAAAAAAAAAAAAAAAACTTGTTTGTGCTTTACTCTATCGCCGTAAGATATAGGAGTTTAGATCCTATAGATGTCTTTTTGTTTTTATGTTATATAACAATCTAGGCCCACCCAAGGAAGTGAGGAAGCGGGGGCGTTTTCCGGCCGTTGAAAGGAACGGATGGTTGTTTGACCTTATTTCCGGCAGTAGCGGAAATGGCCACAAGAGGCAAACAGAACAGGTGTCTCTGAGAATTACGTGGGCGTGCGTAGGCGAGGCAAAAATCGGAAGTACCGTTTTTGGAGATAAAAAGACCTCGGGCACGGATTTCACGTCAGTCAGAGTCTGGGCAGAGAGACAGTCCGGACAAACAAGACCAGAGGAGAACAGATACGACGACACCCCCCCCCCCCCCGTCAACCCTTAGAAGCGCGCTCTCACTCTCTGTTCTCTAGGCTACACGGTCCATCGTTCGTCTAATAAAAATATCACTTGATATATTTTTATATATATGCGTGTTTGTTGTCAGTCGATATATAACATTTAGTTACAAAACACAATATAGACTGTAAGCAGACGATTAAGCTCAAAGACAGTCACAGGATTAGTAGCAGAATATTAGTTAACGCTCCAGTACAACATATTACAACTGAAACATTAATGGAAGCAGCAAAGATCTACTGATTTTTTTTTCTTTCTATACGAGAAGCACAATTTCACATAAGAAGTATGAACGCTGCAACAATTTATATTGCAGCCTTATTTTCAAAAGTCGTTGTCCGAGATTTGCTTCTTCAGGAAGAGATTCTAAAAAATTTGAAAAGTTAAAACAAAGAAAATTTCAAAGCCTGAAATGTGAGGCCAGTTTAAGACGACGATCATTTACAGGTGGAAGTATTATCAGTAGCAGATTCTATCGGTGTCGGTGAATAAATAATAAAACATACCTTTTTGCAAGCATTGTTTCATGTATAATTTCACCTGCTATTTCTTTTTAAAAAAATGTTCTTATCTCTCCCGCCAAGTAGCATATGAGCTTTACGCTGTTATTGAAAAGTAATCCCACAGTTTCCGGTGTAAAACAAAAATACCATTACACTGATAATATTATGAGTTTTCACTTAATTGCCCATCGCCATGACGTAGTTTCCTCGTGTCTTTTCTAAAATGTGTTCATAGCAATTGCTCTGATGAGTTTATAGTAAATAAACCCTGTGTACAGTACAATTACACACCCTCATACAATCTTAAAATTGTTGGTTAAAAATTAATATCATTATCGGAAATATTTGACCAATCAGAGATTAAAACCCTATTTTTCTTGAACCTACTTTTTGGAAATTTTTTTTATATAAAATCCCGCAGATTACGACGTTTTTTTTTTGTTTTTTTTTTTAAATTAAAACTCACAGAGATATAACTGCCTCCAAGCCGTTGAAACACAAGAGAAAACGTGGCTATATAGCACCACCCCA
This sequence comes from Ascarosepion bandense, assembly GCA_037127315.1. NCBI lineage: Eukaryota > Metazoa > Mollusca > Cephalopoda > Sepiida > Sepiidae > Ascarosepion > Ascarosepion bandense. The sequence continues at coordinate 3,333,660 of JBBBDQ010000993.1, read as the reverse complement.
CTTCCCACCTACAATGCGTGTTGATAGAAACATGTATCGACAACTTCAGACGAATCATTTCCAGCAACAGAAGGGGTAGTCCGTAATTCTTCGTTAACGATTAAACTATTTTCTAAACTACAACTTTTTTATGCGGGCCATCTACCCAAAGACATCAACTTAACTAAAGAGTACTTTTTACTCATTTTTTTTTTTTTTTTTTGGCATTGATGTATTAGGTTATTCTGAATGTCCATGACGATTTTAAAGAAAAAAAATTAAAAAAGAAAACACAAAATTATGCCATTAAATATTTATTCAATTAAATAATTTGTTGCATGACCTTCCTCCATTTTCCCTTCAACTTAAAGATTAAGTCTTCCCAGAATGTCGGCGGTTTCTCGACAAAGAACTCATTAAAGTAGGTTTTATGTCACTCAAAGAATTTACATTTTTACCATTGAGATTACTTTACAAAGACCTAAATAAATTAAAATCTGAAAAAGAAATGTTTGGTGAATATGGCGGGTGGGGTAACACATCCTAGCCATGCTGCAACAACTTTTCCCGGATCGCCAAAGAAACGGGATGAAAAACAATACCTTTCCTCTTCGACAATTCTGGACATTTTCTTGAATTGCTGCCTTTAATTCGTCTAGTTGCGAGCAGTAATTGCGAGAATCAATTGTCTGATTACTTGGCAGCTCAGTACAGGATTCCTTTCCAATCCCACGGCATGAGGTTCTAAGGATGAAGACCTGCATTTGAGCTGGCTAAAGTTCGCTTATGTTGCTTACGCCAGGATCTTTTTTTGCTGAAAAAAGTTATAAATTTCTCTTCACTCGTCACAATTTGCCTTAAAAAGGGTGCATTTTCATTGTATTTATACAGCAAATCACAGATAGAAATGCGATCCAAAAGATTCTTTTCACCAAAATCAAGTGATACCCAGCCATCGTAGCTATTTCAGTACCCAGTCTTCACTAAGCGATTATGGATGGTAGATTTTGATATATTTAGCGTTTTTGCCAATTCCCGCGTTGTGTAACGCTGGTTATTCTCAATCAATGTCTTGATTTGGTCGTCATCTGTAGTGAGGAGGAGGGTCTGCCTAAGCGTTCTTCATCAATAAGGCTACAATCCCCAACTCTAAACTTAGCAAACCCCTTTCTCACAGTTCTGTCAGCTAAGGCATAGTATGAATATAGGTTCGTGTTGTAAATAGGATTTCTTTCCTACATGTTCATTATTTCCTTCCATTTTGTGATTAGATCAGTTATCCAAACACTCAGTTATCCGAACAAAATAGTATTCGTCAGTTTCGTTCGGATAATTAATTGACATTCCACATTAGACAGATAGATAGATAGATAGATAGATAGATAGAGTCAGAAAAAGAGAAAAAAAACATGAATCATTTTGAGTTTGAGTTTGAGTTTTATTTAACGGTATATCAACCTCTATGGGTTATTTAATGCCAAAAAGGTGGGGTTTTAAGGTATTTGTTATTTTTTTAAATGTTCAGTTATAGTGAGAAGGTTGATTTAGTCAGATTTTAGTGAATTTTTAAAAATTCTTTTTTATTTTTTTATTGTTTTATTTTTTTAATCATTTCACCCCGAGCAAGGCGGAAACGCCACTGATGTGCAGGGGGTTACATAAATGTAAAAAGATTAATTAGAAAAAGTGAGGAGTACAAACTCGTTAGAAAGGAACAATAGAAAGCTGAGAAAGCAGGTGCGATGACAGATACATAGGTGGAGAGAAAGGGAAGGTTATACAGGGGAGGGGAGAGAGCTAGAGGCCAGTGGTTAGTAGATGAGTATTGACTTTGCATTTAAATTTCTGGAGGTTGTAGCCGTCAGGAAAGCAAAAATACGTGAGTGAAAACTGAAAATGTCTTCTAGTATTGTATTTAAAAATGTCTTGCTGAGAATAATTTTTTTCCTTCAAAAATGTGTTATGGTAATAAATTTTTCTTCAAAAATGTACTGTTGGTAATATTTTTCCTTCAGAAATGTATATATTTCTATAAATGTGTATTTTTATACTTTCATAGTGTTTTGACTCCAGTTTGGGGGTTAACTATTTGCCCATAACTGGGACCCTAACAGGTGCTACCACTCTGGGTCAGGGTAGACCTGGAAACAACAGCAATTAAGAGGTGGTTCTATACTCTTCACAACCTCCTAATCAGAGGCCTTGCTGTCGGGTGCAGTTTACCGTCATGCGCAGGACCAGAATCATTTTGAAGTCCGATTTTACTTTTAACAACATATGATAGTGTATTGATACTAAATTCGATTATATCCCATAGGTCAATATAAAGTCATGTGCGTCACGTAACGCCCTTTTAGTGACGTCACTTCATAATGAAGGAATTGGCCAGTCAGTCAGCTTCTAGGAGTCAAATCGAGTAGTTGTTTTTTTTTATGACTTAGCGGTACACAACTCTCCCTAAGAACAAAGCATGTTATTCGTTTCTTTTCTGTCAGCCATTCCGTTCCGTCCGTGAAATAAGGTGTTATTATATCATCGACAGAATAATGCCCATAATGGGGGAAATACAAATTGAGAGAATATTAATTTCTTCCATAGGTCACGTATTGAACGAAAGTGAACAAGAAAAGTCATTTTTTCTATCTGACTAACTTACTAATAAGAGTGAAAATTCTTTCCCACTCCTTTTAACTGTATTGCTTTTGTTTGTTTATTTATCTATTCTTGGTGAATTTCAGAAATTACTTTGACTGCTACTGAACTATGTACATTACCCATCAGATAAAAATAACTTTGGAAAAATAGCAGCTTACGTCGATCTGGAAAACAATTTTGGCAATTCGTATCAAAACTCTGCGAGATAAAGAATTACTGGTATTAATAATCCTTTTTTTTTCTTCTTCTTCTTCATCAAATTACCGATAAATGCGCGTTGTGGTGCAGTGGATATCGGCTCAGAACCAGAAATCAGGGAGCTGAGTTCGAATTTCAGTTGAATTCCCTGCATTCACTTACGTACAAATAACCTTGGGAAAGATATAAATCCCTCTCTTCCTCTCACTTATAGATTAAATAACAGGACAAATTGGATTCTATAGCCTTGGCTGGCAACCAGTCTACCGCAGAAAGTAATGGCAACCTACTGTGGGATAATCTTCTGCCCAGTCAGTTATGACTTTTTCGAGACATGATCGCCCAAGCGTATATCACGACCGACAAACATATTCATCAATTCTTTTTTCTTTCACAGCCCAGCTTAAGTGTTCATTATTTCAGTCCTTGCATTTTTACTGAACTTGAGATATGCAATGTTTTAAAGGAGACCATGGTAATGAGCAAAATAGCTAAATAGGTGGGTTTACTAGACATATGTGGGAGGCCTTGGTAGCATCTGATCAACAACAACATCAATAATATTTATGATAAACTATTTCTCAGCAATAGGTAACGAGCTGAAGTTCGGTCTTCATTAGCAAGTCACTCTCTTACACGATTACTTACTCCTCTGCTGAGTTTGATCCTCCCTGGGTGCTGCATACTTGTAACTTTATACTATATGATTTAGCAGTAAATAAATAAATTAGGGGCCGTGTAACGCTAGTTAACAAGCTTTCTCCCAAATATTTCCACTAGGTGCTCCACCAGTCTTGTTTTGTTCGAAATTTTTTTTTTTAATCATATCACCCCGAGCAAGGCAGTAACGCCACTGATGCGCAGGGGGCTACATGAGAGTAAAAAGATTAAAGAAGAGAAAGCCAGAAACCACATCCTAAGCAGGGAACAAGGGATGAGCCTCTTCACCTGTTCAATAGACGTGGGTGGAGTGTGAACCGGGCGATAGTTTAGTCTATCTACTCCAATTGAAAAAAAAAGGAATAGAAAAAGAAAAAAGAAAAGAGTAAAAAGATTGGAAATGAGAAAGCCGGAAACCACATCCTAAACAGGGAACGAAGGGATGAGCCTCTTCACCTGTTCAATAGACGTGGGTGGAGTGTGAACCGGGCGATAGTTTAGTCTATCTACTCCAATTGAAAAAAAAAGGAATAGAAAAAGAAAAAAGAAAAGAGTAAAAAGATTGGAAATGAGAAAGCCGGAAACCACATCCTAAACAGGGAACGAAGGGATGAGCCTCTTCACCTGTTCAATAGACGTGGGTGGAGTGTGAACCGGGCGATAGTTTAGTCTATCTACTCCAATTGAAAAAAAAAGGAATAGAAAAAGAAAAAAGAAAAGAGTAAAAAGATTGGAAATGAGAAAGCCGGAAACCACATCCTAAACAGGGAACGAAGGGATGAGCCTCTTCACCTGTTCAATAGACGTGGGTGGAGTGTGAACCGGGCGATAGTTTAGTCTATCTACTCCAATTGAAAAAAAAAGGAATAGAAAAAGAAAAAAGAAAAGAGTAAAAAGATTGGAAATGAGAAAGCCGGAAACCACATCCTAAACAGGGAACGAAGGGATGAGCCTCTTCACCTGTTCAATAGACGTGGGTGGAGTGTGAACCGGGCGATAGTTTAGTCTATCTACTCCAATTGAAAAAAAAAAAGGAATAGAAAAAGAAAAAAGAAAAGAGTAAAAAGATTGGAAATGAGAAAGCCGGAAACCACATCCTAAACAGGGAACGAAGGGATGAGCCTCTTCACCTGTTCAACAGCCGTAGGTGTAGGGAGAACCGGGCGATAGTTTAGTCAATCTACTGAAATTGAAAAAAAGAAAAAAGAAAAGAGTAAAAAGATTGGAAATGAGAAAGCCGGAAACGACATCCTAAACAGGGAACGAAGGGATGAGCCTCTTCACCTGTTCAATAGACGTGGGTGGAGTGTGAACCGGGCGATAGTTTAGTCTATCTACTCCAATTGAAAAAAATAAAAAAGAAAAGAGTGAAAAGATTGGAAAAGAGAAAGCCGGAAACCACATCTTAAACAGAGAACAAGGGATGAGCCTCTTCACCTGTTCAATAGACCTGGGCAGAGTGTGAACCGGGCGATAGTTTAGTCTATCTACTCCAATTGAAAAAAAAAAAAAAGAAATGAGTAAAAAGATTGGAAAAGAGAAAGCCGGAAACCACATCCTAAATAGGGAACAAGGGATGAGCCTCTTCACCTGCTGCTTTTTTTCGGAGAGAGTATTTTTCATTTGCGAATTATGATCTCTTTTTTAAATATTTACTCCTGTGTCATAAATGTAACAATTTATTTTTAAACTTAGAATAAAATAATAATTAAAAGCAAATAGAAAACATTATACTTGGCAGAGGTGAAAATTGCAGTCCCATAAAAATGAGGTTCTAATTCAGAGTTTCCCAGCCTGGGCAATATTCCCCAGCAACGAGCTAAATAAGCTATGTTCGGGTTATATCTAGGTCAGCAGAAATATAAAGGAATAGAAAAAGGGAAAGGATGTATGTGTTGAGAGAAAAAGAGAGAGAGAGAGAGTTTCTCTGTCACTCTATTAGTAAAGAGAAAAGGGTATATTTCAATTTGCTTTAACTACTACCTATCTACTCAACACATTTGCAACGCTAATCCTAACCATAAAACTAAATTATATATATATATATATATATAGTCATCCGCAGACAGATCTATTTCGCTGTATCACAGCTCATCAGTACGGTTAGACTCCGATTGCTTTTAACCCAGGATTGAAACCCGACCAAAGTGGAGTCATTCGGCGATTCTACCTCTGGGCCATGGACGCACGGTAGAAGAAGGCAGACTTTTTAGCATGTATATCATCATTATACACGCCCAATAGCCAGAGTGCTCTAATTCATTAGTGAATGAGCGATGCGTACATGCCAGGGTAGCTACTGTTTTTCAAAGTCTACCATTCTTCCAGAGTGCTCAATCAGGGAGTGAGAGCGTAAATATATAAGTACCCCTACTCATTTACTGAAAAGAAACAACATAACAACATGATGTTAAAAGGCCCCAAACTTTAAAAAAAGAAACAAAGTTTTAATGTCAAAATGTTTGTTATTATTAAGAGAAAAAAATCAAACTATTTTTTTTTATTATTTTATTGAAATTCTTTCTAACATATTCGAAATTTTGATTAAAAATCTTTTTTTTTTCGTCTACGAGTGACGAGATTTTCACCACAGTTTATTATGGCAAACCTATTATTCAACAGTTAAGTCCCATACGCGATACACGCTTGGGCGATCATGTCTCGAAAGAGACATGACTGACAGAGCAGAAGATTTTCCCGTAGTAGATTGCTATTACTTTTGCGGTAGACTGGTTACCAACCAAAGCTATAGAACCCAATCTGTTCTGGTATTTAACCCATAGCTAGAGGGATTAATACTTTTCTCAAGGGTATTTGCGCGTAAGTGAATGCAACGAATTCAGCTGGAATTCGAACTCAGCTCTCCTATTTCTCGTTCCAAACTGATATCCACTGCACCACAATCTACAAAGGTAATATTACGAAGCTCATTGTTTTTCTTTTCTTTTTTTGCAGGTGAAAAATACATTAATTTGGAAATTCTTGAAAAAATTCAAATAATAATCGGATTTTGATGAAAGTTTCAGTACTTATTCACAAATGACTGAAATTATTTTTGAATCTTATAATCTTAGTAATTTTTTTGTGTATGATACCCCTACTCCAATTAATTTCCTGAAATTTCTAGTGATTGACTACTGTGCCAAATCTTTGTTTTATTAGTTAAATGCAGGACTCTTTGGGGGATGTAAATCACGTTGTTTTTTGTTTTTTTTTGTTTGTTTTTTTCTAAACGGTTGCTTCTTTTCAGAAAATCTTCTCCGAATAGGGAAAATGAAAAACTGCAATAAAACTGTTATTTTTTATTTAAATAAACTTTTATTTTCTTTTATAAACAATATCATAGTCTGAAGAAAATTTTTTTTCGATGAATAATGAATTTTTACAAGATTTGTTTTCATTTTTATTTTTTAAGTATAATAATTTATAAAATTTCAAAAGTCTTTTAAATTTTCTTCCAATCACTATGCCAATTAGGTTATTAAGTTAATATGTCAAGACTATATTTATTAATCGAAAATTTAAATACAAATCTTCAATCACCAAGATTTTTAAAATAATTAAAACGTTTTTTGCGTGCAAATATCTGTTTTTTTTTGGGGGGGGGGGGTTTCATGGTAAGTCATAAGTGACATATAAATTATTGAGTTACCTCTATCATGTTATATAATTCAATTATCTTAGTTATTAAAGTTTAAAATTATTTTAAAAGAAGGTTTTATATTATTTTATTTTTTATTTTTCAGAAAGCATCTTCAAACATAAGGTTATAATGCTAAACTAATTAAAATTCTATAAAATATATTATGTTAAATTTTTAAGTTCACTATGTAGTTAAAAACCAAAAACGAAACATTCACTTAGGTTACATAAATTTGTGTCAGTTCTGGTCAAACATACTCATCATTTTTGACAGGTCTAGCACCTCAGAAACACAGGATCATCTAAACTTATTTATAAATGGAACTTTGTGTGTGTGTGTGTGTGTGTGTGTGTGTGTGTGTATGTGTGTGTGTGTGTGTGTCCGTTACCTATAGACTCCGAAACGACTGAACCGATTTTCTTGAAAATTTACACAGTTGTACTATAAGTGTCTGCGAGTGTTCTTAGCTAGGTTTTGTGTCGAGGTACCCCCGATAAATATTGAAAATCGATAATCGAAAAAATCGGGTTATAGAAGGAGTGGTCCGATTTTAATCAAATTTGATACACTCATAGACAAAGACATAAGAAACGATATTCAGAAGTTTCAAGGTTGCAGTTCTTACAAAAGTGCAGAAAATCGATAATATATATATATATATATATATATATATAAGGCAAGATGTGTGTGTGTGTGTGTGTGTGTGTGTGTTTATCTACCTGTATGTCTGTATTTTTTCAGCCCTTTTATTTTAGTTTTTGCTTCGGGTTTGGCTCTAAGTAGGTATAATTGTAGTTCTTAGTCTCAGCCATGATACCATTTACTCAGAGGACTTATTTAGCCTTCAAAATTCATTTTTCGACGAAAAAAATTTATTTCATATTGATACCAGGAAATCAAAATTTGACTTACATCCATTCATTTTTTTTCAGTCTACGGTTTCGCTTTAACTGGAAACAACTATTGCTTTTTAGTCTTTCGTACCAACGTCCAAAGAGTCTGAGGTCCAGGACCATGGATTAGTTTTAAAGTTTTCATTACACCCGAGCAACGCCGGGCTATGCTGCTAGTCGTGATTAAGAAACGCTTTTATTTCAGCCAGTAAGCGAGTGATATCTGTTTCAAATCAGATTAATGAAACTTTAGCTAATATACATATATATATGATGGGAAAATATTTGAGAAGATTATATATATATATACACACACACAACGGATTTTATTATAATGAAGTGAATATATATATATATATATATATATATATATATACACGAGTGGACCATTTAAGATATAAACGATATTTACTTTGTGCTTAGTATAAAAAAATAGACATAAATCTGATATTGATATATAATAGATATTAATGGACAGTTATAAATTATATGATAAATATAAATAGATTGAAATAGGTAATGAATATAGACTGATATCAAAGCAAGAAACAGAATTAAATAATTTTCAGTAAAATAATAAATTCTAAGAAAGCACTCTTACTGTAGGTAAGAGGGATCTTTTCTTTTAGTTCACCCCAAATGATGTAGCAACTTATCGCAAAAATTAATTCACTCCAAGAAATTAAATCAAAGTTTGTTTGGGTTTATTATTAATTTTTTGCGCTCTTTTGAAATTATACACTTTAATTTAAATCAAAAGTTGTTTAGTTTATAGGATATAAATCCTATATCATCTAACAATTAACTCAAACACACAAAGTAAAAATGCACACCCGCAAAATCGGATCCAAACGACTAAAAAACATTTGGAAGAACCCATACCAAGGCAAATTTCACAAGTCAGTGTGAAAAGTAAAATTCTGGATGCTGATTGGATAGGAAATAGCAAATTAGTCTATGACGCCAGTCAATTTTTTTTCAGACCTAAAGAATGAAAATGCCTGCTGGAGCCCGTCACATGACTAAGATCCACGATTAAACCACATAGTAATGTGGTAGGTACCGACTTGGCGGCTCCACTACAGCCACTTCCCCACCGACGAGATGTGGTCTCCTTTGTCTGTTCTATAAATACTTTCATGGCTTCTACTCCAACGAACTTAAGTCACTGGTGCCTCCACAACAGGTGTTTACTCGTGCAACCAGATTGGCAACTGGGTCCCACCCATTCACAGTTAGGTTAACCAAATGCAGACGACAATTCTACTCCTGCATCTTCTTCTCTCGCACTTCCCGCCTGTGGAACTCGCTTCCATATTCTTGCTTTCCTGACGGCTACAACCTCCAGGAATTTAAATGCAATGTCAATACTCATCTCTTAACCACTTGACTCTAGTTCTTTCTTCACCACCCCATATATTCTTTCCTTTCTCTCCACCTTTGCAACTGTCATCACACCTGTATTCCCATCCTTCTCTTGCTCCTTTCTAACTGGTTCGTCTTCCATTTCACTCTTTTCTACTTAATCTTTTTACTCTTATGTCGCCCCATCCACATCAGTGGCATTACCGTCTTTGCTCGGGGTGATACGATTTAAAAAAAAAAACATTCCTTGACCGGTCAAAATGAGTCCGAATGGGAGCGGTATCTGGTACCATCTCGTCACAATGTAAGGAAGAAACTTCAAGATGACTTGGTCACGTCTCGCCGACATATATTCATTCTACCTCTTCTTCCAATTCTCCTTTCTTCGTCTTCATTCATACGCCGCCAAAGAAAACAACAACAGCAACAACAACAACAGGACCACTTCAACTTACTTCGATAAGTACAAACTCCTTCATTACCTTGACTTTCCTCTTCACTTTTTCTCCAGCCATAAAAAGGAAAAGAACACAGACTTTTATTAGCAACCTTTTTACATACACACATTCTGCTACTATCAACCATGAACTCTGAGCTTCTGTGGGACATTTAAAATACTTACATTTCTCTTTGAACAATTAACTACGTGCATTTTCTCTATGAACATTTTATTTTCCTTCTTACAAATATGCTATTCAGTTCTATTAATAAAATTACACTTATTCCCCAAATAAAATACTTTAAGGTGAATTTAGTTGGAGTTGCTGACAAAAAGGAATACGTAAGACACAAGACAGAGATAAAGAAACAAGTATTAATTATTAAGGCAATAACAGAGAAGAAAAGTCCTTGCAAAACTAGTTGTGTTTGCGGCTTTAGAAATCCAACTATGAAATGTTCTTTAACGTCCAAATAAATTAGACGGCTCTTAGAATGTTCAAAGTAGCCTCAAATAAGGAGAGGAAATTTCCTACCTGTTGTTCCTTGCTAGAACATTTGAAAAAAGAGGAAGATAGAAGGATTTTTGTATTGAGCCCGCCAAAAATGGGTGTCCACTGATTGGTCAAGGAAAATCTTCTTAGCCAATCAAACAGACCCATTTAGATTAGGGGTGGGTGAGAAGAGAAATTATGTGGAAGAAGTAGTAGTAAACCTTTTTTTTTATAACTTTCATTTTTTCAAACCATTCATTTAACCTTCTGATATTTTAAAATGTGGGGACTTCGGTTGTGTTTGGCACAAGGCCAATTTGACAAGCATCATCGAGGCCCCTACAAGCTTGCCTCGCATCGACTCTAACCCTCAGAAGGAAAAATTACCAAACATCAGGGAGTTATTCACATTTCGTAAGTGCGGATGATCATAAATCGAGGTACTTACAAGGAATGTTTTACAATCTAAAAAATAAAAAAAAATAAAAAATCTATTTTTGGCTTGTTTATCGGGGTGAACGCGAACGTAGACCGCACAGTTAGAAAGTGCATAAACTCGAATCACCTATATTTGTGGTGATCGCAAAAATCAACCCAACCGGAATGTAATGAAAGGGCCTCGATCTGGAAGAATTTGATGTTAATTTCAGTAAATAATTGCTTTTCTGGGCGTCGCTTAGATGTGGCACAAGGCCGAAAGTATGAGGAGGTAACCAGTGAGAATAGAACTCACTACTCAGTTGTTATAGGTCTTTTAGCGAGACAAACTTGCGAACCATTATATCGCATCGAGGTGCCCCTATTTTACTAAATATAAATTCTTTTTATTTTGGGGTGAATTAACAGAAAAGAGCCGACGAGACAAAGAACAACTGATTTATTTTTAATTTAAATATTTTTATTTTATTTCACTGCCATATTTACAGATAGTGTAAAAGGAGTAGTTAGAACGATTTACGAAAATGTTCATTTATGAAACTTCAGAGTCGAGGTGTTGAATAATAATAATAGCATCAATCAGCAAAGTGAGAAATTTTAGTTGTAGGATGTAGGATAATACTATTTTTTTTTCTGTCGTTAGAGAAGAGAGAGGGGAGAGAGAATTTATTTGCTAGTTAGTAGTTATTTAAAGTCTAAGCCTATTTTGGAAATTTTTGATTAAAAATTTTTTGTTTTAATTTTTTTTTCTGCGTGAATACGTCATGAACAATTCTGGGGAAATCAATGAGTACAGTAAAGGTCCGACTACTTAACTTAACCCATAGCTGGAGGGAAAAGTATTTGTGCGTAAGTGAATGTATGAACTCATCCCTCCATTTCTCATTACCGAGCCGTTATCCATTACACCACCCACACGTCCACGAAAGAGAGAAAGAGAGGGAAGAGGAGAGACAAACAAACAGGCAAAGAGAGAGTACGTCGCCGGAATAATGAGAGCGTTGTTGCCATCCGATACTCGCATTTAAATCAGGATCCATAAAATATGAGTTTCGGGTGTTGTTCACTAAAAACGAAATAACAAACAAAACTAACAAAAGTAAAACATATCTAGTTTAGCCACACTGTCACTAAGGTGATTTAGAATAGAATAATTAATATAATTTTTTAAGATTTTGGAAGTATGTAGCTTTCTAAGGTGATCTTTTATCTACTTTCCTATATAAAAAAAAAAAAGCAGCATCCAATGATTCCAATTCAAAATGAAACCCTGTCTTATTTTTATTTATTTATTTGCATTTATTTTTCCTTTTGACCAGAACTAGAATATCTGACAGAAGGAGTTCTGTTTTAAATCAAGTGAGAAAAAAATCAGGAAGTCGTATGCACGGATTTTTTTTTTTTTTTACACGGAAGGCAACAGTATCGGCGTTTTCAGTAAAAGAAAACAATTTAAAAAAAAAAAAGTAAAAAACATTAAAAATAACCTCCTACCCAGTCACGGGGAAAAAATCAACCTGTTGCATCTTTTTGAAGCTTGTTTATACACAAACATCCAACAGATGTTCATCAGCATTCGTATTGCGCTCTCTCTGGCTATGTAGTGAAAGTCAAAGTGTGTGTACCTACCTAAAAATTCAAAAGACTGACTTTTTTTTTACCTGGTTTCGAACATTATCAGCGAGTGCGAAGCCAATTCTTTTCTTCAGCGACGAAGCAACAAGTTAACCTGTTAGTGTTGCTTCTTCTTCATCGATAATTGATTTTCTAAGCGCCGCTTAGATGTGGCACAAGGCCGAAAGTAGGGGGTAACCAGTGAGGATCAAACTCACTACTCAGTTGTAATAGGTCCTAGCAAGACAAGCTTGCTAACCATTACACCACGCCGAGGTGCTCTCGTCTTCTTCATCGATAGATCAGTTATGGATATCAGCTGAGGTTGTCGGGGAAACGATTTGTGTGTTACTTCAACAAGCCAGCTAGCAGCACAAGCAGTTTCTATATAGCTTCTTTCATTTTCAGGTAGAAGCAAAGAAAGGAAGACACATATATAGCTCTCTATCTACACATAAAAATGGTCTTTACTCTTCCTATCCATAGCGATCCACTCTAAGCAGACTTCGAGCATCCGCCCACGGAGAATCTTACTCAGAATTAACAACATGTTACAACAATATTATTAATCAGGGCTTCTTTTTACTTTTTTTTTTTTTTTTTTTTTTTTTTTTGCTTTCTTTATTCTACTTCGATTTTTATTCATTACTTTTTCTACGGATGTTATTTTTTTTTTTGCCACTATACTTTCTTTCTTCACTTGTTTCATTTCTTTCATGAAAATCTTAAAACGAAAAACAAATATCGTTTTGGTTTTAAAAACCCAAACGACATAACTAACCGTTTACAAATTTATGCTATTGTTTTTTTATAACTGAAATATTGCTATTAAATTGCTGGAATACTTCAATTTAGTGCTTTGAAACAAACAAAACCAAATTCTCAGTTTAACAAACTTAAAGGAAACTAAATACCTGGTCAGTCAACAAGTATTGCGAGAACTGTAAGTGTACACGCTAAGCGTAATTAACAATAACATGATTGTTTTCAGGTAGGTCCTTTCTCATGATTTATTAGATTAAAATTCTTTCACTAATGTTTTTTTTTTTTTACCTTTTATTTTACTACGATTAGGTAATTTAACACACGGCTGTTAGGAAAGACTGTCCTGCGTCAAATCAAATCAAAATTCTCAGAATCCAGTTTTTTTATAATTAAGTTCATTAACCTGAACTCTGGAATTTATGGAAAATCCGAAAATAAAACACAAGTTAAACGTTTTCATTTTATTTTCATTTATTTTCTGTCTGATTGGTTAAGGAAATGGAGATTAGAAAGTTTGTATTGCGCCAATCCTCCAAGTGTGTAAGGAGGGCTACTATGCATCATTAAAAAAGAAAAAAAAAAGGAACTAGAGAGAGAATGTTGACCACTGTTGCTCATATAGCCAGGAGGTTGGACCTACTATTAATGTTCTACTAGAGACAGAAGAGTGATATGAAGATTGTGTTGCACCTGTTGTAAACAGAGTCGTACTCTACTTGGTCTGAATGTCAGCTTTCAAAAAAAAAAAAAAAATCCTGGTTTTAAACTATGCTCGAAACTCGACCATTGATGCCGGTGGGAAAAATATACAAGTATTTCATCCAACTGATAGAATTGTTTGTATTCAAACGCTCATTCATCAATCGTTTAGTTAATAAAAAGAAATTTAAAATGAATGAGACGCTTTTCTTATTTAATAGACGCAACTTAGTCTTTTCCTTTTCTTTTTTTTCCCCCTTCAATCTTTTGATTCTTTTGTTACTCTTTCTCTCTTCATTGATTCTTTATTTCTGTCTTCCAATTCCACAATTTTCTCTCTCTTCTCTCAACCTTTCTGCTTATTTTCCTCGTACAACCCTCCCTCTATTTCTTACTGTTTGTCTTTTTACAATCTTTTCTTCTCTTTATTCGGTATGTTATTATTTCCTCTTCTCCTTCTCTGTCGAACATTTTGTTCTTTATTTCTCTCTTCTTTTCTCTCTCTAAAAACGTTTTCTTTTTCTCTTTCCTTTTCCGAACCCCTTCCGCCTACATTTCTATCTTTTTACTCTCTCGATCTTCCTTCTGTTCACTCCCCCTCTTATATTCTCTATCAAATCACCCACTCCTTTTTATTACCAAATCTTCTCTTTTTATACTACTCCTTCTTTTTCTATCTTTCTCTTTATCGATTTTCTTTCTTACTTCACTCCTCCCCTTCTCACTCTCTCTCTCTCTCTTTCTTTCTTTTAACTTTCCCGTGTTTTGGAAAGTCCGTTTTGTTCAATCTGGTAACCGAACTAACCAACCAATTTTCCGTTACTTTCGGCATTGACTTATTTATCTTGTCAGTATTGGGAAATAAAATAGGTAGCCGGCAAAGGGTACCTATCACCTTCAAAACAAATTCAATTCAAGAGACTCACTACATATCATCAGGGTAAGAATTTTTTTTGTTTTATTTTCGCTTTATTACTTTTTTTGACCATTTAGTTTTTTTTTAATTCTTCAATCTTCATCGTTCAATGTCGCGTTGTTACCAAAACGACTAAAAGCGCTCCAAACTAAAAAAGATTTTTATTATTTCTATGATGGATATTATTATTAAGGTTTTTTTGCAGCCATTTTAAAAGAAATTTGGAAAAATGTAAAAAAAAAAACTTTTTTGGTTTATTAACTAAAATAATAAATAAAATTATAAAAAATAAATAAAATTAAACTAAACTTTAGTTTAATTTTAATTTCATTATTTTAATTTTAATTTGTAATTTTCTATACTAGTATTACATTATATGGGCGTTTTTTCCCCTATTTTTGTCTACAATTTTAATTTTATTTGTTGCGTCTGGCTCTTTTTAAAAGTCATTTAAAAAAATGAAATAAAACAATAACTAACTTAGTAACTACATATTTAAAAAAAATTTTTCTTTTTTTTTCACAATTCATCAAATAACTTAGAATTAAAAATAAAATTCAAATCAAACTTTCTCCCCTTTTCTTACTCGAGAAAAATGACAGTCCACAGGTGAATATTGTTTAATGTTAAGTTATTGTTTATACACACCTCCATATACACAAATTATATATACAGTGCACTGGGGCACATCGGGGCAGTATAATGTAGTAAGCTTGTCTCGCTAGGACCATTACAATTGAGTAATTAGTCCGATCCTCACTGGGTGTCTCATACTTTCAGCCTTGTGTCACTTCGCTTAGAAAATCACTAGTGAACACTGAACTGTATGGATGCTCATCATAGCATGCACATGTAAAAAAAAAAAAATACAATAAGATGCGACACACGTACATAAAGAAAGATATCTGCACACAATATCCCACCTGTAAAAAGAAAGATTAAAGAATTAACAACACTAACAGCTAATTGTTTCTTCTTTTTAAAGATGTTGTTGAATGTTTCAACTTTTTTGATAGATAGGCTATGGTTAACGAACAAATCTAGAAAGTCTCCCCCTTAACAAAGTCGATCCTTACTGGGTGTTTATCACCTGGCCTTGTGCAAGGCTACTAAACAAAGCCTGTCTGGTAGAGATTTTTAAAAATATAACAATTGTGACATATTATATATTTTAACGTTTTTTTACGTAAAATTCTGCGTTAAAAATGTGGTATTTTCTTTTACTTTCTTATCTGAAAAAAAAAAAAATAATGTGTCGTATATAATTTAAAAAAAAAAAGGCAAAGCAAAAGAAGATACTTGAACTTGATTTGTTTTTAATTTACTTTTTCTATTTTAACACTGAGTCTCCCCCCCACACACACACACACGGAAATTCCTAAGAAAGACTGCCTATCAAAATCGAAAAAATGTTCCGAAAGTAAAAGAAAATCCCGAAAAATTAAACAAGGTGATGCAATTGTAACAATTTATGAGATGAGAAAGGATTTTTTTTTCCTTTTGTTTTTTTTACCCGTAAAAATATTGACAAAAAAATATTACTTTTCTTTTCCTACGTTTGCTTTTTAAATCAGAACATTTTAATTAACAACAATAACATTGTAAACATCTAAAAAAAGTCTCTCTATATTCACTTCTTTTAAATTTTTATTTGTAAAATGTTTTAAATATTTTTTTATTAAAAACTAATTAAAAAGGCATAATACCAGAAAAAATGAATGAATAAAAACCATCTATCGAAAAAATTATTTTACAGTAAAAAGTGAGAGGTTATTCACAAATTTAAGGCTGACCCTGGTTTCAAATCAATAACAGTCAAGGTCGGACAAGATTTCTGCTGTATGTGAAGGACGTTTGGTTGAATGACCGGCTTCACTTGTTACTGGATATTTCTGCTTATAACAAGTGCTTACGTGACCTAACAGCAACAACAGATAAAAATAAAACTATCACTCGTCTCCGGTACTTAATCAAAGATTTCTTTAAAAATTAAATAAGTAAATAAAATAATAATTTCAACCAGCTTCTGTTAGTATTTTTTCTTGAACGGATGTCGATATATTTATTTAAGTTAACTATATATTTTTTTTTCCGTCAATGTGTATTGTATTGTAACTTAGTGATAACGTATGCAGACCGGACCATTCTTAGAACACTTCCTTATTGTTAAAGAATAATCAGTAAATAATTTAATGTTCTGAAAATATAAACAAAATGATTTTATTTTAGTTTTAATTATTTTTATGCAAGTCATTGTCTGTTTTTCATTATGAACAAAAAAGTATTTTACGATATCATGGTTGCGAAAATGCATGAACTGAAAGTAATTTAATTTTCTCTTTACCAGTCATTCCAATAAAAAATGTATTAGCAGCTTGACCCTCCTTACTTAATGAGATATTGTAGTACAATTGTTTATTGGCGTCGATTAACTTCCTGTTACCATAAATCTCGTTACTAAGAAGGAAAGATCAGGCTGCATGACCGATTCTAAAAAAGTTTCACTTTTATAATATATTCTGCTGATAAGTGTTTGCCATAGCAATAGGAAAATCTTATACAAAAATGTTATCTACTTCAAAATTGTAGATGCTACACTTGGCTAGCTAATATTTAATTTTAAACAATTTTAGATACGGTGGACGTTAATGGGTGATAGGTAGAGAAACTTATAGTTAATAACAGATTTTCATTATAATCTTATAATTAACTAGTGTATCCGTGCCGTCAAAAAATGACAGAAATTGTTGGAAAGTTTTAATAGAGAAATGCAAGGAAACAAGTCTTCAAATAATGTATTGAGATTCAATATTGGGTAAAAAAATTCACAACTAAAATAGAAGCCAATAAACCATTTAATTAATCCGTACCCTTTATATTTTTAGTTCAGTGGTATCTAGGGTTCCTTGATTATCATATCTCTCTCTCTCTCTCTATATATATATATATATATATATATATATATATATATATATCGTTAAAAACGAACGACAAGGAAGATATTATTACTTTTTGATTTAATTTTCCCAATATTCTTACATGTTTCCTTTTTGTTAGAGATAAGGAATGTAAAAATGTTCCATAATTAACATTCCAAGCGCTTTCAGCTACTTCACTGACCATTTTCAAGGATGTTATTTTTACGATATTGTTATTTTATCCTCATGTTTTGACTGTAATAGCTTTTTAAGAACCCTCTTTTTTCAAAAACATAGGATAAATTACATTGTAATCAAAACAGGAGAATAAAATAACATTGGAAACATAACATCCTCGAGAATGGCCAGTGAAGTAGCTGAAAACACTTGAAAAGTTAATAATTATGAATCAGTTTTACATTCTTTATCTCCAGCAAAAATGAAACATGTAATAATACTGGAAAAAATAAATAAATTTATAAAATTATCCTTGTCTGTCGTTTTAAATGAAATGTTTAAAAGAAAGATTGCTTTCCATATATATATATATATATACGAACAAATTGTCATTACCACACCAAGATATAATACATTTCAGAAAAGAGAGATCATATTTTACTAATAAAACGAGATACAGAAGCATCAACGCTTAAAATATGTTAGGCGCCTCTCGACCTACACTTCCTCAGAACAAAAATTGATAGTATAGTTAATAACTAGTAGCTAATAAAACTGAGTAGCTAAGAAGAAAAAATTTAATTAGCGACCGAAGTTAAAACGTAAGGCGGGGAGTAAGTGTTATCCTCCGCTAGGTAATGGCTTCACCAAAGAGGGCCAATTTATATTTCAATTCTCGTTGTATGCACAGGGCAGGTCTCCGCTTATTAATAACAGACAGACTCCAGAATATCCAAGTGGAGCTGTTCTGTGCCCTGTGTAATAATACAGAAAAGAAATTGTAATAATAATTTGTCCCGCCAGCAACAAAATTTAATAAATGCTCTTCAATTGCGGAGGTATGAGTTTGCGAATGCCCGGATGTCACAGGTTCATGTCTACGTGCCTGGCTCGGCATATGTTAAGTGTTTCTAACTTACAACCTCTAGATGGTTTTGCCTACATAGTCGACCTCGCATCGACACTTATATTGGTAAACAACTAAATTACTTTGATGGTCAGGCAAAATATCCTTAGGGAAAACCCTTGTAGTTGTAAAAATGTCCCGGACAATAACAGCATTCAAACACCGCTTAATGGTTATAGGAATTTTATTTGTGTCTAACTAACGGGATCGATCCACGGTAGTCTGACATATACAGGACATTTAGATGGCCCATAAATCTTAGTCTCATTAAACTTAGAGATTTTTCGTTCAATGGCAGATGTAATTACACACTCGTGATAGCCATTCACCAGAAACAGTTGTTTAATTTTCTTTAGCTCGGCATCGAGTTTGCACTCAGAACACATCATTAGAACCCGATGGGTAAAACAGTTAATAAGATTAACTTTCTTGGTTCTGAGAGTTAAAGAATCCAAAGTTAAGTAAAGCCCAGAGTAGGTGGGTTTACGTACGATAAACACTAGTAAGAAAGCATGAGACTGTTCTTTCTACTAGAACATCCAGGAAAGATAACCGATTGTTCTCTTCTACCGCCATAGTACATGTTAACGCTAGATGGAGATCGTTTAAATATAAAAAGAACTCTTCCGCCTTACTACTGTTGGGAAACGACATAAGCGTATCGTCAACGTAGAGGAATTAACAGTAGGGTTTATCAATCCTATCGAAAATATGTTTCTTACGAAAGTCAACAAAAATGTTAGCCATCAGAGGACCCAATAGACTACCTACCCATAGCTACTCCACTATTTGTTGATACATGCAATTATCGAAGCTGAAGGAGATTGACAACCGCCATCTCCATCAACTCACACTCTCTAGAAAGGATGGAGACTGTGGGGCCTCGATACAAGAAGTCTGCACAAGTGTCAATTGTTTCGTCAATTAAAACATTCGTGAACAGACTTGTTATATCGAACGACACAAAATACTCAGTGTCAGAGTTGGGTTTCAATTTTCGCATATATTCAGCGAACTGAAACGAGTCAAGCACACAATACTCCGAATAGAATACTAACACCGGATCAAGAATATCGACCAACCATTTAGCCAGGCTGTGTTGGGCTGAACCTAACATAGACAAAATGGCTCTAAGTGGAACGATCTCTTTATCAATTTTTGGTAATCCATACACCCGAGGACGTTGGGAACCTACGGGACGAATATTATTATAAATTTCTTTAGACAGAAATTTTTTTTATTTTATGAAATTTTAACAGGTGTTTTTTTTTTTTTGTTTTTTTTTTTTGTTTTTTGTAATCAAATTTCAGTTCTTAAGGTATCGTCTTAATTGACGTCTCTTAATTTCTGGAATTTACTGTTGTCATTTTATATACATAACATTTTATTGACATAATCAGAGTAATTTAATATTACTACTCCAGCACCTTTGTCAGGTCTGGTAATATAAATATCTGTCTTAGTTTTCAACAGCTTAGCCATTTGAAAGTGGTTCCTCCGCCGGGTAAACAGAAGAGAATCAATAGTAGAATTAACAAAACAATATGTCAAGTCTTTTAATTGAGCTTTTAGTCGAAGCAATTGTTCCTCAGAGTTAGGTAAATGTTTTGATAACTGAGAAAGGAGCATTTCAAAGTTACTAAGTATCTCAACTTTCTCAATTTTCCTAGGAGGAATACAAAAATCCAAGTCCCGGGACAAAACAACCTTCTCAGAATCTGATAATTCATAATCAAACAAATTAATAATGTGCCTATCTGTGGCGACATCCGAACCAAATTTCTTTTTGAACAAGAAATTTAAATAACCCATATTTCTAGTTTTGGTTCTGTTACCAACAAACATATCGCTATCCGATAGATATATAGAAAACCAAATTCTATTGAAAAAATATAAAGTACGCCAGATATTACCTCATACTACTCGATATTGGGTTCTAGTATAACTGAGTGCCTCAGAAAACAAATAATTTCTTTTGTCCCTAAGGAAAGCTCGTTCAACACTAAAAGTGCTACGACAGTTAATGTTAGAGACGAGCCGAGTAATGTTTCCAGAGATGAAATAGTTTTGAGAACAAGACTTCAACAACTTAATCATACAGGAAAGTGACCTTACTTTGCCTCTCAACCGGATGGAATTATTGAGAGTTTTGACAAAATTGTGGCCATATCGATCCCGGAAATATTTAAACAAATTCCATTACCCCACCAAGATATAATACATTTCAGGAAAAAACGGCGGGGGTCATATTTGACTAATAAAAGGAGATACAGAAGCATCAACGCTTAAAATATGTTAGGCGCCTTTCGACCGACACTTCCTCAGAACAAAAATTGTTGGCGGCTAATAAAATTGAGTAGTTAATAAGAAAATGTTTTATTAGCGACCAAAGTTAAAATATAAGGATAAAGGGGAATATCCTTAGCTAGTTAATGGCTTCTCCAAAGAGGACCAATTTGTTTCAATTCTCGTTGTATTATTCTCTCGACTTCTTACATGTATTGTACAGGGTACGGAACAAATTCCACTTGGATATTCTGGAATCTGTTATTAATATACGAAGACTTGCTATATATTTAGAGATTCTTGATAAATAGATAGCGGAGACCTGCTATATATTTATAAATTCTCTGATTATTGCACAAGGCACGGAACAGACTCCATACAACGAGAATTGAAATATAAATTGGCCCTCTTTGGATAAATTTTACCCTTCCCTCTTTATTAAATTTTAACTTCAGTCGCTAATAAATATTTTTCTTATTAGCTACTGAGTTTTATTATCTATCAATGATTTTTGTTCTGAAGAAGTGTCGGTCGAAAGGCGTCTAACACATTTTAAGCGTTGATACTTCTGTACCTCGTTTTATTAGTAAAATGTAATTCCTCTTTTTTTTTTCTTTTTTTTTTTTTTTTTTCTTGAAATGTAATATATATAATCAGCATGCGGTGTAGATATAGAAGAATCCAAAGGAGTATCCTGTACATACGGTGGTAAGATAACTCTCTAAGAGAGCTCTAAATATATATGTATATAAATACATATAGAGTAAATATAAGAACAATTAAGGCAGGCACGTTATTTCATGGTAAATCGGAAGTGTAGGCCTATCTCGGGCGAACCATCATCAGCTTCCGTCTTTATTGTACAAAAGATTTTACACGATTTTACATATTTTCGTGTAAAATCTTTTGTACAATAAAGATGGAAGCTGATGATGGTTCGCCTGAAATAGGCCATACTTCCGATTTAACATGAAATAACGTGTCTGCTTAATATATATACACACTATACCGGCTATAATTATTAGGTCACCTCAATTTAACAAAAATGATTTATTTCATACTATTTTTAGTATTTATTGCCAAGTGGATACTTCGAAATTAAAATAGAATGTTTTTTTTTTGTTTTTTTGTTTTTTTTAAATACTGAACAGTAATATGTGCATCAAATGAACTGTTCTGGTGTCCAGTTTTTGTGCTCTCTTCCCCATGTTAGTCTCTTATTGGCTGGCCGAAGGAAAGGCTTCCTGGCTTCCTTGTAAAATTTGCAAAGTAATAATAACAAAAGAACCATTCTATTTTCATTTAGAATTATCCATTTGGCAATAAATACTAAAAATAGTATTAAATACATCATTTCTTTTTAACTGGGGTGATCTAATAATTATGCCCGCTAATGTGTGTGTGTGTGTGTATAAATTTCACCTCAAGCAAGTAATAAAGCCACTAAGACGCAAAGAGTTAGTGAGCGTGAGAGAATATGAGAAATATACTATTAAGGATGAATAAGAATTAAGAAGATAACAAATGACATTGAATTAAAATTTTTGAAGATCAAAGTTGACAGGGAAGCGAGAAGTACGATAGATGAAACTGTTAGTATAGAACTTACGGTTACATCTTGCCATTTCAACTTTAAAATGATGATACCTTGCCACCAATCTAGTTTTCTTCTTGTATATGTGCTGCGTTCTTTCAGTACGTAGGCAATCATAGACTTCCACTTGCTCCTAAGAGTATTGAGAGACAGGAAATTTTCGTTGAAAACAAAGAAAAGAGTACTGGACTGCTATGTGATATTTGTCCTCCTATATGACAAAAAATACTGGGCAATCTCCTCAAAGATAAAGGAGATACTCGAAGCAACAGAACCATGGTTCTACAGAAGGATGCCGAGGATGCCCTGGATAGAACATGTGAGCAACCACGAAGTTTTGAAGAGGATGCAAACGAAAAGGAAACTTATACTTGGTATTAGGAAAATGCAGCTGATGTTAGTGAGACTTGTAATGAGAAAAAAGGACTTGGAGAATCTAAAACTCATAGGACAGATAGAGAGACAGGGAAAGCAGTGCGAGATATAGTTGATGGGCTTGAGCAAGTGGATGGCAGAGCGAGGTTTGGGAAAGTTACCAAGAGAAAAATGTTAAGAGCGACAAAGAGTAGGAGCAAATGGAAGTCCATGGTCGCCTACGTCCTGAATGAACACGACACATTAAGAAGATCACTCGTTCTTTAAATTGTCCAGCATTCATTGCCATAAAATAGGACAGAGATCGCATAATAGTTCAGTACCCTTTCCATTGTTGGCAATGAAATCTTCCTGCCTCTCAATATTCTGTTTAGCTTTCGAAATGCGTCCTTCGCCATGCCAATGCGCCATGGGATCTTAGTGTCACACTTTTCGGCTCTATCAGAACACTTCCCAGATATTTACATTTCTGTACCAGTTTGATTTAAGAGCCAATCTAGTACTGTGCTTAAATTCATAGTCTAAGTATTATAGAGAAGAAAATTTATCAGAACAATTACCATGAAAGTATTTATTAAAAAAAATACAAGGAAGCTACGTTACGGCGGTGGGAATGTAACTGAAACCGGGGTGTTAAGTCTGGACCAATAACACTGCAGATTCTTTTTTTGATTTTATCAAGAATCTCTAAATATATAGCAGGTCAACAAACCAGGAGTCGTAGCAATATTCAAAGCAAAGACAAATGGTATACTTATAAATGTGTTAGATTTTGGTGAGAAAAATTGTCTAGCATGACACAGTGAACCAATTTTTTAGTAATAAACTTTGTAATTGATTCAATATACTCTTTCTACTTCGTCTCAGAGGAAAACATGAGTTATGGGGGTTAGCATCAGCCACGTTGATGGAAGGTAAAAAAGGTTCTCATAGACGATTATAAGAGTTTTGTTTTTGATGGGTTAAAATTAGCAATCCATTCCTTGCCCCATTTGAATGTAATTTTTGAGATCACCTGCCAATTTCACTTTATCGAACCGATCAGACTTATTATTAAGACAAGAGTAAATAGTTGTCATCAGCGTAGATACCGAGCTCAAATTTGATGACGTCAAGGTCATTTATGAAAATTCTGAACAGCGTGGGTGCAAGGTTAAAGCCTTTGGGAACACCTGCATTAATGCAAAAAATCTGGAAGTGTTGCCATTCAAGTCAAATTTTCATTCGTGATTTGATAAAACAAAAAACTGAATTAGTTCAAAAATTTGTCTAGAAATACAATCAAATTCAATTTGTGAAGAAGACCAATATGCCAAACCTTGTCAAAGGCATTCGAAATATCCAAAGCAACAGCCTGAGCTTCACCATTCTTATCTAAAGCTTGATAGACGCTTTCAGTGATAATTATTACATAAGAAGTTGACGTAGAGAAGCGGGAGTTAGTTTGCTTATCTGAAAGACCATGCGAAGTGAAATGCTTAAAAAATTCCGAATTAATTAGAGCCTCTAGTACTTAGCCAAAAAGAGGCCAGCTAAGTGCCATACGCTTAGGCGATCATGTCTCGAAAGAGATATGACTGACTGGGCAGAAGATTATCCCGCAGTAGGTTGCCATTACTTTCTGCGGTAGACTGGTTGCCAGCCAAGGCTATAGAACCCAATCTGTCCTGTTAGTTAACCCATATCTGGAGGGAAGAGACGGATTAATACTTTTCCAAAGGGTATTTACGAATAAGTGAATGCAAGGAATTTAACTAGAATTCGAACCCGGCTACCCCGATTTCTCGTTCCGAGACGATATTGTATTCTTTTCTATACTTGGCCGGCCTAGAAGATTTTCGTGGTCTAGCCTATTCTCTTCTTCCTTAAGTTTTGGTAATTTCCAGTCGTGTTCGCTCTCTGTTATTTCAACTTCATCCCACAGATAATGGGGATACCCTTTCTCTCTCCATATGTGGTCAGCTACGCCTGTTTTCCTATTTCCTCTCGTGTTATGGCCTTGCGATTGCCAGTCGTGATTGCCAGTCCCTTCACTTCTTTGATATTTGATTTGGCTTTCTAAAGTGTTTGTCTAACTTTCTATCTTAGCTCATCCACCTGAGCCTGAGAAATTTTCAAGGTTATTTCCTCGATTCGGTCAATGATGTTCAAGTATAATGTCCGCTTAATGGTTGTTGTGAAGTTGAGACCCTTGTTCAGCACAGACACTTCAGAGGCAACTCAGCTTATGTTGACTAATGTTGATAACTGCCTTCACAGTGGGTAATGGACTTCGTATGTCACCTTCTGATCTTTTACCCTATTCAATTTTTTGTACTTGGTGGCACTTACCTGCACTGAATTCTTATTTAAAGGATTTTTCCACCTAGAGTTGAATCCTTTTTCGGTCTTCACCTTTAGTAATTCTGTTGAGAAAGGCCCCGGCTCTTCAAAAATGAAGATTTTGATGTTGAAGATAAAAAACGCAATGGCGCACCGAAAAAGATTAAAGACGAAGAATTGGGGGCATTACTTCATGAAAACGCATGTGTAAACAGAACTTTCAGAAGCATTAAGGGTTAATCGCACAAGATTCAAAATGTTTAAAAGCATTAGGAATGGTTCAAATCCAAGTAAAATGAAAATCATTTTCACAACTATCATCTAACATTACCTGATGACGAGATAGAAATCTCGGAACATAGAAATTTCCGTGTCGCAATGTATTTTTAATTTATATATATTGTGCTCTTCGCTGTTCAAAATCTTAACTATGAGATTCATTGACTCACATTTGCTGTTCAGTGGATTTGATAGAGAACTGTATATTATAAATAAAAACAGCTCTTTATCAAATTCAACTGTACACATTTATTGAAATAATAATTAGTAGTAGTAGTAGCAGTAGTAGTACTTTTATTTATGTTATATACTAATTTTTTCCGGGTCTTAGTCAGAGATCTAAGGTTAGTATGTACTATATCGAATCCATAGCTAAATCCACTGCTAAGAAGGTTGGATCATGGAGTACTGCTGCCATTTATGGTCATGGGCCCCTGCCGTTTACCTCAGTGTTCTCGACAGGCTCCAAAGGAGAGTCTGTAATGTGATAGGTACTGACTTGGCGGCTCGACTGCAGACACTTCCCCACCGACGAAATGTGGCCTCCCTTTGTCTGTTCTATAAATACTTTCATGGCTTCTGTTCGGACGAACTTAAGTCACTGGTGCCTCCACAACAGATGTTTACTCGTGCAACCAGATTGGCAACTGGGTCCCACCCATTCACAGTTAGGTTAGCCAAATGCAGACGACAATTCTACTCCTGCAGCTTCTTCTCTCGCACTTCCCGCCTGTAGAACTCTCTCCCATATTCTTGCTTTCCTGATAGCTACAACCTCCAAGAATTTAAATGCAATGTCAATACTCATCTATTAACCACTGGATTCTAGCTCTCTCCCCACCCCGTATATGCTTCCCTTTCCCTCCACCTATGTAACTGTCATCACACCTGCATTCTCATCTTTCTATTGCTCTTTTCTAACTGGTCTGTACTCCTCACTCTCTTCTAATTAATCTTTTTACATTTATGTAGCCCCCCGCACATCAGTGGCATTTCCGCCTTGCTCGGGGTGAAATGATTAAAAAAAAAATTTCAAAGACTGTTTGCATCATGATATTTTGCACTAATCATTTTAAAAAATAATAAAAATAAAAGCAACTGGACAGCCCTCCAACCCTTCTAATTATCGCACTATTAGCCTCTTATCGAACTTTGTCAAAGTGTTCGAGGTTAGTAAAAATTGCGAGTAAATTTTAATGTTTCCAAAACGAAGCTGCTCTCCTTTAACCACCATAGAGAATATTTCCTACTTTTCATCAATATGGATCACACTAATCACCCAGAAAGCAATACACTGCGCCTCTTAATCCTTACACTCTCAGCCGACCTAAAAAGGAACGGCTACACAAAATCAATAGCTACATCTACTGCTAGGAAAGTTGTGTCGCTGTGTCGTGGCCGGAAGTTATTATCGACAGAATCCATCTTACACATATAAAAATCTATCAGTCGTCCGTACATTGAAAACTATTGCTAAATCTGGTTGGGTGCCTTGCTATTCACCTCTGGGTTCTCGACAAAATCCAAAGGACGATTTGCAATGTAATTCATCCCGATTCGGTAGCTCGAATTCAGTCACTTTCTCACCGACGGGATATGGCTTTATTCTGTCTTTTCCACCCCTTCTGCAAGAATTTACTCGAGCTGCTAGATTAGCAGCTAGGTCTCACCCTTTTACAGTTAAGAGTCAAGTGTAACCACCACTCTTACTCCCTCAGTTTCTTTTCTCGCACTTCTCACCTGTGAAACTCCCTCCTGTATACTTGCTTCCCTGATAGCTGCTATCTCTTAGAGCTTAAGTGCAATGTCAACTACCATATTTTATCTCCTTGATCATCGTCTTTCTTTTATCCTATATCCAACACACCCTGTGAATTGTTCTTCCTTTTTTCGCTCCCTTCTCATGTAACCCAATGCGCACCAGTGACAGTACTGCCTTGCCTGGGGTTAAACGATTATAAAAAACGACCAACAAAATCTTAAGACCACACACATAGGTAAAGCCTTTTGTAAGGTGTGAGTCGTGCTTGTAAGAACAATTTTGTATTTCTTTAAAAGCATGTGCTGCCAGGGGTCCATTCAGTGTATCTATCAGAACCTTTTCCAGTCAAATCCAGGGCTCCAGTCACAACTGAAATTACTGATGTCATCCTGCACCACATTTTTATTTTAAATTTTCAGATCAAGATCTTTATATTTTGATAGATTTTTGAAGATCTTTAAAGTTAAATTACAATCTGCTTCATATAGATCAATATAACTGCAAAGACTGTCTTAAATACGTTATCTTCCACTATTAACATAATCTTTGTTATATATAACAATCTTTGTTTATATATATATATATATATATATATATATTGACAACAATAATTCTTTCAAATAAGTTTTATTAAAGAATATCGACAAGGTCTGTCTGTGTGAGCAAATTTTTTTTTTTTTTTTTTTTTTTCCAATTAAGTTTCTTTCTGTCAGTATTAACTTTACAAAGATTATTTATTTTATTCTACCGAGTCCTCGGATGGATAAAATAAAACAAAGGAAAATTAATTCTGACATAAAACAACTAATCGGAAATTATAAAACATAACTGTAGTGTGTGTGTGTATGTGTATATATATATATATATATATATAATTATTAGTATTAGTACGCCTCTCCCTGGCGACTTGTGTCTGCTCTTCCCTTGATTTTAGTTGTTGGGCCAGGCTTCCTCTCCATTTGGTCCGGTTGACATCTAGGCTCTCCCATGACTCTGTGTTGATGCCCACATCCTTCATATCATATCACACACACATATATATGCAAGGTGCGATGGGTAAATCATCGTGATTTTATATTTTTAATTCCTTGTATTCGCCTTGTTTGCTTTTGATTTTGTCAACTGAACAGCTTAGTAGGTTCAGTTGGACACTGACAGTGAGAAAAAGTGCACCATGACATAATTTACTCCGGAAATTTAGAAACGGAATACTGTATTCGCACCGGAACCTTCGATCTGAACATTTCACAGCGTTTGGGTGTCAATCTGAGGACAAAGCAGAGGATTCGGAAAGAGTTGGATAAGTCTGATGGTGATTACGAATGTGTTTGGAGTGATCAATCATCTTCCTACAGGGCCTCAAACTCAACACAGAGGTCTGCATCAAGGGCCTTGAGGAGGTACTTCTGCCCTTGATCAAGAGGGTAACTGCTGGAAGACCCTATGACTAGTAACAGAACTGCACCATGCGACACAAGTAGGAGAAGCCAGTCACCACTTAAATCTGGCACCTAACTCTCAAGCTTTCCAGACTGCAACTCCCTTGATTATAAAGTGTGGGGCGCAGTTGAGTGAGGGAATAACAAAACTCCTTGTAATACCTAAGATGAACTGAAGACTAGGATTATGGCGGCATTCACCAGCTTAAACAAGAGCATCCAGAAGAGATGCAGGAGATTTCGAAGTTGTCTGTAGGTCGTGGTTAAAACCAATATTGATTTTATTGAATAAATTTGCCCTTTAGCATTTCAAGATATTTTTTGTAATTTTCGAAAATTTTTCTGTTACAGTAAGATGTCAGTGATATTTTCATTTTTGCATAATTTAGAGGACAATCTATCTATCGCACGTTGTAAATATATATATATAAGTTTAATTAAAGACGACTGTCAAGATACCGCGATTAAACTTTTAATTTTTCTAATAAAAACATTCTTTATAATGGCTTACAGAATAACCGAAAATGCTTGAATGTTTAGAGCATTTAGATAATTTTTGCACACTTTATGTCCAGAAAAGAAAACACTTATGCAAACACAAGAAGAATAAAATAAAAAGCTTAATAACAGTAGCTTGTCGGTCGTCTTTAACGAAGCTTCTATAAAACAAGGATTGTTTCACAAATACATAGCAACAACAACAACGACACACACACACATTTACGCTCTCACACCCTGATTGAACACTCTGGAAGAATGGTAGACTTTGAAAAACAGTAGTTACTCTGGCATGTACGCATCGCTCATTCCATAATGAATTAGAGCACTCTGGCTATTAGGCGTGTATAAAGATAATGTATACGCTAAAAAGTTTGCCTTCTTCTACCAAGCGCCCATAGCCCAGAGGTAGAATAGCCGACTGACGCCAATTCGGTCGGGTTTCAATCCTGGGTTAAAAGCAATCGGAGTCTAACCGTACTGATGAGCTGTGATACAGCAAAACAGATCTGTCTGTGGATGACTATATATATATATATATATATATATATATATATATATATATATTCTAAACATCGTATTTTAGCTTTAATTTCAGGTGAAAATAAAGACAAAAATTTGGATAATTTTTTAGTTGGTTTTAAAATCGTCTTTGATGGTGGATGTTTTTATTTTAACGTCCTTGCAACCTCTCTGAAGATGGCTCATGTGACCCGAAAGCTTAGAACCAACTTATTAACAAAATTATCTAAATGTTGAAGAATTTTTGTCTTTATATTCACCTGAAATTAAATCCAAAATACAATGTTTAGAACGGCTTATGATTAAACATAATAGACATTCATTGTCTCTTATATTTAACAGTATATGTTTAGAAAATTATCTGCTGCCTCGATACACTAAATATATATGTCATCCACATACAATCATGTTTCGCTGTATCACAGCTCATCAGTATGGCTAGACATCTATTTGCTTCTGGCCGGGATCTAAACTCGTCCGATTTGGTGTCAGTCGGAGTCTCTACTCCCTTAGCCATAGACGCATAGAATGAGATATATTGTTTAAAAAAAAATTTATATTTACAGGGAAGCAGTCATCAGTACCGGAAACAGAGCATTTGTAGATATTGAGTGTGTGAATATAGGATCAACACGGCATGGTGACTTACAGTTACTCGTTTTTATGCATCTTCAGGCCAAGAAGAGGAAATTGATCCTTCCCAGTTAATGTTGTTTATGGCTAATTCTGAAGGTCATTTACGGTCATGACCTCTAGATTACTTATTTTGCTGGTTGGGTAGTAGGAGGAAGTGCATAGGTAAATATCGGTTAGGGTTTTAGGTACCTCCACTACTTCACTTAAAAAATGCTATACATGAAATTAAAAGGCCCTAAAGTTAATAAAAACCAAGTTTTGCCGTCAAAATGTGTGTTATTAAGAGGAAAAAGACCAAAGTATTTTTGAATTAAAAAAAAAATTGAATCCTTTCAAACACGTTCGAAATTTTGATTAATTTTTTTTCTTTTTTTTTTCTTTTTCTTTTTTCTTTTTCTTTTTTCTTTTTCTTTTTCTTTTTTCTTTTTTTCTTTCTTCTTCTCTTTTTTCTTCTTTCTTCTCTTTTTTCTTCTTTCTTCTCTTTTTTCTTCTTTCTTCTCTTTTTTCTTCTTTCTTCTCTTTTTCTTCTTTCTTCTCTTTTTTCTTCTTTCTTCTCTTTTTTTCTTCTTTCTTCTCTTTTTTCTTCTTTCTTTTTTTCTTCTTTCTTCTCTTTTTTCTTCTCTTTTTTCTTTTTTCTTCTCTTTTTTCTTTTTTCTTCTCTTTTTTCTTTTTTCTTCTCTTTTTTCTTTTTTCTTCTCTTTTTCTTTTTTCTTCTCTTTTTTCTTCTTTCTTCTCTTTTTTCTTCTTTCTTCTTTTTAATGCACAGCAGCGGTGCACCAAAGATTACTATAGATATTTTAGCGCTGTTTTTCCGGTGAAAAACACCTTAATTTGGAAATTCTTACAAAAATCAAATAATTGTCTGATTTTAATGAAACTTTCAGAACTTATCCAGAAATTAATGAAGTTATTTTTATAATTATTATTTCTAAAAAATATCTGCAAAATGTTTTTTTTTTGTTCTGTTTTTTGTTTTTTTTACCGCTTTTACCTTCCCTCTAATTAATTTCATGAAATTTTTAAAAATTTAATTACTGTCCGCAAACTTTGTTTTATTAGTTAAACGCAGGACTCTTTGGAAAATGTAAATTACCTATTTTTTTAACCGTAGCTTTTTTTTTTTTTTTTTTTTTTTTTTTTTTTCGAAAATTTGCTCCAAATAGTAAAATAAAAATGCAATAAAACTACGCCATTTTTTATTTAGATAAGCTTTTGTTTTAATAAATAACATATAAGATTTTGGTGAATAATAATCTTTTACAAGAATTGACTTTATTTTTTTTCTTTGTTAATTATGATGATTTATAAAGTTTCCAACATCTTTTAAAGTTCTTCCAGTCACTGTCTGTATTCAGTTATTAAGATATTATTTATTAATCGGAAATTGAAAAGCTAAATGCAAATCATTTTGCACTAAATGTTTAAAAATTTTAATTTTTTTATGTAGAATTGTCCATTTTTTAAATCTATATGTCATAAGAGAGAGACATATCACGTGTTTCAGAAGTTTCATAAATTTAGCTAGTCAACATATCTGGCTGCCATCAATCACTTAACACGTTAGAAAGATACGACCTCTGTGATTAAGGAATACTTTTATTCTAAATCTCATGCTATAAACAACTAATACTTGTTTCAAATCAGATTAATTTAACATTAAACTTACTAATTTTCTAAAAATAACGTGTCACAGATGTAATTTTTATTTTTTGCAACTAACTTTTGTTTACAAGCCTGTCAATCTCAAAAATGGACGAAAAATAATAACGTTTTAAAACTCTCGAAAAGTTGAGATTCCAATCAATATAATTTATATTTGAAATACACCAGAATATTTTGCTTACTGGAAATAGTAAATTTAATAATTTGGCTTTCAATTAAAGCTAAAATAACAAAGCTTCCACGAAGCTTTGTTATTTTTAAAAATTCACTTTTAAACTTAGATATCAAAATTGAGTAGATGTACCTACTTAGTCTTCCTCTTCATTGCTAATATATACATTTATATCGATCTAGTATTTTAATAGTAAATTTATTTTAATCATGGGTCCTTATTCCACCCCCCCCTCCAACCAATGCACTTTTTCAGTTTTGCCGTTTATGATTAATTTTTGTATTTTGGGGTTTTTGTTCCAACGAATCTTTCTGAAGAAGTATTGGTTGAAAAGCTGCCTTTTAAAGAATGCGTTCCGCAGTTTTGAAAACAATATATAAATTCTGTGTTACAACAATTTTTGTTTTATTTATATATATTATCCCTCACCGGTAGCACGACTCGGAATTTCATATACAACCCAATCTTCATGTACTGAGTGTATGTATATATATATATATATATATATGGCAGACCCGTAAAGACGGAGAGGATAATCCAAAAGATTTTATACAATTAATATAAATTATCAATTAGATAAAAATAGAGCTCGATGGATATATAAAATATTGAGAGGAAAACTCAACACATATTTAGACAGTTATATGATCGAGATTAATTTCGACAGTGTAAATTTACTTACATTGTTCAGACCGTTAAAAAAATAAATAAATTCACTTAGAATATTTTTAAAAGATTTTAACAGAAGTCAAGCTTGTATCATTTAAACAGGAAATAAATTGAGAATAGATACATCAGATCACACATAATACAGACACATATTTACTTACATATACATAAAAAAATCTCATCTATATATATATATATATAATTATTTATATCGTCTGAAGATTGCATTGAAGCATAAAATAAATGACAATCACCATGCAGTGTTGATTGCTATGCCTACAGTGTCTATATCTATCTATTTATCTGTGGGGTGGGAGGTACGAATTGGGTGTATTTGGGAAGTATTTTTCCATTTATGCACGCATGTTTAAAATCTAGCTACAGTTTCTTGTTGATATTTATTTTAATTTCTTAGTATTTTTAACATTTTCTTTTTCTTTTTTTTTTTTTTAATTTTCCGGTTCGATATTAAAAATAAAATAAAATTACAGCATTGCCAACAAATTAAGTCTTTGAAAATGTGTCTGGTTGAAAGTGATTAGATACGAATCTGAATTATTAAAAACATTGAAAAAGTAAAAAAAAACAAATCCACAACAAAGAACTTTCACTGGTTTTTAATCAATTTATATATAATGTGTATATGTATTGGGCGCCTAGCCGAGTGGATGTAATGTTTTTCATTTTTTTTTTTTTTTTTTTTTTCTGTTCATGAGACACGGTTGCGAATTTCAACACAATCGATTTCGCAGGGTGCTGATTTCTTGATGTTGCCAGGCTGGGGAAATGCTTTCAGTGTGCAGCAAATTTGCAAAGTGCCTGAAAATCATATCACGGGTTTAAACGTCTTTTTAGGGAAATTGAGAAAACGAAACTCTCTAGAAGCTGCCAACAGTTGTAGCAGCACGAAGTCGTAAGTCATCTTGACTGAGCGTTTGAACTTACTAACCTTGTTCAGACTGTTGATCACGCCAGGCGATGCATTCTCTCCTAGAAACAGTAACTAAAGCGCTCACTCAGCAGAGGCGCAGTATAAAACACAGGTGGGCTCTGTGGATGGGGACCAAACACAAATATGCCTGAGCAAGCGTCTGGAACAGGAATTGGTTAGCCGCTCTAACAAGCGAGTGTATTCGGAAAAAAGTAACTGATCATTATTAGTATTATCAAATTCCAGTTGAATTCGTTGTAGTCAATTACACGCAAATACACTTGGGAAAGGTATGAATTCATTTCTTCTCCCTCCAACTACGGGTTAAATAGCAGGACAGGTTGGGTTATAAAGCCTTTGTTGGCAACCAGTGTTTCCACAGAAAGAAATGACATCTTCTTGCGAGAAAGTCTACCTAGTCAGTCATGGATTGAAAAAGACATGATCGTCCAAGCATGTATCACGTATAGCACTTAACTGACTGTTGAAATAAAGTGAATTCATAGAATAATTTCTTTTCTCTCCTCCCGTTTTTGTTTTGCTTTCTCCATTGTCTTAATTATTTTTTCTTCAGTAACTTCCAAATTTCGGCTTCCCACTCTCATTCCATGATTTCCTGCTTCTTTTCGTTATTTGCCTCTAGTCTATTTCCTCTGCTTAAGCAGCTATCTTCTAATCTCTGTCTAACAGATTCAACTTGCCAGTTTCCAGGATAGAAAAAAGCCTTTGCCCTTGCCCTTGCCTTTACCTTTGCCAACACTTACTCTTAGAATTTATAACAGATGCACACATGCGCAAACAAACGTAGGAATTTCCTTTCCTTTATCTCTCTCGCATTCTTCTTTTTTTTCCCACTTTTTTTTTATTTATGCCAGAACGCACGTACACGTTAGTAAGTAAAGGCATGTACAGTAATTCTGGTGCACACAAAATCCGATGTTTGTACACATAACTGCACTCACACATGCTTGTAACCTTATTAGATATACGAATATTTCTTCATTCAAAGATATAAGCACTAATGATAGTCAAGGTGAATTCAAACAAGTCGCATAATCTCTCTCTCTCTCTCTCTCTCTCTATATATATATATATATATATATATATATATATGTGTGTGTGTGTGTGTGTGAAAATAGTCTGAGAAATGGAAAAACGATTCATTGAAATTAAATTTAATTACGCGTTTCGCCTTTTCTAGGCTTCATCAGATTTTTTTTAAAAACAAAGAAAGAAATACAATTTTTTAAAAAGATAATAATTGTTTAATGATATACACTTTACTAATTAACCTATAATTGGGGGAGAAGAAAGAAGTGAATTCATACCTTTTTCCAGAGTATTTGCGCGTAAATGTATAAAATGAATCTAACGCAAATTGAAACTTGGCTCTCCGACTAACAGTTCCGAGCAGTGCAGTTAACCATTCTGCCCAGTCAGTCATGTCTCTTTCGCGACATGATCGCCCAAAGCGTGTATCACGTATGGCACTTAACAGACTGACTATCCATTACACGATCTGCACATACGCCTGGTATTCCCATGCGGTCATCGATCTGGCTCGACGTTGCTTAACTTCGGTGATCGTAAAGGAGAAGATAGTTAATCTTAATGGATATAAAATATCTAAATTTTTTATGAAAGCTGTTTAAATGAACAATTGCTGTGTAATTGCACTATATATATATATATATATATATATATATATATATATATATATATAATTTTAATCATATCACCCCGAGCAAGGCGATAACGCCACTGATGTGTAGGGGGCTACGTAAGAGTGAAAAGATTGGAAAAGAGAAAACCGGAGACCACATCCTAAGCAGCGAACAAGGGATGAGCCTCTTCACCTGTTCAATATTCGTGGTTGGAGTGTGAACCGGGCGATAGTTTAGTCTATCTACTCCAATTGAAAAAAAAAAAAGAAAAGGAGTGAGAAGATTGGAAAAGAGAAAATGGAGAAACTACTTAGCCGACGCGTTTAATCGGCTGACTTTACCAAAGCAAAACTTTATCAGAGGGCGAAACGCGTTGGCTAAGTACAGTTTCGCCTCTTGTCTGTTTTATTCATTTTGTCTCTTTCATAGATACACTCCATATGAGAATATTTACATACGTGCATAAATACATACATACGCACACATGCGCACTGATAAACCACGCTGCCTGATCCTGATCATGAATGGCTATCCACAAGATTCTTCTAGTACCTTCGTGGAAGAGCGGGTGTAACTTTTCATACTTTGCGCTCGACTCTCCAAATATGGTCCAGTTGTGCCGGGATAACGAATAAATCATGAACAGGGGTTGTATACAAGCCAAAGCGAATGAATGTTTTAAAGCTTTATTTTATCTCAATTACAATCCCCTCCATACTAAGAATTTGATAAAATCAGACGATAATGAAGAATAAAAAAAAATTTCCACTGAGATAATCTAACTAGACTAGCTACATTTTTTTTATTATTATTATTAACAGGAATTCTGACAGTAAATAAAAATGGTATGCTTCCGTGTTTGTAAAATATCAGTAAGTAAATGTGTGTGTTGACTGTGTTCGTGCGTGTGCTCGGCGTACAATAAATTCTGTTGTAAATGCTACGATGTCTGGATGGGAGCACAACTTGACGGTTAAAGAGCGGAGAGAATGGAGTCTGCGAACCAACTACAATCTGTTTGAAGGAATTCTGTAATGGATCAGATCAGGGATCACTCTTTATTTCTGATGCCGATCGCATGATACTTTTTAGAAAGAAGATGGGTGCCGGCAAATAACTCCCCTCTCCATTGTTCTGAGATATACTTTTAAGGGAGATTACTCTGCATGACATTAAGATGGTCTGATGTCATGGGAAATGTCCAATGTCTATGTTGCTGTGAAATTAACTTTTCTAAAAATATATTTTTCCTTTCCAGTATTTAATATTTTAAATTTTGAAATCATATCTATTTTTGGCATATAAATTTTTGAAAGCGTTTCTAAACTTCTGTCTTTCAATCATTCCTATGAGGCACGACACACCGTTTGGAAACCACTGCTCTGTAGAGTGATGACTAGTATACTCATCTCGCAAGGAATTGTTAGTGCG
Organism: Ascarosepion bandense; assembly: GCA_037127315.1. Classification (NCBI taxonomy): domain Eukaryota; kingdom Metazoa; phylum Mollusca; class Cephalopoda; order Sepiida; family Sepiidae; genus Ascarosepion; species Ascarosepion bandense. Next base: position 3,296,659 of record JBBBDQ010000993.1, on the reverse strand, counting down.
TTCGTTATTTAGAGGATGCATCCGATTTTATCGACTGTCGATGATTTTGTTGCTCATTATGTTATTTTCTTTCTTTTTGTATTTAATCCAGGCGTACATTACATTTCTTTTTAAAGAGGAATAGACAGATTGCTCGTTCGAATGATTTATTTGTTATTCGTTGACAGAACCTACAGTCAGTCCAACATTATGCTTATAATGTGCACACTGGCTGCATACAACTCTGCTACAAACTAACACCGGTCTTGTAGCCTAAAATACCTACAATCATACGATTACTAAAAATTGAAAGCCTATTCAAATGTTTTACAATCTAAAGACTAGCTTTGTAATAATGTCTGTACCAACTTCTACAATTAACCTATTTTTATCCTTTGTTAAAGTTTTTCCACTGTATTCATACAGCTACTAATAAAACAAAAAGGATATGCTATACATATTCACCGTATACCTGTATATAAGTCGCTAATCAGATGAGGACAAATCTTGATTGTAGCGAAAATGTCTAAAATGTGATTTTAAAATGTGTGCATTCATTCATTATCATCAAGACCTGTGTGTAGTACAATCTCCGAACATACTGACTGGAAACGAATCAAGCCTGATTGCACCCCTCACCTGACAGTGCTTTGTGACCCCTGGTATCTTACCAACATTTCATTTTTTTTTTTTTTTTGTCTACATTTATATACGTTACAAATTAAACAAAGCACAGCTGACTATTAAAGAATTGGAAAATGTCATTCTTTTTTCGTGTTGTTCAAGTCCGTAAATTTGTTTTGCTCTTGCAAAGTCTCGAAAAATACTAAATAAAATTCATTATTTTTTATGGTTATGTCTTGAAGGCTGTTACAATGCGTTGAGTAATATAAAGGAAGGTAAAGAAGTTTTTTGAGTATTACCTATTTATTAAACATTAATATTTCGAGATCAAAATCTCATCTTCAGAAGCATGTGTCTGTCCGAATGTGTTCACAGCCTTTCAAAGAATGGTCATTCCTGGCTGGCTGTCTGCTGCTGTCATTATTTTTTTTTTTATAATTTTATTTTTTACTGTGTGTGTGTGTGTGGTATATATGTGTGATTTATAGTTGGAACCATTTTGGTCTGATGATATCAGTTTGCTTATATGTGTGGTTTATTTAAGTGTGATCTGACCGTTGGTTTGCCTTTTGATCGGGTTGAAGAGAATATATTTCATTACTGTTGTTTTATCTATCTGCTTTATCTGGTGGTGTGTCCGTGATTGTGTCATGTGTGCGTGTTTATGTGCGCGTAGTTCTTGTAATTCATTCTACTTTATTTTGTGTGTGTGTGTGTGTGTATGTGCGCACGCGCGTTTCGATGTGCTGTGTGTTATAGGCACCTCCACTACTTTGCCTGGGGGGAATAGAATAGCGTAAAATTATTTGTTTATTTATAATTTTTTAAATTTTTATCCTATAGGATTGTTATTTTAATGTTGACGATTATGTTCTTGTTAGTATTTTTGCATCATTTTAAATGTTTATGGAAGGACGACGCTTGTGGGTGTATATGTTCTTTTATTCTAATGTGCAACGGTCTTGTGGTGCTGCCAACATAGAATTCCTAAATAATTTTATTCCATAAAAAATTCATTATTTTTTATCTATAATGTCGAATGTCTCAAAATTATTCAACTTTTTAATAAGAACAACCTCAAATCTAGTACGTCATAAAGTCTAGGTACTTTAGAGTAAAGGCATCAGAACTATTAGCATGGAAATATTCTTTTTTTTTTATTGTTTCACCCCACTGATGTGCAGGGAGCTACATAAGAGCCAAAGTTTAGACAAGAGAAGAGTGAAGAAAAAGACGGACTAGTTACAGTGGGTGTCAGAAAGGGCAAGAGAAGGATGGAAACACAGGTGTGAAGACAGTTGCTAAGGTAGAGAGAAAGGAAAAGAACAAGATAGAACAAGAGATAAGAGTGGATAAGAGATGGGTATTGATCTTGCATTTAAATACCTGGAGATTATAGCCGCCAGGAAAACAAGTATACGGAAGAAAGTTCCACAGGCGGCAAGTGCGGAAAAAGCTGATGGAGTAGAATTGACGGCTGCATTTGGTTGATCTAACTGTAAGTGGGTGGGACCTTGTTGCCAGTCTGGTTGCACGAGTAAATTCTAGTGGCAACGGCACCAGTAACTTAAGTTCGTCGGAACAGAAGCCATGAAGTCGGGACCTATCACATTACAGATTCTCCTTTGGAGCCTGTCGAGAACACTAAGATGAACAGCTGGGGCACCTGACCATATATGACAGCAGTATTCCATGTACGGACAGATGGTTGATTTGTATAGGTACAAGATGGAATCAGGCGTAAAAAACTTCCTGGCCCAACACAGTGACCCAACCTTCCTAGCAGTGGATTTAGCTATTGACTCAATGTAATGATTCCACTTGTGGTCGGAAGATAGGGTAAGGCCGAGGAGGCGCAATATATTGTTTTCAGGGAGACTCGCTTGGCCCATGCTTATGAGGAACAGGAAAGGTTGCTTGTGATAGTTGACAGTTAGCAGTTACGTTTTTGAAGCACTGAAATTTACAAGCCACTTCTTACCCCAGTTTACCAAAGAGTGTAGATCCTTCTCAAGATCAGCAGCGAGGTTGTTTGTCCGCCTCGCCGGATTTCTTATTGATGCGGAGGTATTGTGGTATCGAAAAAAGCACATGGAAACTACATTACAGCGGTGTGAAAGTGACCGAAGCCAAGATACTAGGTCAGGACCAAATGACAGAGCAGGTTCTTAGTATTTTGTTAGAATCTGTGAATCACCAGACCATCTCTGGCAGCAATTTTATAGCATGACCGAATGACAAACTTATAAATATGTAAGACTAGCAGTATAGCCCGGCGTTGCTCGGGTGAAATGAAAGCTTTAAAACTAATAAATGGTCCTGGAGCTCAGACTCTTTGGACGTTGGCACGAAAGACTAAAAAGCAATAGTTGTTTCCAGTTAAAGCGAAACCGTAGACTGAAAGAAAAATGAATGGATGTAAGTCAAATTTTGATTTCCTGATATCGATATCGAATTTTCTGCACTATTGTAAGAACTGCGACCTTGAAACTTCTGAATATCGTTTCTTATGTCTTTGTCTATGAGTGTATCAAATTTGATTAAAATCGGACCACTTCTTCTATAACCCGATTTTTTCGATTATCGGTTTTCGATATTTATCGGGGGTACCTTGACACAAAACCTACCTAAGAACACTCGCAGACGTTTATAGTACAACTGTGTAAATTTTCAAGAAAATCGGTTCATCCGTTTCGGAGTCTATAGGTAACGGACACGGACACACACACACACACACACACACACACACACACACACACACACACAGTTCCATTTATAAATAAGTTTAAATTTAGATTCGGGCTAAAATTTGTTTAACATGAAACTGTGAACGAACTTTCCTCTCAGCAGACCTAGTAATTAAATATAATCTTTCCACCCCATGTCAATGGAAAACATTCACCCGAGAAGGCGCAATGAGTCACTCTCCTGGAGAGCATTACCCATGCGGATGAAAGTTTAGAAGGGTTCTCTTCGACGATTAACATTTTTTGTTTTGGATGTGTTAAAATTAACAAGCCATTCTTTGACCCAGTTAACAACAGAATTTAGAGTTTTTTTTTTGTTTTTGTTTTTTTGTTTATTTTTAGATCAGCTGCCAATTTGATATTAATTTCTATGAATACCTGCCTTTTATTTTATTTTATTTATTTATTTAATCTACACACTCAACAAAATACCGGTGATCAGAATCTTAATGATTCTGATAGGAATACTGTAGATTTTATTTTATGTTTTATTGATTTTAATCAGGCATAAGACTACGTTGATAAAATATTCAATAATCATTGAACTCCTTGCACACGTAAAATATTTGTAGGGCTAATATATTGGATTGTCTAGAAAGTTCATGCCGATTTTTAGTCGTTTATGTTACAACTCGTAGAACACGTCAAATTTATCGACAGGTAGCTACATTCTCTAGACAATGTGACGAATGCATTGTTGCAGGAATACCAGTTGTATTTGTGTAGAAATTACGTGTCTCCTGATAAATTTTTCCCGTAACAATTATTGCAGACTCGAACGTGACTCTGAGTAATAAATGAATAACACAAAACAGTATGTAAAGCAAACGACAACGTATGTGTTAACAAATGTATACTCATTGCATTCACTTATGCGCAAATACCTTTGAGAAATGTATTAATCCGTCTTTTCTACCTCCAGCTATGGGTTAAATAACAGGACAAATTGGGTTCTGTGGCCTTGGTTAGAAAACAGTCTGCCACAGAAATTAATGGCAACATACTGCCGGAAAATAAATATTCTGCCTAGTCAGTCATGTCTCTTTTGAGACATGATCGCCTAAGTGTGTATCCCGTACGGCACTTAACTGACTGCTAATATGCTTACATTACCGATTACATCAAACCTCAAACTATCTCTTGAGAAAAAGTTAAAAAAGCAACAAGAAATATGTGTGCTGTGTACGGTGAAGGTGCTTTAGCTGACAAAACTCTACGGAATTTTTTAGAGTTTGGGATTGTTCACTTATTGATAAAGAACGCTTAGGCAGAGATATAGATAGATGACGCTCAAATGAAAATATTAGTTGAGAATAACCCGCATTACACAACGTAAACAACGCTATGAAAATGCACCCTCTTTTTAAAGCAAATTGTGACGGGTGATGAAAAATGAATCTTTTTCAACGATATTCAGTAAAATAAGCCAAATTTTAGACATCCCAAAAGCAGGCTTTCACCCTAAGATAGTCATGCTGTTCATCTTTTGAGATTGGAAAAGAATCTTGCACTATGAGCTAAACAATAAGTCAATTCTCAAAATTACTGCTCGCAATTAGACGAATTAAAGACAGCAATTCAAGAAAAATGCCCAGGATTTAGGAGCATAAAAGCTGTTGTTTTCAGTTTGAATAATATCACGCCTCACGTAGAACCAGCAAAAATTGTTGCAGTTTGGCTGGGATGTGTTGCCCCACTTGCTACATTCACCAGTCATTGATCTTTCGGGTTTTCAGGTTCTTTCAAAATAATCTCAGTAATTTTTTAAATTTTTTGGATAACATAAAAAAACAACAACTTGCTGAGAAACCACAGACATTCTGGGAAGACAGAATTTTTAAGATGAAGAAAAAATGGAGAAATGTTGTGTAAGAAAATGGTTTATATTTTATTGAATAAATATTTAATGGCATAATTTTTTGTTTTTTAATTTCCCTTAAAAATCTGCATGAACTTTATGGACAACCCAATAGTTATTTAGAACCTTAAATTGTGGATATACACACGAAGCCCTTTTTTAGTCGTTCATCCACTAGACAGCTTCATCCTAGGACATGTTTTGATTCTTGTCTGTATCGGAAACGTCTCTGTCCATTGACAAGGGAACGGAAAAAGGTAAAATAACGCCACAGCAAGACTAGAAATTAATCCTGTCTCTGGTATATTGGGTGATTTATTCGCGACTTCACCTGGTGGGGGTAAGTGCTACGTTTCTTTTCTCACGACAGACTAACGGACCTGGTTTTCCCTTTGGCCAGCGAAAACCCCATCTGCCTCCAACTTTAGGTCTCTCTTGCTCTAACCGACCCTCTCCGGCCATTCCGGCTGTCAACTCTCTTCTACCGCTCCACCACTGGTTCTCCACTAACGTTTTGTCAAATTGAACTGATTTACTTTAACCGTAATTCTAACTACGACCGGAATTACGTACCATCCGGTTGAGTGATACGTGATACCGAAAGGTTACACTTATCTATAGACTGTTTCCATTTTCTCTACTTGTGGACAACGTGTGGTTGTTTTGAAGATCTCATATCTAGATTTTATTGAGTCTGTGATTTTATCACAATAAAACAACAGACCCAGACAAAATTATTTAACGTCCACTTTACTATGTGGGTATTTTAGTCACAACTGGGTTTCATTGTATCATAAGATAGTCTGACACAAGACTTCTTTAATGGAACACTCAATGTGAATTGAACTTCTTGTAATCACGAATAGGTTTACAGGCTTAGATTGATAATCATCATTCTGCAGCAAGCAAGTTGTTTTTAAAAAAAACTTGGTTGGTCGCTCGTATCCGAGTATGTCTGCTTTGTGGCTATTCAAGCCCACTCAGGTACAACACAGAACCCACTTGTGGTTTATACTGCAACTATTCTGAATGGACCTTAATTACAGTTTTTGGGGGGAGAGTGCATTACCTGGCGTGATCAACATTCTGAACAAGCCATAGGTTCAAGATGACTTCGTGCTAGCTCAACCATCGACGGCTCCCAAATAGTTCCGTCTAGCTAATTTCACCCGAGAAGCATGAATCAATCAGTGGTATTGTTTTCGGACACTTTCCAAAAGATGCCGTACGCTGGGATCGCCTCTCTTGGGCGATAACATCAAGAAGTCACCTTCCTAACAAATCGATCGTAGTACGATTCGAACCAGGGTCCGTGGTCGGAAAGCGAAGATTCTAACCCGCCCAATAAAGAATCAAAATCCAGTCTCCCGTGTGGAATACTCACCACTAGTTATTAAACTCAGATGCGCCTGGTAATATCGAGAACCGAACTTACTACAGTAACAAAGTTATTCGGGAGACAAACTTAATTCTTTTGTTACAGTAAATGTCCATGAAGTTGTTATTAGTCTTATTTTTTAAGAACTTCGCCCTAAACAAGGTCATAATGCCACGCGGGACGCAAGAAGTCACTGAGAGGGAAAGTATATGAAAAGACTTTAGTTAGGAGAAAGAATATAATAAAAAACAGGTTCAAGAAATGCTGAAAATTACTATTGATGTTTCATTTAAATCTTTGAAGATCGTGTGTAGCAAGAAAACAAGAAAATGGAAGAGAACCCTGCAAGCGAAAACTATGATTAAAGAAATTAATCAGAATAGAACTTGCGGTTACATCTGGATATTTCAAAAATAAAGTAATGAAACAGACCCGCCAATTTAGTAGCACGCTTAGATTCATGCAGCGGTCGAGGTACCAAAACTCAGTAAAACAATTACTATGAAAATATTTATTGAAAAGACCGAGGGAAGTCGGCAGTGGGAAATGACTGAAGTCCAGATGCCAGGTCAGGGCCAATGACATTATAGATCTTTGTTTGGATTTTATCGAGAATCTCCAGGTATATAGCAGGAGCACCAAACCAGGTATGACAGCAGTGTTCAATGCATAGACGAATGGTAGATTTATAAATGTGCAAGAAGGATTCTGACAAGAAGAATTGTCTAGCACAATGCAGTGAATCGATTTTACTAGCAGCATACCTAGCAATTGATTCAATATAATCACCCCACTTCATGTCAGTGAGAAACATGAGCTCAGGAAGGCACAAAGTGTTGCTCGCCTGGAGTTTAGCATATATTGTTTAAATTGGAGACAAACCGTTGCCAAACATATCTTTTTACATAAAAAACACCCCTCAAATACTTGTATTTTCCAAAATGTAAACATTTTGCTCAGGACGGATACCGTTACAAATCCTTCTTTGGATTTTATCGAGAATTTCGTAAGGAGCACCAGACCAGATATAACAACAGTATTCAATGCACGGGCGAATGGTAACGAAATACTTTCTTTTTATGTATTCTATTCACTTAGCAGCGCCTAAGTGATCGTTTTCCTACCACATCTTCCCGAAAATAAAGTTGTTTTATGTGCTAACGTGTGCAACGTAGCATAAAGTTACAAGAAAGGACAAACCCAAAACGTCCTTATTGAAAAAAATATTTCAATTGCTTCTCTTCAATTTTGTTTATCATCATTTTACTTCAGCAATGCCAAGAAAAGCTTTTATCATTTAAACGTTGTGACTGTTATGGAATAAAATCTTTATTTACTTTTTTTTTTTTTTTTTTTTTTTTTTTACAAAGTTGAAAGGACAATTTCTGAATGCAAGCAAACGTTGTTTTATATTCATATGAAGTCCTGAATGAGCAATAAATATCAGTATGTATCGTCTTCTTTCTTTGTCCTGTCCTCGTATTCAAAGTCATTGGTGTATGTCAACGCAAACAACAGAAAAGGGCTTTGCTTGGGTATCCTGTATATACGAAAGATATAGGTTGTCAACAGCATCATTATTTGCTTCAATTGGCTCAAAGATGAGGACTTCTGTACTAAATTCGTATCTATGTGCATTTATACCGCTTAAACCCTAGGTGGGTTGAGCCAGCTTCCTCCCCGAGAAAGTTTCAATGGGATTTGTTTAAGGGCAGGGCCCCAAGTCCTACCTTGTTATTTAACCCATAACTGGAGGGAAGGGACGGATTAATACCTTTCCCAAGAGTACTAGCACGTAAGCGAATGCAGGGCATTCAACTGGAATTCGAAATCGGCTCATCGATCTCTCTTTACGAGCCGACATCCACTGCACCACAACGCACATCCGTCAATAAACGCTTACAGCACCCTGTATTTCCAAGCGGTCACCCATCTAAATACTGACTAAACTCAACGTTGCTTAACTTCGGTGATCGAGCGAGAGCCGGTGTATTCAACGTGATATGACCGTAAGCTTAAATAAATTGTTGTGCCGCGTTCAAATTCCTAGCTAGTCTGTTGCCTTCACTTTCACACTGATTTCCTGAGAAAAGGCATGAATCCGTCTCATCTTCTAGCAATGAGTTAAATAGCAGTTTTGTTTGGGTTATTTTGTTTTACAGCTTATCAAACTTAATGGGTTATCTAATAAGATTTTTAGGATATTGGCTCGGAATGAGAAATCGGAAAGCTAAGTTCGAATTCCAGTTGAATTCGTTTCATTCACTTACGCACAAATACCCTTGGGAAAGGCCTGAATCCATCTCTTCTCCCTCCAGCTATGAGCCGAATAGCAGGACAGATTGGGTTCTATAGCCTTGGTTGGCAACCGGTCTATCACAGAAAATAATAGCAACCTACTGCGAGAAAATATTCTGAATAGTCACTCAAATGATCATCTACGTATGGCAATTAACTGATTGACTAACTCACTTCGTATGAATAGAATATTTATTCTTTGTAAGAAATTAGTCGACATTTTAAAGAGATTTTTTTTTTTTTGTCGAGAGTAAAATGTATCTTTAGTAATTTTTTTTTCTTTTTCAGAAATCCATTGCTGGTAATTTTTACTATAAAAATGTATTTTTGTGCTTCTGTAGTGTTTTGATCTTAGTTTGGGAGTTAATTATTTGCCTATAGCTGGGACCCTAATAGGTGCTACCATTGCGGGTCAGGGTGGACATGGGAACAACAACAATTAAGAGGTTGTTTCACGCTCCTCAAAATCTCTTAATCTTAGGCCTTGCAGTCGGATGTAGTTATCGTCGTACCCAGAACGTAAATAGCAGTGAAAATAGGAATCTTGGACGGCAGCAAAAATAGCTCTGAATTCAAACAGAGGAGAAAGAAGCGGGAAACCTCTCGATCCTTTTTAAAAAGTCATTGAAATTCCCAGATAAAAGAGAAAAGGAATATGTGGAGAGCCATGATCGTCTGTCATGAAGAGATAATTATATTATAATTATCAAAGAAAGAACAAAAATCATCGTTGCTGCTTACTCAGTAGTAATGGTCAAATATGGAAAACATTCAGAATTCATTGACCGAACATGTTTTCAATTAGCATAGGAATGACTTCAAAAACATCTCCCTCCCAAAATTTATAGACAAAACATACAGATGCATGCTGGGATTTCTTCCTAGCCAATAAAAGCCACTTCTCTATTTCATCCGACTTAGTTCTGTTCTTTCTTGTCACTACGAATACTTGTCTGCATCCTTTTTTTTTTTTTTTGGTATGAACCCCATTCTTAGTTTCTGGATATTTTTGCTTAAAAATCATTGCTTTGCCTACTTTTGTCTGGTTTAGTAATATTTTGGCTTTGTTCTCTTCTTCATTTCTTATTGGTTATTGCAAACTTTGTCAGTTCTGCTTGATGCGCATTTCTGTCAATGGCATTTAACAATGGACAATTATTCTACAGAACAGTTCAAGTTACTGTCGGTTGTAATTTTAGAAATCTTTTATAAAATTTATAAAACCTTAAAACTGCTTTCAAACTATTAAACTTCTGTTATCGCTTTTTTTTATTATTGATCGGAGTTTCCTTTCTAATCTTTTTTATGGTAGTGTGTAAAGTTAACACCTTGAATCTGTCATTTACTTTTTTAGTTACGTGTGCTTGACATTGTTGCTGTTGAATGTTCTCAAGTGATGTGATTTTTGTTATTTTGTAGCGTTAGCCTGATGAAGGGTCGTCTTCATTATGACCTAAAGGATTCATTCGCTTAAATTTATTTTTAATCCTTAAACTAAGAAAACGATTGTATACAAATGATAGTTTAAACATTTAAGTATAAGTTGGATGTCGTGCAGGACACCTGTGGAGATTGTCGAAGAATGTTGTTTTTTATATGAAAAATAAATCACGAAATGAACGTTGAGCGTACCTTGTTTTGATTTCTTTAATGAATACAAGTTTTGTCCCTTTCGTGTGACAGTTCGTCGCTCGCGGTACGTTGGTACAGAGAGAAGGAGCGAAAAAGCTTCTTTGTTATCCTGATTAGTTCTTTCGTGGATAGATGGGTAGGTCAGTCTGTCCCGCATTCTCACAAAAAGATAGAGAACTTACGACGATGCCCTCTTTTATGGTTTTATACTGAGATCGGTGACAGGTTAAGAAGTGCGGTAATGTCGTAGGATTGTTCTTCGTAATAGTACAAGGTATCCGGTCTTTTGTTTTGCTTGTCCAATTATCTGGTTTACAGAAATGAAGTAAGCTAATTCAATCAGTTAAGTGCCATACGGGATACACGCTTTGGCGATCATGTCTCGAAAGAGACATGACTAACTGAGCAGAAGATGTATCCTGCAGTAGGTTGCCATTGCTTTCTGCAGTAGACTGGTTGACGACGAAGGCTATAGGACCCAATTTGTCCTATTATTTAACCCATAACTGGAAGGAAGAGAAGGATTGATACCTTGACCAAGGGTATTTGTACGTAAGTGAATGCAAGGAATCCAACTGAAATTCGAACTCGGCTCCCCGATTTGTCATTCTGAGTCGATATCCATTACACCACAACACACATCCTTAAAATGCTCGTGCTAATATTTATGAGGCATCAAGGATATGATAAAGATGTTATACTTTTCAGGAAACCGTTTAACATAAGTTTTTCGTAACATTGCTGAAGTAAAGAAACTATTTAATCATTTTTTTTAGCTTTATTAATCTTAGCCTACTTCTACATATCCATAAAGTGTATATTTAATGAAACTAAGAGCATTACTAAAGTTTTTAGCTTCATATTCTTAGTACTCCTAGCGCAACCTATTCTGTTTCCTTATTTCCGATACTAACTTTGTTATAACTGATCTATACTTCGAAGTATTCAAAGCAACCAAATATATCTTTCAAGTCAAGTAATTTGAATTAAAAAGGCTGTTTTGTGCCAGTCTAACAAGTGGAGATATAGTGGGTTAACCGTTATAGTGAAGTGTATGTGTGTTGAAACAGATTAGTTTGATTTGGCCTTGTTAGTTAGATAGCCCACTATAAGAGGTGTACAAAACAAGAAAATCAATTTGTATATAGAAACAACAATCTTATATATATATATATATATATATATATATATATATATATATATTAAAACTTTAATCCAAACGGAAAAGTAGGAAGGTAAATCCCAAAAACCTGATCCTAATTAATATTCAATTTTAATATTAAAAAATGATATAGGAGGAGAGCTCAATGTAATTAAAATTACAGAGCTAAAATAAAATAAATCTTCAATATTCTTTCTTTTCTTTACTTTTCTTTATTTTTCTTACTTCCCTGCTTTCATTTCCTTTCTGTTTTGTTTAACCCAATTCTCAATTTAACAATACTTTCTATTTCTTTAACCCCTTTCCTTTGTAAAGCTACACAAGCCAAATTTTCCATTTCTTCACTTACAACTCTATCTAATAGTTAAAATCTAAAAATAGACTGATTTGCTTCCAAAATGTTTTGTAACGTAAATTTCTCAAATCTAAACCGTCATTTTTTATTTATTTTTATTTTTTTATTTCTCTTTTTTTATTTTTATTCTCATTTTGGAATATGTACCGTTGCTGATGATACGTGAAATCTCTCTTAGGGATTTCATGTTGAAATGTTCATTCAACAATTTTGAATATTGAAATTTTATTTTATATATCAAGGTTTTTACAAATAAAAGTAATGTTTTTTCGGTTGGTACAGGGTTAAAATGTTCGTAGTAGTCCTTGCAAGAATGAGGTTATGTGTAAGTGTAAGCGTTATTATTGGTAGGAGTGTCTTTGAAGTATTCGCTCAGTCTTAAATCGTTCTGTCCGGTTATTAAGTATAAGAAAAAGCAGACTGGTAAACTGTGGGAACAAGGAGGCTGATGGAGAAAGATAGAGACAATAATAACAATCACTTGACGTTTGTCGAGGCACATGTTAACTACGCTCGTATTTTTGTAACTGTGACCGTCTTCTTCCCTCTTCTAATTTCGTTTTCTGGGGCTCCGGACAGGTGATTCTGGGCTTTCCATTGGACGACAAACAAACTTTGCGTCGGATAACGAAGAGAGTGCATAAAAGAAATTTGTTTTTGATAATCAAAGATTATTTGAATTTTTTACATCTTTCCTAGTTTTCTATTGGCCGAAAAACATTTCGCATCGAGGTGTGAAATTTCACGAGTTTTGTGTGTACTAAGCAAAGTTTGTAAATTCGAGAAAATTCGTTTTTCTTTTCCTAATAAAATCAATTAGTCAGTGCTTAACATTTGAATTTTTACAATATAGAACTTGTTTCGTTCACTACAGCGACACCTTCCTGGTGTGTTTTGTACGTCAGTTCAAAATCTTGTCTTTTAACTTAATTCAAACGCAGGTCATTGACACGGGTGATAAACGCACAATCTTATTTTCATTATTCTAGCTATTGTTTGTAGTGGTGTGGAACTGAGAGGTTAAAATAAACAGTTGATTTATTCACGCCAAATAGATTAATGAAAAATGCTAACGATGAGGAAACACGGGCACTTTTAACAGAATAAGTAATTTATTTGCGAATTTACACGCTTGAAGTGTCAGTAGCTCGTTTCAAGAAAATAAATCAGTAATTTTCAAGTCCGTTGTTTGAACGAATTTTCATAAAGAAATATTCATGTAATAGATAAAATTACACTAAACATTTTTTTACGACAAAGGTAAGTGAGTTCGTTGCTCACTGAAGAGATGTACGGTTGCATACATTCAAAAGTAAACAAAAAGAGAGTTTGAAAGATTAGCTTACTTGAATTGTCGAAATAAAGTTCTTTGAAATGCTACATGCTTGGTTAAAAGCTGATAATATAATTGGCGAGTAATTTGACAAAACTTTTATATAAAAAAGAAATTTCGCATAGGCTCGCTACTTTCTTTCTCTCTTGTCTCAACGGCTTATTTCTGTGGAGACAAAAAAGCGAGCCCATGTGAAATTGCTGTTAGTCCGAAAGCAATTTCTCATAGGCTCACGAATTTCTTTCCGTTTTCTTAGCTGTCCGGTCAATCTCTGTGAAGGCAAGGCTTTCATTCGTCCAAAGAAAATTTCACAATGGCTTGCGAATTCCTTTCCGTCTTTTTCTTCAGTCCTCCGAATTTGAAGGGGGTAGGTGAAAGTGTAGTGGGGAGATGGTTAAATGCTTATGAAATTAGCCTTGTGTCAAACATAACCGACTCCCTACAACTTAACGTTTATCCGTAATCAGAATTATTAGAAGGTTAAAATGTGGAAAGTGGAAGTATTCCGTTTGTAAAATAACTAGACTTTTATTAGAACAGAATAACATTAATAGGAGTTAAATGTCCAATGAGAAATAGTAGCAAGGAGTTAAGTGTCCAGAATTCTAGCTGTAAGTAGCGTGTTTAATAAAGTGTGTTCCTTTCCCTTTTTTATGGCCGGCAAGAAAGTGAAAAGTAAGTGAAGCATTAAAGGAAATTGTACTTATCAGACGTTAATTCTTTTAGGAGTCAGTTGAAGTTTTTTTTTTTTTTGTCTTTGTTGATTGCGGGACTGTTGAGGATGGAGGAAAAAAGGTAAAGGAAAATAGCACGAGTGAGAAAGGAGAACGAGTGTCGGGATCTTCGGATGTCCGGGTCAGACTTGAAATTTCTTTTGTCACATGTTGCTGGTGTATGATATCGCTTCCTTTCATTGGTTAGAAAATTAATTTAACAATGAATCGCGAAATTCAGCTTAATTTTTTTTCTTCAGTACGGCGTCAATCCTTTTTTTCTTTGTCAAAATCGGGATCTCACACGGAATTGTGAATTTTGTAAATAGTGACGCTGAGAAAAAAGTTGCTTTTAATTTCGTGTTCACTACAAAGGAAGTTATTATTTCAAACTCAATACAGTCTATCGACTAGTTTTGTTGATTTTAATACTACGTTTTTGATCGATATATGAAGAGTCCGAAAAATCGAAAACGATATGCTCAAATCGGATATTATCTGGATTTTACTGCCGTCTTCTTAGGGATTGCTGTATGACATACACAAATTGATTATTTTGAAGTAGGCGATGGAAACTATTTTTCATAGTAGAATTCCCACAAATACTTATGGTAAATAGCATTTCATATTTTTAAGCCTTCGTCAAGTGTTTGGATTTCTATGCCGAATTGGTTTCGTTTTCCTACACATTTTCCGAAAAATTTATTTCATTTTCATTGTTTCAAAGTTCCATACATGATACACGCATGGGCATGACTGACTGGGTAGAAAATTTTCCCGCAGTAGGTTGCCATTACTTTCTGTGTTAGACTGATAGAACCCAATCTATCCTGCTATTTAACCCATAGCTACAGAGAGAAGCAGTGGATTAATACCTTTGCTGAGGGTATTTGTGCGTAAGTGAATGCAACGAACTCGACTGGAATTCAAATTTGCTCTCCGATTTCTCGTTCCGAGCCGATATCCACTGCACGCACATGTCATTGTTTACTACGTTTAAAAAAATAATTGAATTGCTGTTTTTAAAACAAAAACATGAGCAAAGATATATCAAAGAAAGTAGTTCATCAACTGGACTATTATTAGTGGGTAGAATGTTAGATTGAAGACTCTCTAGACATGTGATATGTTTGTCGATTTTCATTGCACCTACAGCTAACATTCCACCGAAATGACTTGTGTCGCTCACCAGGCCTTGTCACCCTGACCCTTTGACTGTTTTAAAAAAATGCTTTCGTCATTGTTTTAAAATTTATCTCCACACCCCGTACACTTTTCACTATATTCATTTCCCTCGGTGCAATTACTGACAAGTGTGCATGGACAACATTATTGTCGAGACCAAAACATCGTTTCACAGCGAAGCTGAAATTAACCAAAGTTCAGTTCTATCAGAGAGTCGCTCTTCCAGGCTGCACCTTCTCTATTACGCTTAAAGTGGAGAAGGCCTTCCAAAAAGTAAAGTGTCGAGGAGATATGGACAATTTCTGGTTCCATCCATTATAGTCTGCAGGGGCGCGTGTTAATTATGACCGTGTATCAAACCCGCTATTGTGGGAAGTAGATTACCCTCCCTGTAACTTATGGAATAATATTAGCGAGTGGCACTGCGCCTGCTTTTTGTTATTCAATAACAATATTCTGCGCCATCATTACATTTACATTTACATTTAAAAGGAGTAGATAAGTTCGCTTATTGTCTGGTTCAAACTCCTCTCAGGTCTTTTAAACAGAAGTAGAGGTTTCTCTTGTTTAGAATTAGCTTTCTGGTTCCGTCTAAAGTCTGCTTCTCTATATTCATAATGGTTGTTCTTACACTACTACAACTCCACAGAGTAATCCATTATCTTGGGTGGCTCTTGGGCCTTGTAATGGCTGAACATTAAAAATTACTTACGCACACTCTTTTGAAAGGTATCAATTCAGCTCTTTTCTCGCTCTCAGCTATTGGTTGAAAAGTAGAACTTGTCTCTGGAAAAAAAAATCATTGTTTTTCTCTAAAGATTGTTAATGCAATATTCAGTCGCAGTAAAAGAATTTTTACAATCCAAAAATATGTTTAATATGCTTTAGATAACCCACAAAGCCGTAAAATTCAAATCAATCAGTCCTTTGTCAGGTGTAATAACTAATGCGATGATGTCAGTAATGCTGTATTTGTTGGTCAACGATTGCGAAACAATATTTACTGCGTTCATTGATGCATTGAGTGATACTAGCGTCGGATTTGGGTAGGTTAGATGCTGTGATGTGCGCCTTCGTTGCGTAGTCACCGTCCCTGACAATTACTTATTACATCACCTATAAGCGCCCGCAGTTTTTACGTGTCACCGGTGTGTTTGAAATCCACATTTTTGGTATATCCTTGCATGAAAAATAAAAATAGTTTTTTGTTAATATTGTCTTTAATATCGATTTTTTTTTTTTTTTTGTGTGTGTGTGCGGCGGGGGGCGTCTTCAGTGTGATAGCGATACTTGCAATTAAATATTGCTGCTTTACGATGGAAACACGTGTTTTATTGTTTTCGAATTGGAAAATATCAGGTATGAACAATCAATGTGACGATCGTTAATTTTTAGCATATATTCATTTCGTCTAAATTTCATTTGCTTTTAATCGCAACTACTGAGACCGTTAGTCTACAGCAATCAGTAAAAAGCACTGATCGGAAAGAAAGGTCTCTCGGTGAAATTCGAACTCGTACCTGACTGAAGATTACATCCAAACATTTTAACTGATTTTTCAATCGATCATTTCACCCCCAAGCAAGCAATAAAGCTACAAAGACGCTAGAGGTTAGTAAGTGCGAGAGAACATAAGAGAAAAACAATCATTAAGGAGAGAAAACAAAAGAACAGAAATTAAGACGACAGAAGATAACGAGAGATATTGCATTTAAATTTTTGACTATCGAAGTAGACTGGAAAGTTGAAAAAGCGTTCCCCAAGTGAGAAGTGCGAGAGAAGAAACTGTTAGCATAGAACTTACGGTTGCATCAAGTCAATTTCAACCTAAAATGATGAGACTTAGCTTCCAATCTAGTACCTCGCTTAAATTCATAAAGTCAAATTACAAAAAGTAAAGCTGATCAGATCATAAATACATTTTTGGTGCTTAAAGAACCTCTTCAGTGATTGTTACGAGGATGCCTATATATATATATAATAATGTCTAAAATGTTGTAGTAAGGGATTCTATTGAGTCATGCTTGTTATTCCAAAAAGTTTTAATTCATGAAGTAGTCGCGAAAATAAGAAAATTAGAAATAGAACGTTTGGAAGATGCCAGAATGTTCTAGTAAAATCGAGAGAATTCTAAAAGTTCTAGAAATATGCAACTTAGGTGTTGGCCCTTATAAAAATAGGTTTGGGGCAGTGGGTAGTTAGTTGTTACCAGGGTTTGCTGACGTTAACAACTCCGGTTTTGATTCAAGGATTTAGAGTCTCAGAAAAGTCGTACGAACTAAAATTTGAAAGAGTTGATAACAGGATGGGCTGACCTTATCAACTCCGGCTTTTATTCAAGGATTTATATCCAGCCGAAAGAATCTTATCGAAAAGTCCGACCAAGTAAAACCTGAAAGAGAACTTCCTGGAATAAAAAAGAGTAAATACATATTTTTGACTCTTTCATTGACCAAGCCAATATTATTCTTTTTATACTCATTTAAGGATTTCCCAAAGGTATATCACTTAACTTCTTCGCCAACTTAACTGGGTAAAGACATTTGACACCATACCTTCCCCTTCTCTCCTCGTAACACTAGTAGTAAACTGTCTTGTTTTGAATGCAACAAAAATTGTATATTTGTAAATATTATATATGGTGTGTTTTGTGAATTAAATATTTGTCCGTGATTTTTATCTGAGTTTTGGTCAATCATTTTTTCTTTTGTTACACTTAACCCGTAACAAAATTGGGGGCACGTCCGGGATTACGCTATCGTAACCAAATTGAGGGCTCGTCCGAGAAATCTATCGTAACAGTGATGTCCTAGCTTCATTGCCGATCTCGGGTTTTTAATATCGGCTCCGGCAGTAACCCCGACTTTCGGTCCAGAAGTACCAAGCCGGCTCCTTCCTTTTTGGGCTACTCGTCTGGAGGTATCTATTATACAAAAGTATAAATACGGCACAAGGCCTAAAAATGAGGATGGGTGGGGGCTGGTCATTTGTCATTAACTTCACTAGCCTCTATCACTGACCCAATCGCTCGTATAATGTTTCTTTCACCAAAATGTTTCAGCCGCACAACATTATATTACACAAACACCACAAAGCCACATTCGCTCTAGGAGATCCTACCTAAACTAATTATGTACAGTTTTTGCGGGGGGTGGGTTGATAAAAATACAAATCCTCAATGTTCTTTGATGTTTCAAATATTATTTACAAAACTAAACAAAAGTTATGTTAGTATGGGAAAGCCCTCACAGTCTAAATGTGGCAGAAATCGCGGTTAACTGGATGAAAATACTGTGGGATTAATAAAATAAACATGTACCATTTATACAATCTACAATTACTCACACATCCACTCACGCATTTAGACACAATAACAAATACGAAATCACACACTCGAAACGAAAGGTATCCCACAGTTACCAGAGAACCGCCATCACTGTCACCTAAATGGGGAGGGGATGGGGAAAATGAACCAAAGATATAGAGGAGAAAAATAAAAGGGGAGGGGCTATGACCATTCATACCCTAGATAAGTTAAATGTAATTGTTCAAAAGCAAAACGAAAGACTGACCTAAGCTAAACACTGGGCTGGGCTGACCATGTTTAATGCAGGTGACCAATATCCTCTAACCTAGGTCACCTCCAGATGAAACTCTAAATTAGCCCTTCTCACACGCACCAAACGCGAAGCAGTCACCCACCTTTCGCTACATTCTAATGAAGAGAGCCGCTTCCTTTCCGCTCTGATGCTTAAAATACAAAATCAGTTAAGAGGAAAATTTCTCACCTTCATGAAATTCCTTCTTACGCGTCGTCCAAATCACGATTCCCATAATTCTGAGTAAACATAAGAACACAGTGTTCATTCTTTTTCAACTGAGGCACAACATTGCGACAAACGGCACTGGCTTCAAGGACAAAAAACTTTCCAGCCAAGACGCGAACCATGTAGCCTTCAATTAACTCACACAACGGCCGAACGACACTGCAGTGAAAGAAGATTTGGCCCAAAGACTCCACCCCCACACCACGGCGCACGCACTTTGGCGTAACTGCCAACGTCGCTGCCTAGAACCTTTTACCGACACAGAGAGCCTTCTGCAACACCAGCCAGGTAAGGGATCCCACGTCGTTGTTGAGACTACCACCCGGGCGCCCAAGACCACAGAGAGCGAAACGTCTCATTCGTCAAACCTAACTCTTCTCTCAGATTATCTTTCGCAGCCCCCAACCCTGTACTAATACACGATATAATGCCTTAGGAAATAACAGTCGGGTGTCGGAGAGGCCTTCCTTGACCCGTGTGAATTCGTCCAGAGCAAGTCGACACTCGCGATAGAAGGCGCACTCGGCACGAGGATTACGCAGGACCTCCTCTCCCTCAGGCACACTTAAAGCTGGAAAAGCTTTCCTAGCGTCTTCCTTCCGTTACTCTCGTTTTGCGAACACATTTGATCTAAGAATTTCAGCCACAGCGTTTGTTGACGGATCTCAACGTTGGGCATTCTTAAACCGCCCTCAGCAGGATGGAGGCAACAGACCTCACGACGCACCATATGAGATTTCTTGCGCCACAAGAATTGGATCAAGTAAAAAAAGGGGAAGAACAGAGAGCCGGTAAAATAGGATGGGGCAGATGTGCGAAGCACAAACTTCCACCCTCCCCTTCAAGGAAAGATTCCTCTGAGACCACAGACGAACTGCCGCCTCAGCCTTTTCTCGGACCTCCAACCAATTCTTCAACTGGAGGTCGGGGCCAGACAAGATGCCGAGTATCTTGACAGGCTCGTCCGTCCAGCTGAAGGGCCAGGGAAAAGAAACTCCCTTCCACGAACCCAACCGCAAGCCCACAGACTTGTCACGGTTGATCTTGGCTCCCGGTATCGTCTCATACCTGCTGATTTCCTTTCCTATTTTGTGAATCTCGGCACTGCTTCGCACAAAAGCAGTCACGTCCGCGGCAAACGACCTAATAGCGTTGGCAGAATACATGGCCGAGGTGTTCAAACCAGGAAGGGTAATTCCTTGTAGGACCGGATTCGCCTTTAACTTGCGAAGGAAGGGCTCCAACACAAGAACGTACAGCATCGGCGAAAGCGGGCAACCTTGACGAATAGACCTGGACAAAATGAAAAGCTTCGACCATACCCCATTCACTTCCACCACAGCTCTGGGGGACCGATACAAGAGACGTATCCAGGAGCGAAAGTACGGCCGGAAACCTGCCGCCTCAAGAACAGCTTTGAGAAATTGATGATCAACCCTATCGAAAGCCTTGGACTAATCCAAATTGATCAACGCGGCTTCTCCGTCGAGTTTTTCTAAGATCAAGCGTACCATATGAAAGTTGTCCTGAATAGTCCTACCCTTCACAGCACAAGTCTGCTCGGGGCCAATCAGACTAGGCAGGAGAGCCTGCAAACAGTTGGCTAAGACCTTGGCCAAAATCTTTAACTCTGTATTTAACATAATTAAGGGTCGAACATTACTAATCCCATCCCCTCCGTGTTTATCCTTACGAAGCAGCTTGATCACACCTCTGGTGAAGCGATCAGGAATACACACGTTCTTCATCCAGTGGTTGAACATCACTGCCAGCAGAGGGACAAGCACGTGCGACTGCTTCATGTACAGTTCGTAGGGATGGCCAATACCCGGAGTTTTGTCACAACCGACAAGCTTCAGCGCATCCGAGATTTCCGCCTCTCTTATCGAACCCTTGCGCCCAGCCGCTTCAACCGCCTCAAGGCGAGGTAAGTTAGCTAAATAGGTGGCGAACTGAGCTTGGCTGAGACCGGATTTCTTTGTAAAAAGATCCTGAAAATAAGATTGAAAGGCCTCATATGCCATCGTTTGTCGTCACGGTATGCCCATCCGGAAATGTGACGCCATCGCTGTATCGGTTTGCGATATTTCGAACTTCTTTAGCTCGCAGTTTAGCTGCCATATTTGTCGCCTCGAAAGACATTCTTTTTAACCTAGCCCTAATTACCAGAGCTTGATCCTTCTTGATAAGCAAGGAGGCCAGCTCTACCTTAGCTACGGCTATTTCCCCACTATCTCCCGATTTGATAGCCTTTTCTACTCTAGTTTCTTGTGCTGCTAATCTATCTCGGTTGAGTCGCTTACTATATTCAACGGCAAACGACCTAATAGTTGACTTAAGATATGCCCACCACTTATTCCCAACCACAGAGCCCGTCAACTCCCGCTTTATGGTCAGTAGCAGCTGGTCCTGAAAATCCTTCTCATCGAACAACGATGTGTTAAATTTCCAGTAGCCAGCCATCCTAATCATAGATTTATCTAAGTTTAGACGAACCCGGACAAGCCTAAGGTCTGAATAAACTATACTATGAAAACTTGGACAGCCTAAGAGCCCTAAGTCGACTCTCCTAACTAGTACTCGATAAATGTAGCTTGTACGCAACACCGAAGCCGAACTGCTCCTATTAATCCAAGTCCAAGTCCACATCCCGGGAAAGCTAATTGCGGAACTTATCGACATTTCAATCCTGTCGATAAACTCCCGAAATGAAATGGTTTTACATCCAGTACCCGTACGATCTATATCGGGATCGAAGACGACATTCCAGTCACCCGCTAAGACTACCCGACGAGATGTCGTCAGAAAAAAAGTCGGCTCGCTCTCTATAGGCGTTGGGCGCATAAACCCCAATGAAACGAAAAACCTGCTCCTTTATGGTAGCGTCCAGGACACAAAGCCTGCCTGCCCTGTCCGCGAAGACAAATGTACAAACAGCGTTCAAAAAACGTTTAACCAACCAAGAGACCCCCTAGAGCAGCCATCATAACATGTTGAAAAGAGGTCAAACTCCTCCGACGGAATATCATCATGGTCACCAGAATGGAAACAAGTCTCTTGCAAAATACATATCCACTCCCAGGCGCTAAGGGCCGCGAACGAATGTCGCCCTGCGAGACTCCGATCCCAGCCCCAGGACATTCAGACTAGCTAAAAAGAGATCCATTGTTGGTTCTTCTAGGGTGGGACACCTCCCTTAAACATGATCGGAAAAAGGATACCGAAAGCCCCGCCCATAGATTCTCCGCCCATTTTATTGTCAATGCGGCCATTAGAGGCGAGACCGCCGATATCCCAAGGGAAGGTTAGTTTTAATGCTCTATATAGGGTGGGGTAAACAAAAAACAGGGACCCTCCCTGAGCAAAATTGCTTTAGTTTCCTGGTTTGCTCATTTTTGGTTATAATTATGGGCGGCTTCATATCTTTGAAGGCTTTTAAAGCCTCATCTACCATGGCCCATGCCTGCCGAGAACCCGAGCCAGTTTGGATTACCAAGAGAATTCTCTGAGCGTTCGGAAAGTTTCGTGAATTATCCACAGGACTGTCGCCAAACTTTTGAAAAGATAACAGGTATTTTAACGCCTGTATATGGTTTCCATATTGGTTGGCTCTCCCAGTTTGACCCGGGTTTATACGACAGAAATCTTCTCCAGTGTTGAATGGTAGCTAATGTCTTTTTTCTTTTCTTTCTGCTCTACACTAGGACTCCTTTGCCTCTTCTGGGTTGTACTACGAGTAGGAGATGGGACAGGAGATGGAGCAAGTGGGTACTGTAATGCTGAGGGAATGGGCACCCCTCTTTCAAGGAAGACACATTTTGGGGAGTTGGAGTTAATGTGCGTGTTCTTTCTCCTTTTTTGATACAGGGGCTGAGGCTGAGAGACGAGAAAATTGGCCAGAGGTTTGTTTTACTACAGTGGATTTTCTGAGAGGGGACAATTTGGTAGGCGTTAAGGGAAGTGATTTGGTTATAGGGGGCGGGGCTTTAATTTTGGAAGATGAGTGGGTAGAATTTGAAGGCAAAGTTTTCTCTGTAGATGATTTTCTTAATTTGTCTTTAAGTTCTCTTATTTTTAGTGAGGGTCGTATTTTCTGCACATTTTGTCTAACGATTCGGCATAGCTGGCCGGGGCATCATCTTAGGACTGTTAGTGCCTTTGTTCTTAGGGGCCATCCGGGATTTAGACTCCGCTGCTTGGGGGTTCCCTTTAACTCTACACACGACTTGCCATTCCTGTCCATCTTCCGCCTTCTTTTGCGCAGGCAATGTGGGCTCTTTAAGAGACCCAACCAGGGCCTTTTCACCACCGGTGCCAGCTACAGGTAGGCCCATTACAGGCGCCACGGAACAAGAGGATTCAGCTCGAGGGGGGTTGGCTTCTGGCAGGACTCCAGAGGCCTTTTACTTTGGGTAGGAAGAGGCGAGGTGACCAGTCACGCCACACTTTCAGCAGGTAGGTTTTTTCCTCGTCACGATGACGGATTATTTTTTCCCCGCCAATCTCTAAGCGGTTGTGAATGAAGGTGAAGGTCTCACGGTCGATCATTAACTCGAACCTCCACTCACCCACATCATTACCTTGTCACACTTACTATTGGGCCATACCGCATAAAATATGCCCCTAAGTGCTCACCGAGAATATAGTGAGGAATCTCGTGGACTGTCACCTGGGTCCTACGCCGTCCTAAGTACTCTGTGCGGATGATGAAATCCTTTGTGACTAGATCACGGGAAGTCATCTCCACACAGTCCTCGGGCGTGGGTAACAGAACGTCCCACATGAAATAGCCAACACCTTTCACTACCTGTTGGGGTTTAACGCCCAATGAAATCGGTGATTTCATCACTGCGCTTTTTGTGCTACGATAAATTTTGCGCGATTGCTTGTCAAGCACAAAGACCGACACTGCTCTTTTTGCAATGCGCGCTTTAGCGTAAGAGCCCGCCATCAGTAATCAGATGAACGAACTGCTAAGCTCTCTCGACGAACTCAGCCACATTGACGATGCATTTGGAGTGGGGAAGAACTCCAGAGGGTGATTCCGGTTGCTTCCTTCGTTGTGGTCGTCTGTTCTTATAGGGACCCTCTTTGAAGGATTTCATTATCCGGGGACAAAGGGATAGCCTCGTTTTTATCTGTGGGGGGGGGGGATGTCCTTCTTCGGGGAAAACAGTTTTTTAACGATGGACCGACTCTGGTCGGCCATCTTGGTTGTTTGTTTACAATGTCCGTTCAATGAATAGTGCAGCAAGAACAAAAATACGAATATCAAAACAAATTTCAAAAATAAAATACAAAAAGGCAAAACAAAATCTGAAATAAAGTCTGCAAAAGAAATAAAAATTAAAACAATTAAAAGTAAATGGAAAGAAATAAACTAAAATATCAAGTCAACAAACGTTCAGGAACAAAACAGGCACCAAAATAAATTTTTAAAAAATTCCAAAATCCAGTCCAAAATTCTGTCAAAAGAAAGAACAAAAAAGGTAGAACCAGCCGGTCTGTGATGTCAAAATTTGAAAATCAAAAGTCAGATTCGTCTTTGAATGTGCTACTCGTCTGTATTTTAATTTTTTTCCCCCTTTTGGCACAATTCATACTTATTGTTAACTCTAGCCAATTGGAAGAGTTCATTTTCCCACTCTCCCCTATTTAATAACAAATCCGAATTGCACTTATTTTTTTTTTTTTTATCTTTAATCGCGGCTACTCTTTCTGGTATGTTCGGCTATTTTTTTTTCTTTCTTTACTATATTTACCCCTGCTTTGAATTGCTAATATTTTCTTCCGTCTATTTATTAACATAGCTTTTAAACGACATTTACTATTCAACTGGACTATAATTAGCTATGCCCTTCCCGAAGATTTATCAAAACTACCTATATTCGTCATTGATTAGCTAATCCTATTTCTGAAAATTAAAACTAAACTATTTATGCCAGCCACCTTTTGCTATTCCTTAAAACCCTCTAACTTTATAGATTTCTGCTGAAATAACTTTTCTTCCGGGGCGTGTAGAATTAAATGTTACTAAAATTGATAATTTTCTTCCTGCTCTTAGTGTTTTTACTTGTAATTAACGTTCCCAGTTTAGGTTTAAAATTCCTTACTACTTGAATACCTTCCGCACAAATTCATACTCGCACTATCACTTCCCCCTCCCCATGCTCTCACCCATACCCATTCACGCCTATATTCTGATCTTTAAATAAAACTACGGCTGACTACTGATCGGATTGCATTATTGCTATCTGTGAACATCTTCCCCTCCCTCTTTTATTGGGATTGTATTATTTATGCGTGACAGCGAGTTAAAATTACTCGAAAGTAATTCCATGGATCTATTTGCTCCATCGGTTTTCTTCTCCTCCAAGTCTCAGATCTTTTAAACCAGATCCACTTGGAAGCAGCTAGAACTTCGTTGGTAATGTTTCTAATTGCTTTCGCTTTCGCTGCTCCCTCTATTCCTATCTTCGCAAAGGATTTTGCTAATGATTGTTCAGCAAAGCCCTGCATCCCACTTCTATTGGGCCATACTTAATTTTCCATGAATCGCGCCGACATTGTTCGACTAGCTCATGGTATTTTGATCTTTTCCTTTCATTTGCCAAGGCCAAATGCTCCTCCCCTGACACAGAGAGTTCCTGATTAATACAAGTCTTTGTGCTGTCGGAATATAGCACCAGGTCTGGTCTGGTCTAAGTGTTTCCGCTATGTGTTTGGGGAACTTTGGCAGTTGTTAGTGGACATAAGAACTCAGTTAATCTGCTGCAGTCGATAGTAGGCTGAAACCTGGGTTTCTGTTTTTAATCCATTTCATTCCCCCTTTAATAAAAAAGACCAAGGTTTGTCTCCCTCTTCCTCAACGCTTCTCTGACTTCAATTTCTATTGCCTTAAGGACTTGGTCGTGACGCCAACGATACTGACCATCGCCCAAGGCTTTGGGGCAACTGTTAAGGATGTGCTTACCAGTGTGGCCCATTTTCCACATAGCTGACAATTGGGGGTTTCGGTCTTGCTCCATATATATATATATATATATATATATATATATATATAAATTAGATGGGCTGGGCAATACGTTGTATACTGATTGAATCAGAAACTTTACTTCGCTGAAATCCGCCCGCCAGCAGTCCGACCATATGATCTTCCTCTCAACACCTTCCCATCTGGTCCAGGCTCCCTGCTGGCTTAGTTCTACCATCTTACAGTGTCTCGACTCTTCTATCCCTGCTCGCACTTCATCTAGGATAATTTGGCGCTTCTCTTTACCCTTAGCCTTACTGATCTGAGGGCAGGGGTAATATCCCAGTCCCGCTCTGCCTCTAGCAATTGTGCCTAGTATCTTCTTGTCTGACTTTCTCCTCCGCTACTCGTAATTCTTCCTCTACACTCCATTTCCTGTCAGATCTTGTTTGGATACCTGCTGCTACCACTTTAGAGTCTTTGGATTATCTATATTGAAGTCTTTCTCTTATCCTTAATACTTTGTATTCCTCAATGAGACTTCTAAATGGTAGCTGGAGTGTATTGTTCTTACCGTAGAGTGCTGCGCTGCTCAGACATTTCGACACACCTAGCCATCTTCTCAACCGACTGCTAATTGTTCTTTCTAGCGTCTCCACGGTGGTCATTGGAAACTCATGCAGAAATAATGGCCATAATATTCTGGGTAAAACTGCGCGTTTGAATAGGCACGTTTTAAAACGCCCCGGCAGCCCCGATTTGGTTCAATCATTCTGTTATATTTACTATCGTTTTTTGGATCGCCACTGTATCCTTCAGGCTGCTATCGAAGGTCTTGCCAAGGCTTCTCACGGGCTTTTTTCATTTAGTGTTGGAATCGGGTCTCTTGCGATTTTAAAACGGACCCTCTCCGTAATCTTGCCTTTCCTTACGACGAGGGATCTGGACTTTGCAGGTTTAAATTTCATTCTAGCCCATTTGATGTTCTCCTAAGTCTTTCACTATCCACCTGGCTCCCGTGACTGATGTTGTTGTCACTGTTAAGTCATCCATGTAGGCTCTTATCAAGGGGCTGACGGACTCCTGACTTAGAGCTATGGGCAAATAGTTAATCCACAAATTGGGGTCAAAACACTATGAAAGTATAAAGATACACATTTATAGAAATATGTACATTAAAATAGACTTTCTTTTTTTTTGTTTAGAAGAATATACGTTTAAGAAAAAATTACCATAACGCATTTTTGAAGAAAAAATTATTCTCAGCAAAACATTTTCAGTTTTCTAAAATAAAAAATGATAAAAACAAATTTTCATTAAAATCTGACTAAATCAACCTTCTCACTATGACTGAACATTGCAAAATACCTTAAACCCCCCCCCCACCTTTTTGGCATTAAATAACCCACCTAGGTTGATATTGAGTTAAACAAAACTCAAACTCCTGACTTAGTGGGTCCTTGCATACGACTTCAGCTGCTTTCACTAGCATATGACATTGTGCACTCGGTTATGAAGCCTTTCTCCAGAGTATGCCATTCTGAAAAGGTCTTTGATAGCACTCTCACCTGGAAGTTGGTGTAATAATCACTTATGAATTCACTCACTGTTTGTAGAACATGTCTTTCTAGAACCTTACTCACTACTTTATGTAGCATGGAAGCATAAGCGTTCGCAAGGTCCAGCCACAAAACTGTCAGGTCGATCTTTCTTTTGCTTCTGTTAGGAGTTGAGATAGAATTCCTGTATGTTCCAGGCACCCTGGCATTACTGGAATCCCACTTCCTTGAACTGATTTATCAATGTATTGATTCTGTAATGCATAATTCATGATACGTCTCGATAATATCCTAAAAAAGATCTTACTTTCGGTATTTAAAAGCGATATTATCCTGAACTGGTCTAGTGTCTTGAATCCTTCTTTCTTAGGTATCCATACTCCTCCAAATCTCTATTGTTCCAGTACTTTGCCTCTCCTCCAAATAACTCTTAGTATCTTCCATAGTCTCTTTAGTACTCCGCAGCACCTCTTGTAAACGATATATGGTACTTCGTTTGGCCCGGATGCTGAGTTAGCTCTCGCAGATATCACCACTTCATTTCATTCCAGGTTGGCATTGCTAAATTAAATGCCACTTCTGGTAGCTTTTGTGTGACTAGGCGGTTATTCACTCAGAGTTCTCGGTCCTTATTCGGGTCGTTCATCGAAGCACTGAGGTAGACGTTTATTTCTTTGTCCGTTGCTTCCAATTGACCATTTCGTTTCTCCCCAAGTAAGGTCTTCGCAAAACCAAAAGGGTTAGGAAAAAAACACGCGCGTTTCCCTGCTCTCTCTTTTCTTCTTCTGTGCCATTCCGCACGTCTGACTGTTTTCAATTTCTCACTAAGTACTGTTCTAAGTTCCTCAAGTTGTTGGCGCTCTTCTGTTCCTTTTGCTTTTCTATAGGCTTTCTTGATATTTCTTAATTCTTTCCTTAGTTCTTTTATTTTCTTAGCCCTACGGTTGTTAATATAGGGCTTCATTGCCTTTTTAGTGCCTTTATAGCCAAATCTCTCAGACGCTATGCTTGTTATGGCGGTCATAAACTTCAGTTGGTACTCTACACTCCCTTGTCTAGCTGACTGTAAAATACCACAAATGTCGGTATCGAAACTCTGCCTTGCCTCCTTGTTATTTGCTGGGGGCATTTTATTTTCCTTCTGGATTCTATGCCAGATTCTGGGAAACTGTAGCTTGGGGAGACTGGACTCTGTTGGGTGATTCCTGTTCCGGCTCCTCCTCCGTTTTACCATGAAGATATTTATAGAAAAGGTACAATACATACTCCGTCACGGTGGTTGGAAAATGAGTGAAACCGAGATGCCAGGTCAGGACCGATAACTTTGTAAATTCTTCTTTGGAAGTTATCAAGAATCTCTAAATACATAGCCGAAGCGCCAGACCAGGTACGACAGCAATATTCGATGTACGGACGAATTATAGACATATAAATGTATAACGATAGATTCTGGTGAGAAAAAATATCTGGAACGATACGCTGAACAGTCTTTCTTAGCAACTGATTCAATATAATCTTTCCATTTCTTTTCATCGTTTATAAGTAAAAAAAAAAAATGGCAGCAAATTACACAAATTCTTATAGTATCTTCCGTATACACTAGCGATTTTATATTTTATCTATGAAAACACTCGTTTGTCCTTCTATTCGGCCTAGGGTGGAGCAAATAACTACAACCCTCCTAACATTTATATATACAAAAACACTTATAAAAATCAGAAACAGCAAGTCGGAGGAACAACAAAACGAATATTATTTATTATCAGGCTGTTATGTTGCAGACACAAGAGACAGTAATACTGGGCAAAACTGAGATTATGGTTAAATGTAGAAATATGGATAAGAATCAGACAGCATAAGATAAAGAATAAGTAAAGTGTATACAAGCATTCTAATGTGTTGATAGATGCGTGTAATGAGTGTCCAGATAATTTAATTGAAAAATGTAAGAAGTGTGTTTTCTTACCTCGAATGTTTGTTGAATGCTAAAACATAAACGTTACTATTGTGGTCTGAAAAGGGATAAGGAGCCGAAACTTTCGTTGGCACGCGTGTTGAAGGCCTGTCCATGTTGACTGCCTGTCCGATAGTGATAATATCACATGTTTGTGCGTGTGTAGAGAAGAAAAGTGGGGTCGATTCCAATTAGCTTAGAAAAAGCGAATTAATGATAATTGTTTTTTATTATAATTATCTTGGACCATATAATTAATTTTTATTTATTTAATTTTATATGGACACAACGCAGTGACAGTATAATTAATTTATGTATTCATTTATAGACACGACAGGGTTTATTCTCTCGTATTTTTCTTGTTGTGCAAAGAAATTCGCAAAAAGAAGAATGGGACTCAAATTTTGAAGAAAACTAATGAATAATTAATAATAAACATACAGTAATCAGTTGATATTATGAACACGGGATAACAGGTTTCATATTTGTCCAGGACTATTATTAACAATTACATTACTATAATTAACAAACAATATAATGCGAAGATTTGCACAGAATTGTTGGAAATATGGATATAAATTTGAACTTTGTCTGTTGCCGAATTGGTTCCCTAAAGTCGAACTCAAACTGATATGATACGAAATCAATTTTTCTCTTTAGCGATTTTCTTATTTCGACTTCAATCTATAGACTTTAATGGCTGAAGAGTATTCGATTTGGAATGTTATAAAAAAAAACACAAGATATCTAGTCAAAAATTAAAATATTTCATTTCAACATTTATATGATTGAAGACAAATGAGATTCATAGTTGGAGCAACTTTGTGCTTCAGAGCAGTTGCCATGAAAATAGTTGTAGAAAAGACAATCTACGTCACGTCGGTGAGAATGTGACTGAAGTCGAGATGCCTGGTCAGGATCGATTACATTACAGATACTTCCCCCGTTTGTGCCCTGACAACAATCTCATAACTGTATACTCTACTTTGATGCATAAAACATTTTAAAAAATATGGAAGAGTTAGTACAGAAATGTTAACATTGTTCATTGTTATTTTTTTCCAGGATTAAAAAAAATAAACAAATAATTTTAAAACAAATGAAACGAATAACAAAAATTAAAATGAAATCGGGACTGACATCGACCTTGAATGACTCAGCAGGGGTTGAAACGTCGTTAAATCCTTTAAACTAACGATGAAATTTTACGAAATGAATAAATCAACTAAAGAGTGGGAAACAATTTGCAATAGGTTTGAGTTGTTAATGTTTTTCTTTTGTTTTTTTTATTATTCTTTCTCAGCTCGTATTTCTTTCAGCTGTGCTGCATATATATAAACGAGATCTCGGCCGTCTATCGCTTTCAAATCCCGTTTCTTTAGTTGTAACGTGATAATACAATTCTCGCCTGCTAAAATTATGCACTGCTTGAAATCAGCCATCTTTGCTAGGAATTGTGACATTTGCATGGCGATTTAAACTCATTATATTTCCGGGCTCTCATCTTCTTCGTTATCGATTTGTTGGTATTAGCATTAATACACCATGGCAACTCAAGACCAGTTGTTTCATGGCATCTTTCAACAAAAGCGATCGCATATTGTATTTCAGCTGGAGTTTCCGTCAAAGCATAAAGGCTGAATCATTGGTTGATATTCTTTCTTGCCTTTGTTTCAACGAAGGAAGAAACCAGCGATCCTCATAGACATTGGAACGTTGCTTAACTTCCTGGTTTAATTGAATATAATGATTCAATTTTATGTACATTAATACACTTCATTAATTTAAGCATATTCTTTATTTGGTATGTTCTCTCGGGACGTAGGACGGTCATGGCTTTCCACAACTTCCTGTCCCTTGCAGCTCGTAATGAATTTTATCCTTCTGTTATTTCTGTTCCACCATCCATTTACCCAGTCTCACTAAGTATGTCATGAGTTGTTTTCATGTTTTTCTTGCTTTCAATTTTTCCTGTGAGTATCAGATTTTTCCAAGCCCGCTTTCCTCGTTGTGTGCCCTAGAAATATCAGCTGTCTCTTCCTCCTTTTAGTTCTAATTTTCTTTAAAACTTCGTCGTTGCTCATATTTTCGTTCCATGGTATACTCAGCATCCTTTTATAAAATCAGGTTTCAGTTGCTTCAAGTTTCTTCTCCATTTTTGCGGATATTGTTCCGCACTCACTGCCATAGAGGAGGGCGGATATCATGTAATGGTTTAGTACTCTTTTCCTTGTTTTTAGCGAAGTATTTTTATCTATAAAAGTGACGAGGGTGGACGTTGTGTAAGTGTTTGTTTGATAGATTCGACTTAGCGTCTGCATTTTGCGATCTAGCTCGACGGGAGTTGCGCTCAGATGTAGATAAAAATTTTAGAACGCTAACGACGCCTTAAAATTTTTCAGAAAGCCAAAATTAGTTAGAAATATATATATTATCACCCCACAAAGTCAGGGATCAGTTTATGTATTGATTATAATACAGAATCGATCATCCCACTTTATATTATCTATATCTATATATTTTACCCCCTCCCACCCTAATCCAATAGAGACATTCTACATTGTTATCTATATCTATACAAAGTGACGAGGGTGGACGTTGTGTAATTATTTGCTATGTAAATTCATGTTTTTTATACTTAAACTCTCCTAGTGAAACCTGACTAAATTGCTAGTTTCGTAATAAAGTTAAGCAGGTTGACTGAAAGCAGCATTTTGAACAAGAACATTTCGATTTAGTATTTGTAAAGTATCAAACACTAATTCTAGCAAAATCTATCCAAAAATGTTCTAAAATCATTTACTGAGGAATTCTCAACAAAGTTTAATATACAATTAGTATAGTTCTGCTTTAAACAACTTAGTGTTTGACAATAAGATAGGTTGCCCCAAAAAATTTTTTTATAAAGGAGCATAATATGTTGAAAAGTCACAAATTTGATAAAGACAGTTTTATCAACAAAATCTTTGGTGGTCTTTATTTTATTAATGACAAAGTATTTTTTATTATTTTATTAATTTTTCTAATTCTTTCTACCACGTTCGAAATTTTGTTTAAAAATCTTGTTTTCTTGCCTCAGCGTGTGAGCCAAAGTTCTAAATTATGAAAATTAGCGTCTTTGCAGTAAAAACACATTATTTTGGAAATACTTGCAAAAATCAAATAATTGTCGGATTTTAATGAAATTTTCAGAACTTATTCACAAATGAATGAAGTTATTATTTTTAAATCTTGGTAAAAATATTTTTTATACCCACAAAGCCACACTTACTTAATTTTATGAAATTTCGAGAAATTAAAATTTCATCCTCTTCATATTTATATTAGTTAAAAGCAGGACTCCTTGGAGAATATAAATCATCAATTTGTTTTTATCAGCTACTGTTGGGTTAAAAATGCATTTCTGCGATATTTTAAACTTATATATCTAATATTTCTTAAATAATGTTTTAGAAGGGTGTAATTTTATTAGTGAAAGATTTTTTTAATAAAGATAATCGCATTGTAATGAACGACGACTAAAATAGGCCCTAATCAGCTATCTTTGAATATATATATATCAAGTCAATTTGAATTAGTTTTTGAAACAAAGTATTTTGCTTATTGGAAATCATAAATTTGATCTAATAGCTTGAAATTAAAACTAAATTTTTATTTAAAAAATCATTTTAGACCCTAGGTATCGAGTTTTTCTTTTTGTTGAAGTCATTACAATAATATGGTTAATAAATGTTTCTCACAACCCGAAAAGAAAATATATGTCGGATAAATAGGTTTGCATTATGTTATAAAACTTTTGTGATTCAGAGCAGTTGCCATGAAAACATTTGTAGAAATGACAAAGGGAAGCCACGTTGCGGCGGTGATTAAGTGACTGAAATCGAGATGCCAAGTCAGGACCGATTACAGTGCAGACCCTCCTTTGGATTTTGTCAAGAACCTCGAGATGAATAGCAGGAGCACCCGACCAGATGTAGAAACAGTATTCAGTGCATGGACGAATGGTAGATTTATAAATGTAATGTGGTCGGAAGACATTACAAGTGGAAGTCTTTAATCTGGGTATTCGTAATCGTTGGTTGGCGTCAAAAAGGAAGCGAATTGAATGGAAAAATCAAAGTCTGCTTCAGTGAGGACTGTTTATTACCATTCGCTGATCTGATATATAAACTACTAGCAGTCTAGTTAAAGCGAAACCGTAGACTGAAAGAAAAATGAATGGATGTAAATCGAATTTTGGTTTCCTGATATCGATATCAAATTTTCTGCACTATTGTAAGAACTGCAACCTTGAAACTTCTGAATATCGTTTCTTATGTCTTTGTCTATGAGCGTATCAAATTTGATTAAAATCGGACCACTCGTTCTATAACCCGATCTTTTCGATTATCGATTTTAGATATTTATCGGGGGTACCTCGACACAAAACCTAGCTGAGAACACTCGCAGACGCTTATAGTACAACTGTAAATTTTCAAGGAAATCGGTTCAGCCGTTTTGGAGTCTATAGGTAACACACACACAGAGACAAAGTTTCATTTATAAATAAGTTTAGTTTAGATTAGATTTAGATACCACAAATCCAGCAACTTCCGACTAAAGTTATTTTTCAAATGTTTCTAACTTCTTGCTAAATCCCTAAAATTCAAATAAAACCTTTTTTGTTTTAAACCTAGTTGGTCTTCTCAGGTATTTCATTTCTCGCACACATGTCATTGGCCTCCTAAATAAATGCTTATAGATTAAAATATATTCATTTTTTACGTACCAAGTTCCACTTCAGAACATAGGTGATCATAACTCTCTACAACTGTCTATCCTTTGAAGTTAGAAGCAGTGTTTATCGACTTACCATCCCTGTTCTACCACTGATTTAAAGAAGCTCATTAGATAAATTATTTAATGTTTCTCTTAATTGCTTACGAGATTAATTCGCTAACCAGATTTCTTTTAATTAGTAAATTACTTATTCATGCTTAGTAGATTGTGTACAACCAGGGCCGGTGCGTACTACCTCCAACTTTTAAGCCTGATTAGGGGCCTCGGGCAGTGACACTCGTTATTTTAACATTTGCTTTTTTTCTACGTACATTTATATACATTACTGATCAAAATAAGCATAACTAATTATTAAGGATTAAGTATTTTGACATCATTCTGAAGTCTTCATTTTTTTTTTTTTGTCCAAATTTCGTGAATTTGTTTTGCTCATTTTATCTCGAAAAAAAAAACCAAAAAAAAAAAACAAACATTGCATAAAAATTCACTAATTTTTATCCATAATGTTGAAAGTGTTAAAATTATTCAGCTTTTTTTAAAGAGAAATCTCAAGTTGATGTCAAAAATTGAAACAAAACACTGATTTATTTAATGATCTATTAATGGCATGTCTCTAATTTATATTTAGATATATTGTATTCATTTTTTCTAGTTGCACTTATATTGCATATGATCCATTATTGTACATAAATAGGTTAGAATAAAAATTTGTATTTTATGAGTACTACCTTCTGAAAATTGACATTTAGTAGATGGGGGCTGTATAAAAATTAGAGGACGTACCATAGGTTGTGGAGACACGTGAAGCTTGCACAGCCCCTGAGATAGGTTTGTAAACAAAGTGTTTTATTTTGCTTTCTTTTTGTATTTTTTATTTTATTTTTTTATTTTATTTGGTGAGTGGGTCTACATTTCATTAAATTCTAATTTGACCAAAGGAAACAAAGAGTCTTATTTGATATGAACACGCGAACGGAAACACGTGACTATTTTTAAAAATTTCAGCGGTTCCTCTAACAAAAACAGGAAGATTTGTGATTTTATATAAGGAATCGCGGGAAGTAATTAACTATTTTGGGATCCATACGGAAATAAATTAAAAAATGTTAAATATACACAGATTAAACGTCTGTTTTTCCGACAATTAAAACATTTTTTCTTCTTTCTTATAGTTGTGCAACAATCGGTTCATATTTCGCGCATTCTCTTACTGTCTGAAAGGATCCAGTGTGTATCGGATTACAAAACTTAAAGGAACAGTGCATGTACTTGTTGCGCCTACTTGGGCTGACGTTTTCGGCTGACATGAAATAGAAAGATTATATTGAATACATTGCTAGGCTAGGTCTGCTGCTAAAATTTTGGTTCACTGCGTACTGATAGACAGGTTTTTTTTTCCTTCAGAATCTTACATATTTCTGTCTATCATTTAGCCATACTTTGAACACTGCTGCCACATATAATCTAGTGCTCCCTCTCTCTCTCTCTATATATATATATATATATATATATATATTAATCATTTCACCCCAAGCAAGGCATTCCACTACCACATTTGCGCAGGGGGTTACATAGGGTAAGGTGAAGAGAAAGAGAGGTTAGATATAGGAAATGTCAGAAGGAGGGTGATAGACGGGTAAGGATACCAAGGCTGAGGGTTGGGCAGATGGGAAGAGTGTTTGAGAGAATGGATGCGAGTTAGTGTGTTAGGTGTCTGTTAAACTCCTGGAGATTGTAGCTGTCGGGGAAGCAATCATGTGGAAGGGAATTCCACAGGCGGGAAGTGCGAGAAAAGAACCTATTGGAGTAGAAATTGCGGTTACATCTTATCGGTTTTACTGTAAGAGGGTGGGACCTAGTTGCTAATCTAGTATCTCGTGCAAATTCGTACCTAGGGGGCACCAGTATATTTAATGATTCTTGATAAAAAGAATCTGCAATATTATTTGTCCTGACCTGGTGTCTTGGCTTCAGCAATTTTCCCACTACCACTACTTTCCCTGTCTTTTCTATATGTACTTTTATGGTAATTGTTCAAGTGATCATTTCGTTATAACACCGATACTTTATGAATTTAAACGCAATACTAAATTGGCAACAAGTTCTCAGCAATTTACAGTTGAATTAGCTAAAATGTAACTGTAAATTCTATGCTAAGTTTCTTTTCTCGCTTGGGAAGCTTCCTCTCGGCTCTATGCTTTCCAGCCAAGTTTAAGAAACTGTTAGCATATAATTTGCATCTAGCCAGCTCAACAGTAAATTGTTGAGATCTCGACGCTAGTCTAGTCCTGCGTTTAAATTCATAAACTCCGGTACCACAGCCAAGAGTTCATCGGAACAATCACCATAAAAGGGTTTTAAAAAAGCACATACAGAAAGGCAACCGCGTGGCGATGAGAAAGTGATTAAAGCCAAGCCACCAGATCAGGACGAATAATATTGCTGATTCTTCTTTGGAGTTTAACAAGGAGCTCAAGGTAAATAGCAGGGACACCTGTAATTGTAAATCCGATGTGTTTATTTCGTTCGATTAGATCCTTGATTTTGTTACTGCAGTTTTCACCTCTGCCACATATGAGTTTTATATTCGAATTATAATGCACAAGCAAAATACTATGACCTAAACATTCAGGTTCTGTATCTTTTGTCCCCAAAAATGTAAGTGCCGAGGGAGCTTTGGCTAATTTTCCACGGTATTGCCGTAAAATCTACTCTAAACCTCGACCTCGTGTCACATTTAGTAGCAACGTACGCGTGCTGAAAAATACCCCCATTACATCCAATTTGTCGATTGAATCAGTAGTGAATTGAAAGAATTGTATAGGAGACCATGATCGGAGTCACGTTTTCACTTTAACTTATGAAATATTTATTACGGAACTGACCGACCGCTTTTCAAGTAAATGACTTTTTTCCTGCAATTTTATTTAAACATTATTTTACTCGTAATAGGCAGTTCGCATTGTGTCTGTTTGTAACCGGTTTTCTTCCCTTTGGGCAAATTAACAACAGATGCCAATATGGTTTGAAGAACAACCTTGTTTTTCCACTCATCCTATTTTTAACCAATTCAAACCAAGCAAGTTAACAATAAGTAGGCCACAAGAGGTCACTGGGATTTAAAATAGAATGTAAACCCAATCCTAAGCAGAAAACAAGTAATAAATCTCTGCTCCTTTTCAAAAGACTGGGGAAGAGTGTAAACTGGGTGATAGACGAACCTATTTACTCCTAGGATAATTTGCTACTCTTGTTCAAAAGGCAAGGGAAATGCGTGAACTGGTTGATAGGCGAATTTGCTAATTCGCCATCTTACTAGTTAAAATATTTCAGATAATAGATTAGGAAATGCATTTATTTCTTTTTTTTATTGCAAACTTTTTGAAAGTCTTTAAAAAATAATTTTCAAGTCAAAAATGTCAACCTTTGTTAATTTTGTAGATGTATTTAAATCCCAGTATACGTATTGCTATGCTCGCGATATGGCAAAACTTTTGAAAAACAGAAAATGATAGGCGTTTTCAGAGAAAACACACATATATATATATATATAGGGGTGTGCACTATAATCCGGAAAAATATATACTAAAAGAAAAATTGTGTTTATTCAGAATGGCAAGTATTTACATGACAAATTGCTTTATAACATTGTTGTCTGATCTCTTCTCTACCATATTATTCAATCCAGCCCACTCCAGCTTCAATCACAGACTCGACATTAAGCCTGGACTAAATTGGATGCATGAGCAAAAGCTCCGTCCTCTTGCAAGAGCCATGGCTTCCCTGTAGCTACCTGAACAATCCATGGCTTCACAACATTCTTCATGACCTCCAGGTAGACCTCCTTCGTCACGGTCTGACCTTTGCCAAAGAAGTGGAGAGGCATGACGTTCCCTTCCTCTTGCGAGCCTCTGATCAGCCCTATGCTTTTCTCTGAGGAGTCAGGGACTCACTTCCAGTCTTACCAGACTCTTTGAAGGTTTTGGCAATGTTGGGAAATGAAAAAACTGAACAATCTCTTTGAGGCGTGCGGCCACAACATAAGGCGACAATAATTGCAGTACGGCGCTCAAGTTCACTGGATTTGAATTTTTAATTCAACAGATTGTTGTCACACAAATCTGAAACATAAAAAAGGATATCTTTAATATGGTTGTCATTTTATGCTAAGTTAGTCCGTATTGTAGCACACACCCCTGTATATTTACAAGGCTTACATGCGACAGATTTGTTCAGGCGGCAAAGTAGACACACATCAAGAAATTACAAAATCAATATAAAATAAAATAATTGTATTTTCTCGGATCGCTATTATATAAATATATAGCACAATTATGGTACCGTTCCCTGACACACTAGGAAGACTTGTTACGTCAATAATGACTGCTGAGAATAAATAGGACATCCTGTTTGATAGATAGTCTCAAAAAATAAGGAAACAAACTGCCGATACGATCAGGCAACACAGGAAATGGGTAAGCTTAGTATCACTTAATATATTTCATTTAATAGCTGCGAGAGTATTCCTCGGCCAGAGGTGAATGTTCTAACAGTCATTCTTTCTTCAAATTAATAAAGGGAGGTAATAATATCTCTTACCTTATTAGCAATTTCATGTGGTATGAAGATAGTGCGTATTTCAACAGCTAACCAGAGTATTGAGAGAGGAAAATGTCATTGGGAACAAAGAAAGTGCTACGTTGCTATGTGATATCTGTCCTTCTGTATGGCAGCAAATGTTGGATGATCTGTTCAAGGATGAAGGAGAGGCTCGAGGCAGCAGAAATGTGGTTCTACAGAAGGATACTAAGGATGGCATGGATCGAGCACGTGAGCAACGACGAAGTATCGGAGAAGATGCAAACGAGAAGAAACCTTAGGCTTAACACCAGGAAGAGAGAGATGGGGTTCCTGTGACACGTAATGAAGGAGGGTTTGAAAAATTCTAATACTCACAGGACGGATAGAGGGAGAGAGATAGGGGAAGGCAGCGTGCGACATATCACTCCAAGTAAGGCGGAACAGTGCGCAGGAGGTTACAGTGAGAGAAAAGACTGAGGGTGCAGTGGATATAGAAGAAAGAGTAAAAGATGAATGGGACTCATAAAGATAGAAGATGGTAACTGACGTTGCATTTAAATTTTTGGAGATTGTAGCTATTGAAGCTAGGGAAACAAGTAAAAGGAAGTGAGTTTCACAGGCGGGAAGTGCGAAAAAAGAAACTGTTCGAGTATAAGTGGCGGTTACATTTAACTATTTCAACGGTAAAAAGATGAGACCAATATATCAATCTAATAGCACGTCTTTTTGTTGTTTTTTTTGGGGGGGTTTTTTTTGGTTTTGTTTTTTTTTTTTCGACCTCCGAGAGCGAAAACGACCTCGCTGCTGCTGCACGCACTGTCGTCTTGCCATCTGATTAAGACTGCTCGCGGTCGTTAAGGGAGCGGCCCCGCGGTTGATGTGCGTTGTGGTACGGTGGATATCGGCTCGGAACGAGAAACCGGGGAGCCGAGTTCGAATTCCAGTTGAATCCATTGTATTCACTTACGCGCAAATACCCTTGGGAAAGGTATTAACTCGTCTCTTCCTTCCAGTTATGGGTTAAATAGCAGGACAGATTGGGTTCTATAGCCTTGGTTGGCAACCAGTCTACCGCAGAAAGCAATGGCAACCTACTGCGGGATAATCTTCTGCCCAGTCAGTCATGTCTCTTTCGAGACATGATCACCCAAGCGTGTATCACGTATGGCATTTTAACTAACTGAATAGCACGTTTAAATTCACGTGGATGGGATACAAAAAAAAAAGTTCGTCAGTGCAGTTGTCGTGAAAATATTTGTAGAAAATACAGAAGGAAACCACATCACATCGATGAAAAAGATGAAAATTTCATTGCCGACCCTTCTTTGGATTTTGTCGAGAACATCGAGATGAAATGGTCGCAGACTAATTACTATATCAGTCAGTTAAGTGCCAAACGGAATACACGCATTGGGCGATCATGTCTGGGCAGAAATTTATCCCACAGTAGGTTGCCATTGTTTTCTGCGGTAGACTGGTTGTCAACCAAGGCTATAGAACCCAATCTGTCCTATTATTTAACCCATAACTGGAAGGAAGAGATGCATTAATACCTTTACCAAGGGTATTTGTGCGTAAGTGAATGCAAGAAATTCAAATGGAATTCGAACTCGGCTCCCCAATTCGTCGCTTCGAGTCGATATTCACTGCACTACAATGCACATCCATAAAATTACTATATAAAACACGCACATCTATAAATTACTATATTAAAAAAAATTGATATTAGATTAAGTAAGTACAAGTCAAATATGATTTATAGTTGACAATATTTCATTTAATAAAAATTCATTACTATAAAAATGTAAGTGTCAACGTTTTACATCGATTCTTTTATATGGTAAAGTAGTTACACTATCAACCAGACCATTTATCGATCCACTATTTCTGAAAATTTACAGTAAATTTCGGAAATGCCTACGGTTCTAATCAGCAGTGAAAAAAGATCAAATGATTACAGCGAAGTTGCTCATTCTATTTACATGTTAGCTTCTACCATCCTTTTCTGTGATTAAATGGCGGGGCATTGGACCAGTAAATCTGATCGAGTAAACCAAGTGTCGTCTGAAATTCTGAAATTATTTTCACTGGGAAAGCGAGAAAAAAGGACTAAACATAAGCTTAAAAAAAAGAACATGAATACATGGTCATCAGCAAAAAAGCGAATAAAATGCCAACTACAGATCAGGGATACTATAATCAAGCAGGTGCAGAAATTTAAATTCCCGGGAAGTGTTCTGACAGAGGACGAAAAGTGCGACACTGAGATCCGAAGGCACATTGGCATGCCAAGGACGCATTTCAAAAGCTAAGCAGAGTATTGAGAGGCAGGAAGATTTCGTTGGAAACAAAAGTACTGGACTCTTATGCGGTATCTGTTCTCTTATATGGCAGCGAATGCTGGACAAACTCTTCAAAGATGAAAGAGACTCGAAGCAACAGAAATATCTTTCTATAGAAAGATGCTGAGGATAACATAGAACCGAACATGTGAGCAACGAAAAGGTTTTGGAGAGGATGCAAACGAAAAGGAAAGTTATATTTAACATCAGAAAGAGAGAGCTAGAGTTTCTGGGACAAGTAATGAGGAAGGAGGGCTTGGAGAATCTAATACTCACGGGACAGATAGAGGGAAAGTGAGGCATGGAAAAGCAGTGTGGGACATACTTGATGGGCTTGAGCAAGTAGATGATGGTGCAGGGTTTTGGAGAGATATCAAGAGAGGGAAAAAGCGCTAAGAGATAGGGGTAAGTTGAGGCCTATGATCGCCTACATCCTGAAAGGAAACGGCACAAAGAAAAATAATTTTTATTTTTTTGTCTCAACATTTCGAACACCCTGTCGGTGGGGCTTAAAATATGATGACAGTATTCTCCGCAGAAGAGCAAGATATACCCACCCACGAATAAGGAAAGTTAACGTAGCTTGCGGACTTCAGTATAGACGAATAATCATGACCTATCAACTCGAAGATAACTCACTAATGTTGACTATATAGTCGAGAATAAGCACGACCGATATCGGCTATAAACACAATATATTTTGCTATAGGCTCGAGTATAAATCCGACCGATGTTTACCTATACT
Source organism: Ascarosepion bandense (assembly GCA_037127315.1). Lineage (NCBI taxonomy): Eukaryota > Metazoa > Mollusca > Cephalopoda > Sepiida > Sepiidae > Ascarosepion > Ascarosepion bandense. The sequence continues at coordinate 3,254,635 of JBBBDQ010000993.1, read as the reverse complement.
CAAGTATAAAAACAACCAATGTTTTATCTACACATTGATTATCTTGAAAATGTGGGTGTTGTTCGCATGTATTATGAGATTTGGAGTACAAAATGAGATCTGATACAGCTGATGTTTACCTGTACATTGGACACGACAGATGTTTTCATTTAAACTCTAGTGTGATTTAACAAAAAAAGAAATTTCCACATTGAATGACACGAAAATGATTGATATATCAGAAAATCCAACCAACCCAACCTAACATTTCTGCTGTTATGTTCTTCGTTTTTATTTAAGTACATGTTGCAGATAGCAATCGTAAATATCACTGCGTCTTGTTTTCTTCATCTACTCAGTAAGGACAAGACAGTTTACTGTTCACGGACCAAGTTGCAATTAAAAAAAAAAATCTTAATACGAATAATTGCTAAGATTACACCACAAGCATCTTGACTAATTATGACATTATTTTACTGGTTTCAGTTTAAAAAAATCTTTATTTGTATCGTTAACTTAAATTTTGATCATTTAATCTCTCTCTCTCTCTCTCTCTCATTCCTTTGGGATGTCAGCAATAATGATTCTCTACAGCTTCCTGTATTACTACTTTCATGCTTTCTACCCATTTACCGCGTCATACTGTGACCTGTTTTTATTTCTCATCACTCTCCTCTTATGTAACCCCCTTGCGCACCAGTGGCAGTACTGCCTTGCTTGGGGTGAGATGATTATAAAATAAATATGTACAGTATAGGAAAATCAGGAAACCAAATACTTTAAACAAATTCACGCCATCAGCACTTCTACTTTTTCTTTCACCTTCAACCAACTCATGCAAAGTCAAGCGGCAATAAAGAATGGTTGATAACAGGTTTTGGCAAAACTAAAAGATTCTTGTCCTGAACCTGCACGTTGGCGTCAAATTTAGTCATCAACGCCTTCATCATAACAGAAGCGATCAGCAAAGTAGAAATTAAATTCTTGCATACGAGATAAAGACGATGATTCAAGTTTTGATATAAAAGTCAAATATGTGTTTACAGAATTTAATTTTCTCATTTACATGACTAAAAATAGATGGAACAAACCTTTTTCTGGTATTCCTTTAGCCTTTATTCAGTAATGTTTACGATCAGAAATCATACCAACGATGTAAGTGCACATATAAGGCATATATGTGCCAAGGGCTTCTTTTTTGTTCATTTATTTCAAGTAGAAGCCAAGAGGGTAGATCCGAATAAAACCAGAATTATCTTGAAAATGTGGGTGTTGTTCTCATGTATTATGAGATTTGGAGTAGAAAATGAGATCTGATACGGATGTAATTAAATTGATAACAACTGGGCAGACATTCTTTGAGGGACTGCTGTTTCAGTCGCGTAATGGGCAGACAATTCAAGCAAAATTCTGTAAATATGCTAAGAAAGAAAATTGTGTGAGCGGATAGAAAACGGTTGATGGGTAAATTTATCTGTTTGATTTGGCCAGTCGAAGAATGGTAGTAATAAGTTCTTCGACGGGCGTGTGATAATCTGGAGAAGGTCGTAGGGAAATTTAGAGAAGCTTGGAAATGATGAATTAGGGGAGTTTTGATGATAAATCTAATTAACCCCAGCCTTGTCATATCGGGGTGTTTCAATATAAGCAGAAGATTGAAGTTCGGTTTTGGTTTTTGGTGGGAGATGCTGCAAGTTGACAAGAACACTACCCCTCACTGCCCCTGGCAAGATATAGTATGTTACAGACTTAATCAAGTAAAAGAAATTTCCGCCGACTTAAGAAGTTTGTGTTTCTAAACAGATAATCTAGAAAATATTTTGATAATCAACTTTGTCTAAAGCAGTGTTTCTCAATCTGTTTAAGCAACGGCGCACTTAGGAACAAATAAAAACATCACGGCACACTTTGTAACATTTTTTTCATTCCAAGCCAATATCCATTACACCACAACACACTATGATTGATAGCGACACAAAAAAAACTCATCAATAGGTCATAGTCAGGTAAACCACTGTAACGCAAAACTACAAACTAGTCGTTTGTCCTGATGGTGCTTCAAACAGCTTCGCCTAAGTCTTCCTCCGATAAAAAAAAATATATATACGCAATCTAGAAGGTCGCGTGCGTCTTTTAGCAGAGCCAATTTTCGAAATTGGCATTTGATAATCTTGGACGCTTCTTTAATAGGTAAATAGTAAAAACATTTTGTATGTATTAAAAGCTCTTTGAAAGTGTATTTACTATAAAACACTCTAATATACGCAAGAAAAGTTGTTATATATATATATATATATATATATATATATATATATATATATATATATATATAACGTAGAATATTGGTATTTAAGTCAGGTAAATTCCGATAGACAAACTCAAAAGAACTCATGTTAAATTTATTTATTTAATTTAACAGAGTAATATAGTCTATAAATTGTTTTTAGATATTCTACAATTTCATGGGTAATACGTATTTCGCAGCAAGAGGAAAAAAAGCTGCTCGACAGACCCCAAAGTTAACTGTTGTAACTTTTGGGTCTGACGAGCAGCTTTTTTTTCTTCTTGCTGCGAAACACGTATTACCCATGAAATTGTATAATATCTAAAAAAAATTTTCTTGTGTGTATGTGTGTGTGTGTATATATATATATATATAGAGAGAGAGAGAGAGAGAGAGAGATTTTTTTATAAGCGTTTCACCCCGAGCAAGGCATGTCACTGCCACTACTGCGCAGGGGGCTACATAGTGGAGAAAGGATGGTTAAATATAGGAAATGTCAGAGGGTGGGTGATAGGCGGGTAAGGATACCGAGAATGAGGGTTGGATAGATGAGTTTTCTGAGAATAATTGGGAGTTAGTGTGATAGGAGGTGTCTATTGACCCTACATTTAAACACCTGGAGATTGTAGCTGTCGGGAAAGCAGACTTATGGAAGGGAATTCCACAGTCGGGAAGTGCGAGAAAAGAAGCTGTTGGAGTAGAATTTACGGTTATATCTTATCTGTTTAACTGTAAAAGGGTGGGACCTATTTGCTAATTTAGTATCTCGTGTAAATTCGTGCTTAGGCGGCACCAGTGATCTAAGTTCATCGGAGCAGAGGCCATGAAAGTACTTCTAGAAGAGGCACAGGGAAGCCACATCACGCCGGTGAGAGTGGTTACAGCCGGTCTGCCAAGTTAGTATCAACCACGTTACAGATCCTCCTTTGTATTTTGTCGAGAAACCCAAGGAAAGCAGCAGGGGCACTCGACCAGATATGGCAGCAGTATTCAATGCACGGGCGTATGGTAGATTTGTATATGTGCAGAATAGATTCAGGTGGGAAAAACTTCCGGGCCCTGCACAGAGAGTCGACTTTCATAGCGGCAGATTTGGCAATGGATTCGATATAGTCATTCCATTTGAGGTCCGCCGAAAGTGTAAGGCCAAGAAGGCGTAGTGTTTTACTCTCTGGGAGGTAAGCCTGTCCCATGCTAATGGGAGGTAGATGCGATTGTCTATGATGGTTAGTTGATAACAGCTTCGTTTTAGAAGCATTGAAATTTACTAGCCATTTCTTACCCCAGGCCACTACGGATTAGAGGTCCTTTTCAAGCTCGGCAGCGAGGTTCGCTTTGTCGCCCACACCTGGTTTTTGATTGAGGCGAGAGTAGATTGTTGTGTCATCGACGTACATGCCTACTTGGGATCTAATGGCGTCGGGGAGATCATTAATGTACATCAGAAAGAGCTTGGGACCTAGGATAGAACCTTGAGGGACGCCCGCGTTCGTATGGTAGTTTTGGGAGGCATGCCCATTTAATACTACCTTCAATGTGCGGTTAGAGAGGAATGACTGGATGAGGCCAAACAGGTGTCCAGTTATCCCGTAGCTCCGCAGTTTGCATAAGAGGCCAGCGTGCCAGACCCTGTCGAACGCTTTGGAGATATCCATGGCAACGGTTCGAGCTTCGCCATTCTTGTCAAGTGCCCGGTATATGTACTCGGTAATGGTCGTTAGCATATCAGCAGTAGACCTGGTGAAGCGAAACCCGTACTGTTTGTCAGAGAGAAGCCTGTGGGCCGTGAGATGCTGAATCACCTCGGCGTTGATAATGGCTTCGAAAACTTTGCCAAAGATCGGAAGGAGACTAATAGGACGGTAATTAGCGGGGTCTGAGGGTTTGCCAGAATTCTTAAATATAGAAACTACACAGGAGGACTTCCAACAGGCAGGAAAACAGGAAGCAGATAGGTAGAGGTTATAGAGTTTAGAGAGGACAGAGGAGAGTTCTGGGGAAACATTTCTTCGGTACTATGATTGGGATTCCGTCCCCACCGCTCGCTTTGTGTGAGTCAAGTTTTGCAATTATCTTGGAGACCAGCGAGGGTGTAATGTGGACGATAATACTAAAAATAAAAATCATCCTCGATAATGGCTAAAAGAATAACAGAAATCGCTTGGATATACAGAGCATTTGGACAGTTTTACACTCTTTATCACCAGAAAAGAAAACCCTTATACGAACACAAGAACAAAAATTAAATAAAAAGCTTAATCACAGTACCTTGTCAGCCGTCTTTAATGAAGTATGTATAAAAGAGGGATTGCTGCTCAAATACTTAAAAACATATACACACACAAACGCATATATATTCTTTGTTTGCTATTGATTTTGAATAAGAATAGTTCCTTTTGAGGATGATTAATAAATGTTGGTTGAGTTCATACCAGCCATTATTAACACTTTGCAGACTAGAGCCGTCACATGATATCTTAGTTAAGGAAAACAGTTGTTGATACTAATAGTAAAAGTGGGTATAAAGTGGCGTAGTTTGGGCATAATTTAAACAGGGCTATTTTATAGACTGGCGTATAAAGTAGGCTATTTCCAGATCGAAGTTATGCTACATTCACGTCTTACGCTCAGATATTTTCTATTTCAGCAATAAGTAATTATCATTATTTACATTATAGTTCACATGCAAATAATATATTCTGGATAGATTTTGGGAAGGGGATAATCTGGTTTGCTACATTGGCATTAATTCGTCCGTTGCTTCTGCTATATATATATATATATATATATATATATGAGAGAGAGAGGGGGAGATTCTTGAAAAAATCAAAAGAATCTGCTACGTTATTAGTCTTGACCTAGTATCTCGGCTCCAGTTACATTCTCACCGCAGTAGTGTAGCTTCTCTGCGCCTTTTCTAGAAATATCTTAGCAGCTATGTCTTACAGTTGAATTTGCTAGATGCAACAGTAAGTTCTTTGCTAATAGTTTCTTTCCTCGCACTTCTCACTTCTGGAACTCTCTTACGGCTTCTTACAACTTCTGTCAACTTTGATATATAAAAAATTAAATTCCTGTTCTTTTATTTCCCGTTCTCATTAATATTAGTTTTCTTTTACTCCGATTCTCTCATATTCTCTCATGTCTTAGTGGCTTCTAGATATGTATAGATTCTTTACAAAATCCAAGAAGAATATTCAATGTTATCAGTCCTGACCTGACATCTCAGTTTCTTTCCTATAAGTATTTTCATGGCAACTGTTTTGATGAACTTTCCTCGTTGGTACGAGATTGGCGGATGTACGTTGGGGATATTGAATCGAAGCGATAAATCGGAGAACCAAGTTCAAATTCCAATTGAATTTGTTGCATTCACTTACGCGCAAATACCCTTGGGAAAGATGTTAATCCGTCACTTCTCCTGTCAGTTATGGATCAAGTAGCAGGACAGATTAAATTTTATAGCTTTGGTCAGCAGAAAGTAATGGCAACCTACTGCAGGAAAATCCTCTGCCCAGTAAGTCATGTCTCTTTCGAGACATGATCGCGCCTAAATGTCATGTATGACACTTAACTGAACTGACGAGATTGGCAGTTACGTCTCATAACATCTCTGTTGGAATTACCAGATATAACCGTCAGTTCTACACTAATAGTTCCTTCCTTTGCACTCTTTTCGTTTCTTGCTTTTCTGTAAGTTATGATCTTCAAAAATTTAAATACATCATCAATGATCATCATCTATCTCCCTGAATCCTGTTCTTTTATTGTCCTTTCTCTTCGAAAATATTTTCTCAGTTTCTTTCATTTTCAGTAAACTCTTGCTTCATAGTGGCTCTTATCGGTGTGAAATAATTTTTTAGAAATTGCATTTGTCGTAATAAAACATATTCCTTTTATTCAACATCTACCGCCAGTGTGTTCCTTTACTGATGGAATCCGTTGCTGTTAGTCTTGTAAAGTGACTATTTTAGAGATGTCTTTCACATTTTAGATATTTGGAACAGTTAAAATTAACGGCCGAAATGAATAAACTTTGTCCCAACATTATGAAAGAAATTATTTGTAAGAAAACATTGAATTAGAAAGTACGCAACGTGGATGATGATTTATTAAGCGTGAATGTCTTTAAAAGCAGGTAGGTAGCTTGGTAGCAATAATAGTCTGTATGGCTTGTTATGTTAATATAATTGTATGAATATGTGACTTCAGAGTGCCAGAAGCGTAATAGACCACCATTGAATAATATTGTTGTTGGATATTAATATAGGGTTCTGCATTCGTAAAAGCAAATTGTGTTCCAAACGTGTTTTACATAACCTGTGGTAAACCAGACTACACCATTTGTCACTCAGTTTATAAACTAAGTCATTCAAATTAAAAAAAAAAAAAGACATTCAATTTAAAAACTAACGCTTTCTTTTTAAAGAATGAATTTACAATTCACTAATCTAAACTTAATTTATAAATGGAACTTTGTGTGTGTCCCCCGTTACCTATAGACTCCGAAACGGCTGAACCGATTTTCTTGAAAATTTACACAGTTGTACTATAAGCGTCTGTGCGTGTTCTTAGATTGGTTTTGTGCCGAGGTACCCCCCGATGAATATCGATAATCGAAAAATCGGGTTATAGAAGGAGTGGTCCGATTTTCTCTTTTCCAATCTTTTCACTATTACGTAGCCCCCTGCACATCAGTGGCGTTACTGCCTTGACGGGGTGATACGATTTATATATATATATATATATAAGGCAAGATGTTTGTCTGTATGTCCTTTATACAAATCCACAATTTTTATCCGATTCTCACCAAACTTCACACAAATATTCTTTAGGCTGAGTCTGAGCTCCAGGACCATAGATTAGTTTTAAAGCTTTCATTACACCCGAGCAATGCTGGGCTATACTGCTAGTTTTAAGTTAATTATACAATTATTACGTCATCACCACATAGGTTTGATAGTACATGTTTACCTCTCTTGGTGGTTGTCATGGCCTCGGTTATGTCAGGTACGCTTAAAAACATAGCCGACAATCCTCGCATTTAAAGATAGCTGATCGTTGAAAGAATAAGTGTTTTGTTTGTAAAATAAATGATTTTTTATTAACTGAACAAAATAACAAATTTGTAAGAAGTAAAATGTTCAAATAGAAACTGTACGTAGTTAAATGTTCCAGAGAAATAGTAGTAAGTAGCAGAATGTGTGTATGTAAAAGGATTAACAGGTTACTAATAAAGTGTTCCTTTCCTTTTTATGACCGGCGAGAAAGTTAAAAGGAAGGTGAAGCAATGAGTGAAAATGGTACTTATCGAGTCAGTTAAAGATGCCTTGTTGTTGTTTCTTTGACGGCGAGTGAGTGAAAAGGAAGAATTGGATGGAGGGAAATGAACGAATATATGTCGACGAGACATGTCAGTTTCGTCGTTTTGAATTTCTTCCTTACATTGTGACGAGGTCTTTATCAAATCCCTGCTCCCATCGGACTGACTTTGGCCGGTCAAGAGACGTGCATAAGGTCACGTGGTCGGCTCGGACCGCATAATCATTTTTTAGGTGTTAAGAAAATTTGACAGGGGTCATAGTTCAATTTACTATTTCCTATCTAATCAGAATCCAGAATCTTAATTTTCACACCGGCTTGTGAAATTTCCCTTGGTTTGTTTTTTCCAAAATGTTTTCAGTCATTCTGATTCGATTTTGCGAGTGTGCAAATCTGCTTTTTGTGTTTCAGTTAATTGTTGGATGATATAGGATTTGTATCCTATGTGTCCATCTGAATTTCTATCTTTTGGGCAATGTCGAATATAATTTAGACAATGAATTGGATGACATTTTATATCAATAAAAAAAATTATTGCAGTGTTTTAAATTGAATGGCTTATAATTTAATTTGAATGCCTTAGTTTTCATATTTGATGGTAAATTGGGTTTCATAAAAAAAGGGACATAGGGAAAACGAACGATAGAAAAATGCTGATGTATCAAGAATAATTTTAACGCAAACTATGACAAAGATGGAAATATTTTCGCGTAACGCTTTTCTTTGTTTAGGACTTCGTAAGACTATAAGTGATGTTTAGGTTGATGAGACTACACGTTCACTTAGAGAGGTGGGAACGCTGAAAATTGCAAATTTAATTTCCCTTTTTAAATAAATTTTTTGGACATATAGTCTAGCTAGTTTCATCTAGTTACTTTTTCTTTTTGTTCATGTTTCCATCATTTTCTGTTATTAAATATCCCACATTGTGATAGATCTATCAAGAAAGGTGAAATGTGAGAACCTGGACCTGTGAATGATCTAGCACTTAAAGCAATTTTTATACATTTTTATCTTAGTAAATTGCTTTTAATTAAAGTAGTATTTTTTAATCAAACTTATGCTCAGATTCATTACAGTGAGCAATGCATTTATTTTAGTACTTTGTTTCGTAAAAGATCACTTTGAGGTCTATATAATCATTTATTTAAATCCCTTGAGGTTTCTCCGATGTTCTCTTTGTGACAATTATTGCAGATGATAGAGAGAATTTTTGCTTCAAGTTTTATCGTATTTTATTTTGTATTAAGTCTTTCTTTTTTTACACGTGGTACACATACGTATAAACAGGCAAGCATTCCTATACGTACATACACTTATGTGTATGCATTAAATACTTATTAATAGACATTCATTTTAAATGAACGTCTATTGTTTTATGACGCATGACAAGTATCTTGCCAATGGAATCAAGCCTCAATCAACATTCCAGTATACCGTCTATTTGTTTTTTTTTTAAGTTTAAAAATTTAAATTCGCGTCTTGTAAACAGATCTCTGAAGAAGCGTAAAAGGTGAAGCATTTTAGTCAAGATTAAGATATTTTTCCTACTTGTTCTTTACTAACTCTATCATCAAGTAATTGTAACTAATTTAATGTTATGCTTAAATAAATTATTTTCAATTGTAGTTCTGATATAGTTGGTGGAATAGAACAATATATTTTGATTCGTTTGATTTGTTTAGATCTGGTTTTCCATTTTTTTAAATATTTTACACGACATTTGTTTCGCGGGGAATAGGAAATAAATAGGGTATTGCAGGAATTTAAAAGAATTTTCAATATATTTCTCTTCGTGTACATATTGAGGGTGACAAATTCTAAGTGGATTTAAATATAATCCGATGATTATTACGGATTTCTTGTTATAGTGAGAATATATATTTTTGAGAACATTTTTGAGTTGATTTTCAATGGACACCGAATTGTAGGTTATTGTTAAGACATCTAGGAAAGGTAATGTATTCTTTGATGCTATAGTACGTTGTTTATTACATCTGCAAGATCAAGTAAATTAGTTCAGAAATTCTAAGAAAATGCATGTCAATACCCTGCTTAGATACGACCTCATTGGTAACTCAAATTTTTCTTTATAAAACATTGTTAAATTAGAAATAGCATTGATTGGTGATAAGATGGCAGATTTTTATTTTTTCCATTTTAATTATTGGTAGAGTGACGTTTGATTTTCATCGTGTTAGATGCTTTTTTTAAAGATTTACGCATTTATTAGCAGCAACGTTGAAAATCTAAAGTAGTCACGAGTTTACCAGTCATATTTACTCTCCTTAGTTTTTCTACCAATATTACAAGGATTTTTAATACGTGATTGTTACGAGAAGGGGAAAGATTTTCGTTGTTGCTTTTGCCAGTTTGTGCTGAGACCTCAAAACCTGATATTATCACAATGGGATGTTTCTAGCGTTATTTAGGTTAAGTTGAGTTATTGTAATTCCCGTATAATTAATATTATTGAACCTGTCTTTTGGTATGAACGTTTTATTTTAGGAAACTTTAATATCTTTTTTTCCCCGTAATGGAAATATAAATTATTTTCTCTTTCTCATGCGTTCCGTATATAGGTACTTCCACTAAATCGCTGAAAAAAAAACAGTATAGTATGAAGAAAAAGCCCCCAAACTTAATAAAAAAGAACTTTTTCCATAAAAATGTTTATTATTAAGAGGAAAGATCAAAGTATTATTTTTTTTTATTTTTTTAATCCTTTCTAGCACGTTCGAAATTAATCTTTTTATTTTCGTTGGCGGGGAGCCAAATCGTTACGAGAGTTTACATCGGAAAACGTAATTCACTTTTTTCCTGTGACAAACACATTAGTTTGGAAATTCTTGCAAAAATCAAAATTGTTGGATTTTAATGAATCTTTCATGACGTATTCACAAATGAATGAAATTATTTTTCAATTCATTATTTTTTAAAAATATTGGTAAAAATATTTTTTTACATCTGTTACCCCCACCTTTACGTAAATTCATGAAATTTCAAGAAATTAAATTCTGTAAGCAAAATTGGTTTTATTAGTTAAATGCAGAACTCATTGGGGAATGTAAAATTATGTATTATTTTTTAAAACCATTTAGCCCCTTTTACCGAAAATCTGCAACGATTAGTAAAATAAAAAATGCAGTAAAACTCTGACATTATTTATCGTTTTATTTCTTGAATAAATAATAAACATTACAGACATTATAGTCTGAAAACCTTTTTCGATTAATAATGAAATTTCAGAAGAATTGTTTTCATTTTTATTTTTAACTATAATAATTTATAAAGATTCGAAAATATTTTAAAGACATCTCCAAATCTTGTAGACGTCAGGTTGGTAGGTTATAAAGTGAAGACTATACTTACTAATCGAAAATTGAAAAGTTTAATACAAATCATCTAGCCATCGTATTTTTAAAATAATTTTCAATTTTTCTTTTTGTATGGTAATTTCTGTGTACATTAAAAGGTCATGTGTTTCACGTTTTCTTCTCCTTACCGGAGAAAACATTGTACAATTATGTCATTTGTGATGGCTATAGACTTATCTTATCTCGCATCTGGCGATCTGTCAATAGATTTCAAATACAGTGGACAGGTCAGAAAGTTCAACTCTGTGAGTAAGAAATAGTTTTATTCAAACTTTGATGCTATAAATAAGTAATACTTGTGTAAATCAGAATTTAGCATTACATTTGCTGACTTTTCAAAAATAATGTCACAGATGTATATTTTATTTTTGTAAGATTTTAAAACCGAGCATTAACTTTTGGTTACAAATGTGTCGATCGCTAAAAATGGACGAAAAATTGAAAAATAAAGAAAAATCTCAAACTTTTAGCTTCCAAGCAGTATAATTTATGTTTGAAATCCAGCAGAGTATTTTATTTGGTAGGAATAGTAACTGTAATCATTTAGCTTTCAACTAAAACTAAAATAAGTCTCAGGAAAACTTTATTTTTAAAAATTCAATTTAAAAGTTAGTTATCGAAACTGAGTGGAGGTATATACAAGGGCAGACATTTTAAGACCAAGGACGGAAGACTTTTGATTTTTTTTTAAGTTCTTAAGATGATTCTAGCCACAATGAAGTCTGTGGCAAGATGTCCCATCCTCACACTTGCTGTTTGTCTCTCTCTCTTTCTCTGCGAAATTCCTTCTACTTCACTCTCTCTGTCTAATCTGTATTCATGTAAAGACAAGCATTAAGTATCCAGCTTTAACCGTTGACCAATGACGGAAGACTTTTGATTTTTTTTTAAGTTCTTAAGATGATTCTAGCCACAATGAAGTCTGTGGCAAGATGTCCCATCCTCACACTTGCTGTTTGTCTCTCTCTCTTTCTCTGCGAAATTCCTTCTACTTCACTCTCTCTGTCTAATCTGTATTCATGTAAAGACAAGCATTAAGTATCCAACTTTAACCGTTGAAAGAAACTAAAAAAAAGATGCCCACTTAGTAAATTTCACTTGAATCAGTAGAAACCTTCAAATTTGAAGCTCGATTCCCCCAATGGAAATGTCTATTCGAGCTTGCAACTTAATCATACACATTATCTCCCCCCACCCACTACCCTACGTTCTCGTAAATACATACCATACAACTAGTGAAGTCGAACACACTTGATCGACGCGAGTATGAATACTTTTTTTTGTCTTCGGAACTCCGGTGACTAAACCGGCTAATCCACTGCACTGGTTTGTGAGTGAGGCGGAAGGTTAGCAACCTGTTATGGACGAAAAACAAGACATACAAAAAGAGCAGAAGAACTCTGGAGGAGTCAACGGCCAGCTAATTAGAGGCGGTGTTTCGATAAATCACCGTGAAGAAGGCAACGAGATACTATTATTCCCGAGAATAACCATGGCCTTGAAAAATATGAAACTCAACGGCGTGAAGGAGTTACTTCCAAATGGAGTAACTCCTCGCCCGGAAAGGACCGATATGGGTAAAAGGTGTCACCTAACCGTCATGCTGCTACTGTTAACACCAATGGCGTAAAGAGGACACACTTCTTCGAAGTTTCTCCCCAGAAAAGAACGGCATAAGCAAAAGGTGTCTCTGAACCGTTACTCTACGACTGTGCGCAACAAACAAGAAATTACCATAGAGACATGGAGCATCAAAATGCTTAACAACTCTGGTCAATTCGAGAATGTCAAGCAGGAGATGAGCAGATTGAACATCAATATTCTAGAAATATGCGAAACTAGATGGCCAAACAATGGAGACTTCAGCAGTGAAAACCACAGGAACAATATACGCAGGAGGTAAAAATAACTAAAAAGGAGTTGGCTTAATAGTGGACGAAGAAATGCGTTCTAGGATACGAAAGAGTCTTCTTATTCAAACTGAAAGGGAAATTCTTCAACATAGCCATTATAGTAGTCTATGCACCAACAACGCAAAGCACTGCGGAAGAATTAGAATCTTTCTACTCCATACTTGGACAATGCCAAGGCTCAGTGTAAAACCCAAGAAATTAAAATCATCATGGGAAACTTGAATGCCAAGGTAGGTAAGGAGAGGGGAGGGGAGACGACCGGCAACTTTGGAATAGGAATCCGCAACGACGGAGGAGAAAAAGGTGGGGTGTAATGGTGCACAGCAACTGACCAGGTAATAATCAACACCTGGTTTCAAGAACACTCGATTGCTGGAACTGTTGTGTAATATCAGTCATCCCCTACGGCGACGGACGCTGTGCAAAAGATGAATAGAAAACTTGATTCAACAAAGATGTAGGTCTACAGAAAGATGTGTATAGCGTGGAAGGAACATGTGAACAACGAGGAAGTTTTAAGAAAAATGGAAACAAAAAAAGCACACATATTTAGAAACAGAAAGAGACAATTGAAATTTCTCTGGCATATAATGAGAAAAGAGGGCTTAGAGAATCTGACATTCACTGGATATAGTGAAGTGAAGACAGGCGAAGGGAAGCTTCGAGTAACCTATTTAACCAGATTGTGTAAATGGATGGCAGAACAGGGTTTAATAGGGACAGCAACGAGATAAACATTGCTTCGAGCTACAAAGGAGAGGAAGTTATGGAGGATTGATTTCCCACATTTTGAAAGAACACGACACATAGAAGTCGAATATATACTAATTCTTGCTACTCATTTCGATCCAACCATATACCAAATTAGGAAACTGATGAGGTTCTATATCACTCATACAATGTCAAAGAGGCTAATTTCAATAGAACTTTTTTTGGTTATGCCTATCTTTTTCCTAATGAAGTTGAAACACAAATAATGGCTCATATTTAATTAAATACTTACAAAATTCAATAAAATGAAATCCTTAAATCACTTACAAGAGAAACTGTCGATTACTCCCTTTACTAGCGGTCACTCTTGTAAAAATAGCACAAGTATTGACCACAGGGAACACGAAATCTTTTAGACTATCGACCCCTTCACGGAATTCTTAATCCCTCTACGACCTCCGTGTATGTTAAAAAATTATGGTGCCATCTACCATTACATTAACAAACATTCTATCCCATAACTTTTGGCACGTCGGTATAATTTTCTCAACAAAAGAATACATGCCATTGTATTTGGGTCTGCCTCATCGCTAAAAGAATTATGTGTTTGATACCAGGTTAAAAGACAGAATTTTAAATATCGATTTTCAAGGAAGCTCTTCTGTACAAAAATCTGGTGCATCAATCTCTCTCTCTCTCTCTCTCTCTCTCTCTCAGGGAATCCTTGATTTTTCATTTACCCCCAGGCACATACGAAAATATACCAATAATAATTTTCATTTAAGTGTATTAAGATTCTTCGAATAATAATATTATCATTATTAATAATAATAATCATGCGAAAAGCTTCATAAAAATTAAACACGTTAAAATAAATTAATAAATAATTCTGCTTGTTCCTTAGTTAGAATGTACGTTGTCCTGCGTTAAGATCTTCATAAATAAATAATGGACGATAACGATCTCTTACGTTTAACATCTGCTTTAATAAAATGGAAAAAATTAAGTGTTAAATCTTATTTGGACCCTCTTACTGCGTATTTACCTGCTTTCATTTTTTTTATTGTTACTGAAATAACTTGTATTTAATGGTGCTATAGGTTAATTTATACGGGTATTTTATCGTCGTAGAACTTGCCATGAGCTTATTCAATCATTAACTTACAAATTATGATTCTTCAGAAAATTGAGATGGCAAAAATAGCGAAATTTTCACGGGTACAATAAGTTAATTGAAGTGGTTGGCCTCATTAATGGGGAAGATCTGTTTGAGGAGTAACAGCAGTGGCATTGATATATGATCTGATTTTTAGTTCATTCATAACGATCCATTCATAATAATCCATTCTTCTTTGAGTCACCTGGATAGTCATGACGAGTGATTTAGATAAATATTCTCTTCTTAAAATTTTACCGCCTGTAAAAATTACTTCTTATGACCCGTTGGCAGTATGGGCATTCTTACTCTCTCGGCGTTTGCGTTAAAGGAATTGTGGACGGTATGATACATGGTGATATGACTAAGCATGCTAGGTGCATTGCTTGAAAAGAAAAAAATGCATGGACGGAGTATGCAAAACGCTCTGGACAAGATATGTAAATTATACGTTCAATAATGACTACAGACAGTGTAACAGTAAGACGCATATAGACCTCTGGAACATCCCTTACGCACCGACAACACATGGCTATGTTAGTTGATGCACTTGTTAACAGACACTAACACAAACAATGGTTTTAAGTGTGTGTGTGTGTGTGTGTGTGTGTGTGTGTGTGTGTGTCTCTCTCTAGATATGTAATCGGCACGTCAGTGCCTGCCCATTCATTTTACTGTTTTTGTTTGCGTGGAGCTAAATTTATTTTTCTTTAACCACCAATGATATTTAAAGCATCTAAACAAATTTTTCCTTATCGGTTGGCGGACAAATTAATCCCAATCAACTTAGTCAATACAAACATTAATGTCTGCATTTATCTCAATAACTACTTCTATGTGCCGTGTTCATTTTGGATGTTGGCGATCACGGCTTTCCACAATTTCCTTTTCTTTGTTGCTATTATTTAATTTTGTCTTTTTGTTATCCCCGCTAAACCTTACTCCATCATCCATTTCCTCAAGCTCACTAAGTATGTCATGCGTTGCTTTCCTCTGCTCCACCTGGCTTCAATCTGTCTTGTGAGTATCAAATTTTCTAAACCCTCTTTCCTCATGATGTGTCCTAGAAATTTTAACTATCTCTTCTCGATGTTAAGTATAAGTGTTCTTTTTATTTTTATTTCCTTTAAAACTTCATCGTTGCTCACATGTTCGATCCATTGTATTCTCAGCCTCCTTCTGTCGAACTAAATTTTTGTTGCTTCAAGTCTCTTCTTCACCTATGATGAGATTGTCCAGCATTTGCTGTCATTTTGGAGGACTAATGAATGCACGACCATCAAAAAGAGCAGGTAATAAAATGCCAAATACAGGTAAGGGATATTAAAATCAAGCAGATACCAAAATTTAAATACCTGGGAAGTGTTCTAACAGAACACGGAAAGTGCGACACAGAGATCCGAAGGCAAATTGACATGGCCAAAGACACGTCCCAAAAGCGGAGTAGAGAATCAAGAGACAGGAAATTTTCCCTGGAAACAAAAAAATGAGTACTGGAGTGCTATGTTACGTCTGTTCTTCAATATGGCAGTGAATGCTGGACAATATTTTCGAAAATGAAGGAAAAACTTGAAGCAATCGAAATGTGGCTCTACAGAAGGATGCTGTAAATATCATGGATCGAGCATGTGAGCAATGATGAGGTTTTGAAAAGGATGGGAACAAAAAGGAAATTAATACTGAGCATCAGGAAACGATAGCTGAAGTTTCTGGGACATGCAATGAGGAAGTAGAGCTTGGAGAACCTGATACAAACAAGATAGAGGGAAAAAGAGACAGGGAAAAGCATCGGATAACATATTTGAAGAGACTGAGCAGGTGGATAGAACGGGGGTTCCGTGGTGTACAGGAGAAAGCGTGCTAAGAGCCACCAGGGATAAAAAGATGTGGAAAGCCATGATCGCCTACATCCTGAAAGGACAAGGCACATAGAAGAAAACGAATGTTACGTAACAGTCCATTACTCTTTTCTTTCTTTCTAACAAAATTTTCCTGTTTTTTCATGTTTTACTTAGCGAAAGCTGCCTTCCGAAAACTATCTCAATGTGCCTTCGGATTTCGGTATCTCACTTTCCGACCTCTGTTCAAATACATTATTTACACTGTTCGGACTATTGTCCTTATCTTTATTGTCATGTTTACGACGTTCCGGCCGTTGTAAGCTCCGGCCTTCTTCAGGTGTTAGGAACACATGGCCCAGTGGATATAGATGTCGGTTAGTTTCAGTGATTTGACCCAAAAGAGTTATGAGTTCAGTACCTGGCTACAGCAGTGGTGAACAATTAATTTAGAGAGTTAAGTTAAAGGGAAACAATTACATGGTAACCGGAAACGACATCACACATAGAATGAGAATGGTGTACCTCAGTGGTCGAAATAAAGAGTTCGGTTCGAAATTTCTATCACCTGAAGAAGGCCGGAGCGTACAACGACCGAAACGTCGTAAACATTGCAATAAAGATGAGGACAACAGTCCGAACGATATAGGTAAGGTAAATATTACTTCATCTCTGAAATATAAACAAATATTCTGTTAAAATACTTTCTAAATATTTAAATTGTTGTACTTGCTTGACTTTGGTATCTAATTTGTGATTTGCGTATTAGACTGTTCCTTTTGCTTCGTCTAATATCACTCCTACTCACCTCTCATTTTTCTCTCCGCTTACTACATATAAATATGATATAATGTAATATAATAGCTGGCTACTGATTTCCGAGCACACCCGTACGTCCGTGCGTAAGGCGGTTAACCAGTACCAGTCGCAGACGCCAGCTCAGGTACATTTGTGTTTCTTTAACACCCACAGAGCCGACTCTTGGTTTATACTGGAAACTGTTGAGCAAACTTTAATTACAGTTTCTGAGAGATAACTGCTTACATGAGTATGAGTTAAGTCTAAGAACGCAAAAAAATATATATTTTTCTTTATTAAAATTTTCCTTAAGATTTGAGTCAGTAAGGTATATATATATATATATATATATATATATATATATATATTTGTGTGTGCATTTCATCAAATAAAACTGGTTTTTGTTTGGTTTTTTTATTATAATTTTCTTCTTAGCGTATAAGTGTTCCCTTTTGAGTACCTGACAATAAACATGCATAAATGGATGTTAAAACTAAATCGTCTTCCGTTTGGATTGAAGGTAGCTCCAAGCCTATTCCAAGCAAATACTGGACACAATGGTGGCTGGTATGGAGCATGCAATCGCATATTTAGATTATATTTTGATTAAAAGTGAAAACGAAGCCCAACACAAAACACATATCAGAGCAGTATTTCAGAGAATTGCGGAATACGGGTAATAATTTTCGGCCAAACTATTAGCTATTTTCAAGGAAATTGTAGTATACTACTATAATAAATGATGAGTAAGTGATAGTATAAAAGTTGGATATGTTTTTAATTTCCAACAAGTGGTTACTGAAAGTTAGAGAAGATGAGACAAAATAGTTAAGAATATGGTTTATGTCATCATCTCTAATCTGGATTCCCACAAAGCATGATGTGAACCTAATAGTCCTCAAGGAATGTGCTCCCGAACTGCCTCCTATCCTCGCTGCCTTTTGTTTTCCTGCTTGTTGGAAACACTCCTCTGTTGTCCCAGTCTTTAAGAACTCTGGTGAACCGTCTGACCACGTAAACTATCAATCTATTAGTCTTCTCCTTCTTTCTGGTAAACTATCCGAGGATCTAATTAAACCTGAGCATGGCTTTCTTTCAAAGTGACAATATGGTTTACGTTTCTTTAGGTCGGATGATGTACCAACGATTGTTGCTGAAAAAGCTTTAGATAAAAATGGTAGATAACACTCTTTCAGCGATAATTGGTGGACGGAAAATGAAAGATCACTGAAAAATAGTTGTTAATCGGCTGCTATGAGAATAATTAAAAAGAAAGGGAAGAAATAGCTTATTTAACTAATAAGCCAGCAAAATACACTCTGACATGGTTCTTCTTTATTCTATTAGGACGTTGGTTATCATGACTCTCCACAATTTCCTGTCCTTTGTAACTTTTAATAAATTTTATCATTTTATTTCTCCTAAACATTGTTTACTCAAATTTACTAGGTAGGCTCACCTTTGCCTGTCTTGTCTTTAATCTAAAGACAACTTTGGGGTTAGTATTACAGAAAAGAGAAAAATCATCTTCAAAATCTTGGCTTTTACTGATCATTAGAACCAACAGGAAGCCAATATAAAAATCTGGCTTGCACTGACCAGTTTTTTGTAATGCTTACCCGGGTCAGTTAGAAGTTAGAGCATAGTGGAGTAATGTATATTAACTTATGGGCTAATATCCTGGTGAAAGGTATGAATCCATCTCTCCCCCGTTAGCTATGAGTAAATAGCAGGACTGAGCTCTATAGCCTTGGTTGACAACTAGTATGGGAGAAGGAAATCTTTGAATTTAAACCACCTGCTGCTTTGTAGGTTTGAGAGAAGGTAAGAAGTAAACTCAACATCTCTGGTGCAAAGGAATGTCATGAAACGCAATTGTAAATAAAAGGAAGTGAGAATGCGCTAATTGAATCTGTTGACGATGTTTTGAGGTTGAGGTAGTTGCATCTTTCTCTATGACATCAGTGGCCAACGTTTAAACACGGTTAAAATCTAGGAATTTTACTGCTAATTTTCAAGGCAAGCAAATTCTTTGAGCTTATGGATATCAGAATCGATCCTTTTAAAATAAATAAAGGAGCAAATTTAAAATTCTGACGGTTACCTGGGTTGATAGACACCTGAAGGGGGACAAAGAGCGCAGTGGCTGAAATGCTGTGATAATAACATGCTGTGATAATAGGGAACAGATATATCGCGGAAAGGAATATATATATCATTCGAAATAGCTAAGCGGTTTGGGCAAATGTAACCGGGTAGGACAATCTAGCAAGTAGAAGTAATGGACGGTACTCGTCGTATTCAGTATGCTGGGACGTAGGCGTAGTCAATAGACCAATAGATGTAGACCTGTAGACCTCTCTCTGCATTCTCGCTTTAGTCTGTGTTTATGGCTGACACCAGCCAATCATATTACTGTAAAGAGGAACGAAGATGTATGCATATTTATTAAATCACCTCCCCTGGGCTAAATTTTCCCGTGAAATTTAGCTTCAATATTTTTCTCCTTTTAGGGTCTGAACATAATCGATCGACTTTTTTTCTAAGTCTTTTTCGCCTCAGTCCTTCCTACCGTGGTGGCGTTTGACACATTAGTACCTCTGGCCTTGAAGTCGGGAATACTTCCATTGGCGAATGTTGACTTGCTAGAACGGGAATTTCAAATGTGTCATACAGTACTTCCGCGGCGTCTGTAGTGTGCCTGGGTCTCAATTGTGATTCCAATGTCTTTTACACCGAAATCCTTCCCCTTTTATGCCATATATGAGCTGTCCAATTCTTTTGGTTATAATTACTTCTTCCCAGTACATTTTTCTAGCCTTAAAGGTCTTGAAAAAAAAAACTGTCACCTGGTTTATACGCTTTAGTCATCTGGTTTTCTTTTTTAGTAGTTTTCTTCGCCAGACTAGACAACAGCATGTCGAAAACAGAGCGTATTTTCCTCGCAAACATTAACTCTGCCGGCGATAATACTGACGTATTCGGGTTTGGCATTATTCTATATACTGCCAAAAATTTTTTTCAGTGGACAGTAACGTTCTCAGGGCATGTGCTATTGGCTTCGTTGATCCGTTCTCAAATTCATGAAGCAATACAGCGCCTAGTCCCTCATTACTGTCATCTGCTGCTACAATCATTTTTCTGTTCTGGTCGAAATGCACTAACGATAGGTCTGCTAATAGACAGCTTTTTTTTTATTTTTTTAAAAGCATGTTCGCATTCTTTCGACCAGATCCACTTTACGCCTTTTTTCACTAACTCATTTAAAGGAGCTCTCATATCATACATTTTCGGGATATACATGCTATAGTAACTTACTTATCCCAAGAACGCCTAGAGTTTGGCTGCATTATCGGATACTGGCATATTTTTTATAGGCTCAGCCCTTTCTGGATCCGGTTTTCTTTCTTTTCTGTCAATGATCCGCCCTAAATATTTCTTCTTCTTTAAGAAGAACTCGCATTTTTCAGCACTCAGCTTGAACCAGTATTCCTCAATTTTCTGAAATACTGCTCTGATATGTGTTTTGTGTTGGGCCTCATTTTCACTTTTAATCAAGATATCTAAATATGCGATTGCATGTTCTATACCAGCCAACATTGTGTCTATTATTTACTGGAATAGGCTTGGAGCTACCTTCAATCCAAACGGAAGACGATTTAGTTTTAACATCCATTTATGCATGTTTATTGTCAGGTACTTCGAACATTCTTCACTGACTAACCTGAAGTTAAGCCTCCGGCAAGTGTAACTTTAAAAACACTACCGCCGTTTAATTTAGTGAATATATCCTCAGGAGACGATAGAGGGTACGCATGGTCTTTTAAACAGTCATTTAAACCTGTCGAAAAACCAGCACACACTCTGATTTTTCGGTCTTACTTTTTTATATATACGGTTGGAGACGCCCAATCAGAGTACTCGACTTTTGAAATTACGCCACTTTTCTGCAACCTTTCTAATTCCTCATTTATTGTGTCTAGTGCTGAAAATGGTACTTTTCTCTTTGGTCTAAAAATTGGTTTCACATTTTCTTTCAATTCGAAGTTCTGTTTTTTGTGCACAGACCTAATTCTTCTGAAAAGACGCGCGGGAATTCGCTTTTCAAATTCGTAATAAATCTTTGTTTTCTTCGTCTTTTCGTTCTCTATGACGTTAACTTTGTTACAGAAAGCATTTACTGGTAATTCCCACATGTTAAACAATATGATCCAGTCTAAACCAAAGAGGTTTTTTGAATCAAGGAGCACATACACTTTCGATTTGTGAATTTTTCTCATGTACGGAATGTTACATTTTTATTCACCTTTAAACTTCAGTCTTTTTCCTGACACTCCCCTAGCAATTTTGTCTGTGTTAGTCAACGGTGGGTAACCAATTTTTTTCCGTGTTTGTTCGTTTATTACCGAGATATCATATCCTGAATCTAGTAATAATTTTAAGATCTGTCCATTTATTTTTACATTTAGGTATTTTCTTTTACTCTCCTCAATTTCGTTTTTCGACCAAACTACGTTCATCTTTGTTTGCGACTTTGCTTTTACTTTTCTCTGTTTTGCCCGACAATGCGAACTTCTATGGCCTACACGTTCACGATTAAAATATATTTTATCCCTAAAGAAACAATCCTTCTTTATAAGTTGTCCTCCACACGAACTGCGTATCATTTTACTTTCTTTATTCTGTATCCACTTCTGTCGTCTTACAGTTTGTGCCCGCGAAATGCTCTTCTCCTCAATCCGAGTATTATCTTTGTTTATAAGTCGCTGACATTCTTCCTTTACTTTTTGTAGCGTAATCTTCGGGGCCTGTTTCATGATAGTGATAAGTCTTGATTTAATTTCTTTGTCTTTCGGTGTCGTTAGCCCCTGCACAAAAATTAAACACTTGAACATGTCGTTTGACAGTTCCTTTAATTTAAACGCCTCACACTGTGCATTAACCATACCTGCATACGTGACAAAATCATCCTCACCTTGTTTTACGATATATAAACATTTGTATCGTGTATGAAATACTCTTTTATCGAAAATTTTCGACAAAATTTCTACTGTTTCGTTGAATGTAGTTTCTTCTGGTGATTTTGGGAGGATTAAATTCGTGTATTCTATATTTTCTCCTATTCCTAACTTCTGCAACAAGAGCTTGATTTTTTTTTCTTTTTTTCGTCTGACCATTTTTTACATCTTTTCGTAAATATTGTTTCGAATTTAGGAAAATAAGCCGGAAACGTTGAACCACTGTCTGGGTCGTAATTAAATTCAGAGAGTACATTTGCAATTCCCTCCGCAGAAAAAAAATTCTAGAACCCGGTTCTTTTGTTGTCCTCGAGAATACGTCTTCCAAAAGTAATTTATTATCTTTTGCCTGTTTGAATAACTTTTCAAGCGTTTCTTGTTGCTGCATAAATTGTTGTTGTTAATGGAATTGTTTCTGTAAAGTGGCTTGTAGTACCTTAATTCAGCAATTTGTTCCATCCTGCCAACGTATCCACAAAAATGTTTGCTACAATTTATGTAGACAATAAATCTTCTAAGTCCAACCAGTGGGGAGGGGGCACTTTCTTACTTTCTGTAATCGTTGCCTAAGTTTTTCTTTTTCTAACGTTCCTCGTTAGTAAGTATTCAAACAAAAAAATGAGGAAAAACTTACTTTCTGTAAGTGTCAACGAGCCTTTCTAACGTTCTTCATTAATAAGTGTTGTTGATATTTTTTTCTTGTGAACTCGTTTCGAATTCTTCGTCACCAACTGATATATATCAGAAAGGGATATATATATCATTCGAAATAGCTAAGCGGTTTTGGCAAATGTAACCGGGTAGGACAATCTAGCAAATGGACGGTACTCGTCGTATTCGGTATGCTGAGACGTAGGCGTGATCAATAGATGTAGACCTCACTCTGCGTCCTCGCCTTAGTCTGTATTTATAGTTGACACTAGCCAATCACATTACTTTAAGGGGAACCAAGGTGTATGCATATTCATCATATATTCATTAAATCAGGGACATTAGTCTGAATGTAAATAATATAAAGAATGGCAACTCATCATTCAAGAATTTCAAATACTAGCAGTATAGTCCGGCGTTTCTCGAGTGTAATGAAAGCCTTAAAACTAATCCATGGTCCTGGAGCTCAAACTCAGCCTAAAGAATCTTTGTGTGAAGTTTAGTGAGAATCTGATAAAAATTGTGGATTTGTATAAAGGATATACAGACAGATAAACAGACACACACAAACATCTTGCCTTTTATATATATATATATATATATATATATATATATATATATATATTATGGATTTTCTGCACTATTGTAAGGACTACAACCTTGAAAATTCTGAATATCATTTCTTATGTCTTTGTTTAAGTGTATCAAATTTGATTAAAATCGGACCACTACTTCTATAACAGCGATTTTTTTTATTTTTTTTTTCCATTATCGATTTTCGAAATTCATCGGGGGTACCTCGACACAAAACCTAGCTCAAAACACTCGCAGGCGCTTACTGTGTAAATTTTCAAGAAAATCAGTTCAGCCATTTCAGAGTCTATAGGTAACGGACACACACACACAGACAAAGTTCCATTTATAAATAAGTTTAGATAAATGAAAGATTCAGTCGTGTATTCTTATCAGATGTTACCAACGTTGCACAAGGTCTACGGTCACATCACATTGAAACACCAGTTTCCGTACGATCACCGAAGTTAAGAAGCATTGAGACTGTTCAGTACCTAGATGGGTGAGGGTTGAGAATATCAGGTATGGTAAGCTTGTGTGTACTGTTGGTGTAATGGATTATGGCCTGGAATTTTTACTAGAAGAACCAAGTTACAATTCCACCCTGGCTCGTTATATTCACTGACGCACAAATATGGGAAAGGTATGAATCCACCGCTTTTTTCCCCCCCAGTTATGGGCTAATTAGCAAGGCTTGTATCCCTAAATCAATATTATCTAAAAAAAATATTACAATCTAAAAATATTTTCTGGCTTTAAATAACATGCAGAGGGCTGAGAAGCCATACAAAAAGGAATCAATCAGTCGATCAAAATTAAACAATAAGTTATACTTTGCACCCTTTTTTTTTTTTTCAGATTGATATGGAAGAAGAAAATGCAAAAATATCACAAGGGGCCGAAGATACAGGTGTGCCATTGCAGATGACAGAAATGGCAGGTGAAACTTCTCCAGCTGATGATGCCCAGCCAGAAAAAAAAGGGGGAATTAATAAAGAAGGACGATGCTGAGGAGGATGAATTAACACATATGGTTGTTCCTGGAGACGACGGTTGGTTTCTCTTTTTCTTTTTATTGTTTGCATTACCAGAAATTTATCTTAATGACGTTCTAATAAGTCACAGCACAAACGTCAGTAGGAAATAATTCTTAGAAATTAAGACAAAACCATTTTCTTTTCAAAGACACCAACATGTTTTAAAGCATCTTTTTTTATTATTCTTACTAATGTTTAACCAATACAAGGCTCAAGAGTTTCTCAATGCAGGGGGTTACACTGTGGAGTTGTATTAGCACAAAAAAGGACAAACGTTAAGAGCATAGAGCTAAAGAAGGAACCGGAAATCCAATCCTAAACAGAAAACAAGGGTCTTGTTTACATAAAGAAATAAAAATTAATTATAGTGTAAAAAATAATTATAGTGTAAAAAATGATTATAATAAAATAATTATACCAATTATAATTATCATTAATTCACTCATTCTAAAACAATGAGAATCAACCCCACTTTTCTCCTCAATGCACATAGACACATGACATTCTCACGATCGGACAGGCAGTCAACACGAACAGGCTACCAACACGTGTGTCAACGAAAATCTTGGCCCCTGTTCCTTTTTCAGACCATAATAGTAACATTTCTCTCTTAGCACTCAACTAAAATGTGAGGTGATAAAAGCCAAAACACTTGTTGGATTTTCTAATTAAATCATCTGAACACTCATTACACACATCTATATAAAAAAAATTGAGAAAAACAGTTTACATTTTACTCATTCTTTATCTTATGCTTCTATTGGATTCTAATCCATATTTAATCTACATTTGACACCAAACTCACAATTTTGCTCAGTATTACTGTCTCGTATATCCAATACCACAAAACAACCAGATAAAAAAAAATAATAGTTGTTTTGTTGTTTCCACATCTTAATGTTTCTAATTTTATAACTATTTTGGTATGTATAAATGTTAGGAGGTTTATAATTATTTGCACACAGTTATAACTCCACTACAAGGTATAAACCTCTACTCCTGTTTAAAATAAAATTAAATGAATAATTACTAAATAAAATTTCAGAGTTCAGGTGCAAACGTTAAGTGTACAGAGCTGAAACAGATTTTAGAAAAATTCCTCTGAAGGAATATTATCTATGAACAAAATTTAGATTCTTCTCTTCACAGGTCAGTTAATTTCCCCACTGATCTCAATAACTGGTGTACTCAGGGCTCATAAAATTATAACTCCCCATCCAACTCAGTTGGAGTGACCCACTAACTCACCTGCACGTAACATGAATATTTTTGTACTTGTGATATATAGCAACATTTACATAACTTTAAGTAAACTTATTGCAAATTCTTTGCATAAACTAGAATAGCTATATTTTGTTCATCAGTAAAAAATATTCTTCAAGCAATACCACTAGTTTATTATCAGCACATATTTCAACAGAACCGTAGTAAAACAAAAACAAAAAAAACAAATTTGCAGATTTCATTTATAATCATCATTTTAACGATAAAACAATAAAAATATGAGTTTGTCATATTGATATTATTTCAATTTATGAAATTATATAGAAGTTATAACATCTAGAAAATGATATTCATTGTTTTATAAAATTTCAAAGATTTAAACATTCTGAACTAAAATCAAATATGTTATCCACTTGAAACAATGATACAAACTAAAAAATATTCTTTTCCTTGCTTTGTATAGTGAGTGAGAAATAATGACTCACTTTTATCCACTCCCCTTCAAATTCAGAGGACTGAGGGGAAAGTGGAAAAGTATTCGCAAGTCTGTGTAAAATTTTCTTTGGACTAATGAAAGCCTTGCTGTCACAGAGATTGACCAGCAAGCTGAAAAGATGGAAATAAATTTGTGAGCCTATTCGAAATTCCTTTTGATATAAAATGAGAAGAAAAATTAAATTAAAGAGAGAAGAGTGTCTAAAGTCATGTAAAAGGTTTCATTTCTGTTCACCATGTCCAGCAGCGTTGAAGTTTTTGCCAATGTGAAATTATTCGCTAATTATATTACAGGCTTTAACCAAGCACTCAGCACTTCAAAGCATATTCTTTCAACAATCCAAGAAAGCTAATTATTTCAAACTATCTGTTGCAAAAAGAAAAAAATTATGTCAGTAGGAAGTAATCACAGGAAAGTATTCCAAACAGGCAAACCAAATTCACAAGTCTTGTCTTAATCTCTAAAACGCTATTCTCACACGAACAACGGCTCAATAACAACAAGACACCCTCAAAAAAACATACCACATTTTATTCACTCGACCTGGCTACCACTCAGCCAATGAGTGCTCAGCACAGTAAATATAAACAGCTACAAGCGACACCAATTTTGTTTACCATGAAGTGCTGTCAGATTCTTCATCTGACCAACGCTCGCCAATTCACCGTTGCCACACTCCCTTACAAAATATACACCCGAGTCTGGCCCATTTGGGTCACCGAGGCAAGTCACTGCTACACTCTTTGTCTACTTTTGAACGTATGCAATCATATATCCCTTCTGTTAATAACGAACTCATTTATCTTGTTTCAGAATATTTTAATATTATTTTGTGTGAAATTTTCTTTGGACTAATGAAAGCCTTGCTGTCACAGAGATTGACCAGCGAGCTGAAAAGATGGAAATAAATTTGTGAGCCTATTCGAAATTCCTTTTGATATAAAATGAGAAGAAAAATTAAATTAAAGAGAGAAGAGTGTCTAAAGTCATGTAATGTAAGTCATTTAATCTGTTGTATGAACATTTCCTCTTCGTGACAATTCGTTAAAACTACAGACTTTTTATTCATTTTTCCTATAACAGTCTACTGATACAACTTCAAGCGTGTAAATTTATAAATTCATTATCTTGTTTTGTTAAAATTACCATATGTTTGCTCGTTATTACCATCCACCATTAATATTCTTGGTGTGCGTAAATTTTTAGTGAGTACGAAATAAAAATAATTCTCTTTTCTTCATTGTTTTCAAATTTGCAAGCCAGTGTGAAAGTCATGTTTTTGACTAATAGGAAAAAGGATTGCTGCTGTGCTGAAGACAAAAATTGCGAGCTAGTGTGAAATATTTAATAACCAATGAAAAGAGAGTGATTGACATAAATCAACAAGTTGAACTTTTTAATGACCCATGTCATATTTCTACATGCACAAATTGAGTTTGAGTTCAGAGCTGACCATGTGATCGGAGTTTGTTATTTATGCACGTTTCTTAGCCAATGCCAGTGAAGGACGAGGAAGCAAAGAAAGTCAAACAAGTCACAATGTAGCAGTAAACATGCTCACATTCGCACTCTTTCCTTTTCACCTAATCACCATTAACATAATTTAAAAAAGAAACAAACTCCTCACAAAAATCCACGACACTCAACTTCATAGCATAATGTTTCATTAACAGTCACACCAATACGGCTAATGAAGCACAATCTCTTCAACATCTTCAAACACTTACATCTCGATAGCAACTCATCAAACACAGCATTACTACTAAGTTGCTGATACACAGCCAAAAATAGACTTATCTTTTTCTGTATAAATCACATTTTGCTAAAACAAACAAACTCTTAATTCTGTAAACTCATAACTGTAATTTCTCTTAGAACATTTTCACAGTTAATAACTTCACTTCCTACAAATGGATGTTACTTCTATGATTAAAATAAATTCCATATTTATATACACAAACAAGACTTATGTTTTTATTGACAAGAAGTACTTTCAATGTTGCTGACTTCTATCCATTTACAGTATCCTTTTAACCTTCTGATATTTCCCAGAAAGGGATATATATATCATTCAAAGTAGCTAAGCGGTTTTGGAAAAAGGAACCAGGTAGGACAATCTACTCGCCATATGCTGAGACGTAGGCATAGTCAATAGCCGTAGACCAATGGTCGTATAGACGTAGACCTCTAGTCATGGACCTATGGACATAGAACTCTGTGCGTCTTCGCCTTAGTCGGTATTTATGGCTGACACCAGCCAATAACATTACTGTGAGGGAGAACCAAGGTGCATGTATATTCATTACATATTCATTACATCACCTTCTCACTACATATTTGATGACCCCACAAAGAACATGCAGAGAAATTTTCATCCCTATAAATTAGCTGTTCATTTTAACCTTGAATCCACACACTACTATACTTTGCCTCTCGCAAAGTTAAATAAATATGAGTTTGTCATACTGATATCATTTCAGTTTATGAAACTATTTGCTGACAAACTTATTCTCCACAAAATCATTTCTATTTTCCCAACTTTCAGATCAGGTTTTCTGAAACAATAGACAAGATTTTCTTATTTTTCACTATTGGAATATTTTCTAATAGAAATTTGTTCAACTCATTCAACTGCCCCAATTCACTGACCCTGGGAAAAATGATATTTTTAATAACACTCGCTATTGTTGATGGATTCATCCAAAAAGGCTTATTTAATAGAAAACTGTCAACACTTGATTATTTATTATTTGCTTGGTTTTTAAAAAAGTCTTCTCTTTCCTGTAACTGGTTTGTGAAGATTTGTTTGTTTGTTTGTTTTATCTAACAATATATTTTATGCAACATTTAATGCCGAGATATTATTTTCTTTGCAGCCATAGTAATTTTTTCTACAAAATAAAAATGTATTGCAAAGAATTTTTAATTTTTTTAAAAAATATGTTACTGGTATTATCTTTGTTTTTTTTTTTGTTTTTTTTGTTGTTTTTGTTTTTTTTGTTTTTTTTAATAACAATGTATTGTTGGTAATATATTTTACTATGGCACCTTCACTATAAAAATGTATTTCTACACTTTCATAGTGTTCTGACCTCAGTTTGGGTGTTCACTATTTTCCAATAGTTGAGACCATAACAGATAGGTCATAAAAATAACTACTTTTCTCCTAAAATAACTTATATCTGTTGCTTGTTCTTCATCTGTGAGAAGATTGTCCAGCATTCACTGTCATAGAGAAGGGCTGATATTAAATAACATTTTTGTGCTCTTTTCTTTGTTTTTCCTAGAACTATTATTTTGCAGAATAAACTACCACATGAGTGCTTCTCTAAACTACAATCAGAATGTCTTCAAGTCACGGGTCAATTACTATCTCTGCTCATTATCCCCAAAATTTCCACTTCCTTCTATCTCCTCTAATATTTAAATTGCACACTTTATTTTGTAAACCCCTACCATGAGTGGCTCTTGAGACTTGTTTTAAGTGAACTTTGGCATAAAAAATCCTTTAAAAATAACTCAGAAAGTGACATTTTCAGTTTTCAAGAATGCAATCTTTCGCAGACAGATATTTTAGAAGAGGATAAGCAATAAAACACCTTGGCAATTTTCAGGTTTGCAATTTTGCCCCTGATGGATATTTACAAGAGAATGAGCAATAAAATATCTTATTTGGTATCTCCAATTTTTAACTTCAAATTAAAAATAAATTTCATAATGAAATAAAGTTAAATTTTATTCTTGCAATACTTTTTAAAACAAACTCCTGAGATGATACTTCTCCAATCACTATAATTTTAATCTCTTTAACTCTAGCGTTAAGTATTACCTTTTTATAATAGAACAATGACAAACTATTTACATAGTCAACAACCAGGATAAATAATTTATTTTATTTTTGCGACACTCTCTTCTGCTGATTCATTAATAGACAAAAAAAGCATCAATATGTTAATATTGTTATCTCATGCTGAACAAGTAGAAAAACTGTTATTAGTTTTAATAATTGATTATATAATGTCATGTGCAATGTTAAAATATAATTATCATTACATTTCTCATTCAAAGCATTCTTCTTACCTCCTCCTCTTACAGGTATCACCCTCAGTCAGTAACACCCTACTTTGAGTGGCTCTTGGGCCTTGTATTAAGTGAACAATTATTTCAAAAAAGTTTAAAGTATCCTGCATATACAGATAGGAGAATAGTTTATTTATCAAATATCAACTTGACAAAAGTTTGTCTGTCTTGACAAAAGTTGATTTCCTTTTTCGAAGGCATTTGTTGCTATCCCAATGTGATCCTGATTTGATTCTGGGGTTACATTTTCAGTTAAAACACTTTGCTATATATTCAAATTTTCATATTTGCTTGATTTTGGCATTTCCATTTTTTGGCTCACATCTTAGGCTGTTCTTTATGCTGACAACCACTACCACATATAGATAATCATTTGACCCAACTCTATATGGATACGTTTAGGAATTTTTTTTTAATTATATAGCTCCATGCAAGGCAATGAAGCCACTAATACACAAGGGGTTATTGGGTGTAGAATAACAAAGGAAAAAGATAAACTTTAGGGAGTGAGAAGAATAGAAGAGTAATCCAACACGAGATAGTGATTGATGTTATATTTACATTTTTAAAGATCAAAGTTGATTGGAAAGCAAGAAGCTGAATGAAGTTTCACAAATGGGAAACAAAACTATTAGAAAAGAACATATGGCTCCACTTAGCCAATTCAACTGTAAAATGAGACCTAACTGCCAGTCAAACACCATAGAGGAAAGTTCATCAGAACAAGTAGCATAAAGATATTTATAGAAAAAGCACATAAAAACAACATTAGGGTGGTAGAAAATGACTGAAGTTAAGACGCCAGTTCAGGACCAATAATATTGCTTCTTTGGATTTTATCAAGATCTCTAAATATACAGAGGGAGCACCAGATCAGATTCAACAGTAGTATTCAAAGCATAGACAAATGGTAAACTTTTATGTCTGCAAGATAGATTCTGAAGAGAAAAATTATCTAGCACAAGAACAATGCCCCAACTTTATTAGCAATGGATTTAATATAGTCATTCCACTTCATATCAGCTGAGAATATTAGACTGAAAAGGACTCAACAATGGAGGTTAGCATCAGTCATGCTGATGGGAGAGAGGAAGAGGTCTTTCAGGTGATTAATAAAGAGAGGTTTAGCTTTGGAGGCATTAAAATTAACAAGCCACTTCTTGTTACAGTTACTGACAAACTCTAGGTTTTTTTTAGTTCAACTGCCAATTTCAGCTTATCAAATTGTTCAGACTTATCAAGACAGGAGTAAATGGTTATTTCATCAGTACAGATCAGTCAGTTAAGTGCCATACGTGATACATGCTTTGGGCGATCATGTCTCGAAAGAGACATGAATGACTGGGCAGAAGATTATCCTGCAGTACGTTGCCATTGCTTTCTGCGGTAGACTGGTTGCCAATCAAGGCTATAGAACCCAATCTGTCCTAATACCTTTCCCAAGAGCATTTGTGCGTAAGTGAATGCAAGGAACTGGAATTCAAACTCTGCTCCCAGATTTGTCATTCTGAGTCGATATCCACTACACCACAGTGCACATCCTCATTAACATCAGTATAGATACCAAGTTGAAAACTAATGATATCAGGAAGGTTATTGATGGAAATTAAGAAAAGTAGGTTCAAGAATAAAGCTCTGGGAGAACATCTACTTGATACAAAAAGTTCCAAAGGAGAGGGCATTCTAGACAACTTTCATTTCGCAATTAACATTTTTTTTTTTTTTCATCCCAAGGAAGGCAGTTTAATTGCCACTGGTGTGCTGGGGATTACATATGAGGAAAGTGATTAGAGGGACAGGTTATAGGGGATGTCAGGAAGTGGGTAAGATAAGGATGAGAATACTGGTGTGAGAGTGGAGTGGATGGAGAAAAGAGCACGAGGGAAAGTATGTGAGTTAGACAGGAGCTGACTATTGACCTTACATTTAAATTCTTGGAGATTGTAGCTGATGGGGAAGCAAGTATACAGAAGGGAAATCCACAGGTGGGAAGTGCAAGAAGAGAAGCTGATAGAGCAGAAGTTGTTATATTTTATTGGTTTCACTGTAAAAGGGTGAGACCTAGTTGCTAGTCTAGTAGCTCGAGTAAATTCATGTATAGGGGGCACCAGAGCAGAAGCAATGAAAGTATTTGTAGAAGAAACATAGGGAAGCCACATTATACTGATGAGAAAGCAACTGCATCTGACCTGCCAAGTCAAAGATTGAATTAGTTCAAAAATTTGTCCAGAACTATCATATCCTTTCAACTTGTGAAGACGATCAGTATGCCAAACCCTGTCAAATTCTTTTCAGATATCCAAAGCAACAATCCAAGCTTCACCAGTCTTATCTAAAGCTTGATAGATTCTTATAGCAATAACCATTAGTACATCAGCAGAAGACCTAAAATTCTTTTATTCCAAGCTTTTCTTTCAATGTCTATTCATTTTTGTTTCTTTTTCTTGACAGTTCCAAAATGGTGTTCCTGTCGTTGGGTATTTTGCTACATCAGCTGTGTGGCTATGATGTTTGTCTATTCTGTACGTGTGGACATCAGTGTTGCCATCGTTTGCATGGTCAAACTAAAACCACATGTCTATTCAAATAGCAGTGATGAAAACGCGGTGTGTGCATTAGCAGAAAAATCACACGATAACAGTGTAAGTTTTTTCTTTCATTTTACATATCTTTTTAAGCCTTTATTTCTTTATTTTTATTTCTTTATTACTTTCATCATAACTACTCAGGCCATCAAATCTATTGCCATCACTAGCAATATTATCTTAAAGTTGTATGAGATGAAGTATTGGCAGCCACTTTTAATTTTTCTAACTTGTATTTTTTTCTATTCAAATTTCATTGATAAGGGTGGATGTGCAGGTGGTGCAATAGATAGTGGCTCAGAACAAGAAATCGAAAAGCTGAGTTTGAATTCCTGTCAAATTTGTGAAATTCACTTACATGCAAATAACTTTGGGAAAGGTATGAATTCATCTCCGATCTCAAACTGTGGGTTAAATAGAGGGACTTTTTATTTGAAAACTAATAATTGTTTACAGATTTGTAAAAGCAATTTTTTTAAGTTAATGCAATATTCACTCACATTCAAAAATGTTTGGCTTTATGATTTACAAGAGGTCGGTAAATCATAAGAAAGTATTAATATTTATCATTATTTACATTCAGGCTAATGTTGTCATTTTTGTTGTTGCTATCACAAAGTTTCGACTGTTGTACACATCAGCCTTCTTCAGGTGTCCACAATTCCAAACTAAACCCTTTATTTAATCTATGGAAGCAGATTCTTATTCAGCTGTCTATGTTTAGAACCAATTTTAACTCACTAAGGCTATTGTATAGTTTAGTGAGTTAAAGTATTGATTCATGAATCTGGTGTTATAGTAGCAGTGTGTATAGTTAGTGGAAAAAGAGAAAGTTTGAGCAGTACAAAAAGAACAAGATATCCCAAGGAATTAACAGTTGAATGTGATCAATTAATCTACCTAGATTAAATAAGTTATTCCATTTGAAATTCTATGAACATTACTCAATCAACAGGTACCTAAAATAGGTTAGAGAATGCAGCAGCCAAAATGTCAGCATAATAACAACAAATATGAGGACATTAGTATAAATTTGAATAATGTAAATAGTACTTCTTTCATCTTAATTTTAGTTCCTTTTTATTGCAACTACTCAGACTGTCAGGATGTGCGTTGCGGTGCAGTGGATATCAACTCAAAACGACAAATCAGAGAGCCGAGTTCAAATTCCAGTTGAATTCCTTGCATTTATCTATGCACAAATACCCTTGGGAAAGGTATTAATCCATCTCTTCCCTCCAGTTATGGGTAAAATAATAAGACAGATTGGGTTCTATAGCCTTGGCTGGCAACCAGTCTACTGCAGAAAGCAATGGCAACCTACTGTGGGATAATCTTCTGCCTAGTCAGTCATGTCTCTTTCGAGACATGATTGCCCAAAGTGTGTATCACATATGGCACTTAACTGACTGATTCAGACTGTCAGTTGTTGACAATGCATTCTAAAATAAAACACCATGGTCATTTCCATAAAGGTTATCCTTTAATCAGAAGGGTACCTTGATGTGGTGTACTTCTCTCACTTGAATCATTACAATTGAGTAGTGAGTTCAAACTTTACTGAGTGCCCCATACTTTCGGCCTTGTGCCACATCTAAGCTGTGCTTAGAAAACCATTATCCTTTTAACAGAAGGGCACCTCAAT
The DNA here is from genome assembly GCA_037127315.1 of Ascarosepion bandense. NCBI lineage: Eukaryota > Metazoa > Mollusca > Cephalopoda > Sepiida > Sepiidae > Ascarosepion > Ascarosepion bandense. Next base: position 3,219,948 of record JBBBDQ010000993.1, on the reverse strand, counting down.
GTAGTATAATGATTAGCGATCTTGTCTCACTAGAAAATTACAACTGAGTAGTAAGTTTGATTCTCAAAGTATTAATCTAATAAATAACACCAGAAAATCTCATTCAATATGCTTTAGCCTTCATCACTTTGTCAAATTCTTTCGGGAAAATCATTGATGGCAGCACACAAGGATATTTTGTCCCATACTCTCTTCAATTTTGTCTAAGTATGGCTTGTCACTTCTTGTTGTTGAAATTTCCAATGTTCATCACAATGGTATTGTACCAATGTTCATCACAATGGTATTGCACCAATGTTCATCACAATGGTATTGCACCAATGTTCATCACAATGGTATTGTACCAATGTTCATTACAATAGTATTGCACCAATGTTCATTACAATAGTATTGCACCAATGTTCATCACAATGGTATTGTACCATAGCCGAGTGCATCTTTCAAGATGTTCTCTATGTACACTTTCTTGTTGAGCTTAACACCTTGAGGCATGAAAACAAGAGGAGACTTTCCTCTTTCTGGAAGGGTTGCTCAAACTCGGTCAACACTCACAAAGTAATACTTTTCCTTTAGGAGGGGGTTTGTGTTTATTGCCCGGCATCCCCCAAAAGGGGAAGGCCTTGGGCAATTATTGCATAGTATTGCCATTAAATCCATTTTAAACTGACTTTGTGACACATTCAGTTATGACATGAGCACACTGAAAAATATCCTTGGCATTTTTGTAGGGAAAGTTTCAAAATAATTTTAACTGCAATCACCAGGAGGCCATCCACACTGTCAGGCAGTACCTCACTTTCAGAAGGGGGCTGTGTTTACTGCTTGGTACCTGAAGTGTCCCTAAAATGGAAAGTACTGAGTGGGCTTGAGTAATTTTCCCTCATTAATGCAGTCAAATCCACTTCAAACTGACCTTGTGTCACATTCAGTAACAATATAGGTGCATGGACAAATACCTTATCTTCTTCGGCAGTACATTTTATTTCAAACTTCAAAATGCTATTTGCTAAGATTAACTTACTATTGCATAAGGTCAAGATTCAGGAGTAGAAAGAGTATTTTGCTAATCTTCCAAGTGAAGAATATTAAGAATGTTGCAAAAGTCTATCAAAGGGCAGGAGGGGGACTAGTTATTAAATATAGATTTTTGGTCTGTAGTAAAATTAAGTATTTCATAACTGTCATTATATCTATAAACATTTAAAATATAATTTCGTCATTATTTGTTAATTAATTTTATTAATTAATATTTCATCAGCTTTATTTGGTTCAGAGGTCAAATAAAAATTATAAGATAAGCATTCTGAATCCTCATTTTTATATTTTTCTTTGCAAAATCAGTATACAATAATTCTTCATTCCAGAAATTCATAAATTAGTGTATATAAATGAAAAATGGAATTGATATTTACATATTTTAATACATTTTTGTGTTTGCAATCATCAGGCCATTATTAGCTAATGGTCTGATGATTGTGTTTAGCATGAAACAGACTGTTGCCTCTCAATGTTGACTTCAATATCCAATTTTATATTTACATATGCTCTATCCCTGATATTGAGCACTCTAACCCATAAATATAGCATAACTTAAAAGTATATTATCATATATACAATGTTACGGAAAATCCCGAAGATTAACGAAATGGTTTTAACAACCGACATATTGAAAGTATTTATTTGAGCATTATTTTTAATTGATACTCGTATTTGAGTAGATATTCTGTTTTTAATCAAACAGTATATTTCTACCAGCCTGATTATTTATGATAAATTTTGTACAAAAATGTACGTCATTCGACAACCCTATCAACATAGCGGAAGCCACTAATTGATCTGTTAATCTTTGGGATTTTCCATAACATTGTATGTTTACATTTGCTTACATTACAATATAATGTAGATAGGGGTCGCAGGTTCGAATCCTGCCAAATGACAAACACTGTCTTATTAAAAACAGAATATCTACTCAAGTACGAGTATCAACTAAAAATAATGTTCAAATATATATATATATATATATATATATATATTCGTTGTCCATATACAAGCCTGTTTTGCTGTATCACAGCTCATCTGTGTGGCTAGACATCCACTTGCTTCCAGCCAAGATCAAAACTCAACCAATTTGGTGTCAGTCGGAGTTGCTAACCCCTAAGCCATATATATATATATATATATATATACACACACACACACACACACACCATGTTGGCATCCTACTGGTTCACACAAGCTGATTGCTAAAATTATAAAACCTCAGCAAATCAGTTGTTGGATAACCTGAAAATATTTTTTTATATGAATAGATGATAGTCTAGATAAAAAGTTTGTTACACTGTGCTTGTGCATGCACCTAGTGAAACTTTAATAGACACATGTTCCCTACCATTTTGAAGTTAAAAATGTAGCAAATCTTCTAGCCATAAATTTGATAGGTCTTCCATTGAATCTTTGGGACTGTAGAGATTCAGTTTGAATGCTGATAAGAAACCATAACACAGTTGATGACACTAGAGTAAAAAAGTATCATAGTTCTGAACAAAAATATGATGAAAGCAGAAAATTCAAACTGGAAATATCTTAATATCTTTATTAAATTATCAAAATGGTTTAATTCCTTTTGATATTATATAAAGTGATTTGTTTCCATTCTCAGATTGACAATAAAATAAGCAGAACAGGTTCCTAAAGATTACCAGCTTTTATAAAAGCAGTTCCTTAAAATTTAGAAGCCACCACTATATATATATATATATATACTAACAGTATAGCTCGACATTGCTCAGGTATAATTAAAGCTTTAAAACTAATCCATGGTCCTGGAGATCAGACTCAGCCTAAAGAATATTTGTGAAGTTTAGTGAGAATCGGATAAAAATTGTGGATTTGTATAAAGGACATACAGACAGATAAACAGACACACAAACACAAACATCTTGCCTTGTGTATATATATATATAATCAATTTTCTGCACTATTGTAAGGACTGCAACCTTGAAACTTCTGAATATCGTTTCTTATGTCTTTGTCTAAGAGTGTATCAAATTTGATTAAAATCGGACCACTTCTGCTATAACCCGATTTTTTTCAATTTTCGATATTTATCGAGGGTACCTTGACACAAAACCTAGCTAAGAACACTCGCCGACGCTTATAGTACAACTGTGTAAATTTTTAAGAAAATCGGTTCAGCTGTTTCGGAGTTTATAGGTAATGGATACACACACAGACACACACAGACAAAGTTCCATTTATAAATAAGTTTATATATATATATAATATATTTAGTGTATCAAGGCAGCAGATAATTTTTATAAACATATATTGTTAAATATAACAGGCAATGAATGTCTATGTTTAATCATGAGTCATTCTAAATATTGTATTTTGGCTTTAATTTCAGGTGAAAATAAACAATATATATATATATATATATACATATGTTTTTTTGAATTCTTCTTTTAGAATGCAGAATTTGACTGGAGTGACACTCTTAAAGCTAATATTTTGGCTGGCTTCTTTTACGGCTATACAGCCAGCAATATTCCTGGTGGTTTTCTGGCAGATCGTTATGGAGGTAGGAAAGTATTTGGCATGTGCATCTTGTTGTCATCAATCATGACACTTTTACATCCATCTTTAAGTCGAGTCAGTGGTTATTTAACACTGGCGCTTCGAATATTAACTGGTATAGTATCGGTAAGTACATTGCCTACACTTGGGATTTCTGTTTTTCATTTCACATTTAAGATTCTTATTATTTATCACAGCCTTAAAATTCCTATTACTCATCTCATCTTTTGTATTCCTATTAGTCATGTCACCTGTATAATACCTATTAATCATCTCAAATTTAAGATTCTTATTACCTGAGCAGGATTCCTATTATCTCACTTTCAGAATTCCTGTTATTGATCTCATTCTTAATAATTCCTCTTATACAGCATACAATTATGTTTCCTATGATATATCTCACACATTTCCTAGTATTCATCTCATTTTTATGTTTCTATTATTTCACTAATCCATAGGATTTTTTTTTACTCATCTCACCTGTCTATTGTTTAACTCACGCTCAGAACCCTTCTATTCATCTCGCTTTTATAATTAGAACTCTTATTTTTTAACTTACCATTAGAATTCCTATTATTCCTTTCACCTTTGGAACTTCTATTATTCAACTCAATCCTAAAACTTCTAATATTCATTGTTACGAGGATGCATTTATATACAAAAATAATAATAATAATAATGTCTAAAAAGTTGTAATAAAGGACTCTATTGAGTCCTACTTGTTGTTACAAAAAAAGTTTTAATTCAGAAAGTAGTCGTAAAAATAAGGAAATTAAAAATATAATGTTTGAAAGATTGTAGAATGTTCCAGAGAGTTTGAAAGATTCTAGAAGTATGCAAATTAGGTGTTAGCCCCTATAAAAATAGGTTTTCGGCACGGAGCAGTCAGTTGATAGCAGGATGGGTTGACCTCTACAGCTCCGGTAAAGATTCAGAATGTATATCCAGCTGAAAGAATTCCTAAGTTGACGACAAAAAACTAAAACTTGAAACAGTTGATAAAAGGATGTGCTGACCTCATCAGCACTGGTTTCGATTCAAGGAATTATATCCAGCCAAGAGAATCTCTCTAGTCGACAACAAACAAAAACTTGAAAGAGTTGTTAAAAGGATTTTCTGTCATATCAACTCTGGTTAATGATTCAGGGATCGATATCTGGCCGAAAGAATCTCACAGAAAAGTCTGAACAACAAAAACCTGAAAGAGAACCTCATGTGACTTTTTCATTGATCATACTTAAAATATTTCTTTATATACGCATTTAAGGATTTCCAAAAAGTATAGCACTTAACTTCCCTGCCAACTTAACTGGGTAAAGATATTTGACACCTTCCCTCCCCTTCTCTTCCTCATAACACTTTGCCGGGCAGTAGTAAACTATACGTTTTCTATGTCTCTTGATTTGAATGCCAAACTGTATATTTGTAAATATTTTTATCTAATGTTTTGTAAATTAAATATTTGTCTGTGATTTATCTCTGAGTTTTGGTCAATCACTTTTTTTTCCTTTTGTTGCACTTAACACATAACATCATTTCACCTTTAAAACTCACATTATTCAACTAACCCTTAGATCTTCTATTATTCACCTTATCCTTACAACACCTGTTATTTATTAACCTTAGAAATTCTGTTATCCTTTAGAGCACTTATTATTCAATTCACCCTTAGAACTCTTATTATTCATCTCACCTTTAAAACTCCTATTTTTCCTCACACCCTTAGAAATTTCACTATCTCATCTTTAGAACCCATATCATTCAAATCACTCTTACAATTCCTACTATTCATCTCACTGTTAGAAATCCTATTATCCATCTCATCTTTAGAACTCATATTATTCAACTTATAACTCCTATTATTGTTTATCTCACTCTTAGAACTTCTATTATTCATCTCACCCCTAGAACTTGTATTACTAAAATCACCCTTAGATAAAGTTTCTGGGTTATTCTTTATTTTTTTTTTTTTTTTTTTTTTTTTACTAATATGTTTTTGTATGTTTCACTTGTGAAATACAGAATTAACTTCCTAGATTGCTTTGTCATTACATTTTCTGAAGACGCTATTTTTTTCATGAAAATATTATTTATAATACAAAGTTAATATTTATTATCCAAGAGATATAAATATAAAAAGAGTGGTCAAGTTCATTGCAGTTATTTTGATTTTAATAATAATTTCTTGCTAATCACTAAACTGATGTCTGTATTGCCTTGGTATAAATTTGCAGTCTTTAACTACTCTTGTTTATCTTTTTATTATGACTGAATTATAAACTGTGAACAGATTTGTTGCTTAAAAAAATGCCTGTCTCCTCACAGCCTCTTTTTTTTTTCTTTTTTTTTTTTAAATATGATCTAAAGTATTTGTTTCCAAATTGAGACAATTGAAAGCAGCTTAGTTCTTAAATCCTCTTATGCATAAAAATCATTGAGCAAATCATTTCTTTTTTTGCTTTTTTTCAGTTTTGGTTTGGCCAATCTGATATAATTAATTTTCCAATGTTTTTGTGTAAATATCAATAGCTAATCAAAGACAAAGATTTGTTGGCATATGCAAGCAAAAAAATATGATTTCATAGCATTTGAAATTTAGATGCATTAAATATTGGATACATTTTGTTAAATGTTTGTTTTTATAAATTCAATAAGTAGACTGAGTTCAAATTAAAAAGTAATTTATAATTTTGCAATAATAGCCTGGGAAAATGCATGAATCCAATTATTTCAAGAGTTTGGGTCAAAGACTTCTACTGCCTTCTGTTACCATGTAACTTATTACAACCTGTATGTGTTACTTGGATAGATATGTATACCATGAAGTAACTCTCATTGTCCTATGATATGGCATGAAGAATCCAGCATGAAACCCCAAATGTATTATGGTCATGGCAGCATTTGGTTTGGTTGGATAGTTTTTTAATAATTTTAACATTCATTCATTCAAAGGCCAATTTCCCTACAGCAGTTGCTATGATATCAACTTCATTTATAAAATGCAAAAGTTGTTTGGAGAAGAAAATTCATTTGTTTGTGAAGGACAGCATTGCTATATCATTTCAGCCAATTAATATATGCCTTAGCCCTCCTCTTTAAGGAAACATTCCTTCAAGAGCAAAGACTAAGTGTGGTTTCAACCTTCTCCAGTTTTTCTTAAAACTTTTCCCCTTAGCAAAAAGGGTATACATTTAAATGTTGTGAAATAAAACAATAGATTTTTTTTTAAATATGCATAAATATGAACTTAGTTTATTTCAAAGTTTCTGTTCAATTATTTGTGCATCTTATTTAGTGTGAAACCTGTGTCTGGTGTATTTTTTTTTTTTTTTTTTTGCAATTTCTTCAATGTTTGGTCAAACAAACACTCTCGTTTCTTCTTCTGTTGAGCTTAGTCTTTCATGCTTCTTATTCTTGATGTTTTTTAGGGTATAATTCACATAAATAAGTAGAAAATTGTAATAAAACTAATAAAACCTTTTTAGCTAATGTAGAATAAAAAGTTTAGTACTTATTCATTTATTCACATACTAAAACTGTATCAATACTACTTCCACACACACATATATATATATATATATATATACACAGTGACAATATTTTGCAGCATACTTAAGAGAATTACATAGCACATTAGTGTTCCAGGGGCACGCTGATTGAGAATCACTGATCTAGTTCCATGAATTGGAGGGGTTAATGATTGCTTACATTTTGAAAGGATAAAAAAAGCAGCAAAAGCAACTCAAACCTTGAATTATTTAAAATTAATTTGGGTTTTTTATTTTCATTGATAAGTGATTGTTTTTTTCTTTCATTTTAGAAAAGCCGTTTGAGTTCATTAAAGGTTTTCTGATTTTGATTACAATAAACATTTAAAATATAAGCAAAATCTGATAAACTAGCAAAATCTCTTCAAAATATTTTAAAAATATAAGCAAAATCTGGCAAACTGACAAAATTTCTTTATTCAAAATTTTTTAAAATTATATGCAATAAATTTTAAAACATCGACTCATTGCCAATTTTCCCTACCTTCACTCCCGTGGCAATTCTTTATTGTTTTAGAAAGTAATGATTAGAATTTTAAGAAAACCCAAACATATGAAATTGAATTTATACATTTTCTTTGTTCTTGGAGAATTCACAATAAAATATTCAACACTATTTACTAGATTGTTTATTTACAAAAATAATTTTATATTTAATCCATTCTTAAAATGTGAACCAACTAATGCAATGTTTATCATTTAATTAATTTATAAAGAAATAAATATGAAAGTAATTTTTTAAATTTTAAAAAAGTTTTCACATTTTTAAATCAAGTTTTCACATTTTAAAATAATAAAACTTCATAATAAGTAAATAATTTATTATAATCTTGTAAATAACCATTGTCATGGGAGTGAACATAATAGCAGTGTCAATGGAAAACCATTCTTTTGAAATGCTGTATTTTAACAGGTATGAAGGTCAATGATTGCTCAAAACCTTTTCATTTTTTTTCTTTCTTAATGAAATATTGATTGACTACAAATATAGACATCTTTATGAATATTTTTTATGCTTTATATGTTAAAACCTTGTTTTTCTTTACAGGGTCCCTTTTTCCCTTCTATGCATTCCTTGTGGGGGCGATGGGCACCACCGATTGAACGAAGCAAGCTTATGGCCATTTGTTATGCAGGTGGATCTTTCATGCATTTGCATGTTTAAATTTCTTGTATCTTTTCTGATGCCACATTTATTTGCATGATTCTTCATTAGACACTTTCATAAGCATTTCATTCCAATAAAATTTTCAATATTAGACTTTGCTTGAAAAGGTAATTGGTGAGCAGAGTTCAAATTCTAACCAAGACCATTACAGTGACTTTTGTACAAATATCATTGGAAAAAGTATGAGTCCATTATGTTTATATTTAATTATGGGCTAATTGGCAGGGTAAGGTGGCATTTCTAGCTGTGATCACCAACCAGAAAAGGACAATTCTACATTCAAAATTAGATCATCCTTGATATGGAATATACAATAGTCATTAAGATTATGGAGGTTAGTTTTTGTTTTAATCATTTCGACAAAGGATAATGCCGCTATGATGCAAGGGTTTGCTGAAAGAGAATGAGGAGAAAGTGCAATAAAAGAACAGGTTTCAGGAAGACAGAAGATCGCAAATGATGTTGCTTTTAAATTTTTAAAGATTATAAGTGGCAGGGAAACACGAAATCAGAAGTGAGTTCCACAGGTGACAAGCAGAAGAAAAGAAATAATTAGAAAAGAACTTATGGTGGCATCTAAGTAATTCAACAGTAAAATGGTGAGACCTATTTGCCACTCTAGTAGCACACTTAGTCATGAGGTTGAGATATCAAAGAGGAAATTCAATTAGAACAAATGCCATGAAAATATTTGTAGCAAAGACAGAAGGAAACTACATTACATCGGTGAGAAAGTGACTGAAGTCAAGATGCCAAGGTTAGGATCAATTAAATTGCAGATCTCTGAATTTTGTCAAGAATCTTGAGATATATAGTCATAACACCAGACCAGATATGGCAATAGCATAAATGCACGAACAAATGGTAGATTTATAAATGTGTAAATGGTGTCTAATGAGAAAAGTTTTCTGACACGACACAATGAACCAACTTTCCTAGTAGCAAGCCCAGCAAAATGTAATCACACCCACTTCATGTTAGTGGAAAACATGAGCCGAAGCTGATGCATCAAGTTGACATCAGCCATGCTGATGGTGGACAGAAAAGCTCCTGTATGATGATTAAATGAAAGCAGTTTTGTTTTGGGTCATCAAAATTTACTAGCTATTTCTTGCCCCATTTAACCATTGATTGGAAGTTCTTTTCAAGAGCAGCTGCCAATTTAACTTTGTTCAAGTCTGTTGGACTTGCTACTAAGGCAGAAATAAATAGTTGTCAGCAACATAAATACCTAGATGACATTGAGAAGGTTGTTGATGAAAATAAGAAATGACATAGGTCTAATGATAGAGCCCTGGGGTCACTTCCACATTAATGTGAAATGATCTAGAAGCACAGCTACTACAATCAACTTTATCATAAAATTTGGGTAATTATCTCAACTGAAATCAAATAAAAACAAGATAATCATTGTATTTTTTTTTTTATTCATTACAAGGTAGAAGTGCCATTCAAGATACAGTGTGACTGAATAGTGATATCATAATGGCATACAGGGATTGGGCAAGAGTTCCATATTATAAGGACATGTAGGCTAGATAAGAATTGACACTTGACTCAAAGAATTTAAGATTGCACTGAGAGGAAGATTGAAATTTCTGGGATATAAAAAAAATAAACAAAGTTTTTTTAAGAACCATGATCACTCATACCCAAAAGGGACATATCACATAAAAAAAGACCATACCTCTTTGACCCACATCATGTTGAAATACTGGTTCCTACATAATCATTAAAGTTAAGCAATGTCAAGCCTGGTCAGTATCTTAGTAGAATACCAGGTGCTGTAGCTCAAACTTTTGAACTCTGTCAAGATTGGAAAGTGAAAACTGAGCTCCAGTCCAGATGTATTACCAGTAGTCCAGTTTTGGTCCAATCTGGTTCTTGTAAAGACAGAGTATAGAAGATACACAAAACAAGAATCAGCTTTTCTGATCCACCACAATGAAATTTCAATTTTTCACCTTAACACTGGCATGGGGAACTTCCAGGGGTTATTTTAATTATAGATTAATTTATTTTATCATATTATCAAGATCAAAGTGAATTGTTCCTCCTTTTTGAAAATTCATGCTTTTAGTTTGCTTTTTTTTTTGTTATTATACAAATAAAAATTTGATACAACCAAAAGAAAATTAGTGAAAAGTTTTTGGTTACTTTTTACATTTGATACTATTTTGTTAAAACTGATTGAGTTCCTTCACAACATCTCTGATAATATGGGGCACTAAACTAAAAGATCATCACCTATTATACAGAATTGTTATTGAATGCTAATATTTATTTATTTCTCTGGTGTAACTCTTATACAGTTCATTGCAAAATGTCATCCTTATTTTTAGGTCCTTACATGGGAAATATCATCACATTGACTTTGTCTGGCTATCTTTGTGCAAATGGATTTGACAATGGATGGGGTTCCATTTTCTATGTTATAGGTAAGTTACTTATTTGGTATTATAGCTTTATTTTGTGCTCTTCCTTGCCTCACTTAACCACTAATTGGTGGGCCTTTTCGAGAGCAGCTACCATTTTAAATTTGTTGAACCTGTCAGACTTGCTACTGAAACAGAAGTAAATATTTATGTCAGCAGCATAAATGCCAAGTTCTGAATTGATGACATTGTGAAGTTGTTGAAGATAAGGAACAATATAGATTCAAGGTTAGAGCTCTGGGGAACATCTGCATTAATGCGAAATAAATTTCCATTTAAACATACAAATGAAACACTTATATTCTTTTAACCTTCTGATCTGGAGTAAGCTGTGAGGTGTTCAGTTATGTTTGGTGCAAGGCCAGTTTATGCTTGAGCTCCCTACTTCAAAGTTGCATACAAAATGTTTGTATTCTGGTTCATGGAGCTTGTCATGTCACTGAACAAAATCAACCAACCGACTGTTTTGGCATTAGTGACCCATAGTAGTTCATATGCTGGTTAAATTGCAGTGATACTAAGAACAGAAACAGGAAGTTACCTCCTTCACAGCTTAAAAACATAACATATTTTGAGCTTTGAACATTTGGCTCTGTAGTGGATATGAAATAAAAATAACTTTCTTCTTCACGATTTACAAACTCGTAACACCATTGGATAAAAAATCACTACTTTGTTATCGCAGGACAATTTACAAATTGCAGTATAGTGACACTTTAATTATCACTTTATTTTCATTTATCAAATTTCGTGCATTTTTGATAGAAAGGCTCCAACTAGCTTTCTTTCTTTTCCTACAAACTTGCAATTTGATTAGTTGATTTTCTCCACAAAATTATTACTGCACGTGACACAATTAGCCCCCACCCCATCATGTTAATCTCATAACTGGAGGGAAGAGTTGGATTTCCTGATTTCACATTCTGAGCCGATATCCACTGCACCACAATGCACATCCCTAACAGTACCCTTGTCTAAAAGAAAAAAGATCAGGAAAGATTCCAACAAGAGATATAAAGAGAATACATAGAGAAACACATCCATACAACTGAGCGGATACATCAAAGACATCTCAGCTTCAACAACCACTATCACTCTACACACCTTTCACTCTCTTTACTGTTCTCATACATTTTTACCTTTCTTTCTTATTCAGAGGACATATTACCCAAACTTGAAACTAACATTTCTCAAAACACACTTGAGAACTTTTACAAACTCTTGCATTTACATACCAACCTTGGGCTATCTATGAACATTACTTCTATTTTCCTACAATACGAAATTGTAATAATGTTTATATAAATTATTATTGTTATAATCTAGGCTTGATTGTTTTTAAGGTATAGTTTGTGTTTTATTTTACTTATTCATACATCCCTAGTGGACAAATCCTAACAAGGACCAATACAAACCCCACGATACATCCATTAACCAACCAGTCAATTATCTGACAACCCAATACATTAGAAATGAATCCATTTTGTTTTTACTTTGAATATTCCTTTTTTCTTTATTTTTTCTTCAGGAATTGTGGGCATTCTATTCAGTTTTGTCTGGCTTTATGTTGTTCGTGAAACTCCAGTTACTCATTCACGAATCACAGAGGCAGAAAAAGATTTTCTCAACTCTGCTGTTAAGTGCAAAGCAAAGGTAAACACATTTCATCTTACACCATTTTTTCTTCATTCTGAACAAATTCAACAAATAATTTCTGACTGAATAATTATTATTATACAATAATCTATTCGAACTAGCATTCTCACCAAAGTTTAATCTTATAACAAATTGTTTCTGATTGAATAATCATTATTATACACTAATCCATTTAAACTAGCATTCTCATTCTAGTTTAATCTTATCACAAATAATTTTTGCTTTAATCATTAAATTTTAAACTTTTTTTTTTTCAAGAGTAGATTAAAGTGTGCTTTAGTCAAAAATGTAAGCATATATCTGTCGATAAATTTGATGTGTTCTAATGAACAACTAAAAATTGGCATGAACTTTTCAGACAACCCAATAGTTTCTGTCTGAATATTCATTATTATACACTAATCTATTTGTATTATACACTAATCTATTTGTATTATACACTAATCTATTTGTATTATACACTAATCTATTTGAACTAGCATCCTCATCCTAGTTTCAAATAGTCACGATATTCAATTCTTCAGCTTTCTTTAGGTGTTTGTTATATTGAGCAGATTTCTTGAAATTTCGCTCTTGAACATTTTGTGGTATAAGAATGATGATGTAGCAAGTCCTGAGAGAGCTAATTGCATCGTGTAAAGGGGAAATGACACGGCTATTAATTAAAAGAAATGAAAAAACCTAATGGCCCATTCTGAAAAGAAACCATTGTAATGGAAGATTTTGACAGAGAAGAAAGGATGAATTCTTCAGAACAGGTTAATGTAATAGAAGACATATGGATGATAACGGGAGCGATTCAGACACTGAAGATCAAGTGCAACCAAGATTTCCATTAAAAAGAACAGAGCATGAATACCGTGGGCAGTGGGGGAGAGGTTGTAAAAGTAGTTTGAGAACAGCCAAAGGCCTTAAACCACTTTGGTTCGGGGGAGGGTGTAGTGGACTAATAAATAGCATTTTACCTATTTGCATAAGTAGAAGAGAAATAAAGTGTATAGTAAAGTAAGAGAAAGGCAGAAGTTTACAAATGATCATGTGTCACAGAAGAGCACAATATACACTTATATTAAGTTCTGACTATTCTGTTTAGCTCTCCATGTTAACAGAATTCACATAAGATATTCCTTAGCATGAAGAGTTAAAAAAAAATAGTCAGAACTGATTAAAGGGTTAAGTTTAAAATCTCAAGATATCTGCTCAACTGAACTGACCCCTTATTCAGATGAATATTGTGGTGATACATACCAAGCAAAGTGAGGGACTGGATGTTTGCACTCTCACAACCAGAAAGCAAATGACCAAAACTCGTCGGTGTGCACCCCGGCTCCACACAGATGTTCCGGTTGAAAACTAAAAATTAATTAAATATCAAATTCCAGTTCAAGCCTACACGAACTTTATTTATTGGCCAATGGGAAGCCCAAAATCAAATACAGATGTGAATTCCCAAATGATCTGCTGCGATCTAAAAAGACGAAATAAAAAGCCGATACAGAAAGCATTGCCAGACAGACTTGAGAGAGACAAGTGTAATTAGTATCTCCCATGACCAATGTCAAGCGAATTACTACGCTTACCTCCCTTCCCTATCATCTTATCTTTGCTGTCTCAAAACTACTTCCCGACCAAAGGAGCAGATATATAAAAGACATTCCTAATTTACAACGCTCTTACATTCATACACAAAAACTCCTTTCAGCTTTTATTGGCATGAACATTTTAACGTCCGTTGGACCCATATTTAAAGGATTACTTTAATTATAAAAACTTAAATTGATATGTGTATATATAAAATGTTGTTTCCAAACTCAATTTGCTTTTCTTGGTTTATAACCTTTCTTTATGACTTATAGTGGGCTATCTACAACGAGGCCAAATTCCGTTAATCTGCAACAACACACAACTACTCTCCACTAGAACGGATAACCCACTATAATATAATCTTGTTCTTGTCCATGCTTAAGTATAGCTTATATCAGTTAATAGCACTACTGAAGTTGGCTGATCCATGCATAAAAACATAAGAAAAATTGGGGTGGGGAAAATAATGTTTATAGATTAGCATTCATTATACCTACCGTTACCTATGACATTTGTTAGAATAAAAACTATTGGTTTTTTTTTATCATTTTAGAAAAGGATATATGGCAATAAAATAAGCACATTCCATCACCCCTCTAGCTTGTAACCATTTATCACAAAATGTTTTTCAGCACTAAAACTGAGTGATTCAAATAAAGCCTCATAAGCTTTTACTGCCAGCTAGAATTTCATTCTGTATCTGAGAAAGATATATTCCCAAAAGGAAATGGCACCATGGCTGTGTAAGATACTGGGAGGAAAATTTTCAGTGCATTAATATTGATAGTTAGGTTACAAATATCCCTTGGGAGGGTAACTTCACATCTGCAGATGTGTGGACCATCATTGTTTTAAAAAGTTTTTATTGAATTGATATTGGTTGTTTCTCTGTGACAGGTTACACATATCCCCTGGAAGAGTATCTTCACATCTGGAGCTGTGTGGGCCATCATTGTTGGACATTTCTGTTATAATTGGTCAAACTATACATTACTTACAGTACTTCCTCTTTTTATGAAAGAAGTTCTCTATTTTGACATCAAAACAGTAAGTTTTATTTTTATTATTGTAACTGCTTTGTCTTATCTTCATAAAAATTATTCCAGGTTAATAATCAAATTTTTGTTAGTAAAATGTATTGTCTAAACTACTTTAAGGATTTTGTTTCTAACAAACAATTCAAAGAAATCTTTATGGGATCCAATCCAAGAACTAGATAAAAATTTAAATGTAAAATGTTTTCCTTTGTTAATTTATGAGTCAATAAAATTAATTTAAAGAGAATCAGTTATTGTGTAGGGATTACCCCAACCTTGTCTTCCATAATGCTCTGTTCATGTCAGTCTACTCAAAATTGTAAAAGTATGCATATAAACCACCCCACTCACTTTTGATCACTCAGAAACAGGATGTGGTAGGTAGCAGTTATGTCCAGTCTTCCTGGTTGGAAGGATTTAGTTACCTAGCAAATCAACTACTTCATTTCAAAAAACCCAAATGTACATCCATGCATCTCTCTCTCTCACACACATTTCTTTCTTGCAATTTTGAATCTAGAAAAACGAAATGCATAATCAAATCTAGTTTTAATGAAACAGTTTTTCATTTGACATATTTTTTCAAAACTTTGCCTGAATTCTATATACTATTTTGTACACTTAAATAAATATATATAAAATTGTTGAATTAAATTAATTTGAAAATGTGAATTTCATTTACTCAAAATGTTTTCATTCTCATCAGTAACAAGTTGTAACTTGTCCATATTTCTAACATGAGGCAGTATTTACAGTATTTACATTATTCGGACTATTGTCCTCATCTTTGTTGCCATTTGTATGACGTTTTGACTGTTGTACACTCCAGCCTTCTTGAGGTGCTAGGAATTTTGGACCGAACCCTTTATTACAATAATAATACTTGTAATAATCCCTAGCATCTGAAGAAGGTCAGAGTATACAACAGCCAAAACTTCATACAAATGGCAACAAAGGTAAGGACAGTAGTCCAAATAATGTAAATATTATAAGTTGTAACTTCTCCCACTACAAACTGGTGGCCAACAGCAGCGTCATTCATTACAATGCTGTTACATGTATTAACAACAATGAAAGAAAACCTAAAAAGAGACATTGAAATTAGACAAATAACAATCAGGTGTTTGCAAACGTTTGTTATCCCTTTATTAAAAGAACATGTTTCCAAAATGCTGGGAACTTTTGCATGAGCATAATAATAGCAATAGTAAAATAATAATAATTCATATGACCAAAGTAGATAAATTGTGTTTTTCAAAATGATGATCTGTGTTAAAAGTAAATAAAATCAAGATGAAACAAATACTAGTAAAAACTTAATAATGGTTGACTATGCTTCTACTGATGAAAAATAAATACAAAAATCATTTGTAAACCTAAGAATTGTTGTTTGTTTTCCATGATATTTTTCTAATATTTATTTTCTTTTCAGAATGGTCTAATGTCATCCATTCCTTATCTTGGACAATTCCTTGGATATACAGTGATTGGTAGCATTGCTGACTTTATTCAACAAAAGGAATGGTTGTCCACACGCAAAACTCGCATTTTGCTTCAATTAGTCTGTGAGAATCCAATATCATTTCTCGTTAACATGACTACGATGAGTCAGTCTTGAAAAATATGTTTATTTTCCTATTCTTTCAGCAATTTCCTTAAATTTGTAGCTTTCAACCTTAATTAAAAACTACAGGAATTAACTTTAAAACTTTCCTTCAGTATAGCATCTTCATCTTTGTCATTTTAAATGCAACATATCGGCTGCTGAATTCACAAGTTCGAGAGAATGAGAAAAACTTACCAGTACTTTTATACGCCATTTCCTGATATGTATGACAGATTTATATTTGCCTTCATCCAAATAATCATGAGTTCAATTCTTGGATGAGGCAGTGTCTTGCCATGAGCTTATTCTTTTTTTTCAATCCAATTGTGTGCTATATAAACTTTTATGCATTTATAAAATACATTTAACACAATTTGGGTGAGAGGATAGATATTTCTAGAATTCCTCATTTTTATTTCATCATATTGTCAAAAAGTACCTGACTCCTCTTGCCATGCTCTATCCTTACATGTAACAGATTTTACCAAAAGTATTAAGTATTGCTGCCTTTTCTGGGGTGGGGCTGCCCAATCCTCACAATCCAGCATTGGCAGAGTTCTCAACCATCTGTGGCGAAATGACATGTTTTCACCCTGCAGCCCCTTTCCCACAGATGCAACTTCTATGAGAAATCTGGAAGAGCTTTGTTCTTTAGCTCCATGAGTTCAAACCTTTACAGCTAAGACCCAATGTGCCATGTCCACTGTGCTGAACCACCCTCATTCACCCCATATTCAAATTGTAATAAGAAAACTTCACTTCTTTTTTGTGAAACAGACTCCTCCTTGGATGCTTCTCCAAACATTGCAGTATCAAGCTCTTTGAGTCTAAAATCAATCATTACTTATCCTCCGTATCTTCATATACTTCCTTATTTCCTACTCTTACATTCATATTTCAAACTCCATTCAATAACTTTGAGTGGCCCTTGAACTTTGTATTAGGTGAAAATTATTTTTAAAAACTTCTCCTGCCTGTGATAGGTTGTCAACATGGTGAAGATGGTATGCTAGAACCTTTAAAAGAGTTTTCTATTCAGAAAAATAATCTCTGGCCAACAATCTGCTGAAGAAATGCAATGTTCCCCAAAAAGAACTCTTGTTTCCTGTTGGTTCAACTATCATTATATCAAAACAGGCAGTCAACAGGACAACATGGAGGCACACGATCTGTCAGGCAACCTCCCTTGAATGAACCTATTTTCTCTTCTATATGCTGTGTCTCTTCATGATGATGTCAATCATGGCTCTGCACAATTTCCTGTCCTTTGTAGTTCTTAATAAATTTTGTCTTTTTGTTATAACTCCTCAACTCTGTTCAGCCATGCATTTACTTAAGCTTATTCACTAGGTTATGTGTAATTTTCCTTGGTCACTCTTGTCTTTAATCTGTCCTTTTGAGCATCAAATTTACTAATTATGAACCCTATAAAGTGCAACTCTCTCTTTCTGATGTTGAGTATAAAGAGCCTTTCTTTTTGTTTCCATTTTCTCTGAAACTTTGTTGTTGCTCACATGTTTTGTAAATGATATTCTCAGCATCCTCTTGTAGAACCACATTTCTGTTGTTCCAAATCTCTTCTTCATATGTGAGAAGATTGTCCAGCATTCACTGTCATATAGAAGAACTGATATGTAACCATTTAGTACTCTTTTCTTTGTTTAACCACAGAATTTCAGAGACCTAGCAGTTTTACAAAGATAGAGCCTCTCTCTGCCACACACACACTAGTTGCCTAATTAGCAGTGTGAAAGTGTATTACAGACATGGAAAACTTTCCCAAATCTTCATACACAAAAAGCTAAGCTATAGCAATAGTGAAGCTGGTTGCAAGACTTCAGCTGGTGGATGACGTCACAAGTCTGCTGCCATTGTATCTGGATGCACTAGCCCCCTACATAGAGATAAATGAAGACAACCAAAGGGACATTGATAGAATAGAGGCCCAGTTGAAGGAGGCGTTTTCTGATAGTGCGTTTACAGCCTACAGAAAGCTGACCCTAGTCAGGTGAGCTGGCAAGCAGGTAGACATTTACATGAACAGGATCAGGCAGTTGGCCAGATTCAAGGGAGTTGGGCTGGAAAGGCTCGCCAAACTTAGTTTTGTCACTGGATTCCCTGATGCCATTTCCATTGGACTTCAACAGATTCCAAGCATTGACATCGTAGCCATAGCAAACCTAATAGCAAGAGCATGATTACTGATAATGGCTGGGAACAAAAATCAAGAGGTGGTTGCAGCTATGCACCCACCTCACAGTAATACCATAGTTCCTACCAATGTAACCTGCTACAGATGCAATGGCAAGGGTCACACAGAAAAGAAATCTAAAAATCGTGGAACATGTTGCTATCTATACAGTAAGGTTAGGCACTGGGCTCAGGACTGTCTGGGGAAACAAGCAGAGGGATGAAGCATCAGCACCCCACTAAGATGTAAATATGACACTCCTGGAGATGAGCATTTATGTTGACAGGATGCGCTGTTTGCTTGCACTAACTGACACTGGTTGCTTGCGATCAATAGTAGATGCATAATATTAGTGCTGATCCTGGAGGTAAGAAAGGGTGAATGTCAGGATGATTGCAAGTATGTCCAACGCGTGTTGTGATATTGGAATGGTCACTATATCCATGAACAAAGGCAATTCAGCCAAGGTTGATATTCTGGTGATGCATGGCAAACCACTGGGTTTTGACATGCTGTTGAGGATCAATGCAGTAAAAGTATTGATAGGCATCATTGTTGGGCCAACAGGATCATTGCAGATCAGTGACAGGAATGTCACTATGTGCACAGCCATTTCTATCAATGAATCTGATTTCACAGTCACTTTTGACAATAAGAGCCGAACATGGACTGCAGCATGGAAGTGGTCAGAGGATTGTGCACTGGAAGGACTGAGAAATGACGAGTTAGAATACCTGATAGCTGTAGAGATCTGAGAGAACTATGAACAGGAGCTCCACACATGAATGGATAATGGTTGTCTCATGCCATAGCCTGAAGAAAAGCTAGGGCCTCCCAAAGGGTTAATTCCTCTGATGGCCATGTTGTACCAGAACAAAGGAAAGGTGCATCCTGTGAGTGACTACTGGGAATTCAACTATTGATGTATTCACAGATATCTGTGCAGCGAAGCTATACAAATGGTGGCAGAAAAGATTGAATGGATCTCTGTTGGACCTAAGAATGGCGTACTTTCAAGTACATGTCCACAAGACTTTGTGGCCATTCCAGACCATAAAGATTGACGATAAATGGTACTGCCTGATATGTTTGGGGTTTGGCTCAAATGTGGTCCTCTTTATCATGAAAGCCATTGTCAGCACAATGATATTACAAGACAAAGATATTGATCTACATCAACTTACACCAACAACATCTATGTCAACGAAGAGGTTGTGCCCATGATCCACATCAGAGGACACAATGCAAGGATCCAGAAAGGTTGGAAGACAGTGCATGGGTGCTGGGGTTGACAGTTGGGATGGAATACAGTGAATTGCAGTGGAAGTGAGGAAACATCGTCTCAGAAGCTCCCAACATTGTTATATGACTCCTTGTGTAGAAGGTTTCAGACACTTACCAGTGGGAGTGGCTTCATGTGGCTTGTGGAATTATCAAGAGGAGAGCTAGTGTTGTCATGAAGGGCTGGGATGCTGAAATAAAGGACACCCTCTTCCAGCATATGATGTTTGAGATTATAGATGGTGAAGTGGAATGATCTGGCTTATGAGGATTGGTTTGTGGACAGTCAGGAGATGAACGTGTGGGTCGAGAGAAGTTTGTTAGCAATCAGTGTAGTGTTGAAGAGGCACATGACTGTGCTAGAGGATACTTGTTGCTTTCAGCCTGAAAATAATGCCCAGCACATAGACCTGGTCAAACTGGACGCCATGTTAAAAGGCATTAACTTGGCTTATCAATGGTGGGGAAAGGTGTTGCACATAAAGTCTCTCTCTCTCTCTCACTGGATATTGAACACTCTTACTAGTAAATCACAAGTGCATACCAAGGCAGCAAGCAAAATGCTCATCAGAAGATGGTTGAGTACCCTGAAGGAACTAGTAACAGTGTATGAGCTGATCATGGACATAGTGTTGGTTGCATCAACTGAAAACATGGCCAGTCGACCAACTGACTAGAGTGCTACTGCAGTGGTTTAATGCAATGAAGAGTGTCAGGAGAGTGTACCCAGCAATGATAAAAGCAGCAGTTAAGTCAGCCATATGAGGGTGCAAAGAATATCAATTGATAGACCCAGTGCCAGTTCACTGGGAGAAGGGAAAAGTTGGAGGTGAACAAATGTACAAACAAATTGCTAGCGAGGAAGACTTCTGAGCATTGGTGCTGGAATGATGAGGCACATGCGTCAGTAAGTCAGATCAAGGCTGGCAGCATACCCAATATGCAAATTCTCTCACCTAGCAAGAACATATAAAAAAGGCAAGTTTTTGTTGACTCAACAGATTGAATTTGGGCATTCGCATAGTTCACGTCAGTGCATACTAAATCAGAATTCATTGCGAGAGTCTTTCCAGTGTCTGTGCTATAAAATCCCAGGTTTCCTGCTACATGGTCCAAATGAAAATGCTTTGAAGAATGGTACCAAGAATAACCTAGTATGATACTAATGCATAAGCTAGTATGATACTAATGCATAAGCTAGTATGATACTAATGCATAAGCTAGTATGATACTAATGCATAAGCTAGTATGATACTAATGCATAAGCTAGTATGATACTAATGCATAACCTAGTATGATACTAATGCATAAAAAATAGCTGGTAAAATGGTTGCTACCAATGTCATTATGACCTGAGCAGCCATCATGTCAGAATCAAGAAACTAAGACTAGATATTGTGAATGACTAAGCATGCATTTTATGGCATCTACAGAATTAAATGATTATCTGATGCTGATAATTTCAAATAAGAAATTAACTTGACTGATGATGTTTCTTTGCAGTGAGTAAAAAAACAAATTCTGAAAGTAAAATTAGCCTACTTTCTAAAACAAAGGGTAACTGTCTTCAGTAAATAAGATGTCTGTTGCAAAATACTTAAACCAGAAAATGACTTTCAAGAAAGTAGGTGAAAGATAAAAATAAAATCCAGACTTTTTTTAATATTGTAACTTCAATTACTAGAATGAATATCTAGCAGTGCTGAACAAGTTTGTCTCAAGCTTGTTTCATAATGTAGTGTATTTGATTCTCATTGGGTATGACACACTTGTGGACACATGCTTCACTGGGTACCTCCACACTTGTAGGCATGTACTATCACTGAGTACCTAACACTTGTAGATACACACCTTCATGGGTTACTCTTGGCACTTATAGTGGTATACTTTTACTTGTAAATATGTACTTTCATGGGTGACCTTCAACACTTGTAGCCATAAGTCTTGTAAATGTATAACTTCACTGGATACCCTCCCCTTATAGATGCATGCCTTCATGGGTTACCCCAACACGTGTAGCCATATGTTTTTAGTTGTAGATGTATACTTTCATAGGTTACCTCCAACACTTGTAACCATAAGCTTTTACTTATAGATGTGTAACTTCACTGGACACCACACACTTGTAGACATTTATCTTCTTTGAATACCCTGAATACCCCTCAAGGATTCGATGGAGTTTGGGGATCCCTGGACCAGAGAGAAAAAGAAGCATCTGGTCAGAATTGTTTGCAGTAATAAAATACAAGTACTATTGCCTGAAAATCACATCAATATTTAATGCAGTTAAGTACGAGATGTATATTGTGGGTCAGCTCATTGTTCTTAGCTTCAAACAGATAATTCACATCACCTTGACATGAGCACTTGATCTCAAAGCACAATCAAGATAGAACTAGGTATTTCCATGATGACAAGGTATGGTGATGCCACCTACCATTATCTTGGCATATTACTACCCATGACTTTTGGCTTGTTTGCATAATCTACAAAACATTATATACCAGTGAATTAGGGCCTGCCTTATGGCTGTGCGTTGTGGTACAGTGGATATCGGCTCGGGACAAGAAGCTGAGGAGCCGAGTTTGAATTCCAGTTGAATCCATAGTATTCACTTACGTGCAAATACCCTTGGGAAAGGTATTAATCCATCTCTTCCTTCCAGTTATGGGTTAAATAGCAGGACAGATTGGGTTCTATAGCCTTGGTCGGCAACCAGTCTACCGCAGAAAGCAATGGCAACCTATTGCAGGATAATCTTCTGCCCAGTCCATCATGTCTCTTTCGAGACATGATCGCCCTAAGCGTGTTTCATGTATGGCACTTAACTGACTGACTGACTTATGGCTGAAAAAGTAATGTACTTGAAACAAGATAAAAAGACAGGACTTTAAATATTAATATTCAAGGCAGAAATGTCCTCCCCACAGATATCTGTAGCAACAAAATCTCTCTCTCTAGTTCTCTCTCTCTAGTTCTCTCTCTCTCTCTTGTTGTCCCTCTCTCTCTCTTGTTGTCTCTCTCTCTCTCGTTTCCTCTCTCTCTCATTCCCTTTCGTTCTATCTCTTGTTGTCCCTCTCTCTCTCTCTTGTTGTCTCTCTCTCTCTCTCTCGTTCTCTCAACTATCGAATCCTTGATCCTTCATTGGCTTCCAGGTGCATACAAAAATGTATCAATAAAAATTATTTTTTATTTAAGGTTAGAAATTCCTTGAACCTTTTCCATTGTTATTTTCTCAGTAAGATTCCTTTTAGCATTACATTTTTTTTTATTCCTTTATCAGTTTCTATTTGCCTTCCTATACAAGATAAGTTTGTTCAAATAGTGATAATGAGAAAAATTTCATAAAAAATATAAGCCATAATAAACACATTAAAAGTAAATTAATATACCTTTTTATTGAAGTGTTTGACATCATTAATTGGAAGAACATGTTTAAGAAGCTAAGGTTTTGATATTTTATCAAAAATTGTTGATATTTATTTGTAAGTCAACATGATTAATTTATTGCTCATGAATCCCAAAGGTTAATATTGACCATTTTATGGACCTCAACTTTAAATAATATTTCTCCATTCTATCATATTTTATTATTAATATTATAATGGTGATGAGAAAAAAAACTTCACAAATTCTATAATTCACAATTCTATATTCTATAAACACATTAGAAATAAATGAATATAGCTTTTTGTTGAATTGGTTGACATCATTAATGGAGAAGAATGTGTTTGATGAGAACTAGCAAAGACATTGATATTTGGATAGAAATTGGAGAGATTTAGTCATAAGCTATCATGACTTATATATCAACCCATATTTTAACATTCAGTCATTTATCAACTTCTTTTTGATCCTTCAGATTTTTAACTCCCTTTGGGGACCTACGAGTGTGTGGCAATAAAGTAAACGCATTCCATCTTCTCTCTGACTTGTAACTATCCATCATAATAAAATAAACGTTTTTCAACACTAAAGCTGAATGAGTAAAACAAAGCTTCATTAACAAAACTCATCATCCAAATCCTGATGAATAGAACACAAAGCAGAATCAGGCCAGAGATAGGACAAGAACAGTGAGGGTTTTGTCAAGGATACTGGAACAAGAAATGCAATATTTATGCTTAGAATGCTACCAGAAAGTGCATTACAAATGAAGGACATGTACCTGTGTTTTATTGACTATGCAAAGGCATTCAACAAAGTATGCCACAAAGACTTAATAAGAATGCTCAGCAACTTTGACATATTTGGGAAAGACAGTAATCAAGAACCTCTATTGGCGGCAAACCACCTGCATATGAACAGGAAACGAATTCATCAGATATACAAAGATAGAAAGGAGCAAAAGATAAGGATGTGTCTTTTTACTGGATCTATTCAACTTGTACAGTGAGACTATTCTGAGGGCCCTAGAAGTCATGCCAGTATTTTTCATTGATGGCCACAGTCTGAACAATATAAGATACACAGATGATACAGTGCTGATAGCAGGCACAGAAAGAAAACTACAAGACCTCCGACAGAAGCTAGATGAAGAAAGTAGAAAGAAAGGACTACAAATAAGCTACAAGAAAACCGAATGCATGGTCATCAGCAAAAAGAGGAGCCCAAAATGCCAACTACAGGTGGGGGATACTAAAATCAAGCAGGTAAAGAAATGTAAATACCTGGGAAGTATTCTAACAGAAGATGGAAAGTGCAACATTGAAATTCAAAGGCAAATTGGCATGGCCAAAGATGCATTCCAGAAGCTGAGTAGAGTATTAAGAGACAGAAAAATTTTGCTAGAAACAAAGAATAGAGTACTGGATTGCTATGTGATGTCTGTTCTTCAATAAAGCAGTGAATGCTGGACAATCTCATCAAAGATGAAGGAAAGACAGATGATACAGTGCTGATAATGCAACTAAAATGTGGTTCTACAGAAAGATGCTGCAGATATCATGGACCAAATATGCGATCAATGATGAAGTTTTGGAAAGGATGTAAATGAAAAGGAAACTAATACTGAGCATCAGGAAAAGACAGCTGAAGTTCCTGAGAATTATATTGAGAAAGGAGGGATTAGAGAATCTGATACTCGCAGGTCAGATAGCAGGAAAGAGAGACAGGGGAAAGTTGCGTGCAATATAATTGATGGGCTGGATAGCAGAGCAGGGTTAGAGTAGGGCAACAGGAGAAAGTGTGCTAAGAGCCACCAAGGATAGAGAGACATGGAAGGCAATGATCACCTACATCCTGAAGGGACACAGTACATAGAAGAAGCAGCTTCTTGTTAGAGTTGTTACTGTATTACAGAGCAGATATTCTTGTGTATTTTTCACTTTTTCTTCAACGGTATAAAGCAATTATGAATTGGCTTAACAAGTAACAACAAAAATAACTTTTTATCATCTGTTATATTTTTCATATTAAATTATTTACGTTATTTAAATTCAGTCTATTGTTCACATCTTTGTTATTATTATGTGTTGACTGTCATGTCCTCTGGTTGTCATCACATGTTTGTTTATCTAGCAAACCCTCAGAGAATTTCAAATTGAATCCTCTAAACTACAATGGTAGATTATTCAGATTCTGCTATGTTTACAAATATCTCTGTAGTCATACTTGCCTAGACTGGATGGAAACAGGGCAGACAATAGCTGAGCTGTACTAAAGAACTAGACAAGATATCCAGAGATAGATCACGGTCAGAGAACAGTATATCCCCATAGATTAAATAGTGGGTTCACTTCAAAATACCTGATAAAGATTAAAGGTTACCATGGCTAAAATAATGTAAATAATGATAATTCATGATTCCAAAAATTCAAACAGAAATTATCTTAATCTTTGTTAACCAATTCTTTTTTTCTTTCTTTTTAGCCTTTTTGGGCACTGCTGGATTCCTGATAGGCACAAGTTTTGTCAAATGCACAGCAGCTATGTCAGCCGTAGCATTTTTATTCTTTGCTGCTGCATTCATGGGGCTCAGTGGCGGTGGCTTCTTTGTTAATCATGTGGACATAGCTCCAAGGTAAGTAAGACATAATATATCAAATTGGAAAAAAGTGTATTTTCAAAATGGCTAAAAATAACATCAAATTAGTTTAGGTACCTCTACTAATTTGCTGAAAAAGCAACACAGTATGAAGAAAAAAGGCCCCAACTTAATAAAAACAAACTTTTTCATCAAAATGTTTGTTATTATTAAGAGGAAAAATCAAAGTATTTTTAGTTTTTAAAATTTTTTTATATTTTCTAATACATTCAAAATTTTGGTAAAAATCTTGTTTTGATTTTGTTAGCAGATAACCAAATAATTACCAGAGTTAACAATAGACAATGTAATATTACATAACTCAGTTTTTTCTGGTGAAAACATAATTTAGAAATTCTTTCAAAAATCAAATAATTTTGAGATTTTAATTAAACTTTCAAGACTTATTTACAAACAAATGAAATTATTTTTGAAATTATTATCTTAATAAGTCTTAGTAAAAATACATATATATATATTTTTTTTTTACATCTGTTACCCCCACTCCATGTAAATTCATGAAATTTCAAAAGATTAAATTTTGTTGTGCAAATGTGTTTTATTAGTTAAACACAGGACTCACTGGGGAATGTAAACCATCTATCATTTTTTTTTTCAAACATTTAGCCTTTTTTCTCAAAATCTGCTCCAAATCGTAAAATAAAAAATGCAATAAAACTATGACATTATTTAATATGATAAGCTTTTAATTGCTTTTATAAATAATATATATTGAGGACATTATAGACTGAAAAAACATTTTTTTGATGAATAATGAAATTTTAAAAGAATTGTTTTAAGTTTTTCTTTTTTAATTATAATAATTTATAAAATTTCAAAAATGTTTTAAAAGTTCTACAAAGTTTTGTGGCAGTTAGGTTATTAAGTGAAGACTGTTTAATAATCAAAAATTGAAAAGTTTAATACAACTCTACAAACCATCATAGTTTTAAAATAATTTTGAATTTTCTTTTTGTATGGTAATCTCTGTCTTACATTAAAAGGTTATGTGTTTCATGGTTTCTTCCTCTTACAGGAAAAAATTTGAACAATCATGTCAGTTCTGTTCATCATACACTTAGCTTATCTCACATCTGGCTGTAATCGTAGGTCAAATCATATGAGGAAAGGTCAGAAAAATTAATGCTCCATGATTAAGAAATAGTTTTATTCTAAATTTCATGCTATAAATAAGTAATACTTGTGTAAATCAGATTAATTTAACTTTGAATTTGCTAATTTTACAAAAATAATGTCACAGTTGTATATTTTATTTTTGCAAGATTTATAAAACTGAGAATTAACTTTTGTTTACAAATGTGTCAATTGCTCAAAAGCAACTTGTTTTTTAAATTTAAAAATTTTAGATTTCAATCAATATAATTTCTGTTTGAAATACACAAGAGTATTTTGCTTACTGGAAAAAGTAAATTTAATCATTTAGCATTCAATTAAAACTAAAATAAGAGTTTCAAGAAAATCTTTTTTATTTTTAAAAATTCAGTTAGCTATCAAAAATGAGTGGTGGTATCTAAATTGGTTGCTACAAAGTTTGTCTAATGCTTTCATTATAAGTATTTGTCATTATTCTCCAGTAAAGCATCTCCAACACTGTTAGTACAAACCCAAACGCATATCTAACACAGTTGTCACATACCCAAAAGCATCTTCAATACTCTTACCACAGACCCAAAAGCATATCCAACACTATTATCATATACCCAGAAGTATCTTTGATACTGTTACCACAAACCCAAAAACATATCCAACATTACTCGCACATACCCAAAAGCCTCTCCAATATGATTACCACAGGCTCAAAAACATCTTCAACACTGTTACCACAAACCCAAATGCATATTTAGTATCATTATCACAGACCGAAAAGCTAAAAAGCAATTTAATACTGTTCCCAATAACCCAAAAGTTTCACCAATACTATTACCATGGACTCAGAAAATCTCCAACAGTTACCACAGACTCCAAAACATTCTCAATACTGTTACCACAGACTCTCTTAGAACATGAGTCGAATGGCAGAAATGAACACGACTTACCGTATTATTGAAAAAAGAGGTTAGACTTTGACTGGCTTGTAGGACTTTGGCTGAAGATTGAACCCACATCTTTTTGAATGTGAAAAACACCACTTAAGAATAATGCGGATGCTTAGTTTAATTCAGGTGCCAGGATTTTTATTTAATTCATTTGCCTTGATGAATTAAAAGCTTCATGAACTCTAGCATCAATAAATAGAGAAGACAGAATGCCCAAAGAGAAACCATCTTCAGGAAATCTGAGAAGCGGTAATAAAGAGTGAATTAGATACAAGTGAAAGAGGCAGCCATGAGACTACAAAAAAAGGAGGAACAACAACTGAGGAAATTGAGTTTGCATGCTCATTTTTTTTTTTAAAAAACCTACATGCTGTTATCACAAACCCAAAATCAATTCTGCCACTGTTACCACAGAACTGAAAGCATCTCCAGCACAAATACTACAAACTCAACAGCATCTCCAACTCTGTTGTAATTTACTAAGCAGAAGTTAGTTCGGTACAACACTGAAAAGTATGGCGGCACCCAATGCAGATCATGTTTACTAATCACTATCAATGGTCAATTGGTCTAGTACATTAACCATTACCCTGCACTAATCACCCAGAATCTTCAACAGTTATCACAGATATAGTAAAGAAATTTGAGGAAGTTGTCAATATACACATAATACCATATAGCAGGTTTTACAAAAAATGCAACAATTTTAATTTCCTTAAAAAAGTAAAGTTCGTTTATACAGTTTAGTGTTTACATTTTGAAATTATTTAAATGTACTTGAATATGTTAATCAATTATATACTGTGTAAAGATTTCTTTCTCTTAAAATGTTTAAAGACAAATATGAAAATAAATGTATAACATGAGCATGACTGTTAACCTGAGTCTTTGCAAGAAATGTTTCAAATTGTGTCCTACAACTTCTAAGGCCAGCTCTAATGGTATATAATTGCGACATATAAGGTAATAATTGCACTTGGAGGACTATTACTTTCATTATTACATCTCTATGAAAAATGTTCTAAGTGTTCTAATAGACGTTGGAAAGTTAGATTCAAAGACATACTGGAATGAACAAAGATGCATTCCAAAAGCTAAACAGCGTATTAAGAGACAGAAAAATTTTGTTGGAAACAAAGAAAAGTGTACTGAACTGTTATCTGATATCTGTCCTTCTGTACAACAACAGATGCTTGGCAATCTCTTTAAAGAAGAGACTTAAAGTAATTTAAATAAAAGAAGATGTTGAGGATACTGTGTGAACACTGACAAGGTTTTGGAGAAAATGAGAACAAAAAGGAAATGTAACGAGGAAAAAGGGCTTGGAAAATCTAATACTCATAGGACAGATTGACAGGAAAATGACAAGAGAGAAGCAGTGCGTAACATACTTTTCAAGCTTCAGTAAATGAATGGTAGAACAGGCTTTGAGAGAAATAACAAAAAGACAAAACTTATTAAGAGCTACAAGGGGCAGGAAGATGTGGAGGACTATGATTCTGAAGTGACAACAGTCTAGATTGTATATTCAAGTTTTGAGGTCTTATTTTATTTTTTTAGGGTTTTCTTTTGCATGTGTGAAATTTTTTTTTAAGGGCTGTAAAAATAATTATAGTGACATAAAAAGTCATAAAATAATCTTAGATTGAATGTTTTTCTAGCAACATTTTCATATTTTTTTTCTTTCTTTCAAAATTTTCTATAATTTCTTTAATTTTGTTCTAACTTGAATTATTAATTTTCTTTTCCAGTTATGCTGGAATTTTGTTTGGTATCACAAATTGCATCAGTGCACTATCTGGATTTCTTGCACCTCTTGTGGCTACAGCTTTAACACCAAATGTAAGACACCCTTTTACTTTAACAGAATATTAAAGTTACATTAATAAATCTATATCCTACCTATGAAGAAAGCATATATTTGACACAAAAAATATTTTTTTCTTAAAATTTTCTTTCTTGTATTGTATATGCATCCAATTCAGCCGTGTATACTTTGCTTATAAAATTGTGAACATTGTGTTGTAGGTAAAATTTTCTTTACTGGGAAACTTTGGTACAAAACAAACTGATTCAAGAGTTAAAATAATATATTTTATCTATTTTCTTTAGAGCGATGAGTGACTCCTTTGGTATTTGGCATCACAAAAAAGTCATTAATAAGACAGATATTTTTAGCAGCCTAAAAAATGCCTGTTTTGGTGTTTTGCTATCAGACCATCATAGGGATGATAGTAACCTCAGAAACTAGGTCGATATCAATCTGTTGTGTTTTCTCTTGAACTAGGTGGAAATGTCAATTTCAAAAGATTTTTTAACTGCTTTTTTACACTTCACGCCTGGCTGGTTTCTACCCAATAGTATTCTCTTGTTTTATCCCATTCTGCTATCATTTCACCACTAGGCCATGGTGTCAGGTTTATATCCTTTTCCCCCAAGAGAATTTGGCATGAACATAGATGTCAGTCAGTTAAGTGCCATACGTGATACATGCTTGGGCGATCATGTCTCGAAAGAGACATGACTGACTGGGCAGAAGATTATCCCGCAGTAGGTTGCCATTGCTTTCTGCGGTAGACTGGTTGCCAACCAAGGCTATAGAACCCAATCCGTCCTGTTATTTGACCCATAACTGGAGGGAAGAGATGGATTAGTACCTTTCCCAAGGGTATTTGCGCGTATATGAGTGCAACGAATTCGACTGGAATTCGAACTTGGGTCTCCAATTTCTCTTTCCGAGTCAATATCCATTGGACCACAACGCACAGAACATAGATGTGGCTAACCTCAAAATGTCTTTTTGTGTCAATGTTTTTGACTGAGCAAATAATTTTATTTTCTGCAGTTCCTTTCTTTTACTTTTTTTATTTTATTTTATTACAGAAGTTATAAATTGGGCCTCCTTGATTTTTGGTACTTTTCAGTCACAAATAAGTAATGCTCGATCTTGCAAACTTCCTGTAATTTGGCCAGGTTCAGTCTTTTCTTCTTCCTCTTTTTATTTGAGAGTTGCCTTTTTATAGGTTGAGATAAGTATAGAAAAAGGAGTTTTGAGAGAGAAGAGGGAGAGAAAGAGAGAAAAAAGGGTTTTAAAGTAAAGTGCAAATGCCTTATTTTAATTTTAATTCTTTTTATTTTTAATTCTATTTTTATTTTATTTGTTTTTTGTTTTTTGTTTTTCTTGAGACTCACTACAGAATGAACATTATACATTGAAAATTCTAGATAATAACTGTGTTAGGCTATAGACTTATTGATTCACCTTCATGTACAATCAATTACCATATTGTAGTGAAGGCCTATTGTAATGTATATATTTGAGTTTAGTCTAGTCAGACACAAATCAAAATATGATGGAAAAATGAAGGCTAACAGATTTTATTACACAAAACTTTTCAAAGCTATTAGGCTCTCCCCACTTGAAAGCTTGATGAAATACTATCTTCCAAAATCATCATCATCTTCAGTTAATTACTTTTTTGCTCATTTTACATTTTTACATTTCCACAGGAACTTAGTGAACATCAAAGAGTTTGAAATGTATTCAATGCTGCATCTATGTAATGCAAATAATTCATTTCTTGATCAAATTGCACTTGTGATGAGAAATGGATCTTATGACAATAATCACACCAACAGAAGAATATGGTAACTGTTTGGTGGTCCACCATCTGTGTGATACATTACAGCTTTTTGAAATCAACACAGAGAATCACTACCAAAGTTTACTGCAAGCAACAAGAATGAAATACATATTCAGAAAAGACAAGTTGAGATGCCAAATTTGGACTGATAACATTACAGCCCTTTCTTTGGATTTTGTCAAGAATCTTGAGAGATTTAGCAGGAGTAGCAGAGTATATAACTTTTCAGCACAATCATAGCCAAGGATTGATCCCACAGCTTGCTGGGAACCATGCGTAGGTGATATTTCATATCGGTTAATACTCACCAGTCTTATTCACCTTTATGTCACTTGTCTATATCTTCCACTGAATCAGTGTATATGACTTTTCAGCATTACCAGAGCCAGGGATTGATCTCACAACTGCCAAGGAACCATGCTTAGGAGATATTTCATATCAGTTAATAATCACCAGTCTTATTCAACTTTGTACCATGTATTCATTTCTTCCACTGTACCAGATTATATGATTTTTCTAACAGACGACCAGTGTTTGAACTTACAACAAATGCATTAATTAACTCAACCATGATTGTCATTTATTTAATTTGTAACTTTAGATACGAGACAATGGACTTGTTGTCCTATCTTTACTTTGTTTATATTAATATTTAACATGAGCAAGAAAATACAAAGCAGTGTAAAGTTTTTGATATTCTGTAAATGGTAAGAAATTGCAAAATTACAGTCATTCTTTGACATGGAAAAAATAATTTAAATTAAAACAAAAGTACAATGGCCTCATTACTCAAGTATCCTGTCTGGTACCAAATAGATTTGACATTGGAAGAAATACCGGAAAGAATTAAGAACAATATTGAATAGGAACTCAATTAGGAGAAGGAAGTGGTCTGATAAGGTCCTGTTCATAAAATATATCTAAATTTATTTCTATAAACCATTTTATAAAAAACAATCTTGCATATCCAAAGTTATTTATTATGTCTGGAATTACAAGCATTGGTATTTGTTTGATAAATTTGCAAAAAGAAGTGAAAGTAAAACGTCTTTTTTCATGATCTCAAAACATTCTTCTTCTCCAAGAATCTTGTTCCTTCAGGGTGTTGGCAATGCTGGCTCTCAATGATTGTCTGTATTTTGTAGCTTTTAATAAACATTGTCCTTTTGTTATCTCTTCTAAACCTTGTCCCATCATCCAGTTACTCAAGCTTGCTATGTAGGTTACACGTTGTTTTTCTCTATCCAATATGCCCTGTGAGTATCAAATTTTTCAAACCCTCTTTCCTCATTATGTGCCCTAGAAGCTTCAACTCTCTCGCCTGTGGAATTCTTTTCTGATTTCTTGCTTTCCTACCACCTACAATCTTCAAAAATTTAAATGCAATATTGAATTACCATTTTCTGTCTTCCTGAAACCTGTTTTTTTTTTTATTGTTCTTTCTCCTCACTAAAGTCATCTCATGCTTTTTTACTCTTTGTAACCCCCACCCCCGTATCCTAGTAGCATTATCATTTTGCTTAAGGAACAAAACATAAGTGGGTTTTTTTTTTGTTTCTATCTTCTCTAAAACTTCAACTTTACTCACATGTTCAGTCCATGGTATTCTCAGTATACTTCTCTAAAACTACATCTCTGCTGCTTCAAGTCTGTTCGTCATCTGTGAGGAGATTGTCCAGCATACACTGCTATATAGAAGGATTGATATTACATGACAGTTTGGTACTGTTTTCTTTGATTCTAATGAATTTTTTTTGTTCTTTAATACTTTAGTCAACTTTTGAAGCATGTCTTTTGCTATCTGAATGCACCTTCGAACTTCAGTGTTGTATTTTCCGTCCGTTGTCAAAATACTTCAGATATTTAATTTGTTGTACTTTCTTGATTTTAGCATCTCCAGTTTTTGATATCTTTATTTTTTTTTTTTAATTTCAAGCTTCTGATTATCTCAAAACAGAAAAGTTTTAAAAATTCCTACTTTCTTTCTTTCACCAATAATTTCTTTTTACTGATAACCGACATGTATCTTTTGCCAGCTGAATCCTTGAAAGATCCAAATGTGTTTTTTCTTTTTTTTTTCATCATATCACCCCAAGCAAGGCATTCCACTGCCACTATAGCACAGGGTGTTACATAGTGATTGGATATAGGAAATTAAAGATATGTCTACTATATAGAATCATTTATGGCTTTAATACATGGGATACATGACTGACTAATGAGAATTGACCCAAACAAAACTGAAAATACCAATTTTATTTTTGTCTGTTTTCACTCAATCTCTGAATAAAAGTGAAACATTTGAGATTGATATACATTTCCCATTTGTTCTTTATCTTATCATCCTGTCAGATTCAGATCCATATTTGATCTTTTTTAATTTTTTTATCATATCACCCCAAGCAAGGCATTTTACTGCCACTGTTGCGCAGGGGTTTACATAGTGATTGGATATAGGAAATGTTAGAAAGAGGGTGATAGACGAGTAAGGAGGTACACAGTGTTTGAGAGAATGGGTGCGAGTTAATGTGTTAGGAGGTGTCTATTGACCTTACATTTAAACTCCTGAAGGTTGTAGCCGTCGAGGAAACAAGTATGTGGAAGAGAATTCCACAGGCAGGAAGTGCAAGAAAAGAAGCTGTTGAAGTAGAAATTGCGGTTACATTTCATCGGTTTCACTGTAAAAGGGTGGGACCTGGTTGCTATTCTAGTATCTCATGCAAATTCATACCTAGGGGGCACCAGTGATCGAAGTTCATCAGAGCAGAAGCCGTGAAAGTATTTATAGAAGAGACACAGGAAAGCCATGTCACGCCAGTGAGAGAGTGACTGCAGGCGGTCAGCCAAGTTGGTATCGATCACATTACAGATTCTCCGTTGTATATTGTCAAGAACCCTGAGGAGAATAGCAGGGGCTCCCGACCAGATGTGGCAGCAGTATTCAATACACGGGCAGATGGTAGATTTATATATGTGCAGGATAGATTCAGATGGAAAGAACTTCTGGGCCCTGCACAGCAGGGATTTAGCAATGGATTCGACGTAGTCATTCCACTTGAGGTCTGCTGAGAGTGTCAGGCCAAGTAGGCGTAGTGTTTTACTCTCTGGGAGGCAAGCCTGTTCCATGCTAATGGGAGGGAGGTGCGGTTGTCTATTGACAATTATTAAGATCTGTTTTTTAACAATGTAAAGTTTGTCTACTAGCCATTTAAAAGTCTTAATAAAGAAAGTGTGTTTTCACATAGGAATATCTTCTCAAACATATGCAGCCACTAAATATAATACTTAAAGTAATAAATTTCAGTTGCAATGGATGATTTTTATAATTTCTTTGATACTGGATGTCATTGTAAAACATTTCAGAGACATATTAATCACACATACAGACTTAATGCCATTCAACTCACCTAAAAGAATTTCCACGGATGACTACATCTCTATGCACGTATGCAGGCATGTTCGTACATATGCATTAACAGTCTTTCATGTATACAAAAGCCTTCATCTATGAACACTTTAATCTTCCTTTCTATAAATATATTAAGCTATATAATTACATAAAATCTGTTTTTCTGCTCTCATTGTTGGTGATTTTCCTTCACACTTTCTACAATTCTTCTTCTATATATACATATACATACGCTACCAGCCATAATTATTAGGCCATCCCAGTGTTTCAAAAAATGATGTATTTCATACTGTGTTGTGTGCAGTGGATATCGGCTTGGAAAGAGAAACTAGGGAGCTGAGTTCGAATTTCAGTTGAATCCATTGTATTCACTTATGTGCAAATACCCTTGGGAAAGGCATTAATCCATCTCTTCCTTCCAGTTATGGGTTAAATAGCAGGACAGATTGGGTTCTATAGCCGTGGTCGGCAACCAGTCTACCTCAGAAAGCAATGGCAAACTACTGCAGGATAATCTTCTGCCCAGTCAGTCATGTCTCTTTCAAGACATGATTGCCCAAGCGTGTATCACGTATGGCACTTAACTGACTGACTGACTGAATAATTGTAAATGAAAATATAATGGTTCTTTTGTTAATACTGCACAATAACATGTTTCATCAAATGAATTTATAAATATTTAATAATTACCTATATTGCAGTTTCATCAATGAAAGAATGAAGAAAATTTAGAATGATTCAAACAAGTTCATCTTTGCTTCTTTGCTTTGTGAAATTTTGCACAGTAATAGTAACAAAAGAACCATTCTATTTTCATTTGGCAATAAATACTAAAAATATTATGAAATACATCATTTCTTTAAAAAAACTAGGGTGGCCTAATAATTATGGCTGATAGTGTATATATACATATTATCCCATGTCTACAGCACAACAGTTTCATGCAGTCTGCAATTATCTGTTCATAATAAGCACCTGATGATTGCAGAGTCATGCTATAGACATACGATAGTATGTATATTCATTAATATTATATTTTTACTGTTATATTACATCAAGCACTGTTTTATTAAAAACAAAGATATTTTTATGTGTGTGTTTACTTGTGTGTATATGCATATGTATATTTATTGATATCCATATATACATTACTCATTTCACCCCAAGCAAGGGAGCAATAGCACTATTATGAATGGAGTTATAGGAAGTGAAAGTGTAAAGAGAAAATGGAGGATTGAGGAAAAATGAACAGTCCACACAGACAGATGATGGTGATTGATGTTGCATTTAAATTTTTGAAAATTATAGTTGTCAGGAAAGTCATGAAATGGAAGGAAATTCTATGGGTGGGAAGTACAAGAAAATAAACTGTTGGTGTAGAAGTGGTGGTTGCATTTTAACTATTTTAACAATTAATAGGTGGGACCTACATGCCAATCTAGTAGCAGACTTAAATTCATGTAGTCAGGGCACCAGGTTAAAAATCTCATCAGAGCAGTTGCCATGAAAATATTTATAGAAAATACAAAGCCAGGTCACATTGGTGAGAAGGTGATTGAATTTGAGATCCCAGATTCAGGATTAATTACATTACAAATCCTTCTTTGGATTTTGTCAGGAATCTCAAGATGTACAGCAAAAGCATTAGACATGGCAACAGTCTTCAATGCATGGACAAATAGTATGTTTATAAATATGCAAGATGGATTCTGACAAGAAAAAAAAATTTCTGGCACAACAGTCAACCAATTTTCCTTGCAGTAGATGAAGGAATTGATTTGATAAAGTCTCTCCACTTCATATCAGAGGAAATGAGGCCAACAAGGTGTAGTGTATTGCTCTCCTAGAGTTTAACATCAGCCATGATGATGGCAAGCAGAAAATGTTCTGAAAGCGGTTTTATTGCAGATAAGGAATATTAAAAATTGTATTGTTAATGTGGGAATTTTTGTTACCAAAAAGGTAATCTATAATACACTATAGGCTTTTCACATTAACTGATCAAATTAAATCCCATTCAAGCTGGCCACCAGGTATATAAATGTGCTTGTAAAATCTATGCTAGTAACTCTGTTATAATTATATCACAGGTTACCCAGTTTTAATATTGATATTTGTCATGACTAGGCAGATCCACTTGTAACAACTGAGGAATCATTTTTGGGGAAATAATTCTTGGAAATCATTATAAAGCATTCCTTAGACCTAGCTTTTTAAAACAGTAAAAACTGCTGAATGAGTATGCAGTAATAGCAATGTAAAGAGAAAAATCTTCATTTTGACACACCATTTCTTTTATTTGTAAAGTTTCTGTTTCTAATTTTTCCATACCCAGTAACCCCTAGTGTCTTAGTAGATTTACTGCTTTGAATGGGGGAGAACTCAAGTAAACAAAAAAATTAAAAGTAAACATCTTGAATTTTGGTGACTGGTCCACTTATAAAAAAATAAGGAAAATTTCAATAGAGGATAATTTTTGTATATTAGCATTCATTAAACCATTTTCAACTTACATTTGCAAGAATAAAAATCAATATTATCATTTTAATAAAGGGGGTTCTGTTCATAATATTGTTACAGTGTAAAATTAATCTCTGACTTTATCCAGAGTTGTCTAGCTTAGCTTTATTCTGTATACATAAACAGTTCCTAGGTATGACAATAAACTATATCTGGTGACAGTCTCTGAATTAAATCTTTTGAGAAGCATAGAACCACCTCTTAATTGCTGTTGTTCCTAGGTCCATCCTGACCTGGGGTGGTAGCACATGTTAGGGTCCCAGGTGTGGGCAAATAGTCACCCTCCAAAAGGGGGTCAAAATAATATGAAACTATAAAAATATATTTTTAAAGTAAAAATACCAGAAATACATTTTTATAGTAAAAATTCCCAGCAATGTATTTTTGCAAAAGAAATTATTCATGCTCCCAAGAAAAGTAAATTTCAGCAAGTAAATGACACATAAGGAGTTGATAGGCTGATAAACACTCAAATAAATGTACAAAAACATTTTTTTTCCAAAAAGATTTCTTTTAAATAAATAACATATATACATACATTTTTTTAAAGAAGAAAAATTTACATAAATTAATAAAAGTATGTATACATTTATTTTTCATTTAAGATAATTATTAACTTCCTGTTTGTGTTTTGAAAAAAAATCCCATCAAATACCTTTTAAAAAAGATATTAAAAGTATTAAAAATGTTTTGATAGAGTACAGAAAATTAAACAAAAACTGCATATATCAATGACTTAAGCACAATTTCAAACTTGACATTTGTCAATAACAGTTAGATAACTTTATAAAAATCAGGGATTGATTTTACACTATATGATTATTATGAACAGGAACTCCACTTTTAAATTAATAAAAGATTTTTTGATTTTAAGGAAGGTCTAATGAATACTAACCTACAAAAATTATTTCTAAAAGAATTTTTCTTTTTTTTTATGAATAGACCAATATATTTAAGTAATCTGTAATATTTTTATAAGTGCATATTTTAAATTTCTTTTATTTTCATCCATTTCAGGGTACGCAGCAGGAGTGGCAAAGAGTTTTCTTTGTTTGTGCTGCCCTTTCTGTATTTGGGGGTATATTCTTTGCAATATTTGCAAAAGGTGAAGTCCAGTCATGGGCAGTCCAGGAAAAATCAACCAAACAGCTGGAGAGAAGACGGAGTATATACATGCACAGAACCAGTGTTAGTACAATTGAGTAATAGCATGTGCTTTCTAGAACTCACTTCTGCTTGCCTACCTGCTGCACTATCTGTGTTTTTAATCACATTTTCTTTGCTTTTTATTTTCTCCCTCATTCATTTCTTTGTTTTTTATTAAAATAAAAGGAGATTTGATAAACCCTCTTTGTTGCACAATATTTCTTAGTCATATTCAAATTTAACAATCCAAGATAACATCAAACTGATTCATTTCTTTTGACTACTTGCAGAAATGGAAAGCATATCAGTAGGAAGTAGATTTTTCAAAGTTAATGTCAACAATTTAACAATCCTAGCTAACGCCACCAATTTAACAATCCAAGTTAATATCAACAATTTATCAGTCCAAGCTAGCAATAGGAATTTAAGAATCCAAGCTAACGCCACCAATTTAACAATCAAAGTTAATGCCAAAAGTTTTATAATACAAACTAATGCCAAATGATTCATGATTGACTAGTTGCTGCAGTAGGAATGGATTTTTAAAATTATTTATAAAAATGAAAATTGTGAAATTTTATTTTAAAACACTATTTATGAAATGTTAAATCAAAGAAATTATTTTTGACATAAATAAAACAGAATTAAACCTTGATTATAAAATATAATTTAATCTTAATCTCATCTGAGAAAAGACAAGTCATAAAATAGTGAAAAACTATTTTCTAACTTTAGCTGATAGCATCAGATAATTAGTTAATAATTGCTTAACTCAGTGGTGGGCAAACACAGCCTATGAGCTACATCTGGCCACATTTGGTCTGCAGTAGGTTTGAGTGCATTTGATCAGTTTTTCTTTCGAATTTTTCTTAATGTTCATTGAAATAAATGACAAATCTGCAACAAATTATTAATTTTATTGAATCTTTATAAAAAATTACTAAATTTGTAAAGACAACTAGGTTACTGGGTTATTTTGTCCTGACTGAAGCAAATTGGGACAATGTATCCTGTTTACTGTAAGAAACTTAATAGTCATGTTTTTTATTGCTTGGAATGTATCAGTTACTGGTTATTGGTTGCCATAAATCATCAGTGCAAAAAAAAGATAGTTTCTTGTATGTTCATTATTCAAGTTATTTTTTTTATATCTGGTGCCCACCATGAATCCTTCAATCAACATACTTAGCCCTTAAAAAAGAAAAAAAAGTTTACCCACCCTTGGGTTAACAGTTTCTGCTGCCTAGTTCTAAAAATCATAAAATCAGCTGAGATTTATATGAAGAAGGTTCAGAAGAAGATTAAGATTAAAAAAGAGAATGACGAAGAAGATTAAGATGAAGAAAAGATTAAGCTCAAGAAGATTAAAGTGAAAAAGATTCATAAGATTATGATGAAGACGACAAGAAGTAGATTAACAGAACAAAGATGAACATTTAGAAGAATATTAAGATTAAAAAGAAGATTAAAATATAAATGAAGAAGAAAAAGAAAATTAAGATGAAGAAGACTAAGAAAATTAATATCAATAACATCACATCGGTGTCAGAAGAAAAAAACATTCTAACTTGCAGCAACACTAGGTGATGATAGTACACCATCATTCATTCAGATACTGCAAAGCTTTTTTTCTACAGAATTAAGGAAATTTTTTATCCCTCTGATCCACATCTTTTTGTGGAATCCTACGGCAAAACACAAAAATGAGCTGGTATAAAAATAAAGATTTCTGAACAGACCAGACAATGAATTGTAAGAGATGCTGTAGAAAATCTAGCAAAAGGTTTTCAAATGATCATGCAAACAAGCCAAGCAGAGCAAACATCAAAATCTTCCCATTCACAACGTTTTGGCCAGCAACTTCCATGTAGCACTGGTATAAATCAAAACTATGATTTCATAAATATTACAAAGAAGTCAGATGTCAACATACAGAGATGATCAACAAAGAGCGCTCTGAATTGATCTGGACAGACTAAAAGAACTCAAGTTTTGATAGGCCTGATGACTTCAGTTTGATTTTTGGTATGACTGACAACAAGAAACACCAAAAAGTATTGCTCATAGGTCCAATCCCAGAGGAAATATTTCCTGAAGTGACTTGACATTTTACTGTCTAGTTATTGTTAAAACTTTGACAACACTCATATATCAAAAGATGCTAAAACACAGCTTGCTCCCAAAACTACCAATGAATAGAGGAGAAAGGAAAAAGTTGATCTTTCAGCTAGACAATGCAAGTTGCTTATTATGCAAAGACAACTGTTTTGTACCTCAGTGATCACGTTTCATCTCAAGTGGCTAACATTTTCTCTAGATTCCCAATCCAATAGAAACTGTTTGGCAAATGATAACAAGGGATATGTGCACTGGCAAAACCTAACATTTTACTTTTGAGAAAACAGGCTATCAGGAATTCATGGAAGAGAATCCATCAGCTTAGTCACAGATCATGCCATTCAGGTTTTAATGACAAAAGGTGAAGCTATAAAGTATTGATATTTACTGTGTCTTCCCACTGAGATGTGATGTGACACAAGGTCAAGTTTCAGGTAGGGAACCTGAATATATACACCCAGGCCAGGAGCAAAAATTGCCCAGACCCTACAACCGTTGTTTACTCTAGCTTTGGTGGTGACCACCAATCCACCTCTCTAATACAGTGCAGTGGTGCAGCCTCAGGCATTTGTTCCCTGGAACCAGGCACCTCTCAGTATTTCATTTTTCTCAGAAGCATATCTGTCTTTGAACAGACACACAATTGAGCTGCACTCTGCCAAAAGACAGAAATACAACTGAGTTTTTTGTTTTTTTATCATTTCACCCCAAGCAAGGTGGTACCACCACTGATGTGCAGGGGGCTACATAAGAGTTTTAGGCAGGAGGAAAGTGAAGACAAACAAGTTACAGGGGTTGAAAGAGAAAGGGCAAGAGAAAAATGTGAACACAGGAGTGAAGACAGAAAGGAAAGAACAAGATACACGAGATGATGTAGAAAGGAACTGGAGTTAAGTGGATAAGAGATGGGAATTGAATTTGCATTAAATTCTTGGAGGTTGTAGCCGTCAAGAAAGCAAGTATATGGAAGGGAGTTCCACAGATGGGAAGTGCGAGAAAAGAAGCTCCTGGAGTAGAATTGTCACCTGCATTTGGTTGCTCTAACTGTAAAAGGGGTGAGACCTTGTTGCCAGTCTGGTTGCACAAGTAAATTCTTGTGGAGTGGACACCAGTGACCTCTGTTTGTCAGAGCAGAAGCCATGAAAATATTTATAAAAGAGACAGAGGAAAGCCACATCCCGGCCGATGAGGAAGTTGACATAAAGAAATGCAAAGATATATGAAATTTACTTACATTCAAAGAATTCAAGCCTAAATAAAATCTAGCATGCTGGACATGCGTGAAAAAGTGGCAATTTTAAAAGGAGGAGAGAAATAGTTTGGTAAAAATGCTTTGTGATTTCAGATAGTTTTTAACTTTTTAACAAGAAACCTATAATTGGAAAGGGCTAGGGACTAGACCACTTACTACCCTATCTAGATGAGTGACCCAGTGGCAGAAAAGCCATAAAGTATGAACTACCCTATCTAGATGAGTGACCCAGTGGCAGGAAAGCCATAAAGTATGAACTACCCTATCTAGATGAGTGACCCAGTGGCAGGAAAGCCATAAAGTATGAACTACCCTATCTAGATGAGTGACCCAGTGGCAGGAAAGCCACAAAGTATGAACTTTTTGCTGAATAATTTTTTGCTAATGTAGCATTACAGCTCAGACCAGACACCAGGTTCATTATCAGGATACAGCTTCTTCTAGTCATATGCTTGAGGCTTAAAAAAATAACTCTTTGGTCAGAACATCACCCATGAAATACAATCATGTGACTATTTGTAGTAGTAAGCAACTTTTATTCTTAGGTTATAACCTACTGCTGTAGACAAGTGAGGCAAAGATGAAGCGAGATGAGGGGATGGTGAACAATCTAATAAGCATCTTCTCTTTTTGAGTCACTGCAAGGCGGTCTTCTTTCTATCTTCATGCATTTACCTGGGTCTTTCTGCCTTTTCCACTGGTACTGACCACTATCTTATAGAAATTGTTCTTTGTCCTGTCATCTTTGTCTAAAAAAGTAATACATCAAAGTCTGGCCTTATTCAGTGATACAATTAATTTTGCATTTTATTTTCATAATTATTGGTCATCAGTTTCCTAAAATAAATGATAACAATTAAAATTTACAATCATCAAGAAAAGAACTATAAATCTATCCTTAAATCCAAATTCACTTTTAAACAAAATTTCACTAAAATTGTTAACATCTATAATTTCTAAATCAATTGTAAACGATTAATTCATATCTGATTTCATTAACATTATACAGTGTGTGGCAGAAATACTTCCCCCGATAAAGGCAATGGCATCTTCATATAGAAAATGTTTTACTTTTAGGGGGAGGTATTTCTGCTACACCATAATATACCATGTACAATTGATTAATTTGTTTAATTCCCTTGCTTATTGCTTTCATAGATAGCATTTTTTAAGCTTTTTAAGACATTCACTTTTGTGCAAGTAGTTGCATGCTCCAATTGAAAACTGTTGTTAATGAGTTAGTTTCTCACTGGGTGCTGCACTAATACTGCTTTGCGATGTTCTATGCTTAACTAAACAAATTGTAAAGATGGGGTTATGTGAAGGTAAAGAAAAGGATAAAATACTCTTCTTTATTCTATCAATAAATTCCATCTCTATAGTAATGATAATGTTAGCTGTTTCCCTACAAGGAAACATTTAACATTCATTGACC
The DNA here is from genome assembly GCA_037127315.1 of Ascarosepion bandense. Classification (NCBI taxonomy): domain Eukaryota; kingdom Metazoa; phylum Mollusca; class Cephalopoda; order Sepiida; family Sepiidae; genus Ascarosepion; species Ascarosepion bandense. The sequence goes on along the minus strand of JBBBDQ010000993.1, from coordinate 3,176,260 downwards.
AAGAATCTAGTACTACTTCTGGTTGAAATTTATAAAATCTTTCTCTCACAACAATTTTTTAGGAAAACAGGTTTCTCAAATTCAATACCACTCTTTTCAGTATTTGAGCAAACTTTCCTTTGTAACCTTTTGTTTGAAGTAGCTTGGAATGTCAGCATCTTGATTATGGCATTATTTTCTCTCTAACCTAAGAGAAACACAACTTTGAATTGAAAACAGGTTGGGTGTGGGACTGGCAACTCCACCTCATAAAAACCTTCTTGCTATAGAAAAATCTAAACTTATTTATAAATGGTACTTTGTTTCTGTGTGTGTCCGTTACCTATAGACTCCGAAACAGCTGAACCGATTTTCTTGAAAATTTACACAGTTGTACTATAAGTGTCTGCAAGTGTTCTTAGCTAGGTTTTGTGTTAAGGTACCCCTGATAAATATTGAAAATCGATAATCGAAAAAATCGGGTTATAGAAGGAGTGGTCTGATTTTAATCAAATTTGATACACTCATAGACAAAGACATAAGAAACGATATTCAAAAGTTTCAAAGTTGCAGTTCTTACAATAGTGCAGAAAATCAATAATATATAAAAGGCAAGATGTTTGTGCGTGTGTCTGTTTATCTACCTGTATGTCTGTATTTTTTTCAGCCCTTTTATTTTAGAGACAAACCCAAAGCAAAAACTAAGTAGGTATAATTGTAGTTCTTAGTCTCAGTTATGATACCATTTACTCAGAGAACTTATTTAGCCTTCGAAATTCAGTTTACGATGAAAAAACTTATTTGATATCGATACCACTAAATCAAAATTTGACTTACATCCATTCATTTTTCTTTCAGTCTATGGTTTCGCTTTAACTGGAAGCAACTATTGCTTTTTAGTCTTTCATGCCAACGTCCAAAGAGTCTGAGCTCCAGGACCATGGATTAGTTTTAAAGCTTTCATTACACCCGAGCAATGCTGGGCTATACTGCTAGTATAATATAGTGTGGTGAAGCTATGATCCTTAACATACACACACTGATACCATGTAACCTAGTATTTGCTCTCTGATACAGTTATATTGTTATGAAGCAATAGTAGTAGTAGGCCTCCATTGGTCAGGGTTGACCATGGGTAGCATCCTAGTTGTCTGCTTGGCTGGAGCATCGGCATCTGTGACTGTAGAAACCAATGCATTTATGTTTTGTTTCTGGTCTGTCGGAGCTGTCATTTTTCTTTCTGTGAACCTGCCTCTCCATAGCAACTTGTGTTAGTTGCTCCTCCCTTGATTTGAGTTGTTGGGCCAGGGTTCCTCTCCATATGAACCACTACACTCTCCCATGACTCCGTGTTGATGCCTACTGCTTTCATATCATGTTTTATGATGTCACGAAACCACAGTTGTGGCTACCCAGTGGGTCTTCTTCCAGAAACCAGCTCTCCATACAGGATGTCTTTTGGAATGCAATGGACGTGTCCTAGCCAGCAGAATCTGTGCTGTTTAAGGAGTGTAAACATGGTAGGCAGATCAGCTTGGGACAGAACCTCAGTGTTGGACACCTTGTCTTGCTATGAGATTCCCAATATACATCAGATACTTCTCATGTGGAAGGTGTTCTAGACAGCTTATCTTGTATATCATTAGTGCTAATTAATGAGTTCAGTCCTTACTGGGTTCCATATGCTTGTGTCATTGTGCCAAATCTAAGCTAAGAAATGAACTAGAAATGAGTGCCTTGGTGAAGAGTAATGGTTAACCATTAATACTGAGTAATGAGTTTGAACCTCACTGTGTGTCCCATACTTTTAACCTTGTGTCAAAACTAAACTAAGCATAATAAATAGCAATTAACCAGAAATGGATGCCTTTCCATAGTAATGAATAGCTACCCTGCTAGTCAGGTTAGCCATTTATACTGAGTAATGAGTTTACCCCTCACTAGGTGCCCCATACTTAGTCTTGTGCCAATGTATATATGAACAATTTCTTTTTATGTAGAACTGTTTATATGATCAGTTTTGTGCAACCCTTTTGCTGTTCTTTGATGCTTATATATTCTGCTACACAGGCAGTTATGAAATTTACCTTAAAAGTCTAAGGGGAGTGTATCAGTAAATGGTCCGGTGATAGAATTTAATCAGCTAATATCAGTTCTCATTAACCACGTCCTTGGAAAATTGCTGTGAAGAGTAGCAATCATTAAGAATTTAAAAAATAAAACTATTTTCATCTTTGTTTTTATGATCATGACTTACTGCTCAGATGCCAGCATCCTTTTGGATAAATTTAAATACAAGAATATACTTTGGTGTCTTAATGATGTAAGTGATGACAATTTTGAACTAACCAATGAAACATTTTCTGGAAGTATTCTGTCAGTTTTATTGTTTCAATTTCACATGGTCCTGGGCATGATGGTAAACTGCAGCAAGGCCTCTGATTAGAGGTTGTGAGATGCATGGAACCACCTCTTAATTGCTGTTGTTCCAAGGTTCACTCTGATCCGGAGTGGTAGCACCTGTTAAGGTCCCAGCTATGGGCAAATAGTTAACCCCCAAACTGGGGTCAAAACACTATGAAAGTATAAAAATACACCTTTATAGTAATATATACATAAAAATTGACTTTTATAGAAAAATATACATTTCTGAAGGAAAAATATTACCAACAATACATTTTTGAAGAAAAATTATTGCCATAACACATTTTTGAAGGAAAAAAAATTATACCCAGCAAAACATTTTTGATTACAAAACTAAAAGACATCTTCAGTTTTCTAAAATAAAAAAGAATAAAAACAAAAAATTTTCATTAAAATTGAACTAAATCAACCTTCTCACTGTAACTGAACATTAAAAAATACCTTAAAACCCCACCTTTTGGGCATTAAATAACCCACAGAGGTGTTGATGTCATTAAACAAAACTCAAATTCAATTTAATAAATTTTATTTTTTAATGAATAATGACTTGTAGGTGAAGGGTATGTCTTATTCCTATTCCCTTGTGAGTTAGTAAATATTAAGATAGGTCACCATGTAACGGTAAGGTGAAAATGAATGAATGAACACTTGTTCTCAAAGAGACTATTATATCATGGCATACACAATTAATTCATGTATACAAACAGGTGTCCACATGTGGAGAAATACATATCTATTAATTTGTAACATACAACGTGTGTTAGTACATGCAATACCCTGTCTTCATCAGCCGCTGACTAGGGGTGATGTCACAGTTTTGGTGGCTATGGTGGGACTGCCACCCCTGGTGCCACCAGCAGCATTTGCCACCAGGCAGGGTATGAAGATAAACTTGTTGATTGCCCCTCTTGTATATTCTCATAAAGAAGTAAATAAAACGATCGTTCCTCTTTGCAGTTTGTATCGGCAATGAAATTTCCTGAATGCGTTTGCCGTTATTAACACGCTCGTGAAGGAAGAAGAAAAAAAACATTGTAGATGATCACACAGATATCTCATATATGTTCCTTCTGATACTTTGCTTTGTATTATATCAAATACGAAGCAAAGTATCAGAAGGAACAAAAGGAAAGACTCTTATGTATAAATTTAAGATACCTCTGTTTGGCCACTGTCATAACTCCAGATTTTGAGGGGCCAAATTCAGCTATATCCCAAAGGGATACGGCAGGCTTCATCTATGTCCCAACAGGACAGCAGAAGCTTTATGTTCCAGGCCTAGGCAGAAAGGAACAACCTTCTTCTTTGGTTGCTGTTAACTAAAAGAGTCTCACTAGCGCTTCGGTCACTATTAGGAGTGACATCACAAATGGTTGTCATGTGACCATGTGATTTTTATCTCAACCAAAGGGAGATAAGCATTTTTTGTATCCTTACATCACCCACTTCCAAACAGGTTGTTATTTGCTATGAGAAGGTAATTTTGCTTTTTGTTGATCCAACAGAAATGTGGGAACATTTTATACAAGTTACAGTAAAAACAAATATGCATGCAATATTAAAATTACTAAAAGACTGAACAGTGTCTACTAAATAGCACAAAACAAAAATAAAATATTCTTGTATTAGAATATCGTAAAAGTTCAAGTGAAAAAATATATGCTGTAAAAAGAGAGAAAAGACAATAAATGAAAATGTCTCTTCAGAATTTTGAATGGTCCTTTGCATTTGGCTGCCATGAATTTGTCTTAGTTAAGTTGTGTACCATCTAAAAGTCACAGTTTAGAATCTTGATAATTGCATAGTTAATAATTGCTTAATTCAGTGGTGGGCAAACACAGCCTATGAGCTACATCTGGCCAAATTTGGTCTGCAGTAGGTTTGAGTGCATTTGATCAGTTTTTCTTTCGAATTTTTCTTAATGTTCATTGAAATAAATGACAAATCTGCAACAAATTATTAATTTTATTGAATCTTTATAAAAAATTACTAAATTTGTAAAGACAACTAGGTTACTGGGTTATTTTGTACTGACTGAAACAAATTGGGACAATGTATCCTGTTTACTGTAAGACACTTAATAGTCATGTTTAGGTAGTCCTGAAAATATTCTGAACTTTCGCTCTTTTGCTTTTTCAATATATATATATATATATATATATATATATATATATATATATATATTTTCTAAACATATACAGTTCAATATAAGAGACAATGAATGTCTATTATGTTTAATCATGAGTTGTTTGAAACATTGTATTTTGGCTTTAATTTCAGGTGAAAATAAAGATAAAAATTCTCCAACACTTGGATAATTTTTATTAAGTTGGTTCTAATCTTTCGGCTCACATGAGTCATCTTCAGAGAGGTTACAAGGACGTTAACATAAAACCATCTACCATCAGTGATGATTTAATCTTGTGTTGACATAAAACTTTGCTAAGCAACAATAACAGTGGATTGTTTGGATTTAACCCACACTTAATAAAATCACGTTTAAATCTGGTAATAACACATTACATTGCATTTAAATATATGGTTCTGTTATCATTTCAAGCTCTCATGCAGTGTGACATCATAGAACTGCATTACAAATTTATGAACTATGTTTGCTATTTTTGGTAACTGTTATCGTTGCTTAGCAAAGTTTTGTCAACACAAGTTAAAATCATTGTTGCCGTGAAACACATATGACTGGTAGACCGTACATGTGTCTTCACCAGGAAAACATCAATGCCACAGGATTTATTGTCTGCAAGTTTGTTTTTTTTTGTTTTTTTTTAATTTTTGTTTTTTTATAGGGTCTTGAAAGTGAATTTGCTCCTTCAGTAGTAGAGACGTCAACTACTAAATACAAATGGTTGCTTGAAATATTGATACAATTCAACCACATGGGACAATAAGGATTTAATTTTTTTGAAATGATCTCATAGTAAAATTCTTCACACACATGGTGGTTTAATTAAATATCCTGCAATGCTGGGAAAATATAACTGGAAAAATAGCATGAGTGGATACAATACTGGAAAAAGGCCAGATAAATACAATTAAAAAAATATTTGGATTAAATATCATCCAATATTATGTACTGTGCTGCTATGTAGTTAAGTAAAGTAATGAACTCAATTGGGTTTAAGGGACAGAGCTTACTATTACGTGATGCTGGTGGAAGGAGTAGATGAACTGCTGGTGGTAAGAAGTATGGTCTCAACTGAAGCACGCCAAATTCAAACTCAGCTTGAATGTTGAGAAAGACAGCGGCCATGTTGAAAAACATGTTACATTCAACACCATAAAAATATAGGGAACAGTTTTCTGTGAAATACGTATATACAACAGTAATTACTATTAATATATAGCGATCAAGTGACTATAAAATTGCGTGTAGCTGATATTTGTCACAACCATGACTAAGACGGCATAGAGATGTGTCCGATACGCTTGACCTATTTAATATAAGTAGTGTACACGTGGAAAGAAAAAATATACACCCATGTTGAAATCTTGAAAATGGGACCAAAAAAACAAAAAAAACAAATGCTATTAAAATTAGCACAAAATAACACATAAAATTCTTTAATCAACTAGGAAAGTTGTATTTAACTTTGCTATAGTCAATTGAAAGGTTAGATTAGAGGCAAAAAGAAGTCTGAAGTGGACAAATTGTTTTTATGTTTAACCTTTGCATGGACATGTAAACGGGGAAAATATTCACTAGTAAAAAAAATATAGCTATGTTTGTGTCAAACGTAACTGAGCCAAACACCTTCAAAAGTATCAGAAGAACAGACAAACTCTCATTTGAATAAATACGTGTAGATTTATTTGAGAAGAGTGACATCAATTCTTATTGTTTTGAAATCACATATATGTTGGAAAGTCCTGTATAAAGTTTTTCTATGGAATGTGTATTTACGAGTTCATGTTCACTTAAGGTCAGATGAAGTGGATTGGTAAATTTTTGTTTTGTTCCCTGAAGGTGTTTACCCCGTCAAATCTTTCCTAAATTTCCTTAATTACATGCAAATGTATATGCTGAACTCAAATCAATAATTGTTTATTGAAGAAATCTACCTTTTTTTCTGTTATCGACCAGAAAAAATTGGACTATATCTCACCCCTTACCACCATTCTCGTATCTGATTCACTGCTGAATGACTTGATGCGTAGGATACTTATTTTGGCCTGTTTACTTCCTTTGAGCAAATACTCCAATTTGTTTGGGTTCAAAACTCAATTTCCACGTAGTAATTGCAAAAAGGAAGTAAATTGGTCAAAAACTCGGTAAACTACGCATGAAGTCATTCTACAGTGAATAACATTTTTTTGAAACGTGGTTACTGGGTGAGATAAACAGCGAAAAGAAGTTTGATATTTTTTGGTTGTAAACTTGAAAAAAGGTAGATTTCATCAATAAACAATTATCAATTTGAGTTCAGCACTTAAATTTGCACGGAAATAAGGAAGTTTTGGAAAGATTTGAAGAAGTAAAGGCCTTTGGGGAACAAAACAAAAATTTACCAGTGGATTTGTGACAAAAGGCAAAATGATGTTACTAATGTGTATGATGTCTTGGTTTGTCTTTCTTGTGTGAAGAAAAGACAAATCTGATGTCACTATGAGTGTATACAATTGTGGTAAGTGAAAAAGGTTTGTCCTGAGTGTTAAATGAAAGCAGATATGATGTCTTTTGTTCCTCTTCCTTTTTTGTTACCGACAAGTTAATCAGGAAAAGAAGGTATCAATTAGTACGCCATGAAAGAGAATAAGAAAATGCAGGTCACCTGGACTAGACATTTGGTTAGAGTATCCGTAGTTCTCTGGAGAGAAAGGCAACAATCCCACATATTTATACAACTGTGGAAGATAGATATAGATCAATTTTTAAGATTTTTTTTTCCTTTATCCTGATTGGCCAGTAAATAAGAGTTTGTATTCATTTTGTTTTTTCAGACATCAGCACATAATAAAATTTACTGAGCTGACTGTCTTTTGAAAAGAACTTTTCTAGTGGTGAATGCATAAATGTATGTCTTTTTTATTGGCTCATCAAAAATGTAGATATGTGCAAGCTTGGATTTTTTCTGCAATCAAATCTTATTAAAATTTGACACTGTTTTATTTCTTAACATTTTTTACTATGTCAAGGGATAGTGACTTCAAACCCATACTGTGTGATTCAGGGGAAAAGTATTATCAGTGTCCAGTTATGGTGTTAATCAGATAGATGAAAAAGACTCATTTTCTCTCTTTGTGAAAGAGTGTCAGGCATTTTTAGTGTCTTAAGGAAAGCGGAAAGAGCTAATCTATTCTTTATTTCTGTTTCTTATACAGACATAAGTCTATCTATATATTTATTTTGCTAACATAATGATTTAAGTACTTTCAACATATTCCAATTTTATTCATAATTATTTAGTTAACTTTAAATGTATATTTTTAATAACATATCATTTGGTCATGGCATCAAATACTAAGAAAAGAAAAAAAGACAGAAGAAAAAAGAAAATTCAATATTCTATGGACAGAAAAATATTTTGCAATCAAAACATGCAGTAATGCTATCTGCCTCATTTGTCATGATAAATTACTGTGTTACAAGGAATATAATATGAAGTGTCACTATGCTGTCAAGCACGAGTTGGAATATAATAAATGAAGAAAGAAAAAATAAAAATAGATGAAAATTAAGAAGCAGTTTACTTCTCAACAAAACAATCTGAAAAAAAATCTGTTGTTAAAACAGATACATGTAAAAAAAAAAAGTTAGCTATTTAATAGCTGAAATATTGTGTCAGAAGGAAAAGGCATTGATAGATGGTGAATTAATAAAAGAATGTATTGTAATTGCTTTTAATGAATATTGTTCTATAAAGTGAACTTGCTCAATGAAATGAGTCACACATATTTAACAATTTTTATAGGAAATTTATGGGTGTGGTTGTTGTTCTTGCTGAGGGTTTTTTTTTTGTTTTTTTTTTTTGTTCTTTCACTTGTAACACCCCAGATGGAGGTCTGAACAGTTTCTGCGGCAGCCTTTCTCCACGCTGTAATGTTGCTGGGGGTTGGTTGAAAAAGTCATAGTCTCAAGCTGGGGGCACAAGATAAACTATTTAAGGAACAAACTTCTACAACTTGGATGAGTTTATTCAATGCTTTATTTCCTTCAGAGTTAGTCTTGCAGTTGGGGGCAGGCAATGTGACACTCAGCTCTAACTCTAATGGAGATCAAATGCTAAACTGACTGACTCAGACGAACAAAGGTACTTAAATTTTGCTTCCTTTGATGCATAAACATCCCGCAGACATCCCGTCTGCACTCAGCCTCCAGGAATTTTTTTATCTTTTTATTTTAATAAGGCTTTTTTATAGCCCTGACACTTTACCTGTAACCAGGCATTTTTTTATTGCCTGGAGAAAGGGAAAACTCTATTATCTTTTCTTTATTTTCTTAATGTGTGGTCAAGATACAGTAAAGACAGTTTTTGACCTGGTCACCTAAAATCTATTTCCTAAACGTTTATCTTTTATCACATCAAATCACTTAGTCAAATATTTTATTGGAAGACTGGTAGGATTTAACAGTAATCTGATGCCCTTTTCCCTTCTGCAAATTTACTGATAAAAGAAAAAGCGTTTATTTATTTATTTTTTTCCTTTTCTTTTTCACTTGGTACTTTTGTTAAATGAAACACATGTTTTTAAACTATTTTTCTATTCTTAACCATTTTCTATTCTTAATCTATTATAATACATATTTTACAAATCCACCTTAATATATGCCTAGTTATTGTGTCACACACTTAAACACCCAATATATGTTGAATTGCTTTCATCACTGAAAACAAATAGCCAAAGGAAAAAGGAGGTGGAGACACTAAAGATACTTTTAGGACTGGCTTTATTCACAAGGGGGTGATGATCTTTTCCATGGAAAAAATCTTCCTGATCAAAAAGGTATGTCTTGTCCCAGCTAAAAATAGCTGAGATTCCTCGGTTTCTATTTAGTGCCAGGAAGCCTCATTTTTCTTGGACATGTGCAGATGGTCTTTCCTGTTAGTGGCCTCCTGGGAGATTATTATTCTTTTTTTTTTTTATTGTCTTTTTATTTCATTTATTTTTTTTATTTTAAGCCCCACAAATTGACAGTATTGTGAGTACATTGCAGCCCAAATTATCTAAATGTGTTTGGCCCCCACCACAAGAATTTGGTTTGGTGCCCCCACCACAAGAATTTACTTGTGCAACCAAACTAGCAACAAGGTCCCACCCATTTACAGTTAGATCAACCAAATGCAGCTGACAATTCTACTCCATCAGCTTCTTTTCTCACACTTCCCACCTGTGGAACTCCCTTCTATATACTTGCTTTCCTGATGGCTACAACCTCCAGGAATTTAAATGCAATGTCAATATCCATCTCTTATCCACTTGACTCTAGTTCTTTCTACATCACTCTGTATATATTGTTCTTCCATTCTCTCTACCTTCGCAAATGTCTTCACACCTGTGTTCCCATCCTTCTCTTGCCTTTTCTCTGACACCCCCTGTAATGGGTTCATCTTTCTCTTCACTCTCCTCCTGTCTAAACTTTTGCTCTTATATAGCCCTCTGTGCATCAGTAGTGATATCGACTTGCTTGGGATGAAACGATTAAAAAAAAAATTACAATTTAGCATTGGATAAAAGTACCAATCAAAGTGACACCACATAATTAGTTACTTTCTTCAGGCAAACTGATGTCAATTTTGAAAATGAAAAAATGTTGAACTTATATAAAGAACAACTGGCAGGGTCATACATGAGCACATTAATTTATCAATTGAAAAGTTCCCTATTGATAGAAATAAAATTCATTTGATTACAAGTGATGGTTCTCCTGAATTTATTGGTAAAAATAATGAATTTATTACTTTATGTAAAGAATCGGTTGCTCATGATATACCCAACTTCCATTGCTTGATCCATTATCAGCAATTATGTGCTCAAAAGTTAAACATGAATCTGTTAATAACAAGTATTGTGAAAGTTGTGAATTTTATCAGGTCTCAGGACTTGAACCACCGTGTTGTTCAAAAATACTTGGAAGCAGTTGACAGTGAATATGAAGACATCATTTATTTCTCTAAAGTCAAATGATTTGGTAAAGCAAAAATTTTGAAAAGATTTCAGTTACAAGAGTTTACACAAAGATATTTTATAAAATGAATAATGGTTGAATAATCTTTCCTTCTGAGAAGATATTACTGAAATGTTGTTTAAACTTAATTTGCATTCACAAGGAAAAGACTAATTATGTTGCTCAAAAAATGTATAATTTCTGAAAGAGTGGGTTTATACCCCCCCAAAAATATATATAAACCTAGCAGTTAAGAAAACAGGTATCTAAACTAACCAAAGTCGTTGATACCAGATGATTGCATTAAAAAAAACAGCTAATACCATATTGCGTTAAAAAAAATAGCTGATACCATATGATTTCAGGAAAAATAAATAGTTGATACCATATGATTAAGTAAGAAAAAAAAATGCAAGACTGTCTTGGCTTTAAATGAATCCTTATAAGCTATAAAACAACCAACTCTATATTCATATCTTATACAAACTATTGCCCGGTTCACACTCCACTCACGTCTATTGAACAGGTGAAGAGGCTCATCCCTTGTTCCCTGTTTGGAATGTGGTTTTCGGCTTTCTCTTTTCCAATCTTTTCACTCTTACATAGCCCCCTGCACATCAGTGGCATTACCGCCTTGCTCAGGGTGATATGATTAAAAAAAAAATGTGAATAATACGTTTTACTAAGAAATTACAACATTTGATAATACAATTGAAAGCTGGTGAAATTGTGCCTTTCCAAAGTTTATTAAAAAGAAAAGAAAAATTTACTGTGAACTTTGAAAAATATAGAAAATTATGTGAAGTTTTGTTAAAAGATTTTACAACCAGATTTTCTGACCTCATGAAAATAGAAACTGAATTAAAATTGTTTAGTGATCCATTTTCATTTAATTATGTGGAAGCACCAACAAAATGATAGTTAAAACTCATCACGCTTCAAAGCAGGGAATCTTTAAAAAAACTTACCATAGAGAAGTACATTCCTATCTTGAATTTTATAAAGAAGTTCGTTCTTTCAGTTTCTTTATGCTTTATTCTTTATTTAATTTCTATATCCTTATGTGTTTGTTTTTATCACTTTCATTATCAAACAATATCCAATAATTATTCCATTGTGATAATAAAAGATTTGCAAATAAAGATGAAATGTTGTAAGAACTTTGATACTCTAGTAATCAAAGCACTTTCTATCTATATTCATCTTAATAAATTGCTTTCTCAGCATTTTGAAATTCTGGTCAAACTCATTATAGTGAGTAATTAATGAACTGAGTATTTTGTTTCATAAAAGACTTCTTTTGTGTTCATATAATTATTTACTTAAATTCTGTTGTATCGCCAAGGTGGATACTATACACAGAGAAACTGTGCTGCAGTATTATTCAGCACAATATTCACTGCTAAACAAATATACACAGAACAGTACAATAATTACAATGACAGACAAGACAGAACTTACAACACAGAGAGGAGGGTTTAGATCACAATATTCACTGAAGTAATCAGTCCGAATATTACTCGAATGACATTCAAATATTATGTCTTGGATGCTACTATTCTTTACTTAGACAATTCCAGGCCATAAACCATTCTATCACTAAGAGTGCTGTAAGAGTGTTAGCCACTCTACAACAAATTCTTTGAAATTTCTTTTGTATATTATTTGTGGCAATTATTACAGGTGTTAGAGTAAATTCCTCCTTCAAGCTTTAGATATTATTTTGTTTATGGTATTAAGTCTTATTGTTTTAGGAATAATTGTAATTTTAGGTTGAACTTAGCTAAATTCCTTTCAATTATAGTTGTGACAGAGTTGTTGGGTAGAGCAATAAATTTTGATTTGTTGGGTTTCTGCAGAAGGTTGGGTTTCTCTTTTGAAATATTCTATAAGCTTTTTGTTTCACTTTGAATATGAAATAATTAGTTTATTGGAGGGGCTTAAAGGTATTTTCAATGCATTTCTCCTCATGTAAATATTGAGGGCTAGAAATTCTAAAGACTCTTAAATAGAATCCAATAATTATTCCATATTCTATTTTGTTGTTATGATGAGAATATAAATTTTTAGATAATTTTTATTAGTTGATTTGCAATGGACACCTTGTTTTAGGCTATTGTTACTACAGTGTAACATGATATCTAGGAAAGGCAATGTATTGCTTGTCTCCATTTCATAAGTAAATTCTGTTGTATGTTCTTTTCAATTGTAGCTGGGATAGATATTTTATTTCTCCAATCATTTTTAGGATGAAAAACAAACCATGATTGAAAAATAAGAAAGCAAACACTGTTTCCAGATATTTAGACATTTTATTTGAGACTTCACCTGGGTGGATAGGCAGGTGACTTATGACAACTTTTGCTATATCAATCTCATAGATCTGCTCTTCCCTTATCTATATACCCCAATGTGTGACCAGCAATATTAATTGGTGACATTGGAACTATCCAATGGACAAGTTCATCTTTGTCAAGAGGGAAGCAGAACTCTCTGGTTTCGTGCAAACTGTTAATATAGACCAGCACCTGATTACACTCTATTTTTTGTTAAACCACTTCTTTTATAGTGGGGTATCTGTTATATTGAAGTGTATGTGCATTGAAACAGATTAGTTTGATTTGGCCTTGTTAGTAGATAGCCCACTATAAGAGGGGCATAAAACAAGAAAATCAAATAGTATATAGAAACAACATTTTATATATATATATATATATATATATATATATATATATATATATATCAAGGTTTTTACAAATAAAAGTAATGTCTTTTGGTTGGTACAATTTTGTTAAAAATTTTCGTAGTAGTAAGCTGAAAGAGTATATGCGTATGTATGTATGTATGTATGAACGTTTGTTTGTTAGGAATGTCTTTTAAGTATTTGCTCAGTCTTTTGGGTACTGGTCAGTTATTAAGTAGATTGGTGAACAGTAAAGAAAAGATGAGAGAAAGAAAGAGAAGCAACAATAATACGATTGCTTGACGTTTGTCAAGGGACGTGTTAATTATGCTCATATTTTCTCTACTGCCACCGTCTTTTTGTCTCATTCTTTTATTTCATTTTCTGGGGCTTCAAACAGGTCATTTGGGAATTCACACCTGGATATAATTCTGGGCTTCTCATTGGATGATAAACAAATTTTGCGTTGGCTTGCAAAAAGGGTTCGTAAAAGGAATTTGATATTAACTTTTTTTTTTTAGAATTAAAGATTATTTGAATTTTTATGTTTCTGTTTTTTTTTTTTAAAAGATGTTTCCTAGTTTGCTATTTGCCAAAAAACATTTTACATCGAGGTGTGAAAGTTCATGAGTTTGTACATTCCAGAAATTTTTTTCCCCCCTAACAAAATCTGGGGCTTCAAACAGGTCATTTGGGAATTCACACCTGGATATAATTCTGGGCTTCTCATTGGATGATAAACAAATTTTGCGTTGGCTTGCAAAAAGGGTCCGTAAAAGGAATTTGATATTAACTTTTTTTTTTTTAGAATTAAAGATTATTTGAATTTTTGTTTCTTTTTTTTTTTTTTAAAAGATGTTTCCTAGTTTGCTATTTGCCAAAAAACATTTTACATCGAGGTGTGAAAGTTCATGAGTTTGTACATTCCAGAAATTTTTTTTTCCCCCCTAACAAAATCAATGATTCAGATTTGAATTTGAAATTTTTATTGTTTTGTTTCCCTCCAAAGTTGATACCATTTAGAGGACCAGACTTTAAATAAATCATCCACTAGCAATGAAACAGAACACTTGAGATCAAGATAAAATCTTACCTTCCTCTTTCCACATCAGCATTTCTGCCACCACCAAAAAATAGAATCAGAACTAGGATTGTTTATGTTCATTTCCAAACAATGCCCTCAGGAAAATATGATTCCATTTTTTTCCTGTGTTCCTCTTCATAGTCAGAGATTTTGACAAGGATTGGTTGACAGAGAGAAGTCAACAGGTGAGAACTTGGGAAAACCACTCTCCCATAAATACCTTACCTGCTAATAAAAAAGTATAAAAAAAAGTTGCTTTTCCCCAATTGTCCACCATTGTTAGAAATTTACAAAGTTTCTTGCATCGAAATCATAGATGATTTGGGTAACAAACATTTCCATTGAAATGAAATCTCAAAGTAAACTGACAAAAAAAATAGTTAATTATTATTGTTTTGTATTAGTCTCTTATTGTTTTAGATGTAGTTTTAACATATTTATGTTAAGCTAAGATAAATTATTGAAATCATAGATAACTTGGGTAACAGACATTTCTTTTGCAAATAAATTTCAAAGTAAATTGACAAAAAAATAGTTAATTATTTTTTTTGTATTGTCTCTTATTGTTTTACATGTAGTTTTATGTTAAGCTTAGAGAAATTTTTCAATTTTACTTGGGTAAATATGTATTTTGATTTGTTGGGTTTGTCAGGAAAGTCTGGTTTTCCATTTTAAAATATTTTATACTAGCAGTATAGCCTGGCGTTGCTCAGGTGTAATGAAAGCTTTAAAACTAATCCATGGTCCTGGAGCTAAGACTCTCTGGACGTTTGCACGAAAGACTAAAAAGCAATAGTTGTTTCCAGTTAAAGCGAAACCGTAGACTGAAAGAAAAATGAATGGATGTAAGTCAAATTTTGATTTCCTGGTATCGATATCAAATAAGTTTTTTCATCGTAAACTGAATTTCGAAGGCTAAATAAGTTCTCTGAGTAAATGGTATCATAACTGAGACTAAGAACTACAATTATACCCACTTAGAGCCAAACCTGAAGCAAAAACTAAAATAAAAGGGCTGAAAAAATACAGACATACAGCCAGATAGACACATACAAATATCTTGCCTTTTATATATATATATATATTATTGATTTTCTGCACTATTGTAAGAACTGCAACCTTGAAACTTCTGATTATTGTTTCTTATGTCTTTGTCTATGAGTGTATCAAATTTGATTAAAATTGGACCACTCCTTCTATAACCCAATTTTTTTCGATTATCGATATTTATCGGGGGTACCTCGACACAAAACCTAGCTAAGAACACTCGCAGATGCTTATAGTACAATTGTGTAAATTTTCAAGAAAATCGATTCAGCCGTTTAGGAGTCTATAAGTAATGGACACACACACACACACCCACACCCACACCCACACACACACACAAAGTTCCATTTATAAGTTTATATATGTAAGTGAATGAAACAAATTCACCTGGAATCCAAACTCAGGGAACTGAGTTCTCATTCTGAGCGATATCCATTGCATTACAATGCATATCTTGGGATTCAGTAGCCCCAGTTTAAGAGGTTTGAAAAAATTGGTCTTCAGTAAAATCTACATGGAAGCATTTTTCACCATTGATCTGAGAAAATGGTTGTAAGCAGCTGATATTTTAGATATTTCTGAATGCCATGCATGACATCCACATGAAAAAATTACTTAGGAACATGACTCAAGTTTTTATGCTAATATTGTGATTCTGTAGTGCCAGTTCAAGATATTAAAAAAAAAAAAGGTCTTTGGTAAGATCTACATTGAAGCCTTTTTTTACCATTAATCTGAGAAAGTGGTTGTAAGCAGCTGATATTTTAGATATTTCTGAATGTGTCTGGTGCCATGCATGACATCCACATGAAAAAATTACTTAGGAACATGACTCAAGTTTTTATGCTAATATTGTGATTCTGTAGTGCCAGTTCAAGATATTAAAAAAAAAATGGTCTTTGGTAAGATCTACATTGAAGCCTTTTTTTACCATTAATCTGAGAAAGTGGTTGTAAGCAGCTGATATTTTAGATATTTCTGAATGTGTCTGGTGCCATGCATGACATCCACATGAAAAAATTACTTAGGAACATGACTCAAGTTTTTATGCTAATATTGTGATTCTGTAGTGCCAGTTCAAGATATTAAAAAAAAAAATGGTCTTTGGTAAGATCTACATTGAAGCCTTTTTTTACCATTAATCTGAGAAAGTGGTTGTAAGTAGCTGATATTTTCATTATTTCTGAATGAGTCTGGTGCCATGTGTGATATCCACATGAAAGTTTCCAAGTGAAAAAGCTATTTAAGTTTTTATGTTAATATTTTGGTTTTGTATCCCCATGCAGTGTTGGGAAAAACTACTCTTAGCACAACTTATTCTATGTTTAATTTCTTTATCTCCTATTCTAAATTTGTTGTAACTGGTCTATACACTGACACTTTTGAATTGCTTATTATTGATTAATTCTATATCCTGTATAAATAATAAATACAGATGTCAAAATATATATTTTGTTTCACTTTGAATATGAAATAATTAGAGTACTGGATTAACAAACATTTCCTTGGAAATTAAATCTCTAAGTAGACTGACAAAAAATAAATTAACACATCATTCAATAATTCCCGGGTCTAACTAATGAAACAACAACTTTTAGGCAAAATTCAACTTTATTCATCAACATAGTCTCCTTCTAGGGTGATACACTGATTCCAACACTTTTCTGACAATTTGATGCAGTTTTTGTAGAAGGATTTGTCTTTGGCCTCAAAATACGCCTCAGTTTCCAATATCACTTCTTCATTGGAGCCAAATCGCTTTCCTTGGAGCTTTCTTTTATGGTCTGCAAACAGCCAGTAGTCACTGAGAACCACATCTGGAGAATAGGGTGGATGCGGAAGCAATTCAAAGCACAATTCATGTAGTTCTGCCATCGTTGCAATCGACTTGTGACATGGTGTATTGTCTTGGAGAAAGTTCACCTTTTTCTTCTTCATTTGTGGCTATTTTTTTTGCAATTTCTTCCTTCAAACATACCAATAATGCTATATAGTATTCACTATTGATAGTGTTTCTTTTTTTCAAGGTAATTGATGAACAAAATACCTTGCACATCCCAAAATACAGCGACTAAAACTGCTGCTGTCCATTCAGCTGACTGCCAATTTGACTCCGGCATGAAGTGGTGGATCCATATTTTATCCATTGTCATATATTTATGCAGAAACTCCTTCTCATTATGTTGAAACAGTTGCAAACAATGCTCTGAATCAATGATGTGTTGTTGTTTTTGATAAACTGTGAGCAAACGTGGCACCCACTTTGAACACAGCTTTCTCATTGACAAATGTTCATGCAAAATGATGAATACACTGCCTTCTGATATGCTTAACTCTTCTGCTATCTCATGCAACTTCAATTTATGATCGACTAAAGCGAGTTTATGGATTTTTTGGTGTTTTCTGGGACAACTACTGATTTTGGGCAACTTGAGCATTCAGCATCATTTCTGTCTGTATGACTGCATTTAAAGTCGGCATACCACCCCTTAACCATTGCTTCTGACAGAGCAGAGTCCGAATAACACTTATCAAACCATTGCTTTGCTTGAACAGTATTTTTCCGAAAAGAAAGCAATGCTTTATTAACACATAAAATTCAGATTTTTCCATTGTTTTGAAAATTTGCAACAATAGCTTCATTTAAATAACTGTAATTTGTAAACTAATAATCCGATTGGGTCCAAATTTTGTCACGTGCTATTTGAAGGTTTGTACTTCATAAAAATCACATGGATTTTTATTAGTTGCACCATCTCTATGTCAGGCCTGGGACTTATAAAGTGATGTATTACTTACAGGTACACCAATGATTTACCAGAATATCTGCTTCCAATACCATCGCTAAACCAACAGAAGTTTCATAATAGCAAAACTGATAATTCACCTCTGATTCATTAAAATTATACATCCTTCCTATCTCAACAATAACATCAGCTGTTAGAAACTTTTCACAACCACAGGCTATTCACAACACTACTTGTGACTACCCAGTGGATAAGTCTGGCAATCATAAGACATTAAAAAATTTGCTTGTAATTTTTATCCATATTAAAAGAAGTGTCAGAACAATTTTTTAAAAATATCATTTTGTTGTAGAGTGGCTGACATCCCTGCAGTACTCTCAATGATAGAATGGCCCATGGCCTGAAATGATCTATTTAAGTAAAGAAGTGTAGCATTCGAGACATAATGTTCGAGGGTCATTCGAGTAATGTTCGGACTGATTACTTCAGCAACTATCGTGATGTAATTTCCACCTCTCTGTGTTGTAAGTTTTGTCTTGTCCATCATTGTAACTATTGTACTGTTTTGTGTATATTCGTTTAGCATCGGATACTCTGCTGATTAATACCATACCACACTTTCTCTGTGTATCACATCCACCTCAGTGATACAACACATTTCATCCCAAGCAAGACTCTCAAGATATATAACTGGAGTACCAGATATGACAGCAATATACAATACCTGGTATTATAAATGGTATAAATGGTACATTTATAAATGTCTGAGAAAAAAAAAAAAAAAAAAAAAAAAGGAAGAAATTATGGAGCATTTATTGCATGTATATTTTTGTTTAATTTCTATTTTAAATTTAATTATTGTTTCTTCTTTTTCTTTATAGAATTGTTGGAGAATGTGTTGTCAGAAAAAAGCAGAGTACAACCTTTAAAGAGATTTTGGCTAGCATTTTCCCCTATTCTTATCCACTCGTATAAATGGTCTTCTCACTTACCCGACAGTTCGGTTTGTTAATATTGACTGTGCTTATGATGTGATAGTTAAATTATCTCCAAGAATAAGTGTTCAGAATAAAATTGTGGAATTAAAAGCATTTGCCATTACAACCAGATATAAATCTTTTTCATTATGTATAAATAATTTTTCTGCATTCTATAGGGTATCCATAAAATGTGTACAAACGTTGTTGATATAAAATTTAATAAACATTTAACTGCATTGTTCAATTTCTATATTGCAGTTTATTTATACCTCTTCATGTGTCAACAAACTATAGACACTTTATTAACAGGAATGCGACCTGGAATATAATGGCTTCCGTTCCATGTATGCTAATCTTTTTGCATCTATGTTTAAAAGAGACTTTATTAGCATTAATTTTATCTGAAATTTGTCTCTATTTTTATCTAGCCAATCTGTTTGCATCTATCCGTATGTGCAAAAGAGAGGTCTCCAAATTATATGGACACTTTATCAACAGAAATTTTATCTCAAATATAATTGTCTCTCTATCTAGCTAATCTGTTTACATCTATGTGTGTAAAAGAGAGGTGTCTCCAAATTATACGGACACTTTAATAAGAATTTTATCTGAAATATAATTGTTTTTCACTCTATGGCAGTCTGCTTGCATTTGACTGTTTTTGTTAAAGAGAGAGAGAGAGGTTATTTCCAATATGTACAGATGTTTTGTTTATTAATCACTACTCATATTACAATAAAACTTAATTAGACACTTTTATAATGAAGAACAAACGTTATAATAAATATCAAGTAAATATTGACTAAAATTAAAAAATGAATCATTATCATTATTTCACAAGTTAATATCATATAAAAAGATGTGAATATTTGTCCAAATAACTTGAGGAATTATAATCAACTTGTGTATTTAAATGTCTGTGTATATACAGAGTCCATAAAAAATGTATACACACTTTGTTAATATATCATTTAGTTAACATGAATGACACTGTTCTATCTCTATATTGTAGTTCTGCATGTCTGTTCATGTCTGTCTGAGAGAGTGTTCCCAAAATATATATTGTTTATTACCAGAAATTTATATTGTGTGTGAGAGAGAATGACCAAATGAGAAAGGGTGTCCCCAAAATGTATTGGCAGTAATCTATACTAGTACTTCCACTAATTTGTGATGACTAAGGTTTAAAATAATTTGTTTAAAAATGAGAAAGCTTTCTTAAGTTTTCATTTTGGCTTTAATTGAAAGCTAAAGGATTAAATTTACTATTTCCAGTAAGTAAAATACTCTGTTGTATTTCAAACAGAAATTATATTGATTGGAATTGATTTTTTTTTTTAAATTTTCTAAAATAGTTAATTAGCACCCCTTTTTTAGTTGTCTTTCATCAGAATGTAAGTCTCTTTATTAAAAAAATTTTCCCAAAAATAAAATTACTTTTCTGAAACTGTATTTAAAGAATGTAATTGATTTAAAGTATAATTAATCTGATTTGAAACAAATATTATTTACTTCAAGATTAAAATAATACATTTCTTTATTAAACAATCTTCCAAAAATAAAATTACTTTTCTGAAACTTTATTTGAGGAGTGTAACTGATTTAAAGTATAATTAATCTGATTTGAAACAAATATTATTTATTTCAAGTTTAAAATAATACAGAAATGCATTTTTAAACCAAATAGTAGCTGTGGTTTTAACTGACATAAAGCCTGTTTACATGTCTGCTGAGTAATGATAAGGTGATGACAGATTGATTGTTGTTCTATAGAGACTTTGTAAAACATAATTTAAGAAAATGATGTGAGCACCATTTTTTTTTATATAATTTTTTAAGTACTTTTAAAAATGTTGGAAAATATTCTCCATAATCTAATTGTAGGTATGTTGACTTTAGATTTACTATAGTCATCACCCTTATTTTCTGATAATGTTGTGTATGGTCACCCATACTTACAAGAATCAGAATGTTTATACACTAAAAAAGAAAAATTATTTTAAAAATCTTGGTGCATGATAATTTGTATTAAGTTTTTTGCTTAGTAAATATAGTTTTCACTTAATAACTATCACCTAATGCAATTTAAGTAATGCAGAAATTTAAAGATTTGAAACTTAATAAATTATTATGATTAAAATTAAAAAAAAATAATTAAAACAATTCTCGTAAAAATTCATTATTCATTGAAAAAAATTTTTTAAAGACATTAACATCCTTAATAAATCTTATTTATAAAAGCAATTAAAAGCTTTCCTAATTAAATAATGTCATAGTTTTATTGCACTCTTTATTTTATGATTCAGAGTAGATTTTCAAGAAATCAGTAGCTAAAAAAAAAAAGAAAGAAATTCATTATCCATATTGTTCAAGAAGTCCTACTTTTAAGTAATAAAAAACATTTTGCGATCAAAATTTAATTTTTTGAAATTTCATAAAATTAAGTGGGAGTGGGTAATAGATGTAAAACAAAATATATTTTTACCAGGATTTTCTATAAAAATTTTTTTTTAATAATTTCATTCATTTGTGAATTAGTTCTGAAAATTTCATTAAAATACAACAATTATTTGATTTTTGTAAGAATTTCTAAATCAAGGTGTTTTTTTACCAGAAAAAAAGCACTAAAATACTCTTAGTAATCTTTGGTCCACTGTTGACACACACAAACACACACACACAAAAAAAAAAAAAAGAGAGAAAAGGAAGAAAGAAAATGATTTAGACAAAATTTTGAATGTCCAATAAAGAATAAAAAAAAATTTAATGAAAAATACTTTGGCCTTTACTCTTAATAACAAACATTTCAGCAATAAATTTTTTTTTATTAAGTTTACGTCCTTTTTTCATCATGCTATACCGTTTTTTAAATGAATTAGTGGAGGTACCTACACTAATTTTACTTGAAACTTAAACATTTCTATCAGTAAATATTGTATGAAATTCTAAGTCCATAAGAATCATTGTCATTATTTCTAAATAAATTGAAGAATTGTAATCAACTTGTGCATTTTGGTACATGTGAATGATATAGGTTCCTTCTGGAATATTGTCACAATCAGGCACAGACCATATTTAGTAGTAGTAAACTTTAACAAAACCAATTTTATGGGCTATTTTTCCATTATTTTTTTTTTAAATCTTAAGTGAAATACACTGAAATTATTTCTTTTTCTTTCATTACAAATGAAAATTTTTAAAAGCCAAACAATATAACTCTTAAATAAAAGAGTTTTCTCATTTTATTTTTGAAATGACAAAGTTTTAATTTCAGAGGTAAAACAGAACATTTACTTGGAGAAAAAAAATATAAATCACAACAAACCCCTTAAAAAAAAAAAATATATAAAAAAAAATCCTTTCATTTTACTTTAAAAAGTGATCTACTTCTGAAATGGTTTTGTGCATGATGAGTGCTTAAATTTGTGATTAACATTCCAAAAGGAAGGCAGATGCACAAGCAAGCAAGCAACCAACCAACTCTCTCTCTCTCTCAAATCCATCCAATATTTTAATAGAATGATGAAAGCAGATTTATTGTAGAAAAATGTGATGAATTCATAAAATATTTAAAATAAAATCATTAAAGAAAAAAGATATAATGATGCATTATATGATTTAAAAATTGTTTTTATGAAAATTAAAAAAAAACTAACAAATGATTTTTTATCAATGAATAAATTTAAAAGATAAACTATTCTTCTGAAATCATTGTTTGAAACTATCAAATCATCAAGAAGGCTTAAATTCAGCTGCTAACTTTGTGGTGTACAAAAATAATTTAAAATTTGTGAATTTTCTTTATACATTCTTTGTACAGTTTACATTTTTAATACAAAATGCAAATAAACAAATTTATTCAAGAGCCAGAGAAATTAAATGTAAATTTTCAATCTATCGTCATCTCAAATTTTAATATATTTTCAAACTTTGTCAAACACATTCTACTGTTGTTCCTAAGTTAAAAAAATGACAACATTATTCAACTGTGAAAAATTTTAAAAAGAAATTACTAATAGTCTATTTAAATACTGAATAAATTCACTTCAATTTGCATTTTGTTTGATAGATATATTATCCAAAGATGTCTAAATGCATATTTTTTCTGTGAATAAAAAAATTATTTGTTTGTTCTCATTTGTTTTGTTTTTACTTTGTGGTATTGTTGTGATGTGGGGTCTGGAAAGATACAACACTAAACTCAACAGTCAGTTGGCATAGTCAGTCAGTTAAGTGCCATACGTGAAACACGCTTGGGCGATCATGTCGTTTTCGAGACATGACTGACTGGGCAGAAGATTATCCCGCAGTAGGTTGCCATTGCTTTCTGCGGTAGACTGGTTACCAACCAAGGCTATAGAACCCAATCTGTCCTGCTATTTAACCCATAACTGGAGGGAAGAGATGGATTAATACCTTCCCCAAGGGTATTTGCGTGTAAGTGAATAAATGAATTCAACTGGAATTCGAAATCGGCTCCCTGGTTTCTTGTTCTGAGCTGATATCCACTGTATCACAACGCACATTTTTGGCATAGTACTATTTAATATTTGGCAAGACAAGTCACTGGAATAGTATTATCTTCATTTGGCAATTACCCAGGATTACTTATCATGAATAGATCAGTCCATTCATGATAGTAAGGAAGGCAACTGGTGCTGACCGCAACACATAAAAACTCAAATAATCAAAAGTGTTTCTAACTGGTTATTTTTCATAAAAGGAGAATGAATTCCTAGTATGGAGTGTGTCACTTTCAAACAAGGTTAATAAGCTACATCATTAATACAGCAGTTTCAGATTCACCATTTTTCCTAATATGTGGCATTGGGTCATGCTAAACTAAAATAAATATCAATGAACTCTTCAAAATCCTAGCTTTTGTTTGAGCTTGTACCCTGATCCCTGGCCTCAGATACACAACTATTTCAACAAATGGTCTAAGCATTTTCTTTGACAAGCCAAACTCTTAAAAATTAAGATCAACAAAATACAAATGAAAAAAATAAAAGAATTTATTCTTAAATTGAATAGATACTCTCTGAGTGGACATAAGATTCTGTAGCACTTATCGTCGGTAACGGTAACGTTTGAAATGGAACCACAGCTGAAAAATGTTGTTCTGGAATTGACATCGGAAACCTCTTTTATATGAATATTCCCATTCACGGTTCACAATCTTGAAAGCAATATCCTTTAAAAAAAAAAAAAAGAAAAAAACTCAGTTAAATAACACAAGAGATTTACTGACAAGAAAATCAATAAAAATACACACAATTTGTGCCATATCTTTATGAAGAATAAAGATACATAGTAAAAAAAAAAAAAAAAAAAAGACTAAATATAAAAGTTCTTTTTCTTAATGATTAACCCATATCCTCCTGGCATCAGTTTAAATGGATACAATTTTATTTCATCTATTGTAATTGTTTTTCTTAAAATTTATATTTTCAAATGAACACTTGGAAATTTTCTAATATATTCCACTTTCTAAAATTATAGTGAATTATAAACTTGCTAAATCGGTGTAGTGAAGTACTGCTAAAGTGCCAGTCAGTTAAGTACCATATGTGATACACGCTTGAGCGATCATGTCTCGAAAGAGACATGACTGACTGGGCAGAACATTATCCTGCAGTAGGTTGCCATGACTTTCTGCGGTTGACTGGTTGCCAGCCAAGGCTATAGAACCCAATCTGTCCTATTATTTAACCCATAACTGGAGAGAAGAAATTAATTAATACTTTTCACAAGGGTATTTGTGAAAGGTATTAATCTGTCTCTTCCCTCTAGTTATGTCCAAAGTGTAGGCATCTTAAAAATGAAATCCTGGGTACATACATATCTGGACGAGTTTCTATTTTTGTCTCTCTCTTCCCCCTCTTTGGAAAAACCAAGTTCCATTCCCACCTCTGAGGTGAGTTTTTCTTCTTACTCTCCCTCCTTCTTTTCTTCCCCCCACCTCACTTCTTCCAGTTTTGGTGTATTTTGGGAGTAAATTTTTGGAATTTCTCAATCTGTGCCTGATAATACCTAATGGTGTTTATTCTCATTTAGTGAGTATATTTTTACTCTACTTTCTCCCAAATGTATTGAGCACTTTTCTGTTGTTTCATGCCTTTGGAAGCAGTAGTTTACTGTTTTCCATTGATATATTGTTATCTTTGCTCTCAATACTGATCAAGCACTTTCTGGTGTGTAATAATTTTATACTCCCACCCCCTTGTATTTTGTTTTTATATATATGGTGTATAGAGGCTATGTGCTGCCCAAAGTACAAGAATCCCCTCTCAGCCATGCCAACAAGATTCAAAGGAATAAAGGCATTACATTTGGAACTGGCATAAGTGCAGGTGTTGTCAGAAAGTTGTCAGTGTTGGCAGGTGAAATCAGGATTCTCCATCCTCTAGACAGAGCTCAACTGCCCATAAGGCAGTCCATCTACCCAAAAAACTATAAGACTGAGGAGGCTAAATTTGGTATCAGTTGAAAGAAAAATCTGTTTTTTTTTTTCCATAATAAAATCAAGTTGTAATATTCTGTTGTCAATGGTTTTCAAGATATATCAATTTAATTGCATAAACATCACATATCCAGATTTTGCAACAATTCAGACAAAACTTCAGGGATTTAACAATTGAAATCTCTTAAGGGATGATGGGGTTAAACAATAATCCTCTTTTATGACAGACTCCCAAACTGAAACATAAACATATATTAATTATTAACAAGCTTAGCTTTTTACAAGAACTTCTTATATTACCAATTCCCATCAACAAATTTGCAAGTTTCCCTAATTTCTAATGCATTTATCCAGGACCAATGTGTACTATGTCTATGGCTATATTGTGTTGAATACACCGGTTCCCGTCTGACCACCGAAGTTAAACAAAATCGAGCCTGGTCAGTACTTAAATGGGTGACCATTTGAGGATACCAGGTGCTGTAAATGTAAGGACCAAGAATGGTCCACCGGTCTTCCAGGTTTGGGGGTTGGGTGCAGGGCTAACAACCCTGCCTCGTAAAAAACAGTCTGTTACAGAAACAGCAACAAAAAGTTGCTGCTCTATGTACCATCTGGGTGTGATGAATAAATGATGATGATAATGTGTACTATCCCCAAACCCTCTGACCATGAGCCTGATTGGTGCTCCCAGGCAATGCTTTGTGACCCTTGCTATCTTAATATTTACTTTTTTTCTGCCTACTTTTATATACAATGAAAATTAAACTAAGCAGATGAAAAATTATTGGATTTTTACATCATTCTGAGGTGATTTTCTTTTTTGGTCTGAATCTGTGAATTTATTTTGCTCATGTTAAGCCTTGCAAAAGCACTACATAAAACATTACATAGAAGAAGCACTATCTTTTATCTATAATGTTGAATGTGTTAAAATTATTCAACTTTTTAACAAGAAAAATTTCAAGTTGATGTTAAACATTGCTGCAACACATTGTTGATTTAAAATGCAATGATATCTTATGACATGTCTGTGATTTGAGATATCATTTTTATTTTCATTTTATAATGTTGAATTGCTCACCTATATTGAGCATAATCCATTATTGTACATAATTAGGTTACAATAAAATTTGTATTTTATATGGATACTGCCTAATGAAAACTGAGATGTAGTAGAGTGGAGGGTCCTGTATCACAGATTTGAGGGGGTGCCAGTAGACCTTTGCATCATTCCTACATTTATCTTATAATTAACATTCTCTTGTCACTCCCAATTTAAAATAAATAAACGCTACAACTGCTATCTCAAAATTGTTTCACAAAATATTTGTTTCCATGTACACTTTAATTCAAGTGAACACAAATACAGAAAGCATGTTAACGTCAAACTTCCTGCTTGTCAAGCCTCTAAAATAGAATCGGCACACCCATCTAGTCATTAGTGTTCAAAGTTGGCTTTTTCCATGGCAAGTACTGAATACTGCCTATTTCTCAAGTGTCTTTGACCAGAATTAGGATGTCAGGTGATGGTTGCTAGAAACCAACTTCATATTTGCTCATTAGATTCTTAATTTGCAGTCATTTATTGTTTTATCAGATGTTTATACATAAAAAGCAAGCAACCAAGCCTAGTATGGAATATTACTACTGTAGTGCGGTTAACTGCTCTTCATCCAATGTCCTTGAAAAAGACTAAGCTATGCATAAGGAATACTATTTATAATACTAAGCATAATCCCATGGGTGAAGGAAGACTGTGTAAGTCCAGATACAAAGAATATGTCTACTTTGAAAATCAGCATTTGAAATCATGACTTTACCAGCATTAGAAACTCAAATATGAGTATCCACTAAAAATAACATCTTTATATATATATATATATATATATATATATATATATATATATATAGGAATAGAGAAAATATGTTTTTGGAAAAAGACCCTGGGGTACTTTTTGACCAACACTTCATTGGAGGGTACTGCTGACAACACAAAAATTAACAAGAATATAATAAATCATTATATTTTATGAGGAGATACTGGACAGAAAAAGCTTCTCATAAAATGCAATATAATGATTTATTATATTCCCATTAACTATTGTGTTGCCAATGGTACTCTCCGATGAAGTGTTGGTCAAAAGGTTCCTCAGTGTTTGTTTTTTCAAAAACATTTTCGCTATCCATAAGTGTCTACAAATTCTGTGCAGTCAAGACCTCATTCAAACACACCAACACACACACACACACATATATATATATATATATATATATATATATATATGTTTTTTTTTTCTAAACATATACTGTTAAATACAAGAGACAATGAATGTCTATTATGTTTAATCATGAGCCGTTCTAAACATCATATTTTGGCTTTAATTTCAGTTGAAAATAAAGACAGAAATTCTCCAACATTTGGATAATTTTTTATTAAGTTGGTTCTAAGCTTTCGGCTCACATGAGCCATCTTCAGAGAGGTTATAAGGACGGTAACACTAAAACATCCACCATCAGCGACGATTTTATCTTGTGTTGACATAAAACTCCACTAAGCAATGGCAACAGTTACCAAAAATAGCAAACGCAGTTCGCAAATTTGCAATGCAGTTCTATGACGTCACACCGTGTGGTAGCTCAAAATGACAACAGAACCATATATTCAAATACAATGTAATGTGTTATGACCAGATTTAAACGTTATTTTATTAAGTGTGGGTTGTTTGGATTTCATGTAGATGGCCTCCAATATCTGAAGGTTCTTTTTACTGTGTGTATGAGTGAGGATTATTGTATTGTTGACTAAAATCTGTCTGATATTATGTTTTTCTGAGAAATGTTGTTTCTGATCAGAAAGGTGACAGGTAAGTCTACGGGAGAGTGTAGTTGTAGTAAAACCAATACATGTAGTGGGTTTATTATTAGTACCAGAGATATTGTATCATACAGTAAAAAGAACCTTCTGATATTGGAGGCCATCTACATTAAATCCAAACAACCCACACTTAATAAAATAATGTTCAAATCTGGTTATAACACATTACATTGCATTTGAATATATGGTTCTGTTGTCATTTCGAGCTATCACGTGGTGTGACGTCATAGAACCACATTGCAAATTTGTGAACTGTGTTTGCTATTTTTGGTAACTGTTGCCATTGCTTAGCAGAGTTTTATGTAAACACAAGATAAAATCGTCGCTGATGGTAGATGTTTTAGTGTTACCGTCCTTATAACCTCTCTGAAGATGGCTCATGTGAGTCGAAAGCTTAGAACCAACTTAATAAAAAATTATCCAAATGTTGGAAAATTTCTGTCTTTATTTTCAACTGAAATTAAAGCCAAAATATGATGTTTAGAACGGCTCATGATTAAACATGATACACATTCATTGTCTCTTGTATTTAACAGTATATGTTTAGAAAATTATTTGCTGCTTCAATACACTATATATCTATATATGTATATATATAGTGCAAATTTTTTATATTAGGTGCACAAGCCAGTAGACTTATACATGCTATTTAAATAAAAAATCAAAATAAAAAAATTAACAGGAATTCTATTTCAAACACAGGTATCTATTAAAAATAATGTTTGAGGCAATATATATGTATATAGCTGGCTGCTTGTTTCCATGAATGCCTGTCAGAGTATTCAGCTAATCCCTGTTGCAGACTCCTGGTGAGGCACATTTGTGATTCTTCAGTAACCATCAACAGCTTCTGAACAGTTTTAGCTATCCTTTTTCCATCAAAAGGCTTGGGTCAGCCTATGGTTTAGTTACAGGTACTTCCCAGTAGATATATAAATGTCTTCTTTCTTTTTTTTTTTTTTGAAGATCAACATAAAAATTTACAAAGAAAACAAACAGTTCACTATGAAGGTATAAGAAGCCATTCTTACCTCATATGGAGGACCAGCATGAAACCTCAAGAGAGCAAAATCTTTGTTGTCAACACAAGGAATCTGCGATGAAATGGAAAAAAAATATTTATTAAGCTTTGTCATACACTAATCAGTTTACAACATTAAAAACTGAATATATTAAGTATTTAGAGTGGAAATGTGTGTGTGTGTGTATGCATACATGCACTTATTCCACGTGTCAGTCAGTTAGTTAAGTGCCATACGTGATACACCCATTGGGTGATTATGTCTCGAAAGAGACATGACTGACTGGGCAGAAGATTTTCTTGCAGTAGGTTGCCATTACTTTCTGTGGTTGACTGGTTGCCAACCAAGGTTACAGAACTCAATCTGTCCTGCTGTTTAACCCATAGATTGAGGGAGAAGAGACAGATTAATACCTTTGCCAAGGGTATTTGCTCATAAGCAAATGCAATGAATTCAACTGGAATTTAAACTCAGCTCTACGATTCCTCATTCTACACTGATAACCAATGGACCACAACACACTTCCTATTCCACTTGACTTTGCTAAAAAAAAAAAAAACATGTTGCTAGGGAACACTTCTATAAAAAAGCATTTTTCTCTTTACAGCTTTTGGCTATAAGATGTAGTTACATATGGGGGGGGGTGTCCATTTTTTTTAAGTTCCACATTTGCTGGTGTTAATTTTGACATGTTGCTAAGGAAGACAGATAGAAATTCTGACTTACCAGTGTGTATTCTGGTGTATCTGCTTTGTCAATTAAGTCTGGATAGAAAATCTAAAAAAGACAAAGAAAAATAAAGACACAAAGAAAAGAAAAAACATTTAAAATATCATTTATAAAATAAAATTTTAAGATATAATTAAAAAATTAAAATTTTAAATAAAAAGTAAATTAAAATAATAAAACCAAATTAAAATTAAATAAAATAAAATAAATATATATCTTAGAATGAAGGCAAAGAAAATAAAATATAAACTTAATATATTTATATTTTTATTTGAAAAAATTGTTTTTAAAGATAAAAATGTTCCATTTTTATTTGACAACACACATTTTTTTTTGAAAGAATTGATATTTTTTTATGAGAATAGATTAGACTATCATTAATGGTGAATAGTAGAAAACTAAAAGAAATGATCCAATTGTGATTTGTACAATTTGCACAACATTAATATCAATTCATCTTAGGTCATAATATTAGAGCATCCATTGAGGACCAAACTGGTGAATGGTCTACAATACAAACTTGTTAACCATTGCTATGGTAGACATCCTTAAGTCATAGTGTTAATAAAGAGATAAACTATGCTTAACTTACTATGGCACCAGCTCACAATACTAGAGCAAGTAGTGAAGATCAAAGTCATTAGACAACAATAAGTCATTATATTCAACAAGATTTGGATTGTAGTTCATTTAATAAAGGAAACAAAGTCTACACTATATACATTATTCAAATTATTGTCATCATCTTTGTTGCCATCTGTACAATGTTTCAGCCATTGTACGCATTGGCCTTCTTCAGGTGCTAGGAATTTCGAAATGAACCCTTTATTATAATCACTGGGGTATATCATTCGCATTCCTTAACTCATGACTATCAAAAGAGGCTTCATGCAAGGAATGAGAATAATATATCCCAGTGATTGTAATAAAAGGTTTGATTCAAAATTCCTAGCAGAAGGCCAGAGTGTACAACAGTCAAAATGTCGTACACATGGCAACAAAGATGGAGACAATAGTCCAAATAATATAAATAGTGTAAATAATACCTCATTTCTCAGAAATATGAAACAAAGTCTGTTTTGTAACTGAAATGAAAGAGAAACATCGTCAGTCAATTCTTACATTAAATTTGTATCCCTGCACAATTTTAGGAGGTGGGTTGTCAATATCATAATGGGTTTGGTTATATTTATTCCATTCAAAGCCCTGAAAATAAATAAAAAAATATTATCAGTTCAGACTCAAAGAAAGACATTGGATTCCATCTACAACATTTCTTTATCACAGGAAATGAAAACCCATTTTGAAAGGGCAAAATGGAGTTTGACTCTACTGACAAAAAAAAAAAATGCCTTTTTTCCGTATTTTAGATTTTAGAGAAAGAAAAAAAAAGGAAATTGTTCACAAACCAGCTCTGTACTAAACAGATATTGACTCAGCTTATCTTAGCCTGGTACAAGGCCACAAGAGATATTGCACTCCACAAAGATCAAACCCACTAAACTAATGAACATTTGAGTGAGATTAGCTTGCTATCATTCTTTGCTAAATGTCTTATCAATTGTGGAGCAACCAGTAAAGATCAAATTCCTTACAATTGTAATGATCAGTGAGAGAATTTGGTCACTATCATTACAATAATAATCATCAATAAGAATATTTGGTCACCTTGACATAAGGTAATGATTAGTAAGACTAGTTTGGTTGACCAATACTACTAAACTGTGAGCTTGATCCTAACCAGGTACTCAATAACTGCGATTTTGTGCCAAAACTAAACTGGGTTAGTTTTTTTTTTTTTTATAATCGTTTCACCCCACCCAAGCAAGGCAGTACTGCCAATGATATGCAGGAGGTTACAGTGAGAGGAGAGGGGATAGAAAAAAAAAAGAAAAGAGAACAAGTTACGAGGAAGGTCAAAAAAAGAATATTGAGAAAGACAGAAATCAAGAAGATAAAAGATGGCAATTGATGTTACACTTAAACTTTTGGAGATTGTCAGTCAGTTAAGTGCCATACGTGAAACACGCTTGGGCGATCATGTCTTGAAAGAGACATGACTGACTATCCAACAGATTATCCAACAGTAGGTTGCCATTGCTTTCTGCGGTAGACTGGTTGCCAGCCAAGGCTATAGAACTCAATCTGTCCTGTTATTTAACCATAACTGGAAGGAAGAGACAGATTAATACCTTTCCTAAGGGTATTTGCGCGTAAGGAAATTCGAACTCGGCTCCCTGATTTCTTGTTCCGAGCCGATATCTACTGTACCACAACACATTCTTGGAGATTGTAACCATCAGGAAAGCTAGTAAATAGAAGGGAGTTCCACAGGTGGGAAGCGTGAGAAAAAAAACTGCTAGAGTAGAAGTGGCGGTTACATTTGACTATTTTGATTTTTGCCTAGTTGCCAATCTAGTAGCATGAGTAAATTTATACGGTAGAAACACCAGGGAAAGAAGCTTGTCAGAGCAAAAGCAGTGAAAATATTTGTAAAAAAGACAGAGGGAAGCCATGTCCTGTTGTTGAGAAAGTGACTGAAGTCAAGTTGCCAAATCAGAACCAATTACATTGCAGATCCTTCCTTGTTTGCTAACTACTGATCCCCAACAAAATTCTGCAGGATTTCTTAGTCTGACACAAGGCCTCAAATATGGAACACTGAATATGGATTGGACTCACTACAGTAATAATGGTTTTACAAAATTAGTTTGCTAACCACTGCTCCATAGCTAGCCACCTAAAAGCTGATAACGAATAATATAAATTACTTTGGCGGTAAATATTTTGATATTTTAATGGTGAGTTTAGCAGAATTAGGAAACAGTGTTTATAACAACATCAATAATCTTGATTAATGATTACGATGATAATGATTGTAAAATTATAAAGCTACCATTCGTCCATGTGTTGAATACAGTTGCCATATCTGATCGAGTGCTCCTGCTATTCATCTTGAGGTTCTCAACAAAATTCCAAGGAAGGATCTGTAATATAATCGATCCTGACTTCAGTAACTTTCTCACCAGTGTGATGTGGCTTCCTTCTGTCTTTTCTACAAGTATTTTCATGGAAACTGCTCTGACGAGCCTTTAACACCTGGTACCTCGGCCATGTGTATTTACTTGTGATACTAGATTAGCATCAAGTTCCCACCCTTTTACGATAGAAATAATTAAATGTAACTGCCTCTTCTACACTAATAGTTTCTTTTCTTGCACTTTCCATTTGTGAAACTCATTTCCATTTGCTTGCTTCAACTGCCATTTTTTATCTACTTGATTCCCATCCATCTCTTATCTTTGATATCCACTGTACACGAGCCCCTGCACACAAGTGGCATTTCTGCCTTGCTTGGGATGAATGATTTATAAAAAAAAAAATGCACTTCTGGTCCCACTAAAAAATGGTGGGAGCAAAATAGATTGA
Organism: Ascarosepion bandense; assembly: GCA_037127315.1. Lineage (NCBI taxonomy): Eukaryota > Metazoa > Mollusca > Cephalopoda > Sepiida > Sepiidae > Ascarosepion > Ascarosepion bandense. The sequence goes on along the minus strand of JBBBDQ010000993.1, from coordinate 3,142,673 downwards.
GTGACAGCTTGAATAAAGTTGTAGAGTTTACCATGTCTCATATCGTCTTTGTGTTGCTTCAACTTTTCTGTGGCCAGTCTCATAGTTTATCTTTCCAACCTGAGCCTAGTGAAACACATGGTATGTAATGTAAGGAATACACAAAAGGTTTTAATAGAATTTGAGGATAAAACATTTTACATTAAGAGAAAAAAGATACAGCCAGAATGAAACTATCTTGATGACTATCTTTTTAAGAAAGGTTTCAAATTCCAGACATCTTTCACATGAAAAGCTAAAAAGTGCTTAACATCAAATAGATTATTTTTGAGACATAAATTCATTTGAAAAAGGATAAACAGTAAGAATAGTTGATTAGCAATATTCAATTTTTTAATGTTCTTGTCTGAATTTCTTAGATGAAGCATTTTTTTTTTTAATCATATCACCCCGAGCAAGGCGGTAACGCCACTGATGTGCTACGTAAGAGTGAAAACATTGGAAAAGAGAAAGCCGGAGATCACATCCTAAACAGGGAACAAGGGATGAGCCTCTACACCTGTTCAATAGACGTGGGTGGAGTGTCAAACCGGGCCTATCTACTCTAATTGAAAAAAATAACTTATTATTTGATTACTAGTTTTACTCTTAATTATTATTGCATTTTAGATTAAGCATTTTCAAGATCTTCTATTTTATTATTAGTTTGCCCATGCAATAAAAACTGACAGCATATTTTTTTAAGTCTTTACAATATATGAGCATTTAAATATATTTTTCTAATTATTTTTGTTGCATTTTGCTCTTTCATAGATTTGTTTTTTTCACCTTCCTGGCTTTGCAAGCCTTTATGGACAGCAGATAGAGAACAATCTGCAGGGATTTGAATATAAAACTTAATTCAAAATTAGTAGAAGGTTATCAACAAGGTACCTGTTACCTGAACAAGGCCAAAGTGTACAGAATCCGAAATGTTGTGACGATAACAACTAAGATTAAGACGCTATTCTGAGCAAATCAGTGAATAATCTTAAAACAATCCACCATTGTCATAACAAAGATATTGCCATCTAGCCTTACCAGTTTTAGGGTGATAAATCTAGTAATGTAAAATATTAAAAGCATTACACAGACAAAAGAAAGAAAAAAAAAACACTTTTTTTGTTGTTTTTTTAAACACTAAATTTCCCACAAGGCCCTAGAACCACTCCAAGTAGAAAGTTATAGCTAAAAATGGTCACCCTGACATAAGGTAATGATTAGTGGAACTAGTTTGGTTGACCAATAATACTAAACTGTGATTAGTGAAACTAAGTTTGGTTGATCAATACTACTAAACAGTGAGTTCAATCCTCACTGTGAAGTGTGTGAAATGAATAAAAGAGGTGTTAAAGTGTAAAGGTCATAAGGCGGAAAGATAACAACTGATTCATAACTTCATATCAGATAAATTATTTTCAAAGATAATCAAATTTGGATTGATAAACCATAAAAAAAGTGAGTCAAATGTAGTTGGGATCATCAAGTCAATGTGAATGATCCTTTCCTTAGTTGCATAGTATATGCTTCATCAGTGCTACATTAGTAAGAATAGCCAATAAACAATCAAACATTTTTTTAAATATTCAATTTTCCAATGTTTTTAAGTTGTCAGAATTTCTTAGATGAAGTATTTTCACTATTATTATTTCATTAGTATTATCACTGCATTTTAAATGAAGCACTGCCACAATCATTTTATTACTAATTTGTTCATACCATAAAGGCAGGATTAGAATAACAATAAGCTTTCAATACTGTATAAGTGGGAAGACAAGTTTCACCCCAATTATTATTATTGCCTTTTTCCTTTTTTTTTTTTTCAATTATTGCTTTTATGAATAACCCAGCCAATGGAAAACTTCAATTTATTATTTTGTGCTAACAATTACTCCTCTTGAACAAAATAATCAAAAAAACTCAACAATTGAAAATAAGCTGGCAAAACATGACAGACAGTGAAAGATAACATTGGTACTTACTGTATGTACTCTATTGAAAAATCGTGGCTTGCGAGGTCTGTACTTGTCTGACCAAAGGAAAGCTTGTTGATCAAGAGCAACTTCCACACTAAACTGAGCCTCGTCATCTCCCATACCTTCACGGGCCTTCTTTTCAAATTCTGTCTCGCCATCCAACTGAAAAGAATAAAAGTCATGGACAAAACTCTTTAATCACAATTACTGATGCAATATTGGATACAAAAGACAAGAACTGAACAGAAATTAAAGCATTTTACATCAAAAACACAAAAGAAACAAATCCTTGAAAATATTGACTTAGCATCATTTGTCTCAAGACAAAGTGCAGTTGTAGGGTTGCTGCACAGCTGAGTACCTAACCAGCTCCCTCCACATACTTGGGTTCGAAGAAGTATTCGTTCATGTATAGCATGTTTTGGGCAAGTAGAACTGGTGGAGACCATCCATCTCCAGGTCAAATCACACCCGTCTTTCAATTTGAAGGCTTGATCATGGGATTCCATTGGGAACACACTGCCCTAGCTGCTGACTTTCCTCTAGGAAGCCTTCTACCAAGTCATATCATCACTATACTAATAGCATACATAACTATTGAGCCTAATCTAACCAGATGGCCAGTGACCTTACCAGAGAGTTCATCTGCCCTTTAACAGATCTGTTTTTAATCCTGTTGGATTAAAACTGACCTCCTTACCAGAAAAAAAAAATACCTGGTGGAAGAACTGGTATATTTAAAAGGTCACATTAATGGTACAACTCGTGTAGACTGAACTTGCTAAACTTGTGCAAGATTTGTTATGATTATGATGATAATGAATGTAAGCATTTCTAGTCTCACAAAAGAATACTGGGAGCAAAATGGATTGAGTAGAAACCAAAGCTATACAGTGAAAATTTAAACAAATTTACATAAGATTTTTAAATTTAAACAATTTTGAAAAGTAAGAGAAAAACAATTTGAGAAATGCAATAAAAAGCAACAGAAGAATAAAAACTAGTCAAAAATGAAAAATTTTTACTGTTTGAAATCCTAAGCTAAAGTTTTGTTATTCATGAATTATTCAAATTTGTATTGACACTTTTGTTGTTTTAATCACAAATATTTTTGCTGATGCATTTCCAGCCTTCATCAAATATATGTGGCATGTAACAAGATCCAAATGGAAAAGGTTCCACACTTGTTCAAAACTGTGAACTGTTTTAATTTGAGAAAATCAGTACCCCATTTTCTATCACACACAAAACAGGATGAAAAGAGATCTGTTTAAATAGTACTAGATGTGACACGAGTGAGTGAGGCTGGAGATTGCTTTAATTGAAAGATGAGGATACTAGCCTGGCTAATTAATGAAACCATACTGAACATTGAACGGTATTGAGGTATATTTAGGTATGAAGAATCAGATGGTACCAGTGAAAGTTGCCAGTATCTTATGATAATTTTTTTTACAGTACTAGTAATAATAATGTGATTTGAGTAAATAATATTTTTATGAAGATGGGCTAAGTGACTTTTTGAGGTCAAATTATAGCCTATGATGGTGGTCATTGGGGGACAAAATTAACCTATGAGAAGCTTCAGCTTCTCATATAATACACAGGGTGATTTTTTTGTGAAAAAGTGTTTTTTTCTATATCATCAATTATGATACAGGAATGTGTTAAAATGTTTTCATAATTGAAATGGGTTTGAAATATCTTTGTTGGGGTGCTCTCCACCTTTTTCAACAGTAATGGACTGTTCTAAGCACTACATAAAGTAGTTGTGATGATACCTCGGGGAGGACCTCGGAAGTCAGTCAAGGAAGTAAGCCGAGTGAACAAGTCAGTCGGATATTTCTGGTATTGGACCGGAAGTGTTCTATTTGTCAATCTCTTACGTCTCTACGACAATACGTTCTGTATTCTACTAAACCACATTTTTTGTAAATACTTCTCTTCCTGGTAACACACCTACTTTATACTATTATGTTGTTTGTATTTATTTCACAATATTTCTGTACATGCAACATAACAATCTTAAAACTTGGATCAATGTGTCAAGCAGCTGTGAACTACAGAAGAAAGAGACATAACTGAAAACAAATATTGATCCTGGTAAAACACAAACATGGGAAATATAATAGTAAAATTGTAGGAAATTATGTCCATCATATGAAGGGAGAAAAAAAGAACAACTGGTGAAGAGGTGGGGATGTTTTATGTTCAACTGTATTTGCTTTTTATATACAGTAATGTTTACAGCTCTTGCTAAAGTGCTTTTGTAATTTTTTTGTTATAACTTTGCTTTAAATATCACATGTTTAAATATGCTAAAAATGTTTTATCTGAATAAATAATTTTTCTCTGCATTTAATATATCTATGCATCTTTCTAACCATCAAATATGGTATAGATTAAATTAATTAAATGCCTTGTTGTGTGAAAATAAAATCATTTTAAACATGCAATAAAAGCTATAATTTCTCATCAATTTCATATAAAAAAGAAACAATCTCCATGGATCCATTGAAAGATGAATGTATTAGTTACTTCCAAATGAACAAATACAAATATATTTCAGATGTGTATTGTAGTGTATTGGATATTATCTCAGAATGAGAAATCAGAGAGCCAAGTTTGAATTCCAGTCAGGTTTGTTATAGGCATTATACACGCACAAATAACCTTGAGAAAAGTATTAATCCATCTCTTCACTCTCCAGCTATGAGTTGAATAGTAAGACAGATTGGCTCATATAGCTTTGGTTGGCAACCACTCTAGTGCAAAAAAAAAAATGTCAGTCTACTATGTTTTGCTTAATCAGAGTCATGATTGCCCAAGTCTGTATTACATATGGAACTGACCAACAATAATTTTTTTGGAATTGTGTAGTAAATATAAACAACATTGACATACCCTCACTCTGCCAGTGGTGCGAACTTGTTCTCGTGCCAGTTCCAATTTCTTCATATCATCCACAGGATCGTAGACAATGGCATCAATCTCCAATTCTTCTACCCTCAACATCCGTGGAGAATAATTGCCAGTTACGTACTCATCCTGGCATTGGAGAGCCAAATCTTCTTCAGTGAAAACAGGTTCATTGCTATCAAATACAAAAACATCACATTCACATCAAAGACTTAAAGACACAAGTAAAAACATTTATTTACTGACTTTAGAGTCATTGCATAAAACAGAATTTATTGATTTGAAAAAAAAAATGTCATTTAAAATCGGATTCTTAAAACTTTTAAAAAAATTTTTTCCTATATAGAAAGCAAAAAAAAAAAAAAGATGAAAGCAAAACAAAAATCAAAGTTGATATGAATCACTTGAGAGAATAAAGAGAGCAAGAAAATTTAAGGTTGCCAAATTAACAATTTTGATTTTATTTGGCTGACTTTCTAAGTTTAGTTAATAAAAATGTACATTTAATTTTTATCATTTGTTAAAATTTTGGTTGCATCTACATTTAACTTAGTCTATTTGAATATTTTTTCAGATAAAGAAAGTCATACAACTATTTTATTTTTACAGCATTTTAAAGTAACTTAATATGGAGATCATCGGCATGTAAGAATGATTTGCACTTAAACAATCTTGTAATTTTTTCTGAGTAGTTTGTTAGCAACATTTCCAGCAAGTGTTTCTTTTTAATTCCTGTCTGCACGGTTTTTTAACTTTGAAAATGTATTGAGCAGTGATATACATTCTGCAGTTAAGCAACTCTTGTTACCAGCTTCTGGTGATGAACAAGTTTTCTTGTCTTATGGACTGGTGCATCCAAATTAAAAAACCATCTTGGTATAGATAAAGCAGTAAAACTGGTTTTTCTATTTAGATTCATGAATACAAACAGTGTTCATGTTGAATTTTAAAACTTGTTAATGGTTAAAGTTTTATTTTATAGCAAAAAAACAAAATATTGACCTGATTAATAAATATTTGATTCAATATGTTTAACACTTTTCATCATTCATGAAATTATGTGAAAACTAGAAACCAAAAAATGGTGTTTTATTTCTAAATCTTTTACTTTAAATAAAGTTTTTTCTGAAATTGATATAAATCATTGATTTTTTTTAATCAGTTGATTGAAATTGTGATTTAAATTCATCTCATTTAAATTGAACAACATTGCACAAAGTTATCAACATATGCTCCTTATGTTACATAAAAAGTGATGTCAAGTATATTTTTGTATAATTTTTATGTTTTATATTTAGTTGACATATGAAAGCAGAATAAAGTTTTTTTTCTTTTAAATTTCAAAATTTTTCACTACTGCTGCATCCCTTTATCAGTGTTTGATATTGACTTTTTTTTGGTTTTTTGTTTTTTTTAACTTGGCTAAATGTCAAATCCAGTGGACATTAATGACCTCAGTTATATTCTTGCATAGATACACTTATTAGCACATTAATAAGACAAAGTGTAAAAAGTTGGTATTATCTGATTGGAATGAGAAACAGACCTACATGAAGAAAAAATGGCGGGAAAGAGGCAATGAAAAGGGTGGGAAAGAGGCAACAAAAAATCTTTATCTGGTGATGTGACCAAAGGATTAGCGTTCTCACACTGGGGTCACTAATGGCTGCTAAATTTGAAATTTAGTGCAGTTAAAATGAAATACTATTCAATATCAAAAACCAATAAAGGTTGCAGGAGCAGACAAAAATTTTGTAAGTTTGAAAAAGAATTCTGCTATTTGAAATAGATAAATTGAAAGTTGAACAACAAGTATTAACACAAATTATTATTTGCCTTTTGTAACAGAATGCTCTGAGTAAATTCAGTTTGAAAACATGAATTGAAAATGGGTATTTCTGATAGATAAATCTAACAATCTCTAAGAGTGTTAGCTACAAATATCATGGTTATTATTACCAAACTTACTTTTCTTCTTCCTCTTCATCATCTTCCATCTCATCCTCTTCTCTGGGGGTCTTTGCTGATTCTCCTGTATCCTGTGTGCGGTCAGAACATGTAGCCTCAACATAAGGACTTTTCTCCCTTTTTACCCTGTCTTGGCTATGATCATTCAGGTGAGATGAAGTACGGCCCATGCTCCTTGAAGGCATCTCATTAGAACCCAAAATGGGGAACAAAGGTGCTGATTCAATACCTTGCTGTCAGAAAATTTAAAAATAACACAAATTATATAATTACACAAAAAAGTTTCACTATAGTTGCAATAACTAAACAAGAATGAATTGTCTTCCAAAAACCAGAGGAAATTTTTTCTAATTAAAATATATTTTGTCTACTTTGAATATTCAATTTCTCTTTAGAATTAAGCACAATATATGATGTTGTTTATTTTCTTTTGGGAAATAGAATTTTATTCTGAAATTTTTAATTGTGATTTAGGCAATTATAAAAATACAGTTGGTTACTCATATATAAACAATTTGCTAAACAAAGAAATTTAATAATGAACAGTTTTCTGAAAAAAAAAAAAAAAAAAAAAAAAAAAAAAAAAAACAAAAAAAAAAAAAAAAACTAAATTTGTCCAAGCTGAAAACTGAACAATGAACTACAAGTAGACTGTGTATGCATATAAGTGACTGAGAGTGTCTTAAAAGTCAATACAGTCTCCATATTGGACTCATTTAGGGTCATAAGCTGTGAATAAAATTTGCAAGTTTTCATGCTTGGCTTCAGTCACTTCCCCACCACCATAATGTAGCTTCCTCATGACTTTTCTATAAATACTTTTATGGTAATTGTTCTGATGAAGTTTCCTCTTTGGTACCTAGACTCATGAATTTAAGCACAATACTAGGATGTGCATTGTGGTACAGTGGATATCGACTCGAAATGACAAATCAGGGAGCTGAGTTCAAATTCCAGTTAAATTCCTAGCATTCACTTATGCACAAATACCCTTGGGAAAGGTATTAATCCATCTCTTCCCTCCAGTTATGGGTTAAATAATAGGACTGATTGGGTTCTATAGCCTTCGCTGGCAACCGGTCTACCGCAAAAAGCAATGGCAACCTACTGTAGAATAATTTTCTGCCCAGTCAGTCATGTCTTTTTTGAGACATGATCACCCAAAGCGTGTATCACATATGGCACTTAACTGACTGACTAGACAGGCAGCAAAATCTCATCATTTTATAGTCAAAATAGCTCAATGTAAACATAAGTTCTCTATGCTAATAGTTTCTTCTATGACACTTTTTGCTTGTGAAACTCTTCGGGCTTCCTGTTTCCTAGTCAGCTTTGATCTTCAAAAATTTAAATGCAATGTCAACTATCATGTCTTCTTAATTCTTGTTCTTTTACTGTTCTCTATCCTTAATAGTGTTGTTATCTCATATTCTCTCATATTTTTTTACTTTGATTTCAATTCAACTCTTGGAATAACCGTAAGAAAGGTTTTTAAAATTTAGTAATTCCTCTTTTAGTCTTCTTAATTATTGCTCTTTTATTTATTGTCTTCATTCTTTCTTTTAGTATATTTATATTTTTCTCATATTTGTTAACACTCAGTAACCCCTCCCCTTGCGTCTTAGTGGCTTTATTGCTTTGCTTGGGGCGAAATGATTAAAAATGTTATATTGAAAATAATTTTTTCATAATATTTGTTTTTAGTAAAAAACCTAACCATGCATCCATAGAAACAATCAAACCTGAAAGTGGAACAAGTGTTAATAAATTGAATAATGAACTTATTTTTCTGTTTAAATTTCTTGGATGCAGGGTATTGTCCTCATCTTTGTTGTTGTTATTACAACCTTTCAGGCATTGCACTCTCTGACTTAGGTGCACCTGTAGATAGACAAGTGTATAAGTGGTTAAGAGTGTCCTCAAAGCCAATTCAGTCTTCATATTGCACTCAGTGTCATAAGCTGTGAACTAAATCTGCAAGTTTTCATGTGTTATAGTGAAAATAATTTTTCATATTTTTCTTCTGGTAAAATCCAAACCATGGATTGACAGAAACAATTGCCATTTCTATCTTCTTGAACCCAATTCATTTTTTATCCTTTCTTCAATACCAATAATTCCTAAACATGGAAGTGGAACAAGTGTTAGAAAATTTAGTGTTAAGTATGAAATGCTAAAATCGACAATGTGCATCATACTGAAAAACAAGGAGGAAAGTGTTCAGGTGACTAAGTAAATCACATGACACTTTTATTGAAGAGAAATTGTTACTGATAATATACTGTAAATGAATTGATAATACCAATATATTACAAGTGAATTGATAATACCAAAATACTGTAAATGAATTAATAATACCAATATACTGTAAATGAATTGATAATACCAATATAAGTGAATTGATAATACCAATATATTATAAGTGAATTGATAATACCAATATATTATAAGTGAATTGATAATATCAATATACTGTAAATGAATTGATAATACCAATATACTGTAAATGAATTGATAATACCAATATACTGTAAATGAATTGATAATACCAATATATACTGTAAGTGAATTGATAACACCAATATACTATATGAATTGATAATACCAATATACTGTAAATGAATTGATAATAATAGCAATATACTATAAGTGAATTGATAATAGCAATATACTGTAAATGAATTGATAATACCAATATAAGTGAATTGATAATACCAATATATTATAAGTGAATTGATAATACCAATATATTATAAGTGAATTGATAATACCAATATATTATAAGTGAATTGATAATACCAATATATTATAAGTGAATTGATAATACCAATATATTATAAGTGAATTGATAATACCAAAGCAAAAAAGCCTATTTGATAACCTTAGAGCTAATGCTGCTAATGGAAGTGATATTACACTGCCAGATAAATGCAGAAATAAATGGATGCAAGAAATTGCTTCGGCTTATTTCTGTATTTTTAATTTTTCCTTTTTTTTTTTACATATATATTTATGAGTTCAAGATCAAATGCAGATAACATTCTCAGCGGACCTCAAGTGGAATGACTATATTGAATCCATAGCTAAATCTGCTGCTAAGAAGGTCGGCTTAGTGTGCAGGGCCAGGATGTTTTTCCAGTCTGAATCCATCCTGCACATCTATAAATCTACCATCTGCCCGTGTATTGAATGCTGCTGCCACATCTGGCCGGGTGCTCCTGCTATTCACCTTGGGGTTCTTGACAAAATCCAATGGACAATCTGTAATGTGATCGATACCGACTTGGCAGCTTGGCTGCAGTCGCTCTCTCACCGACGTGATGTGGCTTCCCTGTGCCTCTTCTACAAATACTTTCATGGCTTCTGCTCCACTGAACTTAACTCACTGGTGCCCACTATGTATGAATTTACATGAGCTACTAGACTAGCAACTAGGTCCCACCCTTTTAAAGTGAAACCAATAACATTTAACTGCAATTTCTACTCTAACAGCTTCTTTTCTTACACTTCCCACCTGTGGAATTCTCTTCCATATACTTGCTTCCCTGACAGCTACGATCTCCAGGAATTTAAATGTAAGGTCAATAGACATCTCCTAACTCACTAACTCGCATTCCATTCTCTCAAGCTCTTTTCTCCATCCACTCCACCCCCATTTCACTGGTATTCTCATCCGTCTATTACCTTTCTCCTGACATTCTCTATAAATAACCTCTCTTTCTCATCACTTTCCCCTATGTAACCCCCTGCGCAACAGTGACAGTAAAATGCCTTGCTTGGGGTGAAATGATTAAAAAAAAAAAAAAAGATCAAATATGGATCTGAATCTGACAGGATGATAAGATAAAGAACAAATGGGAAATGTATATCAATCTCAAATGTTTCACTTTTATTCAAGCTTCGTCAGAGATTGAGTGAAAACAGACAAAAATAAAATTGGCATTTTCAGTTTTGTTCGGGTCAATTCTCATTAGTCAGTCATGTATCCCATGTATTAAAGCCATAAATGATTCTATATAGTAGACATATTTTTAATTTCCAAATATGGCTTGTACATCATGGCTACATTCAAAATTGATGTTAACCAAACCCTTTATTACAATCACTGGGTATATGATCTCCATTCCTAGTGTAGAGCCTCTTCTAGTAGTCAGGAGTTATCTCCCTCTAACCCTGCAAGTTACTTATTCACCACTGCAGTAGCCTGGTATTGAACTCAAGCTTTTTGGGTCAAGTCACAAGGAACTAACCAACGTCTATATCCTTAAGAACACATGGCCCAGGGTTTTGTTTAAAATTCCTAGCACCTGAAGAAGGCCGGAGCGTACAACGGCCAAAACGTTGTACAAATGGCAACAAAGACGAGAGCAATAGTCCGAATAATGTATATACTGTTGGTTTTTTAGTTTTTTTTTCTCAATATTTTTTTTAGGGTTTATATTATTTTTAGATATTTCTTTCAATTGTCAGATGCATATGTTATATGTGTTTTTGACAAGTATCCAAGTAGGTAAGTTTTCAAGCAGGTTGAAAATGGTCAGAGTTGTTAGGTCAGACATTTTGATAAGTGCATTGTGGTATGACAAATAGAATTATTCATGAATTTATTAATTTTTATGTCTTTTACTAAAATTAACCCAACACAAGGTCTAAGAGCCACTCAAGATAGGGAGTTACCAAATGCAGTGTGTAATATAAATGTAAGAAGATTCAAAAAGTAAATGAAGATAATGAGGATAAGGAGAATGGATAACAAGTAACCCTTGACTTAAAAAAGTTAAGATTGTAGTGTTCAAGAAAGCATCCACGCAGGAGTCTGTTCCACAAAGTAGCGGTTCTTGGAAAAAAGCTATCTGAATGGTACTTCCTCTTTACAATTAAAATATAGGGGAAACACGAGTGATTCAACTCTGTGGACATAACATAGTAAGTACCAGTTATAACGGTGGAACTAATGAATAGAACTCATCTAAGCCTTTGCCATGGAAATAATGATAGAGTAAAAATAGTCTTTTGCTGTTGTGTCTGTGTAAATGAGGGTGCAGAGCAGAAGATTAGTCATCCCTTCATGATCAATTTCTTTTGTACACCTTATTAACCCTTTGCAGGTTATTTAAAGTCAGAAAATAATTTTAGATTGTAAGATTTTTTTTTTGAGGGTGAGGGGATGGATAATAATGGTTTAATGTTTTACTAATTAACCCATAGCTTGGGAGAGAAGAGGTAGTTCTTACTAATCCAAAGGATATCTGTGCATCAGTGACATAAATTGGAACTCCGTTCTCCAATTAACAATTCTAAGCCATTATCCATTACACCATCCACACATCTAAGCTTACAGTACCTGGTATTTCTAATCTCTGACAGTCACCCATTGATGTTGCTTAAGTTTGAATGTGATGTCATCATAAGCCTCATTTTCTTCAAGGCTCTGTAAATGATTTTAAAATTTATCAAGGCTAAAAAGTGAAGATTGGGAAATTCTATCCTAGATATAGTAATGATACTTCATTTTTTGATCTGATTCTCTACATTGTGTGTGTGTGATATATATATATATATATATATATATATAGAATATATATATATGGGATTGCTTCCCATATATATATATATATATATATGGGAAGCAATCCTTCTGTTATCCTCATTTTATTGAATATGAAAGACAAGGAATATTTTGTAATGTATTCAATTTTTCATGTGTTCTTGCAATTTTTATTTTATTAAGACTAAAAGTGTGGGATCATCATCACTGTGGATAGTTTCTACACACTTTTCAGTCAGTTAAGTGCCATACGTGATACACACTTGGGCGATCATATCTTGAAAGAGACATGACTGACTGGGCATATGCTTATCCTGCAGTAGGTTTTAATCCTCATAAAAGAAAAATTTTAAGAATCCTAGAAAAACTTATATATATATATATATATATATATATATCTCTTAAAACTTTATTTTTATATGAATGTGCGTTGTGGTACAGAGGATATCGGTGCAGAAAGAAAAATCAGGGAGCAAAGTTCAAATTCCAAATGAATTCCTTGCATTCACATATGTGCAAATACCCCTGGGAAAGATATTAATTCGTCTCTTCCCTCTAAACAGTTTGAGTTCTAAAACGTTGGCTGGCAACCAGTCTACCATAGAAAGTAATGGCAACCTACTGCGAGATAATCTTCTGTCCAGTCAGTCATGTCTCTTTTGAGACATGATCCCCCAAGCGTGTCTCACGTATGGCATTTAACTGACTGCTCGATATATATCTTAAAAATATCATATATATGTATGTTATTTTTTAGTGGATACCAATGTTTGAAATAAACTCTGTTTTTTATTTTAAACTATATTATACTCTATCAGCCTGTGCACTCACACTGAAGAAATCTTAAAGAAAATGTGCACTCTGGCAGGGTTTGAACCAGCACTCCCTTTTATATATGTGTATGTGTGTATGTGTATTTTTTCATTGATGCATATTTCATTAAATAATATAGACAAGTTTTGTCTATTTTATGTATACCGCACCATAGCTCATGATGTTACACATGACCAAGCGAGAGTGAAAACAAGAAATATTAAGTATGGGAAGCCATTAAAATAAGCCAATGGCTTCTGTTATTAATTAAATACATATAATTAATATAAGAAGCCATATATGACTGCCTCCTTTAGATTAAAAACATCAAGAATTCACCTTCCTGACAAACTGTCCATGGTGAAATGATCAGAAATAGTTAATATTTCCCATACTTAATATTTATTGTTTTCACTCTCATGTGGTCATGCGTGACGTCATGAACTGTTGTGCGATATTTCCTTCCAGCATCTTGTATGTATAAGTTTGTCGTTGCTGGGAAATTTTCCATGTAAACAGAAACAGACTGTCCTTATTGTTTGTCCGTGAATTGTTTATATTATAATGTAATTGACATCTTTGAAAATGGCTTATGTAAGCCGAAAGCTTAGATTGGATTATAAAATAAATTATGTATCAATATTGTGATTTTCTTTCTTCATTTAATGATAATGCTATTAAGCTTATCAGACAATATGAAAAAAATTTACATAAAATAGACAAAACTTGTCTATATTATTTAATGAATTTATATATATATATATATATATATATATATATATATATATACATACATACACACATATACACACACACACTATATATATATGATAGAAAGAGTGAGACAGAAATGGATAGATATCTTATGTTCATTTCTAGAAACTCCAGAGTAGTTAATTCTATCTTCTGAAAATAAATCAATTTAAATTTCGCACAGAGCTTATTACATCAGTTTTGATTTACATGTTAAAATTGTTGTCAAACAGGCAAGAAAAATAACTATATGCTAATTTTATCATTCTCCTAAAGTGTACATAAATAGATCAGAAAAAGAGTTTGTGTGTTAAACATGATCTGAACTCATCATTACCTCTTGTTTTAGCTTGAACAGTTTCTGCCGTAAAACTTCTTGGTGACGCTCTCTTAAACGTGTCCTGGCAATATGAGCATTCAGCTGTGACAACAATGACTCCCAATAGCCTGTTAAACAAGAAAAAGAGAAAAAGATTTTCAGTTATTTTTCCTCTTATGCAAAATTTCTTAATTACAAATGTGTTGTATTAATCAAATCCTGAAAATGTTTGACAATGAAAATTATCAGCACTTGTTCTCATTTAAATCAAAAACAATATACATTTTTCACTTGAAAATGGTACAACCATCACAAAGGACTTATTTAAATTGCAAAATTAACTGAGCTAAAAGAATTAGCTTAAATTTATTGTACAGATTTCTGATGGGCGTGTAGCCAAGTGGTTAGAATGTTTGCTTTCTGACAATGAGACCTGAGTTTGAATCTCACCATGGACAGTTTGTCAGGAAGGTGACCTTGATGTTATTGATCTGAAGGAGGTAGTCATATATAGCACCTTTGAAAAGTGCCTAAAATCCATACCACAGGTTGACCGAAGCCTTGCGAGTGAAATTGGGTAGACATAATCTTTTGGGAGCCATCAATGGTAGTACTAGCCCAAAGTTACAAGTCATCATGACTGAGGGTTTGAGTGTCTTGGCCTTATTTAGACTGTTAATCACACTAAATAAGGCACACTCTCCCAGAAACTGTAACTAATATAGTTGCAGTATAAACCACAGATGGGCTCTGTGAGTGTTGCACACAAAAATGTGCCTAAGCAGGCATCTACAATGGGGATTAGTTAGCTATCCTGGTAGATGGGCATCCTCAGATAAGAGTGGCTGTTCCATTTGGATCGTCAATGCAATAAAATAAAGAAAAAAATAAGGATCAATGAGAAAGTTTAACATTCAAGTGTTTATCAAATGATAATTATGTTGCATTTTTTAATTGAAATTTTGGAAATGCTCACCAAATCCCGAAATAAAAATAATAACAAAATATTTACAGCCATAGAGAAACATACCAGAAGTCCTGCATATAAATTAATTTTTTTTCTTGAAATTAAAAGAATGTTCTACAACAAATTTGGCCTATGAATTTGCTTCAGTCATCTTGTTCATTTATCGGAAGATGTATAAAAAATTATAATTACTTTATATATATAAATTCCATTTGTAGGAGTATTTGTAACATGTAACATCTCTTAGCTCCAATTGGCATGCCTTCCAGTAGGGTTCTGGCTGAATAATGATCTCTCTCTCTCTCACACACACACACACAAAGAGTGTTCATAGTCTTCTGTGGTGAAAATAGTTGAGGCACCTTCAACAAAAAATTACATAGAATCCTTTTTAGTAGAGCAGCCTCCTTATGAGGAAGCCACATCCAATGCGGCCCACTGAACAGAAAAGATTCCCCATGCCTCG
This sequence comes from Ascarosepion bandense, assembly GCA_037127315.1. Lineage (NCBI taxonomy): Eukaryota > Metazoa > Mollusca > Cephalopoda > Sepiida > Sepiidae > Ascarosepion > Ascarosepion bandense. The sequence goes on along the minus strand of JBBBDQ010000993.1, from coordinate 3,126,926 downwards.
TATAAATGAAATAATGGCCTATATAGCAGCTGAAATAGTTGCATATTTCTATCAGAAAGCAAAAGACAAGATTTCAAATGCCAATTTTATGCCTCTCCACTTTGAACATTGGTGCAGCACAATATCATTTGACCTTGTGCCTGTCCAAAACAAATCATTAGTGTTAACAGAGATGCTTATCATACCATATAAAAATAAAGAAGCTTTTTTTGAAGACCAATTCACTTGCATTTCAATTATGATCTTTACTAAGCACCCTATACATTGAATCATTATGAGACTTCAGCAAAAAAAGAGGACTAAATTTACTTACCAACATCAACACCTTCACCACCTTGAAGTTTCTTTTTCATTTGCTCTTGAAGCAGAAGTAATTGGTTGGTGGTTTTGCCTTTGAAAATATTGGATACTTCACTACTCACAGATTGGTTGATTCCTTCACGACGGTCACCAGCATAATCTAAAACCAAAACACAAAAAGATGTTATAATAGAACATCCTTTATATTATGAACTGATATATATAAACTAGATAAATAGCAAAAATAAATAAAAATAGGGTGTCTATTTTAAATGTGAAGTGCCCACTATAAAAATATTTGAAGCAATAAAAATGTCAGAAAAATAAACCTATTAATTCTTTCAGATGTATCAAGAGCATGAACATGGAGGCTTACAATCTGACACTGGGAACATGAAAGTGAGATGTAGTCATAGATTAATTAATCATATATGAACATTTTTATATGCCATTCAGATGTATCAAGGGCATTAACATGGCAGCTTACAATCTGATACTGGAAACATAGAAGTGAGATGTAGTCATAGATTAATCTAAACTTATTTATAAATGGAACTTTGTCTGTGAGTGTGTGTGTCCATTATCTATAGACTCCAAAACAGCTGAATCGATTTTCTTGAAAATTTACACAGTTTTACTATAAGCGTCTGCGAGTGTTCTTAGCTAGATTTTGTGTCAAGGTACCCGCAATAAATATCGAAAATCAATAATCAAAAAAAATCCAGTCATAGAAGGAGTGGTCTGATTTTAATCAAATTTGATACACTCATAGACAAAGACATAAGAAACAATATTCAGAAGTTTCAAGGTTGCAGTTCTATCCTTGCATGACTTGTTTGACTCCGATTTTAAATTGATACCCCGATATCCTACCGGGTCTGATCGAAATCAGTTTTTCAGCCCTTTTATTTTAGTTTTTGCATCGGGTTTGGTTCTAAGTAGGTATAATTGTAGTTCTTAGTCTCAGCCATGATACCATTTACTCAGAGGACTTATTTAGCCTTCAAAATTCAGTTTACGACGAAAAAAACTTATTTGATATCGATATCAGGAAATCAAAACTTGACTTACATACATTCATTTTTCTTTCAGTCTACGGTTTCGCTTTAACTGGAAACAACTATTGCTTTTTAGTCTTTCGTGCCAACGTCCAAAGAGTCTGAGCTCCAGGACCATGGATTATTTTTAAAGCTTTCATTACACCCAAGCAACACCGGGCTATACTGCTAGTTAATCATATATGAACATTTTTATATGCCATTCATGTGTATCAAGGGCATTAACATGGCAGCTTACAATCTGACACTGGAAACATAGAAGTGAGATGTACTTATAGCACTGACAACAACAGTATCTATTGATATTTAGCTTCTTGAAAATGGCCAGGTTCTTGTCAAAAGGTTAGGAATGAACTGGAAGGAACATTTTACTCATAAAGATAGTTGAGCTGGATCACCAGTGATGACCCTCAGTAAGTTCATAGGAGTCATTACAGAGCAGATCTAGGTGGCAAAGGCTATGATCAGATGCGCAATGTGAGATGAGGCGAATTCAGTTCATGTCCCAAGAGAACTATATGAACCAATCAAAGTATGAAAGTACTGGTTCTTCTCTGAGGAGAACTTCAACAAGGGCCAAAAGATAAACAGGAGGAATGACAGATGACTCTACAGTCTCCAGAGAGATACTCACAGTGATGTACACATTGTATATAAAGAGTCCTGGGAGTTGTAAGCAAGAAGAGCCATTTTGTGTCACACCTTCCAACAGAGCCTGAAGGTCAATGCCAATGACTACATCAAAGTTGTAATCTATCTCTGAATTAGGGAAGGCCATTATGTTCCCGTAGGACTGCTCCCTCCCATATGGATCACAAGACATAGAATTTTTACATTTTATCATGTCACTCTAAAGACAAGGTCTCCAATCTCTACCGATTTAAATTCCCTGGACATCTACATCTGAGACATAATCAACAGGGAGTCCTATCCCATAATACCTTGTTGAGGGTTACCATTATAGATGTGATTGTTATATGATATCTGTCCTCCTAAATGGCAGTAAATGCTGGAAAATCTCAAAGATGAAAAAGAAAGTAACAGAAATATGGTTTTACAGAAGGATGCTGAGGATACCATGGACTGAATATGTGAGCAATGAGAAAATTCTAGAGAAAATGGTAACAAAAACTTATACTTAACATCAGGAAGAGACAGTTGAAATTTCTAAGGCACATAATGAGAAAAGAGAGGTTGGAAAATCTGATACTCACAGGACAAATTGAAGGCAAGAGGGTCAAAGTAAACAACACAAAACATACTTAGTGAGTTTCAGTAAACAAATGGTGGAAAGTACAAGAAATTGTGAAGAGCTATGATTGCCGCCATTCTGAGGGGACACAACACAAAGAAGAACCAGCATGAACATAATCCACCTGATCCAAGTATGCAATCACCACTTCTTTCTTCTTCTTTTATGTGCTATGTCTCTTCAAGACATAGGTGGTCGTGGTCCTCCACATCTTCCCGTCTCTTGCAGCTCATAATATATTTTATCTTGTTATTTCTTCCAAACCCTGTTCTTCTATCCATTTGCTCAAGCCCATCAAGTATGCCAGGGACTGTTTTCCCCATCTCTTTCCCTCTATCTACCCTATGAGTATCAGATTTCCCAAGCCTGCCTTCCTTATTATGTATCTCAGAAACTTCATCTGTCTTCCTGATGTTAAGTATAAGTTTGCCTTTTGTTTCCATTCTGTCCAAAACCTTGTCATTGATTCCATATTTGATCTATGGTATTCTCAGTATCCTTCTGCAGAACCACATTTCTTTTACTTGAGTCTCTTAATTATCTTTGAGGAGGTTGTGCAGCAACAAGACCATATTGAGACCACCCTCAAAGTTGATGACAGTTTTAGTGAATAAGCTTTTTAGTTTTTTCTAAATTGGAGATATATATATATATATATATATATATATATATATATATATGTCATTTGCATACAGCCCTGTTTTGCTGCATCACAGTTCATCAGTACAGTTAGACATCCGATTACTTCCAGCCAAAACTGAAATTCAACCAATTTGACATCAGTCAGATATTTTACTCCTAAGCTATCAGCACACGGCCGAGAAAGGTAGCTTTTAGCATGTTATATACACAATGTAAACAAATGCCAATATATAATTGAACGCTCTGGGCTACTGAAATTAAGCCCTGATGAGTGAAGACACCATAAATGTGCCTTCACAAAATTTCAAAGTCAGCGTGACTCTGCTCAGTTAAGCAACAAATTTCTCTACATTAATCATATATATATATATATATATATATATATATATATATATATATATAAACTTATTTATAAATGGAACTTTGTGTCTGTGTGTGTGTCCATTAACTATAGACTTCGAAACGGCTGAACCGATTTTCTTGAAAATTTACACAGTTGTACTATAAGCGTCTGCGAGTGTTCTTAGCTAGGTTTTGTGCCGAGGTACCCCCAATAAATATCGAAAATAAAAAAAAACGTGTTATAGAAGGAGTAGTCCAATTTTAATCAAATTTGATACACTCATGGACAAAGACATAAGAAACGATATTAAGAAGTTTCAAGGTTGCAGTTCTTACAATAGTGCAGGAAATCGATAATATATATAAAAGGCAAGATGTTTGTATGTGTGTCTGTTTATCTAACTGTATATCTGTACTTTTTTCAGCCCTTTTATTTTAGTTTTTGCTTCGGGTTTGGCTCTAAGTAGGTATAATTGTAGTTCTTAGTCTCAGCCATGATACCATTTATGCAGAGGATTTATTTTGCCTTTCAAAATTCAGTTTACGATGAAAAAAAACTTATTTGATATCGATACCAGGAAATCAAAATTTGACTTTTTTTTTTTTTTTTAATCATATCACCCCAAGCAAGGCAGTAACACCACTGATGTGCAGGGGGCTATGTAAGAGTGAAAAGATTGGAAAAGAGAAAACTGGAAACCACATCCTAAGCAGGGAACAAGGGATGAGCCTCTTCACCTGTTTAATAGACGTGGGTGGAGTGCGAACCAGGCGATAGTTTAGTCTATCTACTCCAATTGGGGGAAAAAAAAAAAAGAAAAGGAGTGAAAAGATTGGAAAAGAGAAAGCTGGAAACTACATCCTAAACAGGGAACAAGGGATGAGCCTCTTCACCTGTTCAATAGACGTGGGTGGAGTGTGAACCGGGTGATAGTTTAGCCTATCTACTCCAATTGCAGGTTGGTGAGGCTATCTAGCCCATAGTTGGTTGATTTGAATGTAGTGTTGTCCTTCTCTTAGACCAGTTACCACCTAGTATATAGAAGCCGGTTTGTCTCCCATAGCTGGCGGTGGGGGGGGGGATTCCCACCTTTCCTAAGGGTGTTTTCACATAAGTAAACATAACAAACATGACTGGAATTTGGACTCGACTCTGATTCTTTAATCTGAGCCTCTGTCCATTACTCCACAGTACCACCAACTGGACACAGCACGTCTAGTAAATATGAATCTGCAGGCAACCATAAATAGACCATTTCTGTCTGAATTTTTGGGGGATAAAATATTATTTACATTAAGACTATTGTCCTGAACTTTGTTGTTATCACAATATTTCGGCCCTTATGCTCTCCAGCCTTCCTCAGGTATATCTTGATCTGAGTAACCTACAAGGAATTCTTAAACACGAGCAGTAGAACAAGAACAGTCTATCTCTGTAGATTAAATAAAGGATTCAGTTAGGTCAGATATAAGGAAAGTTGGGGGACACAACAGCCGAAACATAAAAATAACAAAAATGAGGACAATAGCCTGAATATAAGTAATGTAAATAATGATAACTTCCTAGCCCCAAAATTAAGACAAAAATTGGTCGTTTATGGTTGCCTGGGGTAATATATAAATAAAAATCATTTACTAAGTGTAGCTTGTTCAGTTCTTGCTAGTGTGACATGGGGCAAGATTAAGTTCAACTTAGTGAATAATTGGTATATTTTAAAATTCAATCAGGGCAAGAAGTTTATTTTAAATTGTCCCCTTTAATTCATCCCCTCCCACCACCACCATCTTTTTTTCCCACCCTCTCTACAACCTCAAAAATGCACTTTTTGACAGGATTTATCATATCTATTTCGATAAAAGAAATTTAATATTTTGTAACTCTAAAGATGTGAAAACCGGTTGTGGGTTAGTGTTATCTATTCATTTTTTTTTTCAGTCTAGGGTTTCGCTTTAACTGGAAACAACTATTGCTTTGTAATCTTTCGTGCCAATGCCCAAAAAGTCTGAGCTATATATATATATATATATAAATATTTTTTATATTATAATTCATTTTCAATTATCTGACACATCCTTACAACAACTGGAAAGTGGAGCTTAAAAGATGTGTATATAAACATACAAGTTAAATACATTTCTAATACAAAAACTATAAACATCAATATGTGAAAAAAAAGCTAAAATATTTTTATCTATTTCGGTGAATTAAAAATTAAAAAAATAAGAGTGCATTTCATGTTACAGAAGGTAAGGGCTGGGCTACGATGGTGAGTGATTGGTCCAAATACCTCGTGGGTGTGGAATTCTGACAGTGATGGACTGCCTTTGTCTAAATTTTGGATATAAGACCAAAATGGCACAAAGTCAGAGAATTTTGAAGTGTTGACACTTTCTGCAACCATATTCCTTAGAGATGACAGTTCACATGTAGCTGAACACTAAGATCCTCCTCCTGCTACCCAGAATCTTATGTTACCACATCTTTCCTTCTTGTATAATAAAACAAATAAGAAACTGGTGCCTCTGGAACAGGTGTTTACTTGAGCAACCAGATTGGTAACTAGGTCCCACTCATTCACAGTTAGATTAACCAAATGCAGATGACAATTCTACTCCTGCAGCTTCTTCCCTCGCACTTCCCGCCTGTGGAACTCGCTTCCATAACTGCTACAACATCCAGGAATTTAAATGCAATGTCAATACTCATCTATTAACCACTTGACTCTAGTTCTTTCACCACCCCCGTATATCCTTTCCTTTCTTTTCACCTTTGCAACTGTCATCACACTTGTATTCCCATCCTTCTCTTGCTACTTTCTAACTGGTTTGTCTTCCTCTTCACTCTCTTCTACTTAATCTTTTTACTCTTATGTAGCCCCCTGCACATCAGTGGAAAAAAAAAAAAAAACAAAAAAAAAAACAAAAAAAACAGAAAACTTCTTTTGTTGATGGTCTATGAAGTGGTGTTGTGGTCTGAAACCAGTCATGACACAGATGCAATACTAATCTTTCACAAAAAATTATCAAACTCAAGTTATTTTTTTAATTTTGTTTTTTACCTCTGCTGGTGGGATCAAGTTTCTTGAGTTTGTTGACTTCATCCTCCGTAACAGTGATGATGTCTCTCCAATAGTCTGCATTTTTGCCTTGTTCTAATTGGAGATACACTTTGATATCTTCCAGCAAATCTTCAAGGTCAGGAATGGTCAGTCCCTGGAAAAGGTAATAAAATGAAATACTTGGAAACAAACTGTAAGAAGAATTATTAAAACCTTATGAATCTCTCTGATAGCATCTTGGCCAAAAGTAGAAAATAATTTACAACAAACAAGAGGAGCAATAATAACAAATAAAAACATATTTGATCAATGCAAAGTTCTTGATCAAGTTGAAAATAACATTAAAATGTAAACTTAGTAATATTTGCAAAATCTTTGTATACCATATTAATTACACACAAAAGATCATCTTAATATCTACTCAAAATTCAGTGACTATGGTGAAAAAACAAAAAACTAACCATATGATTTACGCAGAAGGGAAGCCAAAATTTAGATTAACATATTTGCAGGGCCTGATCAGGTGGATGACGGAACGGGGATTGCCAGGAGTAACAGGAGCAAACATACTAAGAGCCACAAGGGATAGGGAGACGTGGAGAACCATGATCGCCTACATCCTGAAGGGACAGGGCACATAGGAGAAGAAGAAGAAGAAGTAATTTAGTTATGTTCTAAGAGAAAAAATTATTGATAAATTGTCTTGTTATAAGTTTATTCCCCTTCCTTTATTATAGCAGCAATTGTTATCTAGTTTTTAATGGAAATTTTAGTTTGACACAATAGGTCACATCCATATGACCAGCTGAATACACAAAGTTAAGTCATCCCTAAATGATATGATCAGAATCAGAAGTGCCAGGTTTTGTTTTTAATGTTTCTAAATTAAAGTTTTTGAAATCTAAGGTTCAAAATGATAAACCACTTAAGTGAAGAGAAAGAAAATAATAAAGAAACAAAAAAGGGGATCAAGTGGTACTTTGTCAGAAACCAGATGTTTCCACTAGCAGTCTTATATAGTATGGTCCCTGATCAGGGTTAGATAGAAAATGGAACCATCTGTTCAACCAGTCACTTTGGTACTCACCTGAAACAGGAGAGTCAACCCTACCTACTACCAGAGAGAATACTAGGTTTGACCAAAAAAAACTCATTAAAATTGTTGAGAACAGGATTTGTGGCTTAATTTCTGGATGCTGATTTAATCTTCTATTTTTTTTTTTTTTGTGAATATAAAGTGAGTCTTTTCCAGTCACTGTACAATCTCAGTATTGGGAAGCAAAATACAATGTGAGAATTGGATCAGGATCTATTTGTCCAGTCAGTCATTGAAAGACAAAGAGGAACCCACTTGTATGTTCACATTAGTTCTGTGAAATATTATCATGTGGCTTAGGATGAATTGATAGCTGTTATTCACCCTTGGATATTTGGTCTTATTAAATTAAGTTGGTAATAAAAAAAAAAAATGGCTTGACAACCATTTATTATAGGTAATGCATAGGAAAAGCAGTAGCTATTTTTCACCCACTTTCTTTTTAAATGAAAAAAATTTAATTAAATTTCCTATGGTGGTTAGATTTTTTTTTGTCATCATTTTTCACAAAACAATTAAATTTCCTACCTATCAGTTCTTTTTCCTGAAGATAATTAATTTCATCATTTTTTTTTCTTTTTTTATTCAAGCATGATATCAATTTTGTCATTATTCTTTAGGAAATTTAATTCAGTTGTTTTGTATAAAAGAAAAACAACAAACATGTAACAAATTGTTACTGCTTTTCCTAGGTGTGCCCAATAAACAGCTGCAAAATCCCAAAAAATATTTACCCAGACAGATTTGGGAGTGTGATTTGGAAAGGATTAATTGATAATTTTTTTTGTTTTTTTTTTAAATCATTTCACTCCAAGCAAAGCAATAAAGCCACTAAGACACAATGGGGTTACTGGGTGTAAAAGAAACTATGGATGCATCCAGTAGACTTATAAATATCTAAGATAAATTCTGGAAGAGAAAAATTGTCTTACTTGACACAGTAAATCAATTTTTCCAGCAGCAGAACTAACAATTGATTCAATATAATCTTTTCACTTCATTTCAGCAGAGAATGTTAGCCCAAGAAGGCACAAGTCATTCTCCTGGAGGCTAGCATCAGCAGAAAGGAGTCTCTCAGACAATTAATAGAAAATGGTTTTGTTTTGGAGGCGTTAAAATTAACAAGCCATTTTTCAGTTAACTACATATTTTACATCATTTTGAGATCAGCTGCCAATATGACCTTATCGAACTGATCAGACTATTAAGACATGAGTAAATATTTGTGACATCAGCATTAATACCAAGTGCTAGGTATTAATCTGTCTCTTTCTCCAATTATGGGTTAAATAATAGGACAGATTGGGTTCTATAGCCTTGGCTGGCAACCAGTTTACCGCAGAAAGCAATGGCAACCTACTGCGGGATAATCTTCTACCCAGTTAGTCATGTCTCTTTCGAGACATGATCGCCCAAAGAGTGTATCATGTATGGAACTTAATTGACTGACTGATGGAAATAGCCAAATGAAACACAAAACGAGAAAAACAGAAACAATTTCTTAAATATATTTTACCTCACTTCAAGTTCACAGCAGAGCTACCCCAAAAGAAAAGCAAATAAATGAAATTATTACAAATATTTTGTACTTTTTTATACACAGTATATTTAGACAATAAATTACATCACATTGCATAACCATTTTTGTTTGTGACAGAAGTCTACATTTTACAAGCAAGATATGTGCATCAGTCAGTTAAGTGCCGTACATGATACACACTTTGGGTGATCATGTCTCGAAAGCGACATGACTGACTGGTCAGAAAATTATCCCGCAGTAGGTTGCCATTGCATTCTGTGGTAGACTGGTTGCCAGCCGAGGCTATAGAACCAAATCTGTCCTGTTATTTAACCTATAACTTAAGGAAAGAGACAGATTAATATCTTTCCCAAGGGTATTTGTGCGTAAGTGAATGCAAGGAATTCAACTGGAATTCGATCTCGGCACCCCGATTTGTCATTCCAAGCCGATATGTGTATAGCTTATGCATTAAGATCATTTTTATGTAATATGAATAATAATTGTTTACTTACATAAAGATAAGTGTATGGCTCGTGCATTTCAATAGCAAGATCATCATCTTCTGCACTTATATATTTTGCTAAAAGGTCAATTGGCTTGGCTGTTAAAAAAAAAAAAAAAGAGTTTTAAATTTTGTGAAATTATTTTGAAAGTTAAAACAATAAATTCACATTTCATGAAAAAGAGAATAACAGTTTTCTTCTGTCTCCAAAAACTTAAAAAGATTTTCGTCATTGTTATAAAGCTCATATAACGCTTATAGTGGCTGATCAGAGATCTCACGGTATTATTTCACACATACAGTTTTATCTTTCTTTCATTCTATTCTGAGGAAGCCTGTTATAATTTCAGTATAATGCTCATAGTTGCAGGTTTGTAAGACTGTAAGGCAAACACTGGAAACAAAGGGTTGAGAGAAAAACTGGTTTAATCACATGAGAATGTGTATTGAGAATACAGTAATTCAGTGCAATCGAAAGTACTATGTCTTAGTGACCCACTTTTTGCTTGTTTCATGAGTAGACATTCTATTCATCGTGGATGGACAAATCTAGGTTTCAATAATAGTGTGTAGAAGCTTAGACAGTCTTTCTACACAACAGTCATTGTAGAAAATACAGAGACTATTATACTAGTCTAGTTTGAAAAGATAGTGAAAGATAAGTTCTTAAAAAATGAAGATGCTGAATAGCCATAATTGAAATCAGCTTTGAGTTAAATAGTAGCGAAACCTGGGCTCTCTAGTCCTGGTTGTCAACCAGTCTAGAAGAAAGACAACACTGAATTCAAAACTATGATGAGATGGTACTTCTGAACTCAACCACCCACCTGAAGCTGTACAAAGATGTACACACATGGGGTTCAGATACTATGTTTCTGAAACTAAAACATGATAGATCTCAACAACTGTAGATAATCCCAATGGAGAGAGATTATCCAAAATTCTGTTGACACCAATGTTCATTGGGTCAAAGAAAATGAATAAAAAATATTAAAAACAATACCCATTAATCACTATAAAAAATTAAGATGTTTTTTTTTTTTAAATACAAAACAAATTATTTCTTTTCATCATATTTAATGTTAGAAGTGTATAAATTTCTAACTTTATAATTTTTAAAAATAATTTTATTTTCATTCTCTTTCAGAATACATAAAAACATCTTTGTTGTCCCCACCCACTCAGATTTCTTTGTATGGAGTTTCATAAAAACAAAGGTTTACTGCCAAAAAATAAATAGTTTAGCTGAGCCTAAAGAACACATTCAGTAAGCAGTGCAGGAGATAACTGCTGAAATGTTTCAAAATGTGTTTTGTGATAAAAGGATAGATTTGAAATTTGCAGAGATACAGAGAGAGCACACATTGAAAATTTTCATAAAGTTATGATGTAATATTTATAAATCTTTTTGTATTGTATCATAATTAAGTAATAAACAGAAAATTGTGTCAATTTTTAAAAAAAATTTCTAATTAAAAAATTAAAAATTAAAATTTGGATTATAAGAGTCTATAAGAGACATTAAAATATTCTAAAACTTAAATATCATTTAGAAAAGTTAAATATGGATGAAAAGAAAATCTTTTTAGAAAAGAGAAAACATACCTCTGCCATCATGAATTCGAATTTTTGACCTCATTTTTGCTTGGTGTAAATGAAACTAAAGAATAAAGAAACAAAGAAAAATTTTTCTAATGCAAGTTTAATTATAAACATGATGAAAAAAAATAAATTAAGCAAAGATTTTTATTCTTTTTTCTTCCATTTATTTTCTGCTTAACAGCTAAACTTCATGCGAGTTGACCTTAACACTAAACAGAAAACAGCATTTAAGCAAGTGCCACATAGTTTTAATTTCCATCATTGAAAAGACAAAATATTAAATAGAATCTTGATGTTAAGAAATTAACAGCTGCAGCACTTCCCATCAAGTTTGTGCAAATCATATCGAATGATGTGAATAAAATTATTCATGAAATGGTGCTATAAAATAATATTCTAATATTTATCCAATAGATTTTTTTCAACTAACATCTTTCATGCTTGCCCTAAGACAAGACTGAAAGATATTTTCATCTAGAAAATTGTTAGACCAAATGAATAATTGAATAGAAACAAAAGCTGGTCTCAGAAATATAGAAAGAAAATCAATTATTTTTTCAATAGGTTAAATTAACCCTCACTGTAGATAAGATTAACAATATTGTGTAATAATAATCATTAAAGGAAGATGATAAATAAAAAACGAGAGAAAAAAGTGCATGGGAAAGAGAGAGAGAGAGAGAGAAAGAAAGAAAGAAAGAAAGAAAGAAAAGCAAAAGAGAGAAAAGCAAAAAGGAGAGAGAGAGAAAAAATGATAAATAAAAAATGAGAGAAAAAAGAAAGAAAGAAAAGCAAAAAGAAGAGAGAGAGAAAGAAAGAAGGAAAAGCAAAAAAAAGAGAGAGAGAGAGAGAAAGAAAGAAGGAAAAGCAAAAAGAAGAGAGAGAAAGAAAGAAGGAAAACAAAAAGGAGAGAGAGAGAGAGAAAGAAAAAAGGAAAAGCAAAAAGAAGAGAGAGAGAAAGAAAGGAAAAGCAAAAAGAAAGAGAAAGAAAGAAAGAAAGAAAGAAAGAAAGAAAGAAAGGAAAAGCAAAAAGAAGAGAGAGAAATTGAGGAAAAAGCAAAAAGGAGAGAAAGAAATAGAGGGAAAAGCAAAAAGGAGAGAAAGAAATAGAGGGAAAAGCAAAAAGGAGAGAAAGAAATAGAGGGAAAAGCAAAAAGGAGAGAAAGAAATAGAGGGAAAAGCAAAAAGGAGAGAAAGAAATAGAGGGAAAAGCAAAAAGGAGAGAAAGAAATAGAGGGAAAAGCAAAAAGGAGAGAAAGAAATAGAGGGAAAAGCAAAAAGGAGAGAAAGAAATAGAGGGAAAAGCAAAAAGGAGAGAAAGAAATAGAGGGAAAAGCAAAAAGGAGAGAAAGAAATAGAGGGAAAAGCAAAAAGGAGAGAAAGAAATAGAGGGAAAAGCAAAAAGGAGAGAGAGAAATAGAGGGAAAAGCAAAAGGAGAGAGAGAAATAGAGAGAAAAGCAAAAAGGAGAGAGAGAAATAGAGGGAAAAGCAAAAAGGAGAGAGAGAAATAGAGGGAAAAGCAAAAAGGAGAGAGAGAAATAAAGAGGGAAAAACAAAAAGGAGAGAGAGAAATAAAGAGGGAAAAACAAAAAGGAGAGAGAGAAATAAAGAGGGAAAAACAAAAAGGAGAGAGAGAAATAAAGAGGGAAAAGCAAAAAGGAGAGAGAGAAATAAAGAGAGAAAAGCAAAAATGAGAGAGAAAGAAAGAAAAGCAAAAAAGAGAGAGAGAAAAGCAAAAAAGAAGAGAGAGAAAGAAAAGCAAAAAGAAGAAAGAGAGAAATAAGTAAAAAGAAGAGAAAGAAAGAAAAGTAAAATAGAAATAATGCAACAGAAAAAAAATGAATAGGAAAGAGAGAAAGAAAAGCAAAAAAGGAAAGGTAATAATACTTACACTATCTTCTTGTTTTTCCCACTCTCGGAAATATTCTGCTTCTTTTTCTCGTTGCAGTCTTTCCTGAGTAAAAAATATACAAAAATTCCATTAGTTTGTAAGAAAGCAGCAGAATACAATTACAACATTCATGGGTTTTATTAACCAAACTTTGAAAATCAAAAATATATCCCAAAATTAATTTTGTACATTGAAGCATCTAACAGTCTAAGAGTAAACATTATGTTTACTCTATTATTGAAACCTACCAGTACATGTACTGAACCAAACTTGGTCTTTTCTTGTACTTTTCCCTCTTTTGATTTCTTGTTTCCCGTGACCAACAATTCTCAAAAATTAAAATTTTGTTTTTTTTAAATCATATCACCCCAAGCAAGGCGAAAACGCCACTGATGTGCAGGGGGCTACGTAAGAGTCAAAAGATTGGAAAAGAGAAAAACCGGAAACCACATCCTAAACAGGAAACAAGGGATGAGCCTCTTCACCTGTTTAATAGACGTGGGTGGAGTGTAAACCGGGCGATAGTTTAGTCTATCTACTCCAATTGAAAAAAAAATAAAATAAAAAAAAGAGTGAAACTATTGGAAAGGAGAAATGCAACATCAATCACAATTGTTCTTTCTTCCTGACATCTGTTCTTTTATTGTTCTTCTCCCTCACTGATTCTCTTCCACTCCCAGTTACCCCTTGTGTTTTAGTGGCATTATTGACTTACTTGGGAGTGAAAAAAAAAAAAAAAAAATTAAAAAAAAAAAATTAAAAAAAAAAAATTAAAAAAAAAAAATTAAAAAAAAAAAAATTAAAAAAAAAATTTAAAAAAAAAAAATTTAAAAAAAAATTAAAAAAAAAAATTAAAAAAAAAAAGTAGAAAGATGATGACTTGAAGAGGTTAAGATTGTAGAATTCAGGGAAGTAACAACATGGGAGTCTGTTGCACAAAGTGACAGTTCTTGAGAAAAACCTATTTGGGTGGAACTTTATTTCTACATTTGAAACACTGAGGAAATTAGGATGGGCATAGATAGAAGTAATGACAGTAGCAACAAATTTGCCACATTGCATATTATTTAATGTCTGGACTTCATTTAAAAATAAATAATTGGTAGGTCTTGTATGAAACAACTGAAAATTATTAGCTGACATATATTAAGAATACAAAAAAATAAAAATAAAACAGAAAAAAATAAAGTGTCAATTGTCAATGTTATTGATTCTCAAACAGGAGGTTTTGGACCTCCAAGGGTGGAATTTCAGTCATATTTTTTTTTTAATCATATCACCCCGAGCAAGGCGGTAACACCACTGATGTGCAGGGGGCTATGTAAGAGTGAAAAGATTGGAAAAGAGAAAGCTGGAAACTACATCCTAAACAGGGAACAAGGGATGAGCCTCTTCACCTGTTCAATAGACGTGGATGGAGTGTGAACCGGGCGATAGTTTAGTCTATCTACTCCAATTGAAAAAAAAAAAGAGTGAAAAGATTGGAAAAGAGAAAGCCGGAAACCACATCCTAAACAGGGAACAAGGGATGAGCCTCTTCACCTGTTCAATAGACATGGGTGGAGTGTGAACTGGGCGATAGTTTGCATAAGATATGAATATAAAGTTGGTTTGTTGGTTGTTTTATAGCTTATAAGGAGTCATTTAAAGCCAAGACAGTCTTGCATTTTTGTTTGTACTTAATCATATGGTATCAACTATTTATTTATTTTTCCTGAAATCATATGGGATCAGCTATTTTTTAACGCAATATGGCATCAGCTATTTTTTTTTTTTAATGCGATCATCTGGTATCAACTACTTTGGTTGGTTTAGATACCCATTTTCTTAACTACAAGGTTTATATATATTTTTTTTTGGTATAAACCCACACTTTCAGAAATTATACATTTTTTTCTAGAGAGAGCAAAAGCTGTACATTCAGTCAAAACATGTTTTATAGTGTAAGCAGTTTGGCATGTTGGACAGATTGGTTGTTCTTCCCCTTTCAATAAATCAGTCAGTCAATTAATTGCCATACATGATACATGCTTGGGTGATCATGTCTAGAAAGAGGCATGACTAACTAAGCAGAAGATTTTCCCGCAGTAGGTTGCGATTACTTTCTGCGGTAAACTGGTTGCCAACCAATGCTCACTCTGTCCTGCTATTCAACCCATAGATGGAAGGAGAGGGATGGATTAATATCTTTCCCAAGGGTATTTGTGCATAAGTGAATGAAACAAATTTGTTTCATAAGTACAATTTATTCAATGCACTGTTATTCTAACGTTGTTGCCATTTTTGTTTGATAAACCTGTTTATTTGGATTTTCAAATCTGTATAAGGGATCTTAAAAGTTCAGGTCAATTTTTATATTTGCAGCACATTTAGAGTTAGTTTTGTCATTTCCAGTTAGTCCGTGACTAGGGATGCAACACATCTTTCGACTCGTTCTGATGCCCCAGCAGATAGGGCGGATGAGTATAAAGGTGAAAAATAAAAACAAAACTTAATAGCTGAGAATTCAAAGTGGGTGAGGAATTGAGAATACCTAGAACTGTAAGGGGGAGCAATATGAGAGCTGAGACTCTTGAGAAAAAGTGATCTATTTCTTTGATTGAAACAAAATCACATTAAATATTAATTGTTATAAAGAAGATTTCTTCTATGCTTGCTCACCCGTTCTTTCTCTCTTTCTTCCTGTTCTTTTTCTCGCTCAAGTCGTCTCTTTTTGACTTTCTCAAGTTCACGCTGATTTAAAAGAAAGAAAAATAGAAATGGTTGAAGACATTCACAAATCCAAAATTTATAACAACAATTTTACATGTATCAACATTCACTGAAATAAAAATAATTCTGAACCTGATCATTGAATAAAATTCCCTGATATATCTGAAAAATTCCACTGAAATTCATTGATATTGGAACATTATGTAACAGGCAAACAAAAGTACATATATAGCTATGCTTTAGGCACAGTTAAAAAGATGAATGCACAAAGAAACATGCATTATAGAATATAAACTTTCTTAAATACTAGCAGTATAGCCTGGCGTTGCTCGGGTCTAATGAAAGCTTTAAAACTAATCCGTAGTCCTGAAGCTCAGACTCTTTGGACGTTGGCACAAAAGACTAAAAAGCAATAGTTGTTTCCAGTTAAAGCGAAACCATAGACTGAAAGAAAAATGAATGGATGTAAGTCAGATTTTGATTTCCTGATATCGATATCAAATAAGTTTTTTTCGTTGTAAACTGAATTTTGAAGGCTAAATAAGTCCTCTGAGTAAATGGTATCATAGCTGAGACTAAGAACTACAATTATACCTACTTAGAGCCAAACCCGATGCAAAAACTAAAATAAAAGGGCTGAAAAAAATATAGACATACAGGCAGATAAACAGACACACATACAAACATCTTGCCTTTTATATATATATTATTGATTTTCTGCATTATTGTAAGAACTGCAACCTTGAAACTTCTGAATATCATTTCTTATGTCTTTGTCTATGAGTGTATCAAATTTGATTAAAATCGAACGACTCCTTCTATAACCTGATTTTTTCGATTATTGATTTTCGATATTTATTGGGGATACCTCGACACAAACCTAGCTAAGAACACTCGCAGACACTTATAATACAACTGTGTAAATTTTCAAGAAAATCAGTTCAGCCATTTCAGAGTCTATAGGTAACGGACACACACACACACACAGACAAAGTTCCATTTATAAATAAGTTTAGATTAGATTTAGATAGATAACATCTCTATTCCTAAATAGATGTGCTTAGGTTTTTTTACTTTCTTGACTTAAGTTCTGCAATGTCCTTGCCAATGTCATTTAGTTCTTTTCTGATGTTCTCTTTCATAGTTAATTGTTTCTATGGTTTTAATTTTTTTAATCTGCCCTTTTTCTTTCTTTTGTTTTCTATTTTACAAAGGATACTTTTCAACCCCAGTTAAATTTTTAACCAACATTCTTGATAACAAAAACAAGATTCCTCTACCATATTACTTGACTTTCAACAAAGGCAGCATATAGTTTTACTGGTATCATCTTTTCACTAGCAAATTCATGATTAAGACTTTGGTCTATTCATTCAGAACTGAAAGAATTAAACATTTTTATTCCAATTTTTCTAATTCTAGAAAATAAAAAGATATCACTTAAATAACATTTAGAATTCATTTTCAAATAATTCTCAATGTAAAAAAAAAAAAGAAAAAGAAATAAAGAAAACATATATAAATAAATATTATATAATCCTCTCCATTATAATAAAGACTGTTGTATATGTATTTCCTGTCACGCTCATGGAGAGAGAGAAAGAGAGAGACAATAGCAAGGCAGCGTCAGCTCAGTTCATTCTCTTTACTACCTGTTATGAAAGCTCTTGCCATGTGTTTGCATGGCTTATTATTTTATTTTTTGGCTATAATTATGTTATCAAGTAGTGAAGACCATACACACACACGTATAATATATATATATATATATACACTGCTTATATACAACACGTTAAAATTTCCCTTCTCTGATTCCATGTGTCGATGTCTTAGGGAGTGGCGACTCCGACTGACACTAAATTGGTCGAGTTTCAATCCCGGCCAGAAGCAAGTGGATGTGTCTAGCCACACTGATGAGCTGTGATACAGTGAAAAAGGCTTGTATGTGGATGACTAATATATTATGCTCTCATTACGATTGAGCTCTCTGGAGAAGAAAATTTTAAAAACACTTTCCACTTCTGCTATATGCGTGACTCTTCAGAAATGAATTGAGTTCTTTCGGTGACTGGCGTATGTATACACTGCTTATATACAACACGTTAAAATTTCCCTACTCTGATTCCATGTGTCGATAGCTTAGAGAGTAGCGACTCCGACTGACACCAAATCGGTCGAGTTTCAATCCTGGCCAGAAGCAAGTGGATGAGTCTAGCCACACTGATGAGCTGTGATACAGCGAAACAGGCTTGTATTTGGATGACTAATATATCTCCCTCTCAAATATTTTGCCATCGATTAGATGGCAGGAGTACACTTGTACAATAATATATGATATGATAAGAATATAATAATAAATATTATATATAATAATAATAATAATGTATAACAAATAATAAACATGTTGTTTGATGCATGACAAGTTGCATTAGAAAATACAGATTTCCTGGACAAGAGTCACTGATAATTCACTAATTTTTCTTAAGATTTTTTTTAATTCCCCGATTTCCCTGTTTTCCACATTGGCCATGAACCCCTACCTGAGAGCAAAAACAAGACTTTTCATTTATATCTCATCATATATGTCTTGCTATCATAGAAACTTAAAATGTTCTCAGTTTTCTTGTAAAACTCAATACAAGTACATAGGTTTACCTATAGTCCGGCTACTCCTGGGTCTTTTGAACAAGAATAGATATTTATCCCTTATTTCCTGTTTAGGATTGGATTTCCGGTTCCTTCTAAGGCCTACTTCCACACTATATTTCTAGCATTTCCAACTGCACTCTGTAATGCTATTAATTAAATACTGACTTCAAGTTTAGAGTTAGCAGTTATCTTTGTTACAACACTACAGAGTAATCATCTACCTTGAGTAGCTCTTGGGCCTTGCATTAGGTGAACATTAGTAAAAAAAAAAAAAAAAAAAAAATTTGGTTTTTCTTCCAAAGAAATCTTGTTACCCTTTAAGAACAACTCCATTATGGTCAAATAAAATAATTACATAAATGAATAAAAACTGATTGACATGAAATAGAAAAAAAAATAAAAATAATGGAACTTTGCATAACTGAAGAACAAGTAATCAATCTGGAAGAAAAAGAAAAATACTCACTCGGTTTTCTTCCATTTTTAGCTTCTGCATCTTCTGCAGTTCTTCCTGCAAAAGGCCTTTCTTCCCTTCCTTCTCCATTTTCCGATGCCAGACAAATGTGTCCAGTAAATGCTCATCACCAAATGGATTATCGGCATTGGTATAGCCCTAAAACATTAATTTGCAAGCAAAATCATGAAAACTGATTTTACAAGTAAGTGATCAAATTACACAGGAGAAACTTGTCAGGCACTATTATAATAGTTGATTGAAAAGATGCTGCATTGCAATGATAATTCACCATTTAAGATCCACAAAGATCTATCATCCTCACTGTGTGATACACACTTAAACAATTTTTAAGATTGGATAGGACTTTTTGGTGTACATCAACCAAAGTTAAATTATTAATTTGATAAGAACCAAAGTGTTTTTTAATTATAATTTGAGTATGGGTATTCAAGAGGTCGGAATGTATAAGGTGAGATGTTTTCTATTTAAAGAAACAGGGTTATCAATTGAATGTTTTATATTTGATAGAATTATATTTTTGTATACAGTTTGATTTCTTTCACAAATCATTATGTTTGATAATGCTGAAAATTTCTTTTCATTATTTCTTAACCTATCCAACTGATGCCAACTTCTAAAATGGATGAGCAGAGCAACAATCAGCAAAAACAAAACAAAGACATTACTTTAGTCTATATCAATGGTTCATAACTGGGGCCACACGGCCACAATGGATCCTGGTATATGGGGATGAAGGAAACAGAAAAATTTTTAGAACAAAATGTTCAAAGAAAGGGAGCCATAGTGCTACAACCACAGTACCCTCTATATTTTAGTTCTAATAAATTTAAATTATGCAGTTTTCAAGTGTCTTTTATGTTAGTAGTGTGTATTTATGTAAAATTTATATGCAGAACTTTTTTTGTAAAAATAAAAGTTTATTTCATTTAACCAGTTTGGTTTTTAAAAGAAGTAGTTCTAAAGTTTATATGGAGAAATATCACTGTTTATTTGTTCCAGAAAATGTAAAATGAACTTTTGCTAAAAAGTAAACAGCCATGAATAGAAAAAGGTTGAGAACCTCTGGTCTATATGATGACCATAAAGTGGTGCAAATGATCTGCAACAAAACTATTGTATATTAACCCTTTAATGTTAAACACACTCACAACCCATAAATATTGACTCTCAAAGTCCCACTGCTCATGGAATTTCCTGTGTTATTTGTGATGATGCTGTCTTATATGACAGAGCATACATGGAGTGGATTATGGTGAGTTGAACACTGAGCGATGGTATTTGTGGGGTGGGTTTCAATGGTTTGATGCTACAGGGTTAGACCTCTCAAGATAGACTTCAGTTTCATTAGCGGTCTTTATAAACTCTAAAAGAACACAGCACAACTGATTTTAACTGTTCTACTAAATTTTAAAGTGTTATCCATATTTATATTATTGACAACTACATATCATTATGAACGGGGAAAACATATCATTATGAACGGGGAAAACATATCATTATGAACGGGGAAAACATATCATTATGAACGGGGAAAACATATCATTATGAACGGGGAAAACATATCATTATGAACAGGGAAAACATATCATTATGAACAGGGAAAAAAGACAACTTGTTTCATTAAATAAATCCTTGGTCAATCTTTAAGCTTATTGTAAAAACTCATTTATCTTTAAATTAAAAAAAAACATTGAAATTAATAAAAATACATTTATTGCAACTGATAAAAAAATAAAAACTTTCTGATGAGTTAGAATGGTCCTCCTGCATTTCCTCTTCTAATGGTGATTAGCAGAAAAGACTTAAACTGTAATATCAATTAATAAAACAAATCCGATTTAAAATGGGGTTCAGCTGGCAGTATTTATTCACTCAGTTTGCAAAAAGAATTTTAATGAACCAGCTGGTGTCACACAAAATGAATGCAGTATACTCTCTTTTTGATTTGCATACACCTCAGTTTTATTAGTACAAAGATATGAAACAAGGGTTCATTAAACACTTAACATTGCTTTACAAAGTGCAATTTTCATTTATTTTTAAGTATTAAATTTCTATGTAATTTTATCAAATAAAGTCTTCAAATTTTTTTGTGAAAGAATTTCAAACCCTATCTTAAGCCCACCGAATTTACAGGTGCCCTTTTTTTTTAAGATGGAACTATTTTTATATGTGTAGGGAGACACAACTTGAAACAGAACAAGTTTTAAAAAGAAACACTATGAAATTGTTAATTTTGAAAAAGCAATGCCCATCATTGAAATAGTGATATAATTTAAAGAGGTGTGGAATAAAAACTAATGGTCACACATGAGCAAGAATTGTATTTATAAAAAGAGAAAAGATTAAATTTCTTTTGAGATATAAATTTTATCAAAATAGCCTAGAAAATAAATGAGATATCAGCAGTTGAAATTGAAATAAATTTCACTATTTTGACACATTTTTCAGTGTAAATTAGGTTACTTAGGGATACTTATTCATATATCCAAGCAACATGGTGTCAGTCTTCCACAGCTCAACAACAATGTTTTCTGAATGAAATTAAGTACATTAAGCAATGAGGAGGCTTCAAAAATACGATCCTTGTTGAATTGACTATGAAAACCCATGGAATGAAGTGTATTCTGTGTAATGCATTGACTGATAAGTTGAATATATGATGATGATCTTTGTTGGAATGGTTATCATCTATGAAAGTTGCTGGCAGTTCCATTCTTGTCTCAACTCTGGTTGACCAGTTTTCACATACCAACAATATCTGTTCAGATTCCTTATATTCATGCTATACATTAGCTACAGTTGTCCAAGAAATGCCTAGCATAGTTACCATTACAGAGTATTCTATCTTTCTGGTCCCAACCCATGGTCAAAGTGTTAAAGACCATATATAAATGACTGCCACAGCTACACTACATCTTTACCTATTATATTACACATATGTCCTCTGGCTGAGTACATTTCCACAAGTTAGGGAGAGAAAAACCCTCTAGGGTTTTGCTGTCTGTAATTTTTGGGCACTTCAGTTTATTTTAGAAAAATCAGTTCAAAAACGTTTTTTTTTTGCAAACAAGAATCTTTTTTTATATGATGTCATTCTTTAGAGCAATTTACTGCATCATTGAAGATGTTGTAAGAAAATAATAAAAGATACTTTGTTTTGTTGTTATTGTTTCTTTTTTTTATTATATTTTTGATTTATGACTTTACGATAAATAATTTCTTGTTCTTTTATTATTTTACCTTTGACTTTGAATAAATTTGTATATATTATTTGAATGTGAATAGTTTTTTTTAAATGTCTGTTTTTAAAGCCATAGAGACAAAGATACTTTCAAAGAAAAAACAAGTGAATAAAAAGAAGGGCCACTTACCAAATAATCTTGATCCCAACCCATTCTCTCTTTTCGTTTTCTTTCCTTTGCTTCCTGAAAAATTAAGTTTGAACGTCAGCACATCAAGATAACATATAAGAATAGATTCAGAAGCAAAAATAAACATAAATTTACAAAATATCAAAATAAAGCAGAAAAATTTTCACACTGAAATAATAACTTGAGCAGAAGAAAACGGTAACGTCTCATGGCAGCCATAAAAATGTATTGTATGGCGATTTTCTAAGTGTAGCTTAAAAGTGGCGCAAAGCCAAAAGTAAGGAGCAACCAGTGAGGATCGGACTCGTTATTTACACATAAGGGATATAGAGAAACAAGTTTGTTAACCATTACACCATGATGAAGTTCCCTACGATTTTTTAAGCATAGCTTAGATACAGCACATGACCGATAGCACTCAGTGAGGATTGAACTTACTATTCGGGCATAACTGATCTAGCGATACAGGCTCATTAAACATTATACCATGTTGAAGTGCCCTAAAATGTATGATATGTTTAAATCTAAATTGAACATGGAAACTTTCACTATGCATATGATTAACGGTCATCTCATTAGAAATAAACAATAATCAACTTAGAATTTTTAACCCTATTCAAGATAGTTGATTTTTTACAGAAGAATTATTACTCAAGTTGCCTTCATTTTTTTATGTTTGGATCTAATAACTTGGTAGAAAGTAGATTTGAGAGAACTCTTGAATATAGTATAAAATAAGTTATTTAGTAAATATTTTTGTCTAATTTTACATTTTTCTTTTAAGTTTCTCAACTCATAAATGAAACAAACAAAACAAGCTTGCTAATCATTATGCCATGTTGAAGTTCCCACCCATTTTTGAAACATAATACATCACTTAATAAATCCCGAGCCTAACTAATAAAACAACAACTTTTAGGCAAAATTCTTCTTTACTCATCAACATAGTCACCTTCTAGGGTAATACACTGATTCCAATGCTTCTATAACAATTTGATGCCTTTTTTGTAGAGTGAGTTGTCTTTGGCGTCAAAATACATCTCAGTTTCTGATATCACTTTTTATTGGAGGAGGGAAATAAATATATATATATATATATATATATATATATATATATATATATATAACATACTGATGATCCACGTATACTGTGTTAATAATATGTATAGGAAAAACTACTAAAAAGTTGTAAGTTTAAAAATGTATTTTTTTGACAGTATTTATTTATTTCTATTATTATATTTGATATTTCAGACCGTCCTCGGCCTTTCATCAGAAAATTCAGACGGTCTGAAATATCAAATATAATAATAAAAATAAATAAATACTGTCAAAAAATACATTTTTAAACTTACAACTTTGTAGTAGTTTTTCCTATATATATATATATATATATATATATATATACACACACACACACAACTATATACACAATGTTCTTTATTATAATAGAGAGGATTGGTGTATGTGTGTCTCTTGAAATGTCATCGATTGTGAGAAGCTGACTAAGATGACGAAGGAGAAAGAGTGAATGTGATGTCAGCACAGGCTGACATTTCCTGATGGTGAACATCTCGATTGACACTCAAGCATCAAGGGACCTAACTCCAATAATTCCTTCTGGCTTTGGATAGACAGACAGACAGACAGAAGGACAACATTCTTATTATAGTAAAGATTAGCCAAAGCAATATCAACCATCATTAATCTAGTGGTTTGGTAAATAAGATTGTACCTATATTCATATGTTAACTAAAAGAGAAATAACATGTATAATAAAGTAAGAGACGGACAGAAGTTGGCTACTGATCATGTTGTCGTAAAACAACACATTACAACAATTTTAGACAAGTATTTCTTTTACCTTAATTTTAGTTGCTTTTCATTACACAACTACTCAAAGTTTCAGTCAACAGCCACTAGTAACCAGTGCATATAGGAAATTAAGATCAAGCTCAACACAGAGTGACAGATGAGTAGCTGCAATAAAAGTAACTGAAATTAAGAGGAAAGAAATAGAAGTGAAAAGTAATAATGGTCAAGTAGAAAGTTTGGTAAATAATGGTCAAGTAGAAAGTTTGGTAAATAATGGTCAAGTAGAAAGTTTGGTAAATAATGGTCAAGTAGAAAGTTTGGTAAATAATGGTCAAGTAGAAAGTTTGGTAAATAATGGTCAAGTAGAAAGTTTGGTAAATAATGGTCAAGTAGAAAGTTTGGTAAATAATGGTCAAGTAGAAAGTTTGGTAAATAATGGTCAAGTAGAAAGTTTGGTAAATAATGGTCAAGTAGAAAGTTTGGTAAATAATGGTCAAGTAGAAAGTTTGGTAAATCAAAAATTCAAATCCAAATACCTTTTTACTTAATCTTCGTGCTCTTTTCTCTTCTGGTGTTTCAGTTGCCTTTATAATTTCTTTTCGGCGCCTAAAATAATAAGATAAATGTAAAGATTTAGAAACAGAAATTGAGAGAATGAATGACAACCACAACAATACCAGTGGGAACAGGTGTACTCAGTCTGGCAAAGAAAGGGATGGAAAAATACAAAACCCTCATCAACATCAGGATAAATTGATTGTTTGCTTAACAGCCTATCAACCGATACAAGGTCATTTAAGGCCGGGAACTTTTCTTTTTTTTTTTTTTTAACTTTTGGGCTGCACAAATTTTTAATTACTTTCAAAGTTATGTGTCTTTAGATTTTTGGTTGCTTTCAAGGTTTTTATCAGGATTGTTTAAAGTAATTTAAAGAGTTGAGTTTTTTTTAAGTACTGAATAATCTGGTATGGTGTCACCTTATGAAATAATTCCTTGATTCCATTTACTTTGTAGTATTTGTTACGGATATCCCTGTATTTTCGGCATTCTATTAATATATGCTTTATCGTCATCTGCTGGTTGCAGAATGTGCATTTGGGCTTTTCTGTAGCCTCAAGCAAGTGTGAGTGCGTTAGTTTAGTGTGTTCAATTCTAATTCTGTTCAGAAAAATGTTTTCTCTTCGTCCTTTTATTACTTTTTTGTTTCCTCTTTTAATTGCAGGTTGATGTTCATGTCGTTTATTTTGGGTGCATGTATCCCATTCTGCTTGCCACTTACTTCTGTTGTGCTCCTTTATTTTTCTATTGAAATCTAAAGTATAGAATTTAACATCAGGATAAAGGAAGTAAAAGATCTTAATCTTCAGTATTGCTTGCATATTAAGGTCTATTCAGCAGATAAATCCATCCCACCTCAGATTTTTAATTAGTGTCCAAATGTTAGCAATGTGCTCCTGGAAATTAAAAACTGATCATTGTGAAAAGAAGTTGATACACTAAACCTTTCAATCAGCAATGCCTGATACTTTTAGCTTGATTCACACTGATAAAATCTTTTTTTTTAATTTTTATTTGGGCTTACAGCCTATCACGTTGAATACACTGGTTCTCACTTGATCACTGAAGTTAAGCAACGTTGAGCCTGGTCAGTACTTAGATGGGTGACCGCTTGGAAATACCAGATGCTGTAAGCATTTAGTGATGGATGTGTGTTGAGGTGCAGTGGATATCGGCTTGGAAAGAGAAATCGATGAGCCGAGTTCGAATTCCAGTTGAATGCCCTGCATTCACTTAAGCACTGGTACCCGTGGGAAAGGTATTAATACGTCCCTTCCCTCCAGTTATGGGTTAAATAAGGAGACCCTGCCCTTAAAAACAAATCCCAATGAATCTTGATACTCGAAAAGAAAAAAAGTATTACTAGACACAAAACTTATATAAAAAAAAACAATAAACTGTTGAAAGAAAAAGGTATTACCAGCAATAAATAAATAAAATTTAGTTGGCAATAAATGACCCTCCGAGGTTGATATGCCATAAAAAAAAAAAAAAATAATAATTTTTATCTAAATCTTTCAACATGTGTGAAAAACAAGTATAAAATCAAGACAAATTTGTCAAACTTGCCTTCAGGTTTTCCTTCATAGGCTTTGTTAGTGTTGGTGGATCTTTGTCGCCAATTTGTTGTGGAGTTGTGACGAAAATTCACCACAAAGTATAGTGATCGGTTTGTTACAGAAGTAAGACACGTAACAAGAAGGTAGGTTCAAAACAGTGTATTAGTGTAACAAGAAACAAGATATCCAAAAGAAGTGTTAATAATAACTAATATAGAAATAAGTAAGCCCGAAGGTATTATCATTCTGCTTGACTAGTAGTTGTCGTTAACTGCTGTACTTGACTGCTGTTAATTAACAGCTCGTTAAACTGCTCTCCAGAAGTCACGCAGGCAACTTATATATAGCAAGAGGAAGAGTCTATTCCTTGCAGGAAGGTACCATAACAGTTAAGTTTTAATTATTTTTGTAACATTTTTATCTAGACTATGAATGACCTTTAGTAATTTGAAAAAAATTTCACAGACAAATAAGAAAATTAGCTCTGCTTAATTTTTAGCTGTTATACAAAATTAAATTTTCCTTTATTTACACCAAAAACAAAAACTTACTTTTACTTAAAAACTAAATGAAAAAAAGGTTTTTCTAAACAGTCATTAATTCAGATTTTAGTTGATTTGATATTTATAAAACATGTTCTTTCTTCGGGATTATTTAAAAAATATAATTATTAGGTTGTCCCAAAAGTTCGTAAACACTTGCAAAAAATTGAAATTTTACTCACCAGGTAATCTAAAGTTACCAGAAAACACTTGCAAAAATTTGAAATTTTACTCACAAAAACAACAAAAATTATTGCTTAAAATAAAGACCATCATTTTTCAAGACTTTCTGCGATCAATCTGCAAGCTTTCAGATCTGGTCAAAGTACCATTCAGCCGGCTTCGAATCAAAGAATTCTTGACACGCTTCCTCGACTTCATCAAACGAGTCAAATTGGCAGCCATTCAGAAAGTGTTGCATTGAGCGGAAAAGGCCGTAATCTGATGGAGCACAGTCAGGACTGTAGGCTGGATGTGGCAGAACCTCAACGCCATCCAGCTCTCAAACTTGTCTTTGGTCTTCCTGGTGGTGTGTGCCTTGGCATTGTCCTGCTGCATCAAAGCGCACTTTCGGTTGATCAGAGCCAGGTACTTTTGCTTCAACTTTTCGTAGACTCACTAAAGTTGCTGACAGTAAAGTTCGGCACTGATAGCACGACCATTCGGAACCAACTCAAAATGCACGATTCCTTCAAAGTTCCACCAAACGCACAACGACTTTCTTGCCAAATCGATCTTGTTTTGGAACTGACGGTGTCTCTTGCCCTTTCTGAACCCATCGCTTGTCTTGATTGTGCTGGACCAGATAAGCCCATTTCGCAAGTGTTTACAAACTTTTAGGACACCCTAATAGATGAAGACATATGCTCAAATCACTCAAGTATAAATTTTAAAGACTGTAATTATCAATACTAATGAGATAAGCAGCTCCATTGGCTTTCAGAAACTAATTAAAAGCAGCAGATTGCATATAAATCATGTTTCAAGAGAGACTAATATCCTCATCTCAGTTCTTATTACAATAAAGATGAGGATGTTAGTCCAAATGCAAATAACTCCTTATCACAGAAATTCAGATTGAAAAGTAATTTACTATATTAAAAAATTATTACCTTTTCTCTACTTGATGCTTCTCAATCTGGGCAAGTTTTTTCTGGTCAATTTCATTCAACCGTTTCTGTAGACTAGATTCAGCATCACTGTCAGAAGTTGATGAGGAACTCGCCGAAGATGATGAAGATGAACGTTTTTTTGATTTTTTCTTATGTTTGGAAGATTTTGATTTCTTCTTTTGCTCTTTTTCTTGTGATCTCGATCTTGATCTCGGCTGGGAATGAGACTCTGAACTGTTACTTTTTGAAGAATCTGAGGAATAACCTCTGAAAAAATTTAAAAAGGAAAATATTATCACTAGAGTCATCCAATAATATAGCAGAATAAAACAATGGTATGAACTTCTGATAAGCATTATCACCTGAACTGTCACAAAATTTCTAGTTCTATCCCACTGCTATATTCACCTAACCCAAGCAATTGTTACCTTTTTCAATAATGCAAAATGCTTTGTTGGAGAAAACTTTCTCTAACAAAAAACAGATTCAAGAGTTTGTCAGAAACACTTAACATCAAAACCTGCAGAAATTTATTAAAAAGATATTAAAAAAAAAAACTGCTTGATAAGTGACAAGTAATTGCAAATAATGTTGAATATGTAAATTGAAAATTTAATTGTACATAATTTTTTTTTTAATAATAACACTGCTAAACATAAATGGAAATTATTTATGAGCCAACCTAATAATATATAAACAAGAGACATCAATATGTTTCAAGAACTATTTTATTGTTAGGGGAATAATCATTTAAAAATAAAACTTCAAAGTTTGATTACACAAATCGTCAATCTAGCCTACTATTTTTGAAAAGTATTGACAGGTTTTAAGCTTTATACAGTTTATCATGAATTAGAAAAAAAGAATCAAGAAAAACTTTTTTTTTTGGCAAAGGATGTTAAATTTTCAGTTGACTGAAGTAACATAAAATATGAAAATGCATTTTTCTTATGCAGTTCCCATTGGTTTGTTCAAATATGACATTCATTTGTGGTCCGACTCAAAAAAGACTGTCTCCATAATAGAGTTGACAGTCCCTTGGAAAGAGAACAGGGTGGAGGGACATGGACTAAAGAAAAACTAATATGAGTCACTGATTGCCGAATGTGTGGACAACGGCTGGACGTGTAACAGGATGCCAATTGAGGTTGGGTGTCGTGGATTTCTGGGACGTTCAGTCATTTCTTTCCTTTCAAAAATAGGCATCACTGGCCATGGTTTGAAAAGTTTAGCATGCTTCAAGTTGGATTTGGTTGAGATGAAAACACTAAGCAAATAAAATGTGCACAACATCACGATCTAACATGCACAAGAGGGATATTTGCGTGGCCGTCTATAACGTTCTTTTTTCCACAAGACCATAAATAATGGCAAATGCATTCAGGAAATTTCATCAATGATACAAGTTGCAAAGAGGAACGATCATTTTGTTTACTTTATTACAAAAATATACAAAGAGAATGATTAATAAGTTTATCTTCATACCCTGCCTAGTGGCAAATGCTGCTGGTGGCTCTAGGGGTGGCTGTCCCGCCATAGCCACTGAAACCATAATATCACCCCTGGTTGGCGGCTGATGAAGACAGGGTATCACATGTGCTAACACACATTGTATGTTAAAAATTGATTACCAAGACTCTCTGGAAAGCAAGATGACTCTTCGGAAAGATGAAGTGACCCTCTAGAAAGTTAGAGTGACATTTTGAAAAGACAAGAATTTAAAGCATGAAGAATACAAGATACGCAGAATTCCCTAAGAGTGACTGTAGTGGGGAGGAAGAATATATCACCCATCAGACTGTTTTAAATGAAAATGACCTGCATATGGGCACGACTATAACGTGTGTTTGCGGCAAAAGATTTAATGGTTTACGTATCCATAAGGCACACTGGTACAAACAACGTAATTCTCCTATCAGTGAATGTAAATCAAGTAAAGGAATTATGAACCCGGACTACAGCGTCCAGGATTCCATCGTTGAGTGACAGCACCCTGGAGAAATGCTAAGTAAACCAAGAATCCAGTGGCCCAAAGGTAACCAAAAAGGTATTTGGACAAACCTTGATAAAGAGCTTTCTTTTATCCTTAATACCAATCTTAAGGGTCCCATAGGACAACAGATCAGTTCCTTTTGTAGAATAATATACAGCATTTGCTTTGAGTGGTTTGGACCAGTAATGGAAAAGAAAGATAAAAGAGAGGAAAAACAACCAAATCGATGACAAATCCAGAAAGGAAAGTTACGATTAGAACAAAGATTACTGAAGCACCCTTTTTAAAGAAGCTTCAATTCATGAAAGGGCAGGACTTCAAGAACTCATGAACAATATCAGAAAGAAGATTCTAGTGATATACAGAGCTGAGAATCAAAGGAAGCATCGAAGAAAAAAGCGGCAGTCTCGGAGATCTTTCTTTATAAATCCACATGCTTTTGCTAAAAAAAACTTTTCGTGGAACCGAAGAGCAGCAAGCTTGATACCCCACAAAAGGAGTTGAAGATGACGTATTTAGATAATATGCGAGACATATTAATTCCTTCTATAAAAAGTTTACCAAGGCCTCAAGATCCGACAGTTATGTTTGATGATAGTGGGATAAAATTAAGTCAAGTCCAGGTTTTTGTCCAAAAGGTACGCGGTGGTAGTACCCCCAGAATGAATGGGATATCATATAAACTATATAAAAACTGCCCAGGTGTTCTCAGGAAATTCACTACCCTACTCCAGCAGGATTTGGAAGCAGAATATTGTCCCAAAGGAATGGTGTCTGGCTGATGATATTTGGAGACGTAAAGAAATGAACTCAAAAGGCATTTCCAATTTTTGCCCCATATCCCTCCTGAATGTAGAAGGAAAAATATTTTTTGGAGTTCTTGCTCATCACATGAGAGATTTATCTTATAGAAAACAATTACATAAACACACCTGTTCAAAAGGCTGGGATACCTGGCTTTCCTGGTTGTCTGGAGCATGCACAATGATATGGAATTCTATACTATCAGCATGAAATAAAACATAACTCCATGTAGTATAGCTTGATCTTGCCAATGCATATGAATCATAACCACATCAGTTAATAAGAAAGGCTCTTGACTTTTTCAACTTCCCTAGCAAGATTAGGGAAATCATAATGAAGTACTTTAACTCAGCTTTCATGAAATTCACTGTCAATGATTACACTACCATGTAGCAATCACTTGAGATCGGCATCATGACGAGCTGCATAATTTCCTCGCTTCTGTTTGTTTTGGTTATGGAGTTGATTTTACGAGGCATATCAACCACAGCCAAAAGAGTGATGATGAAAGAACAACTGGTCCTTCCCACTTCTAGGGCTTTTATGGATGATATCACCATTCTCATCCTTTCTAAAGTTGCTGCCAATGACCTATTACAAAAATATCACAATCTTTTCAGAATGAAAGCAAAGCCCATGAAAAATTAAAATACCTAATAAAATATCTATATGTATATATATGTGTGTGTGTGTGTATATATATATATATATATATATGTATGTGTGTGTGTGATGTGTATATGTATGTATGTGGGGGGGGGGCGTGTGGGTGTGTGTAAGTGTACACTTGTTGAATTTATTAATTTATTATATTCCTTAAGTAAAAACATTTTTCATCTTTATTTTTAATAT
The DNA here is from genome assembly GCA_037127315.1 of Ascarosepion bandense. Taxonomy (NCBI): domain Eukaryota; kingdom Metazoa; phylum Mollusca; class Cephalopoda; order Sepiida; family Sepiidae; genus Ascarosepion; species Ascarosepion bandense. The sequence goes on along the minus strand of JBBBDQ010000993.1, from coordinate 3,095,211 downwards.
TTATTATGTTTTATATTTTATTTTACTCCATTTTTTATAATTTTTTAAAATTTTCTATAAATTTTATTTTTTTTAATTTAAATCTAGTTTTAAAATTAAATTATATGTCAAGGGTTTCCCCCCACCAAAGTTTTTTCTAATAACTTAATCCCATTTATTTAAACCAAAAACCGCTATGATATATTTATCAACACGTCTTAACGTTTCTATGGAGATTAATTTTTTTCTTTTTTCCTTTTTCTTTCCTTTCTTTTTTTTCATAGCTTACTTCCCTATCAACCACCCCTTCCCACTTCTTTTTTTTTTATCTTTCCACTTCCTTTTCTTAGAGCCAGACAAGGCTAAATTTTAACTTACAACTCAGTTTAAAAGTAAGGTTTTCCAAAAATCTAAAAATAGACATTGATTTCTGTCTACTTTCTTATTAATCCCACCCCTTTAATTTTTCTGTGATGTATTTTTTTTAACTTCCACCGGTAATATATCTTGCTTTATTTTGAAAAAAAAATTGCTGAAATTTCTCTTAGGGATTTCATGTAGAAATGGCCATACAACTGATTTGAACATCAAAATTTATTTTATAATTGGCTCTGTAATTTAAATATTAATTACATTGAGCCCATCCACCTTGATCATTTTTTAATATTAATGTAATTAATATTAATTAGGATCGGTTCTTTGGGATTTACCTTCCTGCTTTTCCTTTTAGATTAAAGTTTTATATTAAAAAAAAATATATATATATATATATATATATATATATATATATGTGTGTGTGTGTGTGTGTGTGTGTCAGGATGGACATGGAAAAAAACAATTAAGAATTAATTCCACACTCCTCAAAACCTCAAATCTCCCAATCAGAGACCTTGTTGCTGGATGTAGTTTATTGTCATACCTAGAACTTAGTTAGGGCAGAAGATTCCACTAAAGGGATCAGCAGCCACATGTCCATGAGCAAGACAAGTCTTCAAGATGAAGAATAGTGGTTATGGTTTGATCTGGAGAGAGATAGTCTATCAGTTTTCTTTACCCAAGACATGCTGTGCATAAATGAATGCCTCTCTGGTTATCAACACTGATATATGAAGAGAACTGCTGTGGTGCATAGCTGCACATCAACCCTATAACCAGTGGTGATTGTGGAACTCTGAAAATGATGGGGGGGGGAGGCACTTATGGGTTGAGATTTTTCTCGGGAGGAGTGGGGGGCAAACTCAAGGAGCGTGTTCATTTTTATACTACACCACTATTATATACACAACTTAGGAATGAGTTTGAGTATAAGTATGTTACTTTACTAAATAAAACAGAATAACTTTTCATTCATAGTAGTGAAGTTCTAATCTATTCTTGCCCTCTTTTCTATTCTCAAGCTGTTGGAACGCAAGAGAGTTAATTTCAAAATAAAATCAAGGAGGTTAATACTAACATCAATACTAACCAGCAGAACAGTGTGATCTGTCTGCTCTGATTTTTTTCCTTTACAAAGCTCTGTATGTGTTCTTAAAAAGCTAAAGTGAAAAGTGCTGAGGATCAAATCTTATCAAAATCAGAGACTGATCAGTTTCATAAATTTTTGAAGCTTATAAAAGGGGCCACCAACTGATAGACCAACCAAAATTCGGTGGGGGGGGGGGCATATAATCATCACTGCAGATAACCATCTAGTAATGGGACTGATGACGAGGATTTAATAAAACAGTATGTGTGGGTAGTGTAATGGATATTGGCATAGAAAGTGAAATCAGAGAGCAAAGTTCAAACTCCTAGCTAATTTGTTATGCTCTCTTTTGTACTAATGTCCATGGGAAAAGACATGAATCTGTTTCTTCTCTTCCATGCTGTGGTTTAAATAGCTGAGTAGACTGGGCTCTCAAGCCTCAGGTGGCAGCCAGTCTAAGAAAGGAAAACTGAGTTTCAAACTGCAGAGAAGGCAACCAGAAATAATTCAACCATATTTCCCAAGAATGCATGGCAAGTTACAGATAAATCCATGACAAAAAAACCAGAGTCATATAAAATTTATAAGATTAAAAGTATAAAGGCCATTTGTCTGTTATCATATTATATTAAGATAAAATATACATATATTCATTGTCATGCATTTGTTTCAAGTGATCATTCACTTATTATGTATACATAAATGGCGCATAAATTTGTGATTATAAAATAAGTGTATATATTGAATATTGTGGTTACTGCCTCAATTTGACATTGGAGTGTATATATTGGATATTATTATTATTATTTCAATTTGACATTATTTATGAAACTGAGATGTTGTCCACATTTTGGATAAAAGACTGGAATTTTGTACATTAAGTTTTTGTTTTGTTACCATCACAGATAATAATGAAAATAAGCTGAGAAGAAAAATGATTGCTAGTGTCCTAAATGGACATAACATTAATTAATAAAAACAATTTATAAAAATGTTCTTGTACACAATGATGTCTTTTTATGTCTGATTCTCTTTTACTTAACTGGCTATATTTCTGACAGAGATATTTTCTCTTTATTTACATTATTCGGACTATTGTCCTCATCTTGGTTGCCATTTGTATGACACTTCAGCTGTTGCATGCTCTGGCCTTCTTCAGGTGCTAGGAATTTCAAACCAAAATCTTTATTACGATCACTGGGATATATCCTTCTTATTCCTTGTGCAAAGCCTCTTTTGGTGTAGTCATGAGTTATTTCCCTCTAACCCAACTCTCTAAGTTACTTGTTCACTGCTGTAGCTTGGTATTAAACTCACAACTCTTTGGGTAAAGTCACTGGAACTAACCAATGTCTATATCCACCGGGCATGTATAACCTTTAAGGATAACAACAACTGAATTTCTGGGACTTATCAAAAATTGCAATATGAACTCTGGTAAAAAAATGGTTACTGAACATTAGCTTTATAAGTCCCTAAAAATTCAGTTGTTGTTGTCCTTAAGGACATATAACCAAAATGTTGTACAAATGGCAACCAAGATGAGGACAATAGTCTGAATAATGTAATTGTAAAAAGTGAATATAGTATAAATACTACCTCATCTCAGAAATATAGACAAATATTGTCTCATTAACAAACATGTATGTGTTTGCCACTGAGTTTATGTGTGTGTGTATTTCAATCTTTATTACTTTTAACTAGAGATTCAATCAGTTAAAGTGCCATACGTGATACATGCTTGGGCAATCATATCTTGAAAAAGACATGACTGACTGAGCATAAGATTTTACCGCAGTAGGTTGCCATTACTTTTTCTGGCAGACTGCTTGCCAACCAAGGCTATAGAACCCAATCTGTCCTGTTATTTAACCCATATCTGGAGGGAAGAGACGGAAAACCTTTCCCAAGAGTATTTGCGCAGAAGTGAATGCAACGAATTCAACTGAAATTTGAACTCGGATCTCCGATAAGTGAAGTAATTTTGATGTTAATTTTTTTACTTTGATTTCAATTCCACTCTTGGAATAACCGTAAGAAAGGTTTTTAAAATTTAGTAATTCCTCTTTCTTTTTAGTCTTCTTAATTCTTGTTTTTTTTTGTCTTCATTCTTTCTTTTAGTATATTTTTCTCATATTTTTTAACACTCAGTAACCACCCCCTCTTGCGTCTTAGTGGCTTTATTTCCTGGAAATCGAATGATTAAAAAAATAACTAAAAGTTACATAAAGAATACAAACTAATATCCTCTTCCTTGTTACTTTTTTTTAAATGTAGTTTCAGAATATGTGTAGCAATATTATAAAAACAAGATTACCAATCCAAATAATTCGTGATTTAACCCAAATTGCAACATACAACACGGCGATCTGTGAAGTTGTGTATTTACTGCTGGTGTTCGAACAGAGGTATAATGCAAAAATTTCGGATGAAGAAATTAATGGTTAAACAAGTCTCACTCTCATGAAGAAACTATGTTATCTAATTGGTTTTGCATGTCGTACTTCGTAAAACTGAAGCTAAAATCTCAACAATTGATGAACGCATAAAACTTAAAAGTAAAAACGTAACTTCAACGTTTGAAAACAAAAAAAAATTCCTTGTTTGATATATACCTTTTACTGTGTTTTTTTTTATCCTTATGTCGAGATTTGTGCGACGACTTATGCTTATTCAGACTTCGTGATGTCTCTATATAATCCATGTTTAGTATTAATTCAAATGCCCCGTTAAAAACTTGTGATATTATTTAAGACAACAATTATTGTCTCCATTACAATTTGAACGTCTAACTTTTTAAGCCTTAAAATTTGAGAGTAATTCAGGGGAGATCACTCTGAGTTAACCAAAAAATACAATCGCTCTTCAATCTCCGGAAACCAGTAAAAGGCTTAAAACACATGTCCTAGAATGGGTTGAGGTTAATATGGCTTTCAAATAGAGAGGAATTGTTTTTTACGTGTATAGTTTTACATTTCTTGAATGTCTGTGCAATATTAAATCCCTGCATACAGTTAATCGAAAATGTTACCTCAACCATCTGTCGTTGTTGAGGCTATGAAGCTTCTCATTTCACCAGGCAATCTCGCGATTTCTAATGAAGATAGCGAAAGGAAAAGCAGTGATAGCTTGGATATTATACTAGAAAACAGCTTAAAGGATTACACGGAGAAAATCAATACAGATGCAAAATTCAGTGGACTGAATTCTTTTGAACTTGAGAGAAAATCACGTTATTTTCCACCTGAGGCAAACTTTAAATGGAAGTTTGCCTCGACCTGTTTGATTCTTATCGAAGCTTTGACGACATCTCTTCAGGAAGCTTCAATGCACGAAAAACAAACAAAACCAGAACATACCAGCGGCGAGGTAAAATCAAATAAAAAAAAGCCAGTCGCTCCTCGATTACCGGCCGACGCCTTGAGCATTGAACAACAAAAGATTTTTATGAATACAATGCAGTTTATATTGTGTCTTGGTGTTTATCCACACCTTGCTAAAGGCGTGGGCATTCCTTTGGAGCGAAGGTCAGGTTATGCACTTTTGTTAACTTCATCTGTGTCTGATGTCCAGTCTATACTCGAAAGACAATACAGATTAGTGTTGATCGCTCGTGTCTTCTCTGCATGTCTCAATCTAACGTCTGTATCCAGTCTTTTTTTATCACGATATCTTGGTGATTGTCTGGCGGTCATGTTTCAGTTGTGTTATGGAGTAAAGAAGTCGAATGTACCTAAATCGACACCAGAAAACACTACTTACCCAAAAAGTGACACAATAATTTCTGGTAATGCAAACATGAATTGTAATTCTGCTAATAAAGATCATCAAACGAAAATCTTAGAGTCGTCAGAAACTACAAAGATTACAGCTTCGGTGTCAACTAACACTTCATTTATTTCTTCAAATAACAACAGTCAAGTGACATCCACTTATCGTGTTGCTATCACTGAAGAAGATATGGAATTCTGTAAAACATTTCTCGAAAATTTAAAAAGACGATCCTACCAACCATCACTAGTGAAAGAACTCCTGCTTCTTCAGGGTGGACCTGGTTCTAAAGTCATGAAATCTTTGCAACAGAATAACCCTCAGGCAACAGCTATCTCTAGTAATATAAACTTGCCTCCTGCTCCTGCCTGGTTAAAAAATGCTTGCAGCCAAAGCTTAAATAAAATCCTTCTGTCTAAGCCTAATGGTATAAATCACATTATCCAAGGAATGCTTGATGCCCCAGTCAGCTCCAAAACTGATGAATTCCAAGATTACCAGAAATGTTATACAATTGCCAAAGTGATCGCTATCCGCCCACCCACTGTTGCCACTGATGAGGAATATTACAGACAAACAGCCCCTCAGGTGATGAACCTGATACGAGATTTCCACAATGATCAATTTCATCAGATGCTGCGTATCTCTTGCTGTATGATGAATCTTATAGCAAGCAAGAATCCATCTTTATTTCAAAAATACTTTCTTAAAAAGTTACTGGCACCTCTGTACTCTTGCATTGAGTACAAGCATAATAGCAGTACCGAATCAGGGCTAATTGTGGCAGATGAATTTCAGTTAAACACATGCATTGAAGACATCCACAAAGTTTTTGTCTGTGGATCTGAGCCCCAAGCAGACTTATTAAATCAACTCCGTCCTTTTGTCTATATTATCTTCTCTATATTTAGCTATACTGATTTAACTTCTTCTCGTGTGCGATCTCTTACTGAAGAGATCTTGTTGGCATATTTGAAGTTTGTTGATATAAATGTTGCATTGATGTGTTTGAGGATATTTACTTTTGGTTCTTTGTCCAAAAACTGGAATCTTGGTGTCCATCTGATGCCTCCCATGCTGAAATTTACTGTAGGAGAAAATGACTGTCCAAGAGTTATCACAAAACCCCAAGGTGACATCAATGACGAACAACTGGATTTATTGTGTGATGAATCTGAAAGAATAGCTAGTTTGCTCAATCTGGTTTGCAAATTGAACAAGGAAGAACTCACTGAGAAATTCCTCATTTACATGCTGCAAGAGCTGACACGGACTTTGAATGCTGAAATGGCATCAGATAGCGCTTCTGAAAATGAGTCTACTGGAATCAGTTGCACAGAATTGCTTGACATTGAAAAGAGAGAACAAGAAAACTGTGACCAAGTCTTCTACCAGCTTACAATACTCAACCTCCTTGCAGCAGTTTATGAAAAGCTTGGGCCAAGCAGTTTGAAAAGCACAAAACATGTGCTAGAGTTCATAAAAGCTACTTTACTAAAAAGCATTGATGATCTTGATCCAGTAGAGAAAGAATTTGGTGGCATTTTTAATAATGAAATCCTAACCATGTCCCTGGGAATGCTCACAGCTGTAGTTGCTGGGGCTCTACAAGTAACTGACGAAGACCAAAAGACATTAACAAGCTTTATTCCTTTGTTACAGAATGTGATTGTTACAACTAATAATTCCAGCATTAAAGCAATGGCTTCCAGTCTGCGAGTCGCTATCTCGACATATGGTAAAGTCTGGCCAGAGATGGACTTTGCTGACGTTTATAAAAGTGAATTCAAACAAGATGATCTTTCAGACAATCCCCATAACTTAATAACAGAATTATCTGGTAACCTTTATGCAGAAGAGTTTCCCAAAAAAGAAATAACTGCTACAAAAGACTCAAGGGTATCAAGCAAGAAAAACAAAATGTCCAGTAAGAAGCAATCAGTTAGAACTGCCTCAAATTCTGGCTCTAAACCTTGCAATAAAAAAGATGCTGCTGAAGGCATCAGTTTACCAAAAGACCCACTTTCTGAAAGTCCGAATGGACACACAGCTTTAAAACAAACAGCCCAAATTTCAAAATCTTCAGATATCAGTAAAGGCAAGGAGTCTACTCCTCAAGACACAAAGTCTAAAATTTCTAAACATTCCGAACTGCAAGATGCTCTCAAAGAAACCTATGACCCTCTCATTCCTGTACAAGGTCATGGTTTGATCACTCTGACAAAATTAATTCAGAACAAAGACAAAGAAACAATGAAAAAGCAAGACTTCATTTTACATGTGTTTGAAGAAAAACTTACTCATCCAGACTCTTATATTTACTTATCGGCCATTAACGGTCTTGCTGCTATGGCAGATAATTTTCCAGAAAAAATAATTCCCAGACTAATAGACTTGTTTCGCGATCCAGAATCAGAAATTCAGAATGTTGAAGCCATTCCTTCTGAAATGAAAATAAAACTAGGTGAATCTATAGTGAAAGCATCAAGAAGCCTTGGTCCAGTTATCCCCAAATACCGGGATATCCTTCTGGGGGCTTTCTTACAAGGTGCTAAAGACATGGACCCACTCGTACGAGCCAGCAGCCTTTCAAATTTGGGTGAAGCATGCAAACAGCTTCACTTTTCCCTTGGAAATGTTATTCATGAGATTTTCTCCTGCTGCAGCTCACTGGCCAAATCCGACCCCAGCACAGAGGTTAGAGCTGCAGCTGTTCTGCTTATTACGCAATTGCTGCAGGGACTTGGAAAAGATGCTCTGCAAGTATTAGAATTTGTCATGAAGGATCTTTATCAGTTGCTGAAGTCCATTATGAACTTGGAAAAAGAGGAGCAGGTCAAGTTGCATGCAAACTTGGCTCTAAACGAGCTTGACAACATTATGAGAGAAACACTTTTTCCGAAACAAACCCTGACTAAGAAGATCCGGGTTCTTGATCCAGAATAAATTTGTTTTTTTAAAATCATTTATGGATAATCCATTCACAAATGCAGTATTTTCAACACTTCCCCAGCCTGGTTTTCACTTGGGTTGATCTATTTAAACCACTGAAGTAATTTTAAATATTTAGAAAAAGAAAATTGGGCCTAAATTGAAATTTTCTTTTTCTTTAATTAATTTTTTCTTTGCTCATTTCCATGCAATATATTGTAAACATCTGAAAGTTTTGCTTGTTTTTTTTTTTGTTTGTTTATTTTTTGTTTTGTTTTGTTTGTTTGTTTTTTTCTGTTATTTGAAAAAGAGTTTGGTAGAATTATAAAGTTCTGAACTGGTTGATTTAAAAAAAAATAATCTGCATTACTGGTCCACTTTTGAAAAAAAAAAGGAAGAAATTTTTTGGGGACAACTTTTGTAGATTATCATTATATTTTCCTCTACCCATGACATTTATAAGAATTGAAAGTTGTTTATTTTCATTTTAGAAGGTGGTTGTAATCATAATACTGCTGACTCCTGAAAAAGTTATCAGTACTTTGTTTTATTTTCAAATATCATTTTTGAAATTGTGCTTATGTCACTGCATACAATTACAAATTGGGAAAAAGGTCAATATCAATAGTAAGAAGTTATTAATGATATAAGCTCAGCTTCAAACTTGAATCATGAATACTGTTAATTGATTAATTTATTTTTTATGGTTTATCAACCCTTTGCATGTTATTTAAAGCCAGAAAATATATTTTTTAGAGTGTAAGAATTTTACTTATTTTTTTTTTAGGTAATGGTTTAGTGGCACAAGTTTTACTAATTAACCCATAGATGGGGGAAAAGAAGTGGATTCATGTCTTTCCCAAGGGTATTTGTGTGTAAGTGAATATAATGAACCTAATGAGAATTGGAACTCCAATTAACAACTCCAAGCCATTATTCATTACACCAACTGCACATCCAAGCTTATAGCTCCCAAGCAGTCACTCATTTAGCTCAACATTGCTTAGCTTCAGTGATCATATGGAACTGGTGTTTCAACATGATGTGACTGTAAGCCTTGAGTCATAAAAAGGGGAGGACTTGTCTACAAACACTGTTTCAAAAAAAATTTCTTTCCTATTTTTTTACAAAGCAAACCAGTCAACTTCAGTAGTGCCAAATAATCCTTTTTTGAAGAAGTCAATGAGAAATTTAAATTTCCCAAGAACACATGACAATTGACAGATAGTAAAGAAAAATCTACAGTGAGTCATGATTGCCTATGTTATATGACATTAAAAAAATATCTATTCTTACAATTGAAGGTCCTTATATTGTTGATGTTGTTAACACAACATTTCAGTGGATCTATTCTTCAGTTTTCATCAGATATATAATCCACAAGAAAAGAAGGTGGGGGGGGAATGCACTATTTCTTCAAAAAATGGTGGCATTTGAACTCTCATTAATCTACTGTGCAAGGAACTGAAGAACACAAAGATGTTTCAGTGTCCAAACAAAATTTGGAAAACATGGCTCAAAATTATAAACTCTTTCCTTATTTATTCTTCTTTTATATGCCCGGTCATGGCTCCCCACAACTTCCTGTCCCTTGCGACTCTAAGCAATATTTTGACTCTGCTCTACTATCCATTCACACAAACTTGTTACGTAGGTTACTTTCTTTTCTCATCTGCCTCTCTTGCCTGTGAGTGTTATGTTCTCCAAGACCACATTTCCTTAAGTGTTCCAGTGGCAAAAATGATAAAAAAAAAAACAGTATTAAAGAATAACCAAAAGTATGTATCTGTCTACACACATAATCTTTTTTAATTCCCTCATATTTAAAAATATTATTTCAAAGCTAATACCAATACTAATATCTCATTCAAGATATTAGAAAACATTTTTTATTAAAAAATTCTTTGTCTACAGATTAAACGGCTAACACAGATTAAATGGCTATTTTCCATATAATTTACAAAAATCACTGAATAGTCAACACTGATTAAAAAAAAGAATCAAAATTTGTGATTCTTCTAATTTTGTGAATAAGAATTTAAAGACTTTCATTTTTATTTTCTTTTAAAAACTTTTTCCTTTTTAAATTTTTCTTTTTAAGATTCTTTCTTTTTAGTTATTAATTTATTCTTTTTATTTCTACGTTTTTTTAAATTTGTTTTTAAGATTTTTTTCTCATTGTCTGTTATTTGATACTTGTTTATTAGAATTTCAAAATACTGTTAAGGCTGCTAAAGGTTTTAATGGATATATCCAAAATATGAGATTTGGTTGAAAAAAAAAAAACAGTAACTGTTTATATTTCTCTATGTATTGACATGCTCCTGTAGAAAGAAAATCTTACAGCAAAAATATTAACTATAAAACCAATTTTCATTGGTTGAATTCTAAAATAAATCTATATTTGAATGTTAGGTGATTCAAAAATGTTTCTCAAACTGGGGGATGAAAAGACCAACTCCATAAAAGATCAGAATACAAAACTCATAAATTTTGGGAAAATATATTTAAAGAATCTCATGTAAAAACATTCTAATTTTACATTTTCATTTGAAATTTTAGACTAAAATTTTGCTAATATTTATTTTCGTTTCTATGATTATTTTTTAGAAATTTTGAACGTTTTTAAACTGTAAATAAAAATTGTTTGAAAAAGCTTAATTTAAGTCTTTAAGAGATTTTTTTTTTCAAATTAATTTTAATTTGGAACTTATTTTCGTTTTATATTTTTTGTCTTAATGATAAATATTAATGCAGAATATAACATCCTGGAGGTAATAATGAGATATCTCAATCAATTATTTTAAACAGTTTTACAATACTCTGTATTGCTGGCTGTTTGTACCTGAATATGCCTTTCTGCTAGGGTGGTTAGCTAATCTCTGTTGCAGAAAACCTGCCCAGGTACATTTGTATTTATTCCACATGCCCAGAATAATTTTAAACTGCAACTATTCTCAGCAGACCATAATTAGTTTTTTACATAATCTGGCATGATCAACAGTTTGAACAAGGCCAGTACACGCAAATTTTCAACTATGATGACTTCATGCTAGTTCAACCAATAACGGGTTCCGAATATTTCCGTCTACCCAATTTCACTCACTATGCTTGGGTCAACCAGTGATATGGTTTTCAGGCACTTCTCAATGGTGAGACAATTTCCCCAGAATGATATTATTAAGAAGTCACCTCCCTTGATATATCAAACCTAGTGAAATTCAAACTTGGGGTTCTTGGATAGAATGCTAAAGTTCTAACTTGCCTAGGCACCAACACTTACCATGCTAAGCTAATTTAAAAAAAAAGAAAAAAACGGGAAAAAATATTTTTGAGATTTTTACGAAGAGAAGACAACTCTTCCAATCACTAAATATTTTCATTTGTTGCTTAAAATAAGGATGAGAATTTATGCTTTGCACCATATTTTTGCATTGAAAAATATTTTAAGCAAGCATTTTTAGCATAATCCCCAAACAACAGCAACATTCTGATAAAACTCACCAAAATAATCTATTAACAGGTTAATAATATACAAACCCTGACCCCCATCAAGAAGACTTTTCTAATTTACTAATAATGGCTATATTCAGTACAAATATTTGAAGGATTGCTTAAAAAATGTGATAACATGAACAAATTTAATCAAAATTGGAGTATTCAACATTGATTTGAGGTAAATGACCACAAATTTTATTGTTTCTGTCTGGTAAATCACTTGAGAAATTATGCACAAGAAAAAAATCCTTTCTTTTTTTTTTTTTTTTACAGAATAATCTATATTTATAAAATATACTCTTTTTATGATATTCTTATATACAATACTTTATGATATATACAAAATATGTCATTAAAAAAACAATTTTCATTGTATATTTTTATCAATCTTGTTATATGAAGCATTTTATATTAATTTATAAGATTTTTCTTTGTGAGTTATATTCTATTCAAGTTATATTTTTTGATGATCATTTGGGTGAAATATTTTGAATTTATGACTCAGTCCCCCAAGCAATACAAAGTAATGGATTTTTTTAATAAATTATCCCTTTTTTATTGTCTTTATACATTTTCATTGTAATCTGTCTGTATTTTTCTTTACAACTGTGAACAATCAACAACTGAAGAATTAGCTATAACTTGAAATATTTTCTTGACTTTAACGTTCAATATTCATCTTCAATGATTACTTCCCTTTGTTTTCTCAAATTATCTTTTTACTCCATTGTTTTCAGATCAGTTTCCATCTTTGCTGTAACACACAATTTTGGCTGATCTTGACATGATGTTGTGATTAGCAAGCTTGTCTTGCTAGAATCATTACAATTCGATCCTAACAGGGTGCCCCATACTTTCAGCCTTGTGCCACATTTAAGCAGCACTTAGAAAAATCACTATCTTTCAGACTTCCGGTATTTGGTGAAGTTTTCAGAGGAAATATTTTAATTATTCATATATTTTTTGGATTATTATCTTTAGAATTTTACCCCAAATATTCTGATCAATACATTTGTAGTGTTTGCAAAGAAAAGGTCTTGGCAAAATGAATAAATCAGATAAATTTAAATTATAGTAGAGACAATATTAGAACATATTCTATTAATTAATCAGTCTCAGACAAAATAAAAACCTCTTTTTGAAAATTACTAATGACTTACAATATCCCTACCAAGTGGATACCAAGTTAAAATTTAATTATAATCTATAACAAAAGATAAAAACTACAGTGCTTAAAATATATATCAACTTATTAATCTTCAAAATTTCAGCTTTTAATAAAAATAAGTGAATGAGCTTATAGAAGCCAATGGCTTATGTGTGTGTGTGTGTTTAATAAATATATTATCCTACGTCTATAGCATGACTCACGAGTTTCATGCTCTATGCAATCATCACGTGCATATTATATATATATATATATATATATATATATATATATATATATATATACATACATATATATATGTAATAAAAGAGTGAAAGAACACGTAGATTAAAAACCCACTGTTCAAGCATTTACTTTTATAAAGAGTGCTTGATACAGAGTAGAGCTTAATATTGTAATTTTGTTATTACAATGATTTATAAAAGCATAATATTACTACACAAAAATTTTCATGTTTCAGAACAAAACTGTTCTTCAGGTGATATGTTAAAATAAATGGTGAAAATGATTTATTTTAAAAAATATAAAATGAATTCATGGTTATTTAAAAAATTAGGGAGTGGTAGTTGGAGAAAACGCTTTAGGTGTGTCAATAGTGTTTAATCAAAAATGAGAATCATATAACCATGGGGATTTAATATTTGGGTTATGAAAAGGAGGATGGCTTGGATTTAGATATGTCACTTTTTAATTCTGTAAGATACGTAGTGGGACCTTAGATTTTTTTAAATGGGTAGACAATTTTTAACAGGAGGTTGGATTTTAAGTTTTTTTATTTAATAATATATTTTTTTAAGTACTATCTATGAGTAAAGGGGCTGGAAAGTTTAGGTCAGAATTAGGATTAAATAATTATGGTATACTTAGTTATATTGTATTAAGAACAACAATCAAGTATTGTGTGCATCATTTATTTTAGTAAAATAATTTTCGTTTTTTTAATTTAATTCTGAAGAAAATTATTTTGTCTGAGTAAAGTACATAGTGGGACCACACAATACTTAAAAGTATTTGCACTTTCATCTACTTCTCAGCTATTATGTTGCTTTGAGATTTTAAGTATTATTTCAGCATTTCTTTTACTCTGCATTTTCATCATTTTTCTTTTGTTGTTTGTTTTTTAGCACAATGTTTTCAGCTGATAAATTACTAGTAAATACTTTGAAGTTATTTTGAGATTCAGGGATGAAGTATTTTCAATATTATGCACATTTCATTAGTTTTGACGACTTGTTCTTTTTTTTTTCTTTTTTTTTTTATCATAAATAAGACTTTTAGGCACACTTCTCAGCAGTCAACAGTACAGAGTGAAATAAAGTCAGAATAAGACATTAGCATAAAAATTACAGAGAAATCCTATCTTGTAACAACTTTGGTAGCTTCTTGTTTATTCCTGCAGATATCTTGTAGAACATAAGGCCACATATACACTTATGCTGTTGCAGTTTCACTCACAAATTTATAAGATGGGGTTGATAACCTTGTACCAGACCTTATAGTTTTTAATTTAAAATTTGGCCTTCTCAACTGGTTACCAAACAAGGTTATTATATTTGTGTCTATAACCATTTACTCAATTTAAAGATAGGTAAATAGAGGATGTGCGTTGTGGTGCAGTGGATATCGGCTCGGAATGAGAAATCGGGGAACCGAGTTCGAATTCCAGTTAAATTCATTGCATTCACTTATGCACAAATACCCTTGGGAAAGGTATTAATCCGTCTCTTCCCTCCAGTTATGGGTTAAATAATAGGACAGATTGGGTTCTATAGCCTTGGGCGGCAACCAGTCTACCGCAGAAAGCAATGGCAACCTACTGCGGGATAATCTTCTGCCCAGTCAGTCATGTCCCTTTTGAGACATGTTCGCCTAAGCGTGTATCACGTATGGCACTTAACTGACTGAACTAGTGGTAATTTATATTCAAGTCTGTAAGAATTTACTTAACTTGAAAACACATATAAATATTGATTGTTTATATTTAAATGCAATGTCAGTTGTCATCTGTCTTTTTATTGTCCCATTTTCTTAATAATTTTTCTTAGATTCTTTCACTCTCAGTAACCCTCTTCTGTCTTAGTGGCTTAGTGGCTTTATTTCCTTGCTTGAGGTGAAATGATTAAAAAAAAAAAACAAAAAAAAAACACCTATAAGCATTTACTTGGTGTAGGCATAGGTCAAGATTGGTCAATTATATTTGGAAGGTAGCTCCTATTTTTGGAGAGTGTGTGTAGGGGGGGGGGGTTACCCTATTGCAGTTAAAAATTCAGATATAAATAAAGATATATTTGTAAAAAAGACAAAATCCAAATGAGGATCTGCAATATAAATCAATCCTGACTTGGCAGCCCACCTTCAGTCACTTTCTTACGGACGTAATAGTTTAATGTAACTGCCACTTCTACTCTAACAGATTCTTGTCTTGCACTTCCAGTTTGTGGAACTCTCTTCTATTTGCTTGCTTCCCTGATAGCCACAATCTCCAAAAGTTTAAATGCAACATCAATTGCCATCTTTTATCTACTTGATTCTCATCCATCTCTTTTCTTTTCTTCAACATCCCCTGTACTTTTTTAATTCTATCATGGTAACACCCTGCCTTGCTTGGGGTGAAATGATTAAATAAAAAATGATGAAAGGAAAACTTTATCAAGGAAATTTGTTGCAGTCTAACATTGAGCTGTCAACCTGGCCGAGTCGGTTAAAGTACGTTAAATTTAACAAAAGTTTCAGTTCAAATCCTGCCAGAGAGTGCACATTTTTTTATGATTTCTCAAATATTCAGGCTAGTAGATGAAAAAATAAATATACTGTTTATTAAACAGAGCATCTACTCAAATACAAGTGTTCACTAAAAATAATGTTTAAAAATTTGTCAGATCAATAAAAAAAAAGTCCTTTAGAAAAGATATATATAGAGTTCAGTTGGTAGACTAAAGCCAAAACTGCTGACTTTCAGTGGTTTACTGGTAAAAAAGGTATTTAAAGCAAGCAAGCTTTGCAATAAAGTGCTCGATATCAGAGAGTGCATTAATGAAATATAGAAAAAAATATTGTCACTTAACTGATCAGCATCACTTCTCTCATGCTGACTTCAAAGTTTTCTGAATATATAATATCACACATCAGAGCTTGTACTGTTTTTTTGTGCTATTTTTCAATATTTGAGTTTATATATTGTGGAACTGGTGTGATTTGATACTTTTGTGTGTAAATGAGCGATTTGTTTTTGCTTGATGAATGTCATTATCTGATATCTTATTTTTTTTTCTTTCTTCTGTTATCCTTTGGTTATCAAGGAGTGCTTGTTCATTTATGTTTTTTTAAATTGGTGTATTTTTGGTGATAAATTTGCACTTCTTTGTGTGTGGCTTTGTTGTTTTTTTATTTTTCTTTCTTATACAGGAACGTATGTATTTTTGTGTTTCAATGAGTGTTGTGGTAGGTATATGGGTTAGTTTTACATGTGGTTTTTTGTTAGTGAGTTTGGTGGGGAAAATTGGGTATTTGTTATTTATATTGTGGTTATTCTTTTCTAATTGATTTTCATTTGGTATTGGTTGGGGTAAGGTTTTAGGCACGGTGAATTGTGTTTGTGATAGAATTACGTTTTATACTTGTTTTATTTGTATTCTTATTTAAGTGGCAAAGTATTTATTTGAGTGTCTGCATCTCTGCATTACTTCATTTTTCTTGTTTAGTAGTTAGTAGTTTAGTAGGCTTGCTAACTTTTCCTCCAAACACAATTTGCGATTTCTGCTATTGCGTTGGGCCACTCTTTATGATTTCCTTTTAATTTTGGTGGTGATATTTTCTTTTTGGAAAACAAGTTTTAAAAAAAAATGTTTTTTTCCATGTATATTATTTTCATAATGTTGTGTATTTATCTTTCTGTTTTGAATCTTTTGTGTTTGCTAAATCTTTCTTTAAAGGTCGTTTCTGTGGCTTCTATGTAATTTTTTTCTTCTGTGTTAATATTATTTGTTACAGTATCTTTATATATTATGTTGGTTAGACATTTGTTACTAAGTGAGTAGTTGAGATTATATATATATAACAATGACCAATCTTACATAAAATTGTAGAAAATATGAAATAAAACAATCATACTTACTTTGCCTTATTCATATTGAGGATTTTTTAAAATGATGCTGTAGGTGTCATTTGCAACTGTAATTTACTCTGTACTCATAACCCAGGCTTAGAAAATGTCCAAAACATGGATATTAGGCTAACAGGGTGGTCAGCACTGGCATTAAAAAGCCAGTGACTTTGGCTACATGTTATATATTTCAATACACATCGGACATTTATATTTGATTTGAGCAAATCTGTCATTGATAATACATTAAATATCTGATTAATGTAGAAAAAATTTAGACTTCCAATCTGATATATTTTGTGACACTTAAGAAATATTGGCATAAATTTAGAATGGAATATTTGGGGGGAAATATAATTAAAGAAAATTCTATAGATACCAGACTGAGCTACTTTTGAAAGGACAGTGCTACTAAATTTTGAATTTCAGTTAACTGCAAATTTTTAAGATTTAATTTTTTTTTTTGAGAAGTTAATTCAAAATTTTATAACAATGTACATTTGAATATAGCCCAATTGGCATACCTACTAAGGAAGAGATGTAAAGATATGTACACTGAAGACTTGATTTAAAGAACTAGTTGGAAGACAAGGGTTTCTTAAATCCAATAAATCCTTCATTAGAAGCAAGTTCTGAAGACCCCTCTTCCCATATTTTGTTAAATCCAAGACAGTCAGACCACAAATGATCAATTTTACATAAAATTATAGAAAATACGAAATAAAACGATCATACCTACTTTGCCTTGTTTATATTGAGAGGAATTTTCAAAATGATGCTGGAGATATCATTTGTAACTAATTTACTGTTTACTCCTAATCCAGGCTCAGAAAATGTCCAAAGCATCAAGCATAAATAAATAATCCTATTAGATTTTATGGATATTATGCTAACAGGGTGGTCAGCACTGGTATTTAAAACTAGTAACCCTAGCTATACATTAAATAATCTGAAATGGGTGTCTGTGTATCTTGCATACAAACACACTGTTATCAAATAGGATTTGTTATTTATACTGAAAACTATCAAAAAACATAGCTGAAATCAGCAAGATTTTTCATTACTATTTTATAACTAATAAGATGTATTTTCTGAGATGAGGTAGTATTTACATTATTCGGACTATTGTCCTCATCTTTTTTGCCATTTGTTCAACGTTTCAGCCATTGTACACTCCCGACTTCTTCAGGTGCTAGGAATTTTGAACTGAATCCTTTATTACAATCACTGGGGTATATCATTTTCATTCTTTGTGTAGTAAAGCCTCAATTGGAAGTCATGAGTTATCTCCCTCTAACCCTGCAAGTTACTTGTTCACCACTGCTGTAGCCGGGTATTGAACTCACAACTTGCAGGGTTAAAGGGAGATAACTCATGATTTCACACAAGGAATGAGAATGATATACCCCAGTGATTGGGTTTGGTTCAAAATTCCTAGCATCTGAAGAAGGCCAGAGTGTACAATGGCTGAAACGTCGTACAAATGGCAACAAAGATGAGGACAATAGGTTGAGATGTACCTATTATTTTAACAAAAACTTGATGAATGAATTGTTCTAGTATTTATCTAAGTTCATCCAGTAAAATGAAACGTCAGTTTGTTACAATTCATATAATCTGGGTTCTTAAAAATCAAGGAATGTTAAATAGGTTTTATTGCACCTTCACAGGATATTGTACATGATAATTTAGATGCTCAGGTTTTGAAAGTAGAAATGCCTCAAAATATAGTCTTAAGAGACATTGAAAAAGTTTATATGGGTTATTTAATGATTTTTATTGTTATTTATAGTAATTGAATAAACTTTTTATTTTGCAATTATGAACTAATGAAAAGTCCATGACTCATTGTATCTCAAAACAATAATAAAAAATGTCTAAAATAACCATGTGGCTATGTGATTCATTGATTTCACACTTTGTAAATTCTGTCTTGGATAATTAACATCCTCAAACATTTCTTTTCTACATTTAAATACACTCACTTCAAAATTAAAATATACATAACTTGTTTGAATTTCTGGGATGAGGAATTATTTACATGCAGACTGTTGTCCTCATCTTTATTATCATCATCACTGGATCATCTGTCTGAAGTTCTGGGATGAGTTATTTATACCATTTACATGCAGACTATTGTCCTCATCTTTGATGTTGACATCAACATTTCAGCAATTATGCTCTCTGGGCCTTTATCAGGTGTATCTTGATCTAGGTAACCTCCAGGGAATTCCAAACTGAACCCTTTATTTAATCTTTGGGGGTAGAAAGTTCTTGTTCCACTGCTCATGTCTAGGGATTTCTTGTCTAGTGCTTACTTTTTTTTTTTTTCTTTCTTAAATACGGCTCTGTTAATGCTCGACCAGCTTCCACGGAGTTCAAGTATACTTTACCTGGCTATTGATTTATGGATTTGGTGATATAGTAATGGCAAGTTCAATCCTTGGGTTGGGGAGTGTGTACTTGGACTCAGTGGAAAGAGTGAGCAATAACTGAACAGCACCATCAACACAACATTAAATGTCTTCATAATATTCTTACAGTGCACTTGAGTGACTTTTGAAAGGACAGTGCTACTAAATTTTGGAAGTCTTCAAAATAAAAAGTGCCACAAACATTGAAGCAATGTCTCAAAAGCTTTAACTACACTGAGTCTACCTGATTAATAATAGCATTGTTGATGTGAAAAAGCAAAAGATATGCTCCAGTCTTGTTTGATGATAAAAGACATGAATATATGTACAACATCCAATCTGGTTGATGGAAGACTATCATCTTATAGAGATCTATTTGGCAACCTGATGGACAGAAGAAGAAATATGGAATATATATATATATATATATATATAAATACAATACTTTTGTAAAGTCAACTGCTGCCACTGAGCAACAGAGGCTTTCAACAAGGCGATATTGTCTTCCAGGCAAGTTCCCCACCAGAAACAGACTGCAGAGGTAGAACATCCTCCATTTTCCAGACCTCCTCCTGCAACTTCTAAGAAAATCTTTCCTGTTCCATGTGAGTCTTGCTTGTCATCATGAAATCCTTTAAGTCTTCATTTACAAAGTCAATTCATGATAATAGTTGCTAAGAAAATTAAATATTTCTTATCATTACCACAATGTTTGAGCCCCACAAAGATGTAAAAAAATTGGAATGTTGATTTTCAAAGTAAACATAAGTCATCCAACTTAAGTTAACATAACACAATGCTACCCAACCCATTTTCCCATGTCATACAAAGCTAAGCAGAGTAAATATTGATAATTTCCTTTCGGTAAATGGAAGTTAAGATGTCATGAAATTTTAAGAAAACAGTTTAGAAAAGAAAAAAATAATTTTATTATCATGAATTTTATAACAATGAAAATCATTGACAATATAGCAGATAGGATTCAGCCTTTTTTATTTGACTGAAAAGAAAATGTTTTCAATCAGAAGGATGTCTGATTAATGACATTGTTGATGAGATATCAAAAGTGGTCTGCTCCATAGTCTCGACTGATAAGAGACACGAAGCATTTAGATGCACAATATGAATATATACACAACATCCAACATGGTTGATTGTTAAACATTTATCTGGAGAGCAACAATGATAAATTAATATTGGAAACTTCTCTTTGTTTGAATATCGTCCAAAGTCTGCTGTAGTTCTTCATCTTCAAATCGGCCTTCTAAGCTAAAAATAAATAAAAAAATATGGAATTTTATGTTAATTTCTAATTTTTTTTTAAATTATAAACAAGTATTAACCTCATTTGTGAAAATATTTTTAATACTTTTTGAGAGGGTTCCAATATTGTTTTAATGTGAGATTTTGGCTATATAAGTAAATAATAGACCTAGGATAAAAATACTTCATTAATTAACCAGAAATAAAGTAGCCACTCTTCAAAGAAATTTGAACTTGCACCCTATCTAATATATATTTCTAATCCATGCTACTTAACAGTTGCAGAATGATAAAAATAACCTGAACTTTGCAACAATAATAAGTGTTGGAAATTAGCAGCAATACATCATCTAAGAAATCAAGATGACCTAAAAATATCTCTCTTTGATACAGCTCTGTTGGTTCATTGTAAGTAAAATGTCTAAAAAGTAATCACATTGTATGCAATCAATAATTCCCAGCAGTAAAACTATTGTTTTGAGAGAAAATGCTTTAAAATGTCATGAATTCTTTTGTAAAAAGAATCCATGGACCATGGCGGTAGTCGCTATTTTCACTGGCATTAGTTGAAAATACAAAATCTTAATACAAATTTAATCTTACATCATTTCATAACAGAAAATATTTTAAAACAATTTGTCTGAGAAAATAAAAAAATTAAAAAAAATTTTTTTTTTTTTTTTTTTAAAAAGATATATGATCAGATCATAAAAAAAAATATCACTGCGTATTAAATGAAAACTCAGAGTATGAATTGAAAAAAATAAAAATGAAGTGAACTATTTTAATTATATATAGCCCACATCTATACATACCTGGGAATCAGAGATTTGGACTCTTCTGCATTGTCAGGGCATAAATTTGCCAAAGCTGCAAGTTCAAACTTGTGCAATTTCTTCTGTAGCAAAAGACTGTTATGAAATATGACAAAAACAATAAATTATTCAACAAATCAAGAAGTTATGAACATTTTTATGACTTTTATTGCTGGAAGGAAAAGATTTTTTAACAGTAAAATATTTAGCACCATTGCTTCACAAGAGAGTTTGACCTTTGTGCTATTAAAAAAGTTGAGATAATATTTATTTGCAATTAAAAACAATTGCTGTCATCAACCTAGAAATGTGCAACTCTTTAATTTAACTGATAAAAACATTTGTACACTTGTAAAATCTACAGTATATCACAAAATGTATAGCTAATAAAAATAGGCTGATATTATACTTGCATTACTGAAATTGACTTGTTAGCAAAGTTTAAAATAAATACCTGCAAAAAAGTGATGTGCCAAAAGGACAGTTTTTCTATTGATACAACTGTATAGTCTCTTGGAAATTTTTATCTTTAAAAAGCTATTTTTAAAATTTTAATAAAACTTAAAACATGAACCTGGATTTATGCATTCTTTTTGAAAACATAAGTATTAAATGCAATTCAAGTAAATCTAATAAATAAATAATGTTTATCAACATTTAATGCCAATTCTCAAAAATAAATAAAAAATCTATTTTAGTAAATTTATGTGGAGAAAATAACTGGAAAATAATTTTTTTTCAACATTTATAATTAGTTATTCATAGCTCCAAGCTCATTTAATTTTTTTTTGTTCTCTTGTTCATATAGTTTTATAAATTTATGAATAAAAAAAAATTGTTTTCATGGTTATTTCATTACAATATGATAAATAATAAATATTGCATTGTAGTTGATCAGAAATTTTTATAAACTTGTAAATATAAACTTATTCTTGTAAATAAACAATAAAATAAAGTGTTTAATTCTTTTGTTGCTGATTGTCAAGCAAAAGAGTGTACAAATCCAGTTTCCTGTTTCGGTTTTATTCAAATTTAAAAAATAGCTTTTTAAAACAATAAAAATTACAGACAGAGTATACAGTAATATTGGAGTCAGGAGAGAAAAAAAATGTCTTAGGGACACACTATTTGTTTTGAGGGTATGTATCTTAAACTTTGTTGACTGGTCTGCTCATAAAAAATACAACTAAGTTTGAAAATGTGCTCATATCATTGATAACTCCATATTATTATGAATTGAGAAAAAGAACATCTGTAGTTGGTAGTTATCTAATGCGTGCTAATCTACGAAAATTATTCCCCCACTCAAAAAAAAAAAAAGAAAAAAAAAAAAATTTATTATTATTTATAGAGTGAACCAATTAATTTGAGTAGCACCAAGTAAACTACTACTACTAGATCTTCAATTAAAATTACAAAATACAACTTAGAACTATGACCAATGCAATTTTTTTTTTTTAATCATATCACTCCGAGCAAGGTGGTAATGCCACTGATGTGCAGGGGGCTACGTAATAGTGAAAAGATCGGAAAAGAGAAAGCCGGAAACCACATCCTAAACAGGGAACAAGGGACAAGCCTCTTAACCTGTTCAATAGACGTGGGTGGAGTATGAACCGGGTGATAGATAGATCTATCTACTCCAATTGTAAAAAAAAAAAAGTGAGCTTCACCTGTTCAATAGACGAGGGTGGAGTGTGAACCGGGCGGTAGTTTAATCTATCTACTCCAATTGAAAAAAAAAAAATTAATCCATCGCACCCTACAGATTTATCAGAAACAAAGGAAAGTGCTGAATGTCAGTTCTCCAATATGTTTTCTCACAGATGAAGAGCGGGCAGCAATAAAGACATGGTTCTACATAAGCAGGACATATAAGCAACAGAGAATTTTTATGGAAATTGGAAACAAAAACAACACTTGTGATTTTATAAACAGAAAACATGTTGAAATAACACATAATGAGGAAAGGGGTTTTGGAGAAATTGACACTTTTTTTTTTTCATTTCACCCCAAGCAAGGAGGTACCACCACTGATATGCATGGGGCTACATAAAAGAGTTAAAGTTTTAGGTAGGAGGAGAGGGAAGAGAAAGACGAACCAGCTACAAGGAGTGAAAGAGAAAGGGCAAGAGAAAGATGTGAACACAGTTGCGAAGGTAAACAGAAAGGAAAAGAACAAGATACACGGGGCGATGTAGAAAGGACTGAAGTGGATAAGAGAGTGGAATTGACTTTGCATTTAAATTCCAGGAAGTTCTAGCTGTCAGGAAAGCGAGTATATGAAAGGGAGTTCCGCATGTAGGAAGCGCAAGAAAAGAAGCTGCTGGAGTAGAATTGTTGCCTGCATTTGGTTGATATAATTGTAAAAGGATGGGACCTTGTTGCCAGTCTGGCTGCACGAGTAAATTTTTGTGAAGGAGGCACCAGTGACCTAAGTTCGTCAGAGCAGAAGCCATGAAAATATTTATAGAACAGATAGAGGGAAGCCACATCCTGCTTGTGAGAAAAAATGCTGGAGTCGAGTCACCAAGTCAGGACCAATCACGTTACAGATTCTTCTTTGGAGCCTGTCGAGAACACTGAGATGAACAGGAGGGGTGCCTGACCATATATGACAGCAGTATTTTATGTACAGATGGACAGCTGATGTGTATATGTGCAAGATGCTATGAAAATATTTATAGAAGAGACAGAGGGAAGCCACATCATGTCAGTAAGCAAGTGGCTTACAAAATTTATGAAAGTAGTTTTATATAAAATTTAATAAATGTTGCACACATACAGATAATGATGCTAGTCATGTAATGCTTACATGGATTTTTAAGTGGGGAAATTAAGATTTTAGGTAAAAACAATGTTCCGTACTTTCTATACGTATATAAAAAACAAAAACAAAAAAACAAAACCAAGATCACTACTTACAAAAAAAAACATAAATTAAAAAAAAGACAAATGCAGGACTTTTTGACATTTTGAATATCTTTACAGAGCACAAGACATCTTGTTAGTAATCACCGAACAAAGGTGTTGCTGTGATGATAACAAAAAAAAAAAAAAAAAAAATGGTGCCAACATGTTATGTAACTGGGCTGGAGAACCCCCAACCAGGGTAGATGAGATCACTTACAACAGCTGTACATCACCTCGGAATCTTTCTAGTGCGTTCTGACATTTTCTATTTGTAGCAAATTATGTCAACATCTAAAACAAATCTTCAGATTTTCTTTTAATTTATAAGGACAACTTCTTTTAATTTATAAGGACAACTTCTTTTAATTTATAAGGACAACTTCTTTTAATTTATAAGGACAACTTCTTTTAATTTATAAGGACAACTTCTTTTAATTTATAAGGACAACTTCTTTTAATTTATAAGGACAACTTCTTTTAATTTATAAGGACAACTTCTTTTAATTTATAAGGACAACTTCTTTTAATTTATAAGGACAACTTCTTTTAATTTATAAGGACAACTTCTTTTAATTTATAAGGACAACTTCTTTTAATTTATAAGGACAACTTCTTTTAATTTATAAGGACAACTTCTTTTAATTTATAAGGACAACTTCTTTTAATTTATAAGGACAACTTCTTTTAATTTATAAGGACAACTTCTTTTAATTTATAAGGACAACTTCTTTTAATTTATAAGGACAACTTCTTTTAATTTATAAGGACAACTTCTTTTAATTTATAAGGACAACTTCTTTTAATTTATAAGGACAACTTCTTTTAATTTATAAGGACAACTTCTTTTAATTTATAAGGACAACTTCTTTTAATTTATAAGGACAACTTCTTTTAATTTATAAGGACAACTTCTTTTAATTTATAAGGACAACTTCTTTTAATTTCTGGCATAAGCAGTCACAGTCATCTTTATTTACAGTAAGACAAATGTCATTTTTGTTCATTTTTTTTTTTTAAATAATTTCATCCCAAGGGGCTACTGGGAGTGAAGAATGAGAAAACTTAAGTAAGGTGAAAGAGCTATAAAAGAACATGTTTCAGTAAGTAGAGAGGATGACAATTTTTGAAAATTGTAGGTAGCAAGGGAAGCCCCCCCCCCCCCAAAAAAAAAAACAGAAGAGAAAGAAACTATTAGAATAAAACTCATGGTTACAATAGTTAAACAGTGAGACCTAGTTACCAATCTAGTAGTATGCTTAAATTTATGCAACCAAAGAGGAAAGCTCCTCAAAACAATGACCATGTAAATTACTTGGCAGTGAGAAAGTGACGAAAGTCAAGATGTCAAGGCAGGACTGATTACATTACAGCTCAATCTTTGAATATTGTTGAGAATTTTGAGATATATAGTCAGAGCACCAGATCAAATATGGCAACAATATTCAATACCCGGATGAATGGTAGATTTATAAATGTGCAAGATAAATTCTAGCATGAAATTGGTGTCTGAAACTAGACCAAATGACAACAGCAGTGAAAACAAGAATGATATTAGATGATGACTACAACTGTAACAATATGGAATCAATAAGTTCTAAGTTAAGGATTAAAGAATTCATTAGTGAATTTGGTTGCATAGTAATTGTGAGTTCAATTCATGAACCAGGTAATATGGATATATTTAGAGTTAATGGAAACAAGACTGTGCAGTCTTAAATGACAACCAAGATATTCCTACACATGATGGGCAGCAGAATGAGAACCATTTACCCTCTGTACATTGAATAATAGGTTGAGTTTGAAATTCCCGGAAAGTTATCTTGTTACAATTCATTTTCTAGCAGTTATAATGTTGTATACCCTTCGATAAAACAATGATTATTAATTTGATAGCGGGGTTCCAAAATTTGTTATCTTCTCTCTTATGAAATCAAATGTCTTTTTCACAATGATAAAATTGACGAACATCAACACAGGTATATAAATAAATGAATACAACATATCTTATTTGATCTTCAGGTAATGTGGCCATGGAGTAGATCAGTACTTGCTCATCAAGCCAGCCAGAGACTGGACTTGTCCGCCATTCTCCCTGTATCTTTCTCGGTCTGGGTTCTGACCTCAACTGCTGACCGACTGACTTCTTTCTATTATTAATCCATCCCTTATATAAGTGACTACATCATCTTTTAGGCACATTGTTTACAACCATTTCAAGCCCCACATTATTTGACAGTGGCTATGCTGGTTTCAAAACAACCAAATATCTTCCTGACATGGAGAATTTTGCCTGCATTCTTTAACTTTGAACAATCAAATATTTTCAAAACAATGTCTATTTTTCTTTTGCTAGCCAGTTTGCATATTTTTGCTGTTTCATAAAAATACACTTCTTCACAAAATTATACCCCAGCTCAGATAATATATAACAATAATACTAAGTGTTGCATAGGCTACTCACTGTGACGCCTGTCAGGAATACTCTAGACTAACTCCAAACTTTTTAGATTCACTTGGAGTTCTTTATTCAAGCATTTAGACTAGTTCATTTGTCACCAGGGTGTGTATTTTTTACTCCACAACATACCTGCACCAACAGGCACCTATAGGGGGCCAGAAGGCACAACATTTGATACATAATATTTAAAACAAAGATGAGGATATTATTCTGAACATAAATAATGATTTTAACAGTGGTCAGAAAAATTCTTTCTAATTTTTGATTATCTAGTATGCCCCTATTTTAAATAACATGACATTACTTCCACGCCCAAACAAACCGATTCATACTCTGCATGATTGAAAGTCATTTTGAATAGCTTAAAATCATCAGTTTTGATTTATTATTAAATTTTTAAGACTAAACTTACAGAATATGAATTTTTTTATTTGTTAAATTATAATTTTGAATTGGTGGTTGATTTTGTTTAGCAGTATATCAACCCCTATGGGTTACTTAAAGTTGAAATCTAAATATTTTGAACACAACTGAATGCCTTCAACTACAAATAAAATCTTTTGTTAGTCATTTTGCTATAAAATTTATTGCTGTTTATTTGACTATAAATATGTACTGTTGGTAATTTGTTTTGTATAAAAATGTATTTTTATTCTTTCATAAGGTTTTATTTTTGCTTTGCAGTTCACTATTTAACCATAGATTGGGCCCTAACAGGTGTTACCATCACATAATTCTGAATAAAATTTAATGTTTTTTTTCATTAATTAGTACACTTTAATTCCATTTTTTTTTTTTTTTAAAGAAAATGTCTATGCATTTTTAGCCTGAATGTTCCTAGCACAGATTTTTATTTTGTAATCTATTTATGTTTAAATTTCAGTCGAGTTTTGTTACCCCTACTTTTGTGTAAGCACCCTTGGGAAAGGCATGAATCCATCTCTTTTTCTAACTCCCCAATTTCAAGCCACTATCCATTACCTCACTTGCATATCCATGAAAAGTTAACAAAATAAGCAAGCTAAAGAACAGGCTCAATTGTATGAACAACTCTTGAAAAATAAACTTGTTGATGACAGCAGATACTCAACAAAAAAAAGAAAAGTCTAGTGCACATCTATCTAAACTTATTTATACATGGAACTTTGTGTGTGTGTGTCCGTTATCTATAGATTCTGAAATGGCTTAACCGATTTTCTTGAAAATTTACAGTTGTACTATAAGCATCTGCGAGTGTTCTTAGCTAGGTTTTGTGTCGAGGTACCCCCGATAAATATTAAAAAAATCTGGTTATAGAAGGAGTGGTCCGATTTTAATCAAATTTGAAATGCTCATAGACAAAGACATAAGGAACAATATTCAGAAGGCTCAAGGTTGCAGAAAATCGATTATATATATATATAAAAAAATAAATAAAAGGCAAGATGTTTGTGTGTGTGTCTCTGTTTATCTGTCTGTATGTTCTTTATACAAATCCACAATTTTTATCAAATTCTCACCAAACTTCACACAAATATTCTTTAGGCCGAGTCTGAGCTCCAGAACCATGAATTAGTTTTAAAGTTTTCATTACACCCGCGCAATACTGCTAGTAATACATAAGCTGATTAATACTTACCTTCTGACAGCAGCAATAGTTTCCCTGTTTTTAAATTTACTAAAACGCTGTGTGTAATGTAAGGTCTTCATGAACACTTCAGATAATTCCTGCTCCTCTTCAGCACTTTCATTCTGCTGCTTCCTAGAAAGAAAAATTTAAAAAACACTTCTATCACTCAGCTTCAGTGTGCCCCTGTACATGCATAGGAAGATCACAGTAGGTTCGTACAATAGAACCAAGTGGACATTTGTGGGCTTTGAGCCCCCTGAATGTTTTTCAGCTCAACTAAGGAAATATATGAATGTTATTTGTACTTAAAGAGGAACAATAAAACAAAACTTTCATGTTTATAATTAAAAAATTAAGCTTTCAGGTCAAGCCTATATATATATATATATATATATATATATGTATTAATAATTTTGTTATTACAATGGTTCATAATAGCATTATTTCACTACACAATTGAACATTTTGGTTGCATGAAGGAAATTAACAAAACTTTATTTGTCTGGGGAAGATACATACTAGGAACATACATTATTCAAAAGTGTAGACTTTGGTTTTTGACACCAGGTTAGATGTTAAGTATTCTAAATTTAATTTTTATACTACTATATTTGTTAAAGGAGGTAAATCGTTTAAGTTAAAACTTGAATTAAGTAATGATGGTATACTAAGGTATACTGGAATTATAAAAACCAAATAAATATTGTGTAGGGCATTAATTTTAATATATATATATATATATATATATATATATATATATATCACACAGTGTGTACAGATAGTGTCGAAACAAAATGGTTACTTCTGTAGTGATATTATAACATATTTATGTTATAAAATCTAAATATATATATGTGTGTGTGCGCATATATATATATATATATATATATATATATACACACACACAAAAATTAAAATAAATTTTCAAAATTCAAAAATGTTGAATGAACATTTCAACATGAAATCCCTAAGAGAGATTTCACGCATCCTCAGCAAACAGTCTATATCAAAATGAAGAAAAATAAAAATTAAAAAGGAAGAAAAAAAAGGTAAAGAAATAAAAAAAAAAGAAATAACGGTTAAGATTTGAGAAATATACATCACAAGAAAAAAAAAAAAGATTTTTTTTTTTTTTAGAAATCAGTCTATTTTTGGTTTTTACTTTTTGATAGAGTTGTAAGTGAAGAGATGGAAATTTGGCATGTCTAGCATAATAGACGAAAAGAGTTAAGGAATGGGAGGTCGTTAAATTGAGAATTGGGTTAAACAAAACAGAACAGAAAGGGAAGGGTCGAAATATAAAAAATGTACAGAGAAAAAATAAAAGAAAAGAAAGAAAAAGGAGAAAATATCAATTAGAAAACACTCAATACGTGTCAAACAAATTTAATTTTAAATGTTTAAAAGGGTTAAAGTTTTAGGAAAAAGAGACTTATTTGAAAAAGTATAAATTTTTTACAAAAAAAATTTTTTTTTTAAATTAATCTTAAAAAATTTATATAAATTTATAATAAATTTTTGTTATATATAGAAAATTTATAAAATTTATGATGTGAAAAAAAAAATTATTAAAAAGATATATACTAACAGAGGAAAAAGGGGTTTAGTAAAAGAATCCATATTTTATAAAGATAGACAATTAAAAAGGGTTAAATTACTATTTAAAGTTAAAATTAAAATAATTCATCAAAAATCATTAAATTTATATTTTTAATATCCTAAAATCTAAAAATTAGGAATTTAAAAATTTAAAATTTAAGTATTCAAAAAACTAGCTTTATGGCGGCACTTACTAATAAATTCCCTCCTAAGATTCAGGAGCAGGTGCTGGTAAGGATACTTCAATATTAAAATGTTTTCTAGCAAACACAGACAGCACCTATCACAAAAATTCCTCAGAATACAAGCTGAACCTATTAGTTTCCAGCTAATTACAAGACCCAGCCCTTCCTCTTTCATTTTCCAGAATATCCATGAAAGGACTGTCTGGTACTTTTGACCCAGGTTCGAAAAAGAATGCCTGTGGTCATAAAGTCTCTGCTTAAAAGGTTCAGCGAACATATCAACATAGGTTCGGTAGTTATTTTTATTGTTTGATGGAGAAATGGGTCTTCATAAATCACCTGGGTGGATTTGCATTTGCCCTCCACATTTATATTGGCTCTGTAATTTTAAGTACATTGAGCTCCCCTCCTGTATCATTTTTTTAATATTAATTAGAATCAGGTTCTTGGAATTTACCTTCCTACTTTTCCGTTATAGATAGATAGATAGATAGATAGATAGATAGATAGATATTCAGTTTAGTATTTTTGGACAGTAATCTTTTGTTTAATCAGATTTTATTAAATAGATGACAAAGAATGTTAAGCCTTTTGTTGATTTTTCTTAGTCTTAAATAAGTCACTTGATGTCAGGTAGAAACTTGAAAAAGAACTTGTCAAAATTATGCGTAACATTCTGAGTACTTTTGAACATTGTTGGTTTATTTCAAGTAAAGAAAGTACAACATAGTGGACATTCATGGGTTTTGAACCGCGTGAATGATTTTCAGTACAATTATGGAATTGCATTAATCTTATTTGTATGTACTTAAGAGGAAGATAAAAACGCAGAGTTTCTGTTTAAAACTGGTCTACAGTGAAGAAAAAAAAAAGAAAAAACTCTACATTAGAGGGACGATACGATTCATGTTAAATTAGATTTTAACTAATTTCAATTTTTTTTTCCTTCATGGCTTACATATCCCACATTGATTCAGTACTAATTTAATGACTTATGACATCTATCATGTTGGAACACTAGTTCCCGTATGATCACCAAAGTTAAATAATGTTGAGCTTGGTCAGTACCTAGAGGAGTGACTGTTTGGTAATACCCGTAAGCTTGGATGTGTGAATGTTGTAATGAGTATTTGAGTAAATGCTCTGACAGGATGACACATTTTTCTTTAATAACATTTCTCAAATATCCTGACTGGTAGATGAAAAAAAAATACTGTTATAAATAAATGGAATGTCTACTCAAATATCAGTATCCACTAAAAATAATGTTTAAAGTAATAAAAATATCTTCGATTAATAAATAAAAAATCTTTAGAAATACATATATGATAGATATTTTAAGGTGGGATTTATAAGATTAATGGCTACAAAAAAAAAAAAAATTCTCAGACTTTATATATGAGAAACCAATTTCCATGAAAAATGATCTTACCGATGTTCCAGTAACATTTGGACTTCAGATATCAGCAATGTTTCAGCAGACTCAAATTCTATTTAAAAAAAAAAAAGAAAAAAAAAGTTTAAATAATGTCAATGATGACATTTTCATCAAGTTATTTAATACAATACAGATTATTTTCACTGGTGTTGGCAAATCAGTTTTCAGTGTTGTCAAGTAGAAAGTAGTGTTGACACTGACACATGTGGTTAAACGCTGATTGACAGATAACAAATAAACTATAAGAATAGATTATTTCACTAGGGATCAAATGAACATGTTAATAACATTAAGCACTGGGTGGATCAATGGAGTGGATCTAGGTTGTTCTTACATTGTCAACTCTCTGCTTTCGAGCAAAGAGAAACTCAGATGAGGCTCTGCTGATGGGTAGAGTCTTATCTGGGAAAAATAGATGAGAATTTTTGCCCAAGCTTAAGGATTCAGTTTACCCACTTTAATTGGCCTTGTGCTGACGTGGGGATGTCAACTGGATCAACTATGAGTAGCATCAGCAGTCATACCAGTTACAGCCAAGTAGCAGAGTTCAGTGTTCACAGTGTGATATTACTGTTTAGTCCTTGGGTAGATTACTCAGGAGGGCTCCCAAGAGAGGATATTACGTATTATCAGGAGGAATCTCTTAATACAGTACTATTTGCAAGATATGCAAATAACTATCTTTCAAATAGCAAGATACTGGAATGCCTCATAGTAATAACTATTACTACAAATCTACTAGTAACTGAAGTAATATACCAAGACCCAAGACAAAACAACCATGTGATACCACAACAATAACCAATGAGGTTAGAAGTGTAGAACAAATAGCATAGGCTGATCTTAATTTTGATTTAATTTTTAAATGCTATTAGAATACAGTACTAGGCAATGGGATGTGTGTTGTGGTGCAGTGGATATCAACTCGGAATGACAAATCGGGATGCTGAGTTCAAATTCCATCTGAATTCCTTGCATTCACTTCCCTCCAGTTATGGGTTAAATAATAGGACAGATTGGGTTCTATAGTTTTGGCTGGCAACCAGTCTACCACAGAAAGCAATGGCAACATACTATGGGATAATCTTCTGCCCAGTCAGTCATGCCTCTTTCGAGACATGATTGCCTAAAGCATGTATCACGTATAGCACTTAACTGACTGACTAGGCTATGAAAAATCGGAGAGCCAAGATTGAATTCCAATTGAATTTGATGCATTCACTTATGCACAAATACTCTTGGGAAAGGTATGAATCCATCTCTTCTCCCTCTAGCTATGGGTTGAATAGCAAGGCAGATTGAATTCTATAGTCTTAGTTGGCAACCAGTCTACCACAGGAAAATCTTCTGCTTAGGTAGTCATGGATCAAAAGAGACATGATCACCTAAGCATGTATCACATATGACACTTTATTGACTGACTGACTAGGCTATTATTTCACCCAGAGTAAGTTAGTAGTCTTTGGTTTGAAACTTGTACAACTATTATTCGTAATTTATTTTATTAGTGGTTTAGTTTTTACATTTTTATTCAACTTTTATTATAATTTCAGATTTAGTGTTTTATAATGGCCAGAAAAAGATACATAACAAAAAGCAAGTTCTACAATTATCTAAATTTAAGTGACACAGAACAAGATGACATACTCAACTTTGATAATAAAATGCTGTATGTCTCATCAGAAGAATCAAATGAAAATGAAGAAAGTTCTCAAAACAATGTTACGACTTCATCTAATGATTGTAGTGATGACTTAAGTGAAACAGCATATAGCCCATCAAATTTCTCTTTTGTAGAGAATGTTGGCTTAAAACTGGATTCCGTCAACCTTAAAGATTTTGTTGACTTATTTTTGGAGGGAGAAATTTCTGGTTATGTTAGTAGACCTAACTAATTTCTATGTTCCACAAATAATTAGTCAAAGAAATAAGAGGATGACTATGTGGAAGAAGACAGGAAGACTTTAATTACATTCTGAAAGATGGTTAAAAATGTTGCTAAAAATCAGCAATTTCAAAACAAAAAAACGCCTTGTAATAAATTTAAATCAGTTTTGAAATACAGTAAAGTTTTTTTGTCTATTGGAAATATTAAATTTTATTTATTCTATTAGCTTGATATTAAAACTGAAATAAAAACTTCAAGAAAAACTTTTCATTTTAAAAAATTCATTTTAAACCTTAGGTATCGTGAATCTGTGAAAGTACCTAATTAAAAATGTATTAATTTCAGTTTTTTTACATTCTTTAAAATAGATATTTTATGTGAAATAATGTGTTCCAGCATTTACTTTTAAAAAGTAATGATCAAAATTACAGAAAATTAGTTTACGATAAAGTAAAATATTCATTTCTATTACAAGCCACCATACTTACAAACAAACAATTCAATTTTAAATTTCACTTGCTGTCAGTCAAATAGCAATGCAAATATTATATATGTATCAAAAATGAGTACAAATACCTCAGTTTTAAAATGAATTTTTAAAAATGAAAAAGTTTTCTTGAAACTTTATGATTAAATTTACTATTTCCAGTAAGCAAAATATTCTGGTTTATTTCAAATAGAAATTATATTGACTGGAATCTCGACTTTTTCAGTTAAAACATAAAAAAAAAAACAAAAAAAAAAAACAGATTTATCATATATATATATATATATATATATATATATATACACACACACACACACGTTTGTAAACAAAAGTTAATTCTTGTTTTAAAAATCTTGCAAAAAAAAAAATTTTAAAAAAAATATACATCTGTGACACATTATTTAAGGAAAATTAAATAATTTAATGTTAAATTAATCTAATTTGAAACAAGTATTACTTGCTTATAAGATGAAATTTAGAATACAAATACTTCTTAAATCATGGAGGTCATATTTTTTCGACACATTAAGTGATTGATAACAGCAAGATGTGTTAACAAGCTAAGTATGGTTGACCAGAATTAACATAATTGTCAAAATTTTTTTTCTTGTAAGGGGAAGAAACTAAATTTTTTTGCTTGAATATTTGTATTAAGATTTTCAATTAGTAATAAATAGTCTTCACTTAATAACCTAACTGCTACAAAGCTTTGAAGAATTTTAAGAATATTTTTGAAACTTTATAAATTATTATAATTAAAATAGAAAAAAACAAAAAACATGAAAACAATTCTTGTAAAAATTCATTTACAGAAAAAAGAATTTTCATCAGATTATAATGTCTTTAATATATAATTTTTTTAAAAGCAACTAAAACCTTATCTAATTAAATAAGGTCATATTTTTGTTGCATTTTTTATTTTACTCTTTGGAGCAGATTTTCAGTAAAAAGAATAGATGATTTACATTCCCCAAGGAATCCTGTGTTTAATTTTCACAACAAAATTTAATTTCATGAAATTACATAGAGGGGAAAGGGTAACAAAAATATTTTTACCAAGATTTTCTAAAAATAATCATTTCAAAAATAATTTAATTCATTTGTTAATAAGTCCTAAAATACAATTATTTGACTTCTGCAAGAATTTTCAAATTAAAAGAGTTTCGTAATATACATTGTATCATCTATAGGAAGCTCTGGCAAAAATTTAGTTATCCACCGAGGAAAAAAAAAAAAAAAGAGAAAAGAAAAAAGTTTACCAAAATTTTGAATGTGTTAGGAAAAAAAACAAAACTTTGATCTTTCCTCTTAATCATAAACATTTTGACAGAAAAACTTTGTTTTTATTAAGTTTGGACCTTTTTATCTTCATGCTATGCTGTTTTTTTCAGCAAATTAGTGGAGGTGCTAATTAGTGTAAAAATTCACAAGAGAAAAATGTTTTGTGGGTTTTTACACCTGTAAATCTTTTTGATGCAGCAAATCTCTTTTTAGGATGTGGTAGAATTTATGGCTGTCCACAACTTCCTATCTTTTGCTCTAAGTAATCTTTTACTATTTTACACAAACTAATTTAAAAGAAGTTTTTGTCCACGTGTCTATTATTTCAACAGAAACAAAACAAAATCCATATGCTCATATTTGTAACAAATATTCCAGTAAAAGTTTTGTTGTTAGCTAGCTATTAATTTGTGATCATACTTTAAGTTTTAGCAGCTAATTTTGTTTTTCTAAAGTTACAAGAATTTATGCTAAACTAGGAAAAAGTTAGGCATTTAGTTTCTTTCAAGTTTGAATTTTAAAGCAACCTTAGTGAATTGTTTTTTTTGCAACTTTACTTGTTAGACTGGGTGAAAAGACTAGTTGTTGAAAAGTCGAAGCAACACAAAAATGACAAGACATGTGGCAAAATTAACAACTCATTCATTTAAAAATCCTGTGCTGGATTCATCTTGATATCAACATTCTCTAGTGAGTCAGTTAAGTGCCATACGTGATACACACTTGGGCGATCATGTCTCGAAAGAGACATGACTGACTGGGCAGAAGATTATCCTGCAGTAGGTTACAAGTCCTTATAATCATCATCATTATTGATGTTGTTGTAACAACTTCAATAAATTCCAATTGAATTAGTTGCATTCACATACGTGCAAATACCCATGGAAAAGGTATGAATTTGTTGTTTCTTCTTCCAGCTATGGGTTAAATTAGGTACTTGACTCATTTTCAATATCTAAATTTTCAACTGAATTTTTTAAAATAAGAATTTTCTTGAAACCTTCATTTTAGCTTTAATTGAAAGCTAAATGTTTAAATTTACTATTTCCAGTAAGCAAAATACTCTGGTGTATTTCAAACAGAAATTATAGTGATTGGAATCTAAAATTTTTTGATTATTATTTTTTTTAATCTTTCAATTGTTAAAGTGAGTGACACATTTGTAAACAAAAGTTAATTCTCAGTTTTAAAAATTTTGCAGAAATAAAATATACATCTGTGACACATTATTTTTGGAAAATTAGCAAATTTAATGTTAAATTAATCTAATTTAAACAAGTATTACTTATTTATAGTTTGAAATTTAGAATAAAACTATTTCTTAAACACAGAGTTCAAATTTCTGACCTTTCCACTGTATGTGTTGGCAGATTTGACAGATGCGAGATAAGATAAATGATGTCGATCACAAGTAACATAATTGTACAAATTTTTTTCTTGTAAAGGAGAAGAAAACCTGAAACACATGACCTTTTAATTTACACATAGAAATTACCATAAAAAAATTATTTAAAAAAAAAAAGGCACGATTTGTATTAAACTTTTTAATTTTCAATTAGTAAACAATCTTCACTTAAGTTTTTAAACTAACAACAACAAATTTAAAAAATATTTTCGAAAATTTATAAATTATTATAATTAAAAAAAAAGAGAAATGAAAACAATTTTTTAAAAATTTAATTATTAATAAAAAAAAAAAAAAATGTTTTTTTTTCAGACTATAATGACCTTAATTTCAAGCAATTAAAAGCTTATCAAATTAAAATGTCATTACTTTCTTTTTCTTATTTTTAATTGTAGGCAGACTTTCGGAAATAAAGGCAAAATTTTTCAAAAAAGATTTACATTCCCCAATGAATGAGTCCTGCGTTTAACTAATGAATTATAGTAAAAAATAAAATCAATTCTTTCAAAATTTTATTAGTAAACGAAAAATTTTTTCTTCTTCAGACTATAATGTCCTTCATAATTATTATTAATTCCAGCAATTAAAAGTTTATCAAATTAAATTATATCAGAGTTTTATTGTATTTTTTATTTTACGCTTCGGGGCAGATTTTCGGTCGGGTTGTCCATTTTAAAATAAAAAGCATAGATGATTTATATGCCCCAATGAGTCCTGCGTTTATTTAATAAAAAAAATTTATACAGATATTTAAATTTTACTAAAATTTCATGGATTTACGTAGAGGGGAGGTAACATACTTAAAAAAAAATATTTTCATCAAGATATTTCAAAAATAATTTCAATTCATTTGTGAATGAGTACTGAAAGTTTCATTCAAATCTGACAATTATTTGATTTTTGCGAGAATTTTCAAATTAATGTGTTTGTTACCGTGAAAAAAGTGGGTTCTGTCATCATTACCACGTAACCTATAAAGGCGTAATATTTTTTTTAGCCGCTAACTCAAACAAAACAACATTTTCTATCAAAATTTCGAAAATGTTAGCAGGGATTCAAAAAATTTTAAAAATAATTAAAAATTGCTTTCATCTTTCCTCTTAATAAAAAATAAAAATATAAATATTTTGATGGAAAAAGTTTGTTTTATTAAGTTTATGAACTTTTTTATTCATACTATGCTGTTTCATGCTGTTTTTAGCGATATTTTGTACGTACCTAAATTATAGCAACAAAATTTAATTTCTAAAAAATTCATGAATTTAAGTAGGGGGGGGGGGTAACAAATGTAAAAAATTTTTTTACCAAAATTAAAAAAAAAAAATAAAATAAAATAATTTCATTCATTGTGTAATTCGACAATTATTTGATTTCTGCGAGAATTTCCAAATTAATGTGTTTGTCACCGGTAAAAATGAATTAGAGTTTTTTACAATGGAAAACGTATATACGTTCGGTTTTCCATTGTAAACTCTCAGTCTCGTAACAATTTTTGGTTACCCGCTAACTAAAATCGAAACAAGGTCTTTTTTTTACCAAAATTTCGAACGTGTTAGAGAAAATATTAAAAAATTTAAAAAATAATTTAAAAAAATGCTTTGTTTCCTCTTAAAAAACATTTTGATGAAAAAGTTAGTTTTTAAGTTTGGAGCCTTTTTTCATTTTTTTTCATACTACTACTGTTTTTTCACTCAGTGATAGTGGAGAATCTCCACTGGAGATACTTAGCAGGACAGATTGGGTTCTACAGCCGTAGTTTGCATACAGTCTACCGCAGAAAGTAATGGCAACCTACTGCAGGAAAATCTGCTCAGTCAATGTCTCTTTGGATCCATGATCGCCCAAACGTGTATCACGCATGGCACTTTTTGAGTCTTGCTTGACTCTTCTTGACTGAACAACTTCATTGAAGTTACTTAAAAATTCAATAGGAGGGAAAGAAAATCAGTATGGACATGATGAAAATATTGATGAATAGCTAACCTTTAGGAAACTGTAACTCAGAAGCATCTTCTTCAGTTACCTCATTTGTATTTGCAGGTGTACTAGCTGAAGTAGCCATCCTTATTGTTGTTATCACTTTCAATTTAAATTCTTTAACACAAGGTGGCGAAAAAAAAAGAACCTACTAAGAACAGTAACTCTGGTTGTAAAAAAAAAAAAGAAGACGTTCAGTGACAAAAGGATTCCACTTCCGGTTATGCATTGTTTTGGATATTTTTATTGCTACTGAGGATCTGGCTGTATTATTTACTAAGCCTACAACGAATATTAATTGATTCAGTCAGTGTTTAATAATAATTTAAATAACCGACTATCTTCTATACTAGTCTAATCTTGTCCCAGTCAAAGTAAGAGCTGATCTACGTTCAACTACTTCTTGTCTTTTTTTTTTGTTTCACTGTTTGAAAGAAAATAGAGAAGCAAGCAAACAAAAAAGGGGGGGGGGGTTAAGAAAAATTGTCCTTCACTGGAACTTAATTATTTTGTTTTGATAGGTAGAAACAAAGTGGACAGGCCGATTTCTCAACCTTATTTACTCAAAAAATGCCATTTCAGGAATTTTTAAAAAATAAAATTATTCGTTGTAAAAGATTAAAAACGTATTGTTAATGTTATATTGGAATTGGTTAAAATAAAATAAAAAAACTAAAATTCAAATGAACATACATATTAAAAAGAAAAACCAGTTTGTTCATAAGAGGAAAACAAAATCAAAGGAATTTATGTAAAAATAAAAAAAAGGATGGGGAAATTTTTTTAGAACTAAATTTTGGTAAAAAAAAAAATACTTATTCTGGCGTCAAAGAAGGGGACCATTTCATGAACAATGTTTTTTTTTTTATTTAACCAAACAATTTATGTGGTTAGGTTCCCATAGCATATAAAAGTATATCTTCAATTGATCTTATTTTTAGTTGGAGTAATAGACTGAACTATCGCCCGGTTCATCTCCATCCTCGTCTATTGAACAGGTGTCACTGTAGAGGCTCATCCCTTGTTCCCTGTTTAGGATGTGGTTTCCGGCTTTCTCTCTTCCAATCTATTCACTCTTACGTAGCCCCCTGCACACCAGTGGCCTTACTGCCTTGCTTGGGGTGATGTGATTAAAAAAAAAATCACATAAAATAAAGTTTTAAAACTTTTTTAGACGCAAAAAAACTAAAAAAGGTAAACATTGTTTATTTCTTTTTTAGTTTCGAATATAGTTGAACCAGTTTTCTTTCGTCCTCCTAAGAATGGCTGATTTATTAAGCGTAGCTTAAATGTGGCACAAGATCACAATTATAGAGCACCTAGTGAGTTGGATTCTCACTGGGTACAATTGTTAGAAAAACTTACTAACACTATATAATTCACACTTCACACCACAGTGTTGTATACACCACGTCGAAGTGTCCTCTTCTATGAATGGAAAAATACAATTAAAAACATTGACATTGAATACCTGACCTTTAGGGAACTGTAATTCTGAGGCATCTTCTTCGGTTACATCATTTGTAGTTGCAGAAACAGTGCTAGATGAAGTAGCCATGTTTATTTTTGCGTATCTCCGATTTATTTATTTATTCTTTTTTAATGATGTTTACAAACATGAACGATAACTCTGTTTTTAAAATTGATTCATTAAACCGCTAAAGAGTTCCACTTCCGGTTTAAGGCTATCTTGGCTGTTCCAATCTTCAGTTGTTATTGTTGCTGTGATCTGCTTGTGTCGATCTTTTGTCAGCTCTCATCACGCATAGCATAGAGCCTCTAGCTGTTTTAAACAAGTACAAATTACTTTATTGGTTAATAATAGTTTGAATAAACGACTTTGGTTGTCAAAGTATCATTCTGTCTAAAACAAGAAGACTAAGAGCCAACGATGGCTACACCAACAACAACCAGCAATATTAAATACGAAATGCTTGAAGATGAAGACGAAGGAGAGACATCAGAAGAAGGATCAGAAATAATTATTATAACCCCAATCCATAGTGATCGTGAAGACGATGATACACGTGTTTTGAACATCGTTCTCTCAGCTAACAACAACATAAGAAGGAATTCAAGCCCTTCACTCGCAACCCATCTCCCCCATTTAACAAATAATGATTCTTCTATGCCAACCTTCTCTGCTCAGTCTTCTTGTGCTTCTTCTACGCCACCACCTCCACCTTACGAGGGAGCAGAAGCCTCTCCTCCTCAAGCCAGTGGTACCACAACTTCGGTAAACTTATCCGAGTCTGAAAGTCAAGACATGGTCACGTTGATGATGATTTCGAACAGTCACAAGATGTCACCAAGTAATGGTGCTGAACATCAGCAGAATGTCCTGGGTGGTCACGCCTTACCTTCTTACGATGTGGCAACTGACCTGCCCTCTTATGAAGAGGCTGAAAGATCTAAAGAAGAAGAAATGAGACGGGCTGAACAGACTGACTCGCAGCAGCAAGATGAGGAAAGAAATAACCTTGATACCACCGAACATCTCACGAGCATGGCCATAGGTATTTTTTTTATTCAATTTCCTCTTTCAATAATAAAAAAAAATGATGCCAAATTTCATTTGACACCAGAGGGAAGTAAAATTAGCATAGAAAGTCACAGGGTTGAATCACTGTCATTCCCTACATATTCAATCATAATGTTCCATTCGGAAAGCTTCTCTCCAAGAATTGTTACTTTCTGTGTAGTACAGTCTTCTGTGTGTGGGTGTGAATGCTTACCCATACACTTAATCATCTTACGTTAAAAATCTGGCCCTAACTTTATGGAGCAGATTCTTGCGGGAATACTTCTCTCAAAGACTGACTTTCTAAACTTGAAGTGCTTAAAGAATCTTTAGAAGATTCTACTTAACCCCTTAAAATCTCTAGGGTCGTTATCCATCCTCATAATTTTCATTTCTTATTTCCTCCTCTTACCACACAAACTCATTCACCAGTAATCAATCATCTTTGAGACTTTGAATAACACTTCTTAGGCATTGGATTGGATTAGGTGTTAGTTAAAAAGAAAAAAAGCCAGAGATAGTTAAAAGTCAATCATCCAAGTTTGCTTATGTCTTGAAAATCAACATTCAAAATCTTTGCTTTTTTATTTGGAATTTGAAAACCAATCCCTGACACTAGTTAGTAATTTACTCAGCAGTTTTTTCTAAACTTGTTTGGTTACATGTCGTCAATAGTGGGATACTCAATTCGGATCATAATCACTTACGCAATCGAATTTGTTTGCGAATCTAGAGTTAAAATCATTGACTTAAAAATAACTTAAAGCGGGTACTCACTAAAACTAAAAAAGTTATAACCATTGAACTTCTCTCTAGATTAGTCTTCTTGTTGATATGATATCCTAAAGACTTAGTCTAAGTTTTAATCTCGCAGCAGACATCTATTGAACAGGTGAAGAGGCTCATCCCTTGTTTCCTGTTTAGGATGCGGTTTCCGGTTTTCTCTTTTCCAATCTTTTCACTCTTTTCCTTTATTATTTTATTTTTTTTTTCAATTGGAGTAGATAGACTAAACTATCGCCCGGTTCACACTCCACCCACATCTATTGAACAGGTGAAGAGGCTCATCCCTTGTTTCCTGTTTAGGATGCGGTTTTCGGCTTTCTCTTTTCCATTCTTTTTACCCTTACGTAGCCCCCTGCGCATCAGTGGCGTTACTGCCTTGCTCGGGGTGATATGATTAAAAAAAAAAAAAAAAAAAAAAAGAAAAGTCAATGTTCAGCCTTTGATACCATAGTACTCAACAAGTCTCATTTTTCTATTTTGAACAACTTAATCGCAATTTAATAACGAGAGTATCCATGAAAAATATTCCCGAAAGTTTTTTTTAGCTTTTTGTCACGATTCTACACAAACTGATAATTTTTAATTTGAAATTTTAATTTTACGCTTGTTTTTTTTTTCTATGTTAGTTGTTTATTATTAATATTTTAATTTTTAACATTCACTGAGAAAATGCAGTGCCTGTGCTGTGAGTTAGATATTTGAGTTTGTTCTTTTTTTTAATAAAAAGCATTCTTTTTGCCAGCTGAAAATCACCTTAGGGCTTATGAGAGGGTTGTTTAGTTTTTTAATTCAATAAATCGAATGAGAAGAAATGTTTTTCTTTATTTTTGTAATGAAATGTTTTATAATAAATGTTTTAATAAACAATAAAACTTTTATTGTTTATGACGTCTTTGACAAGTTGTGCTGTTAAAAAAAAGTAATTAAAAAGAAC
Source organism: Ascarosepion bandense (assembly GCA_037127315.1). Taxonomy (NCBI): domain Eukaryota; kingdom Metazoa; phylum Mollusca; class Cephalopoda; order Sepiida; family Sepiidae; genus Ascarosepion; species Ascarosepion bandense. The sequence goes on along the minus strand of JBBBDQ010000993.1, from coordinate 3,052,324 downwards.
AAAAAAATGCCTTATTGCTTCATTAAAAAAAAAAAATTTAAAAAGTGGAATTTTTTTCTCTCCCCCCCCCCCTACAAAAAAATGCCATTTCTTGTGACAAGATGATTTTTATTCAATTTGGATTTTTTTTTCTACACACAAAAATGTGGTTTCAAAAAGTTTATTGTTGTTTAGTGAATAATAAACATTGGCTCTTCTTAAAAAATAATTCAATTGACATTAAGAGTAAAAAGAGTAAAGACTAAGGAACTTTTGTTTGATGTACAAAAAAACAAAAACACTAGTACAGACACTGAGTCACTACAACAGCACACCCGCAAAAAGCTACTAAAAACTAACCTCTTAGTCTTCTTGTCTTATTTTTAAGTTGAAATTATTGAAACATTCTACCATTAAAAGAAGAACATAGGATTTTTGTGTCCCAAATAAACCGAAACGTCTTTCTACTAGTTAATTTTTGGATTTTTTTTTCTTTCAATCGCCTCACCCCTACTCGAACTTAAGAACTCATTCTTTTCAGTTTTTGAATTATTCTTTTTTTTCCTTTTTTTTTACCATATTCACACTTCACAATGATTGCTGAAAAAATAGATATATTCTCGATTTTGTTGAGGAATTTTATTAAATTCTTTAAATTTTAAAAAACATTGATAAAGAAAGTTCTTCGAAATCAGAAGCTGGCCTTTTTTTATTTACTTATTTTATTTGTTTTCCAATCACCCTATTTATTGGTCCCCTTCCCGTTTATTAGTTTACAACCCACCATTTATTACATTTTTCTGGTCTCTTTTTTTTTATTTGGTATCAAAAAGTAAAAAAAAAAGTTGCTCTTCCATTTACGAGCAGTTTTAAAAAAAATATTTTCAGTTTTTGTATATAAGAAATTTGATGTTTTGAAAAGTAACGTCACTGTAGAGAGTGTCATCATCATCAGTCTTCAAAGAACTTTTTGTGTAGTAGTATGTGACAATGAAAAATCCTTTTCTTTGTTATTTTCCTCTTTAAGTAAGTGGATTTGAAAATCTTTTTTTTTTTTTTTTAAGTAAAACTGTCGTCGCCATATTTGCTAAATTAAATTCTTCATCATGCATATTGTAAACAAAAGAAGAAAATACGAATAACGAAAATAAAATCCAAAATATTCTCACTTTTTTACTAAAAAAAATGTTAACTAAAGTTTTAGAATCGAAGAATCTGATGATTATGGAAAATAAAGCCTAAAAAGGTAATAAGCACACTTGGGAAATTTATTTAAGTCACAGATGTCAGTTTTAAGTTAACTCTTTTTTTTTTTTTTTTTTTATCATGATAAAAAAAGATAAACTTTTTAAAGGTTAACCTTCTTCCGTAAAAAGTTTCGAGTGTCCTTTTTAATAATTGACGCTGAGTGCGCTATAAAAATGGCTTGGTTATTGATTTGATTAAATACATCGAAAAAAGTAATAATTTTCTTTCTTTGTTTCCTCTAACATTGTTACAATAATTTTTGGCATACATCTTTTAAATTTTTTCGCTTTATTTAATGCGTGGTTATAATATTATTTATTATTATTAATAATTTTACTATGAAATGTTTGTTCAATCATTGTAAAAAAAACGTAAAATGTCAGGATTTTTTTCTTTCTTCCCTCAAATTTCAAAAACCAGCTTCTCAGATTAAACAGCTGTTTTTTTTTTTTAACCATAAAATTAAAAAGGTAACTTTTAAAAAATTTGAATCTAAAATTAAGAGACAATTAGATTTGGTTGGTTGATCTCCCAATCATTCTTTGTGAATACCACTGTAGGTGCTTCTTCTATGTGCCGTGTCCCTTCAGGACATAGGTGATCATGGCTTTCCACTTTATCCCATGTAGCTCTTTAACACCCTTTCTCTTGTTACCCCTTCTAAATCTTCCTATGCCATCTATTTACTCTAGCCCATCAAATATGTCACATTGCTTTTCCCTGTCTCTCTTTTCCTCTATCTGTCTTGTGAGTATCAAATTCTTCAAGCTGTCATTCCACATTACATGGCTTCTGGGTATGACGGTAAACTGCATCAGGCAGTAAGACTTCTGATTGGGAGGTTGTGAGGATTTGGAACCACCTCTTAATTGCTGTTGTTTTGATACACCATGACCTGGAGTGGTAGCACCTGTTAGGATCCCAACTATGGGCAAATAGTTAACTCCCAAACTGGGATCAAAGCACTATGAAAGTATAACAATAGATTCTTTATAGAAATTTATAGAAAAATATACATTTTTCGAAAGAAAAAATATTACCAATACATTAAAAAAAAAATGGCCATAATACATAATTATTACCAGGAATACAAAACTAAAAGACATCTTCAGTTTTCTAAAATAAGAAAAATAAATTAAAACTTTTCATCAAAATTTGGCTAAATCAACTTTCTCACTACAACCAAACCTTAAAAAAATACCTTAAAACACCACCTTTTTAACATTAAATAACCCAATTTTAAACAAAATTTAAACTCAAACCTCGCATTATATGTCCAAGAAACTTCAGCTGTCTTTTCATTTCCATTTTTGCTAAAACCTCGTCATTGCTCACATGTTCGGTCCATGATCTCCTCAGCACCCTTCTTTAGAACTACATTTCAGTTGCTTCAACTATGTTTCTTATCTTGATGAGATTGTCCAGCTTTTGCTGCCATAAGAGAGTACTGAATTGCTATGTGACAGACATCCCATAGCAATTCAGTACTCTCTTCTTTGTTTCGATTGAAATGTTTCTGTCTCTCAGTACTCTACTCAGTTTCCGGAATGCATCACAAGGTTACCATTAGTTTGTAGCAGGAGAGGGAGTTACTACTTGCTGCTGATTAAGATAGTGACTTGCAAGTGAATTTAACATTTTCACAAAGAAATAAATTTCAACACTTGGAGAAACTTTATACATATACTTTCATATAAAGAACAACATAGCTCACAAAAGAGAAAATTATATTTACACGTACAGTAGTTAAAAATACAAAGAAAACTTTTATCTACTTAGCTACTGTGTGTGTGATGTCCATGTGGTTTGTTGAAATTTAGATAGTCGTAAGGGCGTATGGCTGAGTAGTTAGAATGTGCTTTTTCTAAGCATGAGTTCCAGGTTCAAATTTCATGAAGGTCGATTTGTCAGGGAGGTGACTTCTTGAATATATTGGCCTGGGGAAACTATCCTAGCATGTGACACCTTTGGAAAGTGTTTAGAATTTAAACCACAGGTTAACCCAAGTCTTGTAGATGGAACTGTTCAGAAACCATCAAGGTTTGTGCTAGCACGATGTCACAAGTCATTGCAGTATGTACTGGTCTTGTTCAAACTGTTAATTATGTGCTTATTATCTAAGAAACTGTAATTAAGGTCCACTTACCATAGTTTCAGGAGGTGGTGAACTAACACAAATGTTTCAAAATAGACGTCTGCAATAGGGATTGTGTCAGTCAGTTAAGTGCCATGCGCGATACACGCTTGGGCGATCATGTCTCGAAAGAGACATGACTGACTAGGCAGTTGCCGACCAAGGCTATAGAACCCAATCTGTCCTATTATTTAACCCATAACTGGAGGGAAGAGACGGATTAATACCTTTCCCAAAGGTATTTGCGCGTAAGTGAATGCAAGGAATTCAACTGGAATTCGAACTCGGTTCCCCGATTTCTCATTCCGAGCCAATATCCACTGCGCCACAACGTGTGTAGCTGCCATAAAAGTTGAGTGTGCTCAGAAACTAGTAGCGAACCACTTTAAGTTAAAGGACACCTCAGACTGGTTATTTCTAGTTGAAAAAATTATAAATGTATATATAATTTCAAATAAAACTAAAAATATCTGTAAAAGGACACTATGAATAATGACAAAAGGATAACTTATTTTAGCTGACGTGTTTCATCCTCTGATGGACTTTATCAAGACAAATGTAAGGATTTTATTTTTGAACAAGAATCTAATCACAGAAGTAAAACGTTTTTATGGAAATTTTAAAATTAAACCATGCTTAAGTATATTACAGACTAACTGAAAGTCAAGGTAAATTATGGAGGATGCTAAGTGATGTAACTTCTGTTTATAAATCTTTGTTGTAAAACGAACTCCTGAAATTAACTTTGATAAATTGCATCAGAAAATGAAATGTCTTGGCTAAGATAAGTATTCATATAGTTTTTTTTTTTTTTTTTTTTTTTACAGATATGTTTTTAGTCATGTGAAATTTTAAACACACACAGTGTTAAGTTGTGATGATGTTTAGTGCCAAGATTGTTATTTTTTTCAATGGTTTATTGATAAAAACATATCTTGGCAAGTAGTTTTTTGTCATAAAGTGCTTGATATCAAGGCAAAGATAGCGTTGTTCCTTCAGCAGACGAAGAAAAAAGTTTTGAGTGAGCGCATTACAATGATCAAAACTTCAAAGTCAGCCCAACCCTACTTAGTTAATTGACAAATTTCTTCACATCAATCCTATACATATATATATATATTGATTGTTTAATACTTAGTTTTTGGTCCTAATATGGTTGGACCAGTACACATTTGTATTAAAAAGTGTTCTACACAACTATATTATAGAACTTTTGAATATTTTTCATCTTTAAACAAGTTATTTTGCTACCTTGGTTTCCACCATTAGTGGTTTCTTCAGGCGATTTTTAATAACTGATTTTACCTTTTACCGTTTTTCTTTTTAAGAACGCTCTTGTAACGGTGTTTTATTTGAACGTTCACGTGGCAGAGAATTGATGAATGCGCATTGTTTAAATTCAAACGGATTATGACGTTTTCATTCAATGATGAAAACGTCATAATTCATTTGAAAATATATGCGTAATTTGGGAGTATGTGTGACAATTACTAGCATAATTATATAATACTATTTATACACGTGGAAATCCCGTCTTTATGAAATGTATATATGTGAGTATACGAGCGCAAGATTCATATGTAGACATGAAAAAGTGTAGATCGGTAAGTATGTATAAGCATAAACAAAGTCACATTTGTAGGTATATGTGGGGATGTGCACATATGTGTATATGGATATAAGTTAGTGTACATGGGTGGGTTAATTGATGGGGTTACACATACACATGTATCCAGGGAATTAGAAGTTTCTTTAGAGGTCAGCATCTTCACGACTGATTTGAATACCCGCAGCGGATCTGACGCCAATGTCTAAGTCCTGACCCTCTAAAGCCTCCATTATTTTAAGCCTTTTTTGCATGTGGACAATGCTGTCATATTTCTGTTGTCAACAAGTATATTCTAGAACGGGTTTGGTAGGTCTCCGTGTGTGTTTTCAGTCTTCATGTTAATTTCATAGTGGTATGTCCAATATAATTATTTACAAAATTAGGATTGAGAACAGTTTTTTTAAAAGGACTTGTGAATTCATAAACAAAGTTGGTTCATTGTGGTTTGGATCTCATGGGTGAATTGTTGTTTTTGATGCTGAGGTTAGCTATTTTAAATTTAGGTAATAGATAATTTGTTGCGAGAATTGCGTATTTTTGAGTGATGTTTCAGAGTGAAGATTCATTCTGTTTATAATTACTATGAATTTGATTTTTGTAAAAGATATTAATGATGTTATTATCAGTGTATTCACTGTTGTTATTACTCAGGTTTGAAAGAAAAAGTCTCATATGATAGTCAACCAAATAATTTGGAAATCCATTGTTGACAAGTGTTTGGCGTTATGGAGTTCTTTGAAGAATAGTGATTGGGAGGATGAATTCTTGTAGGCTCTTGTGAGGAAATTTTTATTGACAATGATTTTATATATCTAAAAGGACATTGATTAATGAAATGAGTCTCATGAGTTTTTACTGGTGTGTTTTTTATATAGAAAAGTAATGAAAGTATTATTACGAGACTCCACAAGGACATCTAAGAATGGGAGTTTTTTTTTTTTGTTAAGCTCATTATGTAAAGTTGAGGACGGAATTTTTTTTTTTTAATGCAGATTTAAGATTATCAATTATTTTTTGTTCTGAACAAGTATGAAAACATCATCTACATAATGAACGTATATAGTGGGTTTGGTAATTTTTTTAAAAAAGTGTTTTCCACATGAGATGTAAGAATTAGCAAAGCAAGGACCAAGAGAATTTCCCATATTTACACTGTTAGTTTTAGGTGTAAATGTAACCTTCATGTTCGTAAAATGGAGCCAGGCTAGTACAAGTGAGAAGTTTTTTTTAGAGTGTGTGTGTGTGGGGGGGGGGGGCGGTTATAGTTAGTGGTGATATTGAAGTATGTTTATACATAGAGTTAATGATTACGTCAATGGTTTCAGCAAATGGGACATTAGTGAATAAGTTTTCTATGTCAAGGGATGCGAAGGTGCCTTGGTTAGGGGTTGTGAATTTTAGAATTTGAAGAAATTCATGGGTTGACTTGATACTGTAATTGGTAGGTAGGTAGGTATGAAGTGATAGTATTATTTAGGAACTTAGAAAATTGGTATATGGGAGTAAGGATCTAAGGGGTATCCAGGTTTATATCTTTTGACGTTACCATATAGGTATCCAGGTTCTTAATTGTCAATGATTTTGTTGATTTACAAGTATTCTATAATGGCATTATTAGATGCTATGAGTTTGTTAACATATCTTTTAAGAGATCTGGTTGGGTTCCTGTTTAGTCATCTGAATTTTGATCGATTGTCTAGGAGGTGCTGTAATTTTTTATGGTAATCTAATTTATCCAAAAGTACGTAAATGTTGGATTTATCAGCTCATAAGATGATGATGTTGGGGTTATTTTTTAGCTGTTTGGTAGCACTTGTGAGTTTTGTGGGAATGTGGTTGTGGGTGTTATGTAGAGAATTGTCTTTTAGACCTTCATCCTTGAAGAGATTGCTGAGGTTTGGGTTTAATTTTATTAGTTTGTCATTTTCCAGTTGAAGTAATGGCTAGTGTAAAATTTCAATTTCAGTTTTCTTTGTGATGAGGTTAAATTTTGTTTTGGTTGCAAATGACAATTAAGACTTAGGTTTAGGAATTCCTTCTGGTTGTCTGTTATTGTATGGCTGGACAGGTTTATGTATTTGTCATACATAATTTATGTCCTCAAATGAAAAACTACATGAAAAAATTTCACACCTTGTCTGTCACTTTTAATGAAACCTGCATAAAAAAGAGATTGCTGTTCCTATATATATATATATATATATATATATATATATATATGAACTTATTTATAAATGGAACTTTGTCTGTGTGCGTGTGTGTATCCGTTACCTATAGACTCCGAAATGCCTGAACTGATTTTCTTGAAAGTTTACACAGTTGTACTATAAGTGTATGCAAGTGTTCTTAGCTAGGTTTTGTGTTGAGGTACCCTCAATAAATATCGATAATCGAAAAAATCGGGTTATCGAAGGAGGGGTCCGATTATAATCAAATTTGATACTCATAAACAAAGACATAAGAAACGATATTCAGAAGTTTCAAGGTTGCAGTTCTTACAATAGTGCAGAAAATCGATAATGTATATAAAAGGCAAGATGTTTGTGTGTGTCTGTTTATCTGCCTGTATGTCTGTATTTTTTCAGCCTTTTTATTTTAGTTTTTGCTTCGGGTTTGGCTCTAAGTAGGTATAATTGTAGTTCTTAGTCTCAGCCATGATACCATTTATTCAGAGGACTTATTTAGCCTTCAAAATTCAGTTTATGATGAAAAAAACTGATTTGATATCGATACCAGGAAATGAAAATTTGACTTACATCCATTCATTTTTCTTTCAGTCTACCGTTTCACTTTAACTGGAAACAACTATTGCTTTTTAGTCTTTCATACCAATGTCAAAAGAGTTTGAGCTCTAGGGCCATGGATTAGTTTTAAAACTAGGAAAATCAATGACAGAGTAGGAAGAAAGTGTTCTACTTTGTCATTGATTGAGAAAAGATACTTTGATAACTGAATAATGAAGAAACTATTTTTATATATAAATACATTTTCATCATTATTCAATTACCAAATTACAAAATTAAAATCTAAAAAATTGTGTGTTTTTTGCAAGTAATACTGTGGCTTAGTTCATTTTTTTTGGCTTATAACAATACAAAATGTTTGAGACTTAAATCTGGAATGATAAATAACACTATATTATTCAAACTGTTGTCCTCATCTTGCCATATTCACAATGTTTCAGCAGTTTATCTTATACATAAAAATATGTAGGCGAAATGTTTTTTTAAACAGTGAGGTTCACTCTGTACAAGGTCCAAGAGCCACTTGAAGTAGAGAATTACAGAGTAACAGGCACAGTTTATATGTGGAAAAAGATAACAGTTAATCCTAGATTTGAACAGGTTAAATTGTTGTGATCAAGGAAGCATCCTCTTGGGATTTAGTTCCATAAAGCAACAGTTCAAAGGGAAGAAGCTGTTTGAGTAAAACTTACATTTCATCAATGGAATACAAAGGGAAAAAGGATTTTTTTTTTTATTTTATTTAATCATATCACCCCAAGCAAGGCATTTTACTGCCACTGTTGTGCAGAGGGTTACATAGGAGGAAAGTTATGAGAAAGAGTAATAGGTTATAGGGAGTGTCAGGAAGTGGGTAAGAGAAGGATGAGAATACTGATGAGAGTGGAGTGGATGGAGAAAGGAGCATGAGAGAGGATGCAGGTTAGTAAGATAGGAGATGACTATTGACTTTACATCTAAATTCTTGGAGATTGTAGCTGTCAAAAAAGCAAGTAAACGGAAGGGAATTTCACAGGCAGGAAGTGCGAGGAAAAAAAAGCTGCTGGAGTAGAATTTACATTTACATTTTATTGGTTTCACAGTAAAAGGGTGGGACCTAGTTGCTAATCCTGTGGCTTGAGTAAATTCATATATTGAGGGCACCAGTGAGCTAAATTCATCGGAGCAGAAGCCATGAAAGTATTTGTAGAAGAGACACGGAAAAGCCACATTGCGCCGGTAAGAAAGTGACTGTATCTGAGCTGTCAAATCAGGATCAATCACATTACAGATTCTCCATTGGATTTTGCCAGGGACCCCTAGGTAGATAGCAGGAACACCCAACCAGATATGGCGGCAGTATTCAATGCATGAGCGGATGGTAGATTTGTATATGTGCAGGATTGTTTCAGATGGGAAAAACTTCCTGGCCCTGCACAGAGAACCAACCTTCTTAGCAGTGGATTTAGCTATGGATTCTATATAGTCATTCCACTTGAGGTATGTTGTGAGAGTTAACTCGAGGAGGCGCAGTGTTTTGCTTTCAGGGAGACTAGCCTGATCCATGCTAATGGAGGGTTGGAACGATTGTCTGTGATGGTTAATAGATAGCAGCTTTGTTTTGGAAGCATTAAAATTCACAAGCCATTTCTTACCCCAGTCCACCACAGATTGGAGGTTTTTTTCAAGCTCGGCAGCGAGGTTTGATTTGTCATTCTCGGCAGATTTTTGATCGAGGCAAGTGTAAACCTTAGTGTTGTCAGCATATATGCCTACTTGGGATCTTATTACATTGGGGAGAGCATTAATGTAGATAAGGAAAAGCATGGGACCTAGAATAGAGCTTTGAGAGACACACGCATTTGTATGATAGTATTGAGAGGCATGTCCATTCAATACTACCTTCATTGCGCAATTTGAAAGGAATGACTGGATAAGGTCAAACTCAGATGCTTTGGAGATATTTAGGGCTACAGTTCGGGTTTAGCCGTTCTTGTCGAGAGCCTGGTATATATACTCAGTGATAGTTGTGAGCATATCAGCAGTAGATCTGGTGAAGCGGAAACTATACTTTTTGTCAGAGAAGAGTCTGTAGGCTGAACCACCTTGGCATTGATGATGACTTTGAACACTTTGCCAAAAATTAGTAGGAAGCTGATAGGGCAATAATTGGAGGGGTCAGAGTTCTGTGTTTTTATATATTGGAACCACAGAGGAGGACTTCTAGCAGGCAGGAGAACAAGAAGCAGAGAAGCAGTAGTTAAAGAGTTTGGAGAGAACAGAGAAGAATTCAGGGGAACATTTCTTCAGGACAATGATTGGGATTTCATCACTGCCACTCGCTTTATGGGGGTCAAGCGTTGGAATTATGTTAGAGACCACTGAGGGAGTAATGTAGATGTCATTCAGTTAGGCCTCAGTTCGGGGTGGGAAGTCAGGTGCAGATACTCCAGATGAGTCTAGTGTTGAGTTGATGGAGAATCTGCAAGCAAAGCACTCAGTCTTGTCTGTTGTAGAGGTAAGGACCTCAAATTTGTTCATTAGAGGGGGAATTGAGGGTTTGCTATTGTTTAGTACATTTTTACAGAGCCTCCAGTAGTCTTTGGAACCAAACTTATGGAATCTTATGCACTACATCATTCTGGCTGCAAACAGCAGCTTAGCTTTAAGTATCTTCTTGCACTCATTGCAAGCAAAGGCAAAGAGGTGCCTGTTATGGTCCAACACGTAGCTCCGAAAAACTTTGTTCCAAGGGACGTCACACAGGAAATCACGGAATGAGTCCCAATTGGCTCTTTGGTAGCAGTAAGATATTGTGCTAGTCTGAGGTTCTTAGGTGGAGTGGGAGTAGAAGGTGATATTAACAGAAACCACCACATGGTCAGAGTTTCTTGACATTGCAAGAGTCAGGGATGGAAGTAAGAGATCTAGCAGTGAGTCAGGTCCATTAGGGTTATTAGAGAAACTTGTGGGGAACTCCACCACTTGTGTAAGGTCTTAAGTTTGTGTTTTTCTCTTCTGATTTCAGTGAACCAAAGTTCTTTGAATAGGTTGTTTTCGATGTCTGTTTTGTGTGTGTTATAAATTGGAATGCTTCTTTTCATAATGTTTGATGATCCTGTCTGGATTTTGAGCACTGCACTGTGGATTAATGGTTGGCAAATTAGTCTAGCAGGGTATTACAACTGTATTATGAATTATACCTTCATTGAGTGTCTCGGGCTTTGAATTAAACTTAGTAAATACTGTATTTACTCTTGTGGTCCTCTTAAGGATTGTACTCACCATCCTTGACTAACAAATTTTTAAAGATATTAAGACTTCAACTTCTCTGCTTAATAGTTATGTTCTAAGCGGTGGAGTAGCTTGTTTCCCTTCATACCAAAGTGGATTTTATTGTTAGGCATTTAAGTTTATGGAAATTTTTTTCACAGGGAACATTTTTCTATTTGTCTCAAGTGCTGTCATTCATTTTATTCGGCAAGATCCCGTTTTATCATCCTCCCCTATAATGCATTATAATTTTTACAGAAATAAATACAGACTATCTGTTGTCACCAAGACTACATTTTTAAAACCTTCTTGGAGGGATTCAACCAATCAATGTAACCACCCTCACCAAAAAATAGATTTTCATAAACCTGACCAACAAAAATTCACAAAGAATGTTTTTCTCTTTTTCTCCCTCCCACACTTCATGTTGATAGTGTTAATTTTTGCCCAATTTAATCAGGTAAACCATCTGAATTGATGCATGATGGTGCAATGAATAGTGGTTCAGAATGAGAACTTGGAGAGCCAAGTTCAAATTCCAGTCATGTTGGTATTGTTCACTTCTTGGGAAAGATATGAATCCATCTCTTCTCTTCATCTATAGGTAAATAGCAAGACAGACTGGACCTTGTATCCTTGGTTGTCAACCAGTTTAGGAGAAAGAAAACTGAATTCAAACCAATCTGGAAAGGTTTGGACTCTATCAGGCTATCTTACCCAAGTCACACAACTGCTGCTATAGTTGCAGTACATGTGGTGTTCCTATGACCCTAATGGGTTACATTAGGACTCGCAATCTGAAATTGGTGCAAAATAGACTTTTAATCTTATGTAATGCACCAAGTGTTCTTGTTTCATTTATTTTTTTTTTTTGTCTATAAAATTTCATATCAGTGTAAGAAAGATAATTTTATCTTTCTCACTAGATGGCAATGTCTTTATAGCAAAGTTGAATGGTTCAAATGAATAATAATGCAAAGAAATGAACAAAAGGTGGGTACTGAAGCATATTTAGTGTATAAGCATGCCAATGAGTAAAATCATAATTAGAAAAAAAATATTTAAAATTTCACATGTGAAGTTCTGGTAATAGAGAACATTACAAAATATATCATAATTTTTAAACAACTCGTACTACTAGATTGGCATCTTATTCCATTAAAATAGTCAAATGTAGCTGTTACTTCTACTCAACAGTTTCTTTTCTCACACTTCCTGCCTAAGGAACTCCTTTCCTGATAGCTACAATCTCAAAAGTTTAAATGCAATGTCAGTTGTCATCTTCTAACTTCCTAAATCCTGTCCACTTATTATTCTTCTTAGGCATCCCCTGTACTCTGTTTTTTCTCTCATTATAGCCTCCTGTACACCAGTGGCAGCACTGCCTTGTTTGGGGGGAAATGATTATTTAAAAAACAAAAATAGCATCAAAATTAGCCTAAATAAGAATTTATTATATAAGACTTGACCTGATTCCCTTGACTGCCCATCTTGTAAAATAATTCAATTTCTTTGTTTCTTCCTCTCTCTTTTTAATTAATTTTATGTTTACTCATCTGTTATGAGTATTATGCATCATCACATTTGCAAGTTAATGAACGAGTCAGATTGTTGAATTGGTTTCTGTTGTTTTTGTAACTAAAAATATTATGTTTAAAAGACTACACATTTTCTTGACAAAGTGCAATAAAAATATATATATAATCGGAAAAAAATTACAAACCTGTAAAAACAGAATCATCCCAAAAATTTTATCTAATTAATATAAAATATTAGATAAAAATAGAGCTCAATGGATATTATTATAGATGTTTTCCCAACCTAACAGATGAATTGACACATTGCTAAAAATAAGTTAAAATATATGTGTGTGTATGTTTTGTCCATATGTGGGTATCTATATATTTGTATATGTGTGTGTCTATCTCTCTTACCCCATTTTATATTTGAATAACTTTATAATAATCTAAATCTCATGCTTTGTTAAACATAGAATTTAAAATTTGTAGTCTTTAACATTAATTTGTAATAAATATATTTTTTGTAAATAAATTTAAATTTTTATTGCTAAGTGAAACTAATAGTCGATTAGTAATACTGATCTCCATTTTAATCAAATATTAACATTAATACCTCAATATTAATTTTGGCTAGTTTTTAACCTTTTAAAACATCAACTCGAACTTAGCACCATCACTTGATAAGACGCAAGTAGTGTTGAAACAAAATAGCTATTTTGTAGTGATATTATAACATATTTATGTTTATAAATTCTAAATAAATATATATATCCTCTCTACTATAAAGGCTGTTGTGTGTGTGTGTATATATATATATATATATATATAATTCCAGGTGAAGAGGACTCAAGGTTTTTTTTTATTTTGAGTGCTCTGGCATTTATTTTATTATGAACAGTGCTCAATATAATGAGTATTATAGAGCTTAATATAATTATGTAGTTATGAATTAATTGTATATTGCGACACGAAAATTTCTATGTTTCGAGATAGATTCGCATCATCAGGCAACGTTGCTGTTGGTTGTGTAGATGATTTACATTTAAATGAAAAAAAACCTTTGGTTTGATGTGCATGTATGTGGGAAGATATAAAAATTTACATGTATGTTTCTATTGGCTAATCAGAGTGGAGATTCATTTGGGATTTGGCCCCAAAGAATACATACTAACCAACTTTTTCTCTTTTTTTTCTTTTTTCCTCCCTCATCCTACTCTTTTCCCTCCTTGATGTTAACCTGACTTTAACCTGATCTTATCATTTTCCCTTCAGTTTTATTACTTTTGATGTGGTATTCTCATTTAGCACCGATTCTATATTTTTTACTTATCATTTTTAGTCTATTTATTTATTTGTTGTAAAGTTTGTTCTTTTTTAAAAGGAAAGATTTTTTTATAAAATATAATTTTTTGGTCTATCTATTTATTTCTTGTAAAGTTTTTTATATAAAAGGAAAGATTTATTTAAAAAAATAATTTTATGTTCCAATTTATTTTTATATAGTTTGTCAGTAATTATTTTCCTTAAGCACTTGTCGGTTATATGCATGTTATTTCATTTAGATTTTATCCATTTTCTAATGTGAATAATTTGCAATGTCTACATATGATATTCATTTCGTTGTATTTATTTAATAAATTTTTATTCTTAAGGGATTTAATAATAAAGTTTTTTGTATAAACATAGTGAACATGGTTCATTTAAGGACTTACATGTTTTAGCTTCTTTTAGAATTTTCCACTTTATTGTGGGTGTTTTTGTTTAAGTACCAATGATATTTTGATAGGGATGTTCTATTTTTGGATTTGTTATTATTAAATGAAGAGGTGTGCTGGTAAATTCGATGCTTTAGAGTGTTTTTAGTACTCCCTATATAAATTTTTATATTATTTGGATTTTCCTTTTGAGGATATTTTGCATTGATATATTATTGATTTCATTAAGCACTTGTTTTCTAACGGACAGTCTATGAGGTTTTTACAATTATATTTTTTCTTGTCTAAGTGATTATTGTCTGTTATCCGGTTACTTTTATTGATTTTGTTGAAGTTTTTTAAAATGTTATTATTGTGGTTTTTTTTATAATTTTTTCTAGATTGTTCATGCAGCTGTAACTTAATTTAATAGTGTTTTTATTAAAGATCTTACTTCGTGGATTTTTTTTTCTGGAAAGTGTTTCTTAATTAAAGCGAGGAATTTTTTCCCCAATTTACTATTAGTCATCTGGTTAAAGGGGAGTGTGTGTACCAGATGATATTCCTATTTTTTCTTTGAGGGTTACTTTTCTCATTTACATATTTAATATTTGGGTTTTTGTATCCACTATTTTTTTTAATGCAGTATTATAAAAATTGCTATGCTTATTAAATACTTCCTCATTAGCTGAATTCCTACTAATTTTGTATTCTATTGATGAGGGTATATGCTTGATGGAGGGTGGTTAGACTTTGGGTGGATATATAAAGGATTGGTATTTGGTTTTTTGTATGGTTGGTGTATATTTTTTCTAGATCTAAGGTTACATCAAGGAAATCTTTTTTTTATATTAGTTTTATTTGTTACTTTTAAATTGATTTATATATATTTGACTTTATTTACATATCAGTCTAGCTTGATCTTCCCTATAAAATAGTATAATATTTTTGTTATGGATTATTTTATTTTGAAAGTTACTCATTCTGGCTCTTTTTTCTTTTTTATCACGTAATGGCCAAGTATTTTAAAATTTTTCTTCTGAAGAATTATAATATGTCTTCTAAAAGCAAGTCAAAGTATCAATTAAAAATAAAAATTTTATTTTCATTTTAGTGGGGGGAGGGTAATTTTACTTGAATTTAAAAAGGAAAATGTACAAGATATTTCCTGTGCAAAAATTTTACTAATTATCTTTCACTGTAGTTTTACTGTTGAACCAGCTAGATGTGACCACCACTATTCTTAGATTCTAACAGTTCCTTTTCTTGAACTTCTCAACTACAATCTTCAAAAATTTAAATGCAATGTCATTCACCACATTCTGTTTTCTTGTATCATGTTTCTTTATTGTCAATCCTTCTCACTAAATTCTACTCATTCTCTTTGATTCCCTGTAACCTTCTGCATTAGTGGTAATATTGCCTTGCCTGGGATGAAACAAGTAAAAAAAAAAAAAATCACCTCCCAGAAATACCTCATACACAATGGTAAAACTTTTGTAGCAATGGTATCTTCATATAGTTAATGTTTTACCATTATGTGAGAGGTGTTTCTATTGCACCCTGTGTGTAATTAAAAATGGTTTTCTTTCTTTAGACTAAGCCAATCAAATGCTATTAAAAATGTTACTTCATTGGAAAGAAAGTGGGCAGCATAAGACAGTGTTGCATGTCTACTGAAACTGTTATCTGTTGTCCTAACCAAGGACATCTTTTGTGTAGATTCTATTCTAGGTTGGCTTGGCTGGGGGAGTAATGGGTAGGTACCTTTGTAATAAAGGCCATCAGTCTCTGATTGTGGTGAGTGAACTTTCCAAACAATTATGCCTTTAAGATTTCTTAACATTATTAGCAGTCTTGGAATAAATGTAGTTTTTTTTTTTTTTTTCTGCTGCCTTGTGAAAGTTTTGTCTTTTTTTTTTTCACTATGGTATAAGAAAATGTTAATCAATCCTTGCCAATATTGATTGCCCCCATACTCCAGACACATCAAATCCAACTCTAATTAGTAGCAGAAGACTCATTACAATTTTCAGTTAAAATGAACTCTCCCGTGGAGCTCTGTATAAGCTCTCTTTCTTTAGTAAAAGTTTGTTAACTGCTTGGAGAACCCTTGTCAGTTTGAGGCAATAACTGCTTCTCATAATTTCTTTGTTTTATTTTCTCTCATACTTGTGAAGGTGAAGTCACTTTGCTAAATTTTAATCTGTAAACTTTTACTGTATTGACGAGCTCTATTGAACAATATTTATGTAAAAGAAACAATTTTTCTTTGCTATATATATATATCTGTAAGATGTAAGTATGTCAGCTTCATCATAGAATAGTCCTGAGTATGTCTATAAACTACATCTGGCAGCAAAGCCTCTGATCAGGAGAATGGAGGTTTTGAGGAGTGTGGAACCACCTCTTAATTGCTGTTGTTCCCAGGTTCACCTAGCCTTGGGGAGGGAGCACCTGTTAGGGTTCCAGTTATGGGAAAATAATGAACCCCTAAACAAAATTCAACAGTACACTTCTTTTTTTTTTTTTTCAAAATAATAAAATGATTTATTTTTATAGCAAAATGACAATGCAACACTAAAAAAAAGAAAAATAAATAAAAATACATTTTTATAGTAAAATTACCAAGAATACATTTTATGATCTACAAAATATATATATATATATATATATATATCTAAAAAACATACCTTTACTCTGAAAGTATAAAATATGTACAAAATATCTGAAGTTGAAAGCACAACATTACATACAACATATTTTGATTTCAGAATTAAATAATCCATAGTTTGATATGCTGCTAAACAACCAACACTGATAAAGAAAAAACCAAGGATTATTTACAGTGTTGGTAGATCTCAAGTATTTTTTTACAATATTTATTTGTAAGAATAATATTATATTTACAACATTCTAAAAACTAATACAATATTCAAACTAATGCAGTGCCATATTTTTCATTTATCAATTTATAAAGAAATATAAAAGTTTTTTATTCATAAATTTATAAACATTTGCTAAATTATTAAAATAAGTGAACCAACTATAATGAAGTCCCTATTATTTACCATTTTATCAAGTCTGAATCCATTGGTAATTAGCTAAAGTTTTGCCAATCACTCCAATAAGCAATAATAGTGCTTTGGTCAGTTCTCAAGAACAAAGGAAATGTATAAATTCACTTTAATATTTTTAGGTTTTATTAAAATTCTAATCATCACTTTTTAAAGCCATAAACATTTCTGAGGAGTGAAGGTAGTTAAAATAATAGTGGTGTAAAGTGGAAAACCATCTTTTTGACATTCCATTCTATTTTCTTTTGCATCAAAGTCCAAATTTGCCATAAATATGATGTTGGTCACCATATGAACACCTACTTAACACTATCAACTGACAGGCCATTCTTTTGAACACACTAGGCTGTTTGTCTTGAATGTTTTTGTAAATTCTATGAAATGAGTATCACTATGCCAGACATTTGAACAAAGGATAATTTCTATGCTTACTGTAAGAGATATTTTTTATGGATACACTCTCTTTAAAATATTTTTTATTCTACAAACTCTGTGCAGATTGTATAAGGGGCAGAATCAGAGAGTCAAGTTCAAATTTCTATCATTGTTGCAGTCACTTTCACACAAATGTCCTTGGGAAAGGCATGAATCCATCTCTCCTGTCTAATGGTATGGGTTAGCAGGATAAAGTGGGTTATAGCTTTGAATGGCAACCAACCTAAGAGAAGAAAAACTCTGAATTTCAAACAATGGGAGAAGGCAGTCGGAGACTACTCCACTATTCTATCTTTCCTAAGAAGTGATGACAATTCACAGATAAATAAATCTACAGAGCCATGATGGGACATAAAAAGCTAAAAGGACGTAACATTTTTTTTTTCTATTTGAAAAAAAAAAAACATTTGATGAAAGGTTCGACTTTTTCTAAATGCTTTTCATTTATAAAATAACATTTTTTTTTTTTTTTTCAATAAATTAAAAATAAAAGTAAAGATGTAATTCACTGGCTGATTATTCAGAGACTGATGTGTTTCCACACTTTGTATTTACTTTTTTTATTATAATTCTCATTCTGGACTTTAATTTAACTTGTAACACTGGTTGGCAGGAACTGTGCCAATGACTTTTTGGTTTTTTTCTTTTTCTCAGTAGATTCTATTTTTGACACCATTCTTAATAAGTCCTTTTTCATGTAAGGTCAGAGGAAATAACTTTATTATCACTTGAAATTGTCTGGTGTAAAGGAAAGGCAAGAGATTTAAATTAACTGTTATTCAACTTACAGGAAGGGCACAAGGTTTTTTTTTTTTTTCATCCCAAGCAAGGCAGTAAAGCCACTAAGATGCAGGTGATAACAGGTTGTGGAGGAATTAGGAAGAGGAACATTCATAATGAACAGAAAGAGAAGAGTTATCCAGAGAAAAAAATAGTAATTAACATTGCATTTAAATTTTTGCAGACGCACGCACACACACACACACAAAGATGTGATGGATGAATTGTCTGAATTATGCAAAAATAAAAATAACACCGATATCTCATTTAAACAATCTAACACATATATTTATCAAAATTACACAAAATATCTTAAATACTAAAGAGTAAATTTATTCATAAAAAAAAAAATCATCATTGGCTTCGACCACAGCCTCCAGACAACTTCAGAATCTACTGCAACTCATCTAGGTGGTCTCATTGTTTAAGTTGGTAAATGCTGCCACAATCCTTGCCTTCAGTTCTTTGACGTTACAAGTTTTGTTAATCTCTTGCTTAACTGCACCCCTCACATAATAATCAAGGGGTTTGTAGTCTGAGGAGTTAGGTGGCCAGTTGTAAGGGGTGATGTGGTTATAGAAATTGTCTGACAGCCATGACTAGATTCTCCTGCTTGTGTGGCATGGTGCAGAGTCCTGTTGCTATGCATAGGGTCTTTCACCATCCACCCTGTGGGGAAAATGGAGGCATGTCTCCATCACCTTTGTAATCATCATTACTCATCCAACTTTTTCTGAATAATCCTTTGCTCTGTCCTCAGATTGACACCCAAACACTCTGAAATGTTCGTATTGAAGTTTCCATTATGAATATGCCAAGCAATACAGCATGCCGTTTCCAGATTTCTGGCAGAGGGAATTGTATCATGGTGCTCTTTCTCACAGATGATATCCAACTGACCCTACTATACTGTACAGTTGACAATAACAAACAGCATATCAGTAGGATCAGTTGGGTACCATTTGTGAGAAAAAGAACATCACACAATTTTGAAAATGGCATGCTGCATTGCTTGGCCTTCACACAAAAGAGTTGTAGGAGATTCCAAGTTCGCTTGAAAGCCATGGTTGAAGCTAGTGGCAATTTTATTGAATAAATTTACTCTAATATTTCAAGATATTTTCTGTAATTTTAGTAAAAATATGTTAAAAAAATGAGATGTCAGTGTTATTTTTATGCAATTTAAATGAAAATTTAGTCATCACCACATGTGTTTGTGTGTCCATATAATATATATATTTAGTGTATCAAGACAGCAAATAATTTTCTAAACATATACTGTTAAATATAAGAGACAATGAATGTCTATTATGTTTAATCATGAGCCGTTCTAAACGTCGTATTTTGGCTTTAATTTCAGTTGAAAATAAAGACAAAAATTCTCCAACATTTGGATAATTTTTTATTAAGTTAGATCTAAGCTTTCGGCTCACATGAGCCATCTTCAGAGTTACCGTCTTAATAACCTCTCTGAAGATGGCTCATGTGAGCCGAAAGCTTAGATCTAACTTAAAAAAAAAATAATCCAAATGTTGGGGAATTTTTGTCTTTATTTTCAACTGAAATTAAAGCCAAAATACAATGTTTAGAACGGCTCATGATTAAACATAATAGACATTCATTGTCTCTTATATTTAACAGTCTATGTTTAGATTATATATATATATATATATAGAGAGAGAGAGAGAGAGAAACACACACACACACTCACTAACTGGTTGAAGTTTTAAACTATTTTCTCATCATTCTGTTTCCATCCTAAACAATGGAGGGCATGAATAAGAATAATTTGCTATTGTAACATAATTTACAATTGACCTATCATTGTACATAATCAAAGTACTATCAAGTCTGGTACATTTTAACCAAGATAGATTTAAGTATTTATTTTCAGCATGCTATAGTTTTTTTGTTTTTTTTTTATAAATGTAACTTTTACTGAAAGCTTTAAATTTAAAAAAATTTTTTTTTCTTTTTCAGGTACAGATTGGACATTCTTATGCACTTTCATCATTTCATTCTTGTTCAATTGGATTGGATTTTTGCTGTCTCTCTGCATCACAAGCACAATATCTGGCCGTTGTGGGGCCTTGTCCGGTCTTGGACTCTCAGTGGTCAAATGGGTGGCCATTGTCAAACACACCAACTGGGCAAGTGGCTTTGCTGAGGAGGAATCTTGGCTTTGGTGGAGCCTCATGATCTGTGGCTTCTTGCTTTTTATCCGTGGATGTGTCCAATACATTCACATCAAATATGAGTGGAAAAAAATTGCTGGTCGTCTTCAGCAGTTCTATTTTTTCTAATTTCTTCAAATCAAAAAATCATGTTGACAAATTCACAAATAGATAAATCAATGTACACATAGAAACATACACTAATATATATATATATATATATATATATATAACATCTTTTTTAGTGAGTACATGTGTTTGAGTTGCTAAAATAAAAAAATTAGGATAGCAACTGAAACACATGTACCCCACTAAAAGTAATGTTTATAGAAATGCAATAAGAAATAATGTTGGATTAAAAAATCACATTTAGAAATATATATATAAAGTCTTTCCAGCTGGGCATTGTGAATATTTGAGTTTTTATAGAGGTGCTCTTTCTCAAAAAACAAAACCAGAAATTGTTTTCTACCATCTTAAGCTCTAAAGATTTCATTTAGAAACTTTTGGGCTGAAAATTTAGATGTATGTTTGTTGCTGAGAATGTATAGTTGTAAGCAACAGAAATGATTACTTTACTAGATAAGGGTTGTGTGTGTGTGTGTGTGTGTGTGTGTGTGTGTGTGTGTTTTGTATATATTTTATTTCATTAACAGTCTAATATTTTAAATTAAGGACTAAAAATGATTGCCATAAAGAAATCCAATTTCTTTAATATTTTAATCAACTAGAACAAAGACTTTTGCTATTTAAGTCACAAAATCTTACCCACCGAAAAAAAAATGTGCTTTTTGTAATCTATTTTGCATGCCCTGTTTTTAACATGGATTTTTTTTTTTTGAATGGAAATTTTCTTATTTTAATAAAGAAAAAAAAGAAATAGTGTAAACAAAAGGACTAGAAAAAAAATAATTCCTGGACATATTCATGGGTTGGACTTTTAATTTTTCCAAATAAATCACATTTAATCTAGAAAAATATTTTTCATTTATCAATTTTTTTATGCTACTTGTTTTCATTTTATTATTTATTCTGACCAGTATCTTCATCTTTGTTTTAGTACAAGATTTATGTCCTTTTTTGATGTACATGTTTATGTTGCATTCCAAAATCACTGACCATCACCAGAACTCCCCCCCCCCCACTTCTACAATAAAAACACAATTTCCTGGTTTACAGATTCAAGTACGTTTCAAGGCAAATTGGATTAAAATAAAATAAAAATGAAATGCCCCGCCTCCTACTCATTTGTGTGTGAATGGGTGGGAGTGAACAATTAAATGACTCTCGTGCTGAGATTGTCCTTTTCTCTCTCGCCTTATTGTTGCAATTTTTTTGTTCACCATTCTTACTTATAATTATCGCCAACACATCTAAATTCTGCATTAAGATGTTTCTCTATTGTAGTAAAGTTTTTCAAATAAGCTTAATCTTTCATTTATTCCCATACTTTTTACTCCAATTATACTAATAATAATGTCACATTTTGTATATCAGATAACTTTCAGTAACTGTTGTTTGATGCCATGTGAAACAAGCGATGCAGCCAGTGAAATCTAAAAATAATTTTTTCTTTTAAACAATAAGATTTGTAAAAGAATTTTATTTTAAAACATTTTTGCTGTAAATATCTAAGTGGTAACATTCTTTTGAAAATGTTTCAAAGATGAACAAATATATTTTTTCATAAAACATTTTATATTTGAAAGTGAATATAAAAACCCACCTTAGAGTGGTGACTATCAAGCCTGTCTGGTAGACCATTTATGTATTAAATTTAATCTTTGCTAGGTACTCTATTATTATAGCCTTGTGCCAGATTTAAATTAAGTTAATAGCTAATTGAAAGCAAATTTTTTTTAAATTGTTCAAAAATTTTTACTGTTGATATCTATTGCCATGCTAATACTGTCTTTCATTGTGTATGCAATTCCTTCATACCAGGATATTTTTTTAAAAATTTTGTTAGGGGTTATAACTTAAATTTTCTAGTTGACAATGTATTTTTTTCCCCAAAATACTTATTCTTTTTCTTCCAACCATCATGAAATACAGATGACAACCCTTCCTCCCACCTTTTTTTATTTTAAGACCTCGATGACAGCTTAGGAAGAAATGGATTCTTGCCCTTTCCAGGTTAATACAGTCTCAGTCAAAATTTGAATTCTCTGAGCAGCCAACAATTATTCAGTGATTAAATATTTCAGCCTGTATATAAAATGTCATTTTCAGCACCACTGCTAATAGGATACAGTTGTCCTGACTTTCCATCAAGTTTGCTGATTGATACTATAACTCTGAAAATTATCAGGAACATCATTCTAAACTTGTTTGACCAATACTCATCTCACTTCCAAGCATAATTTAGCTGCTAATATTGAATATAAACTACCAGAATCAAAGAATTCCAAACGGCAAAAATACTGTTTGTATTATTTTACTTTAAAGTGTTTTTCAGTTATGCTCAAAGAATCATGATTATGACAGATTGTGCATGTGTGGTGTTTTTTTTTTTTTTTTTTTGTGGTCACAAAAGTGCAAGTTTAAAAAAGAAAAAAAAACCCATCTAAATGGGTTTTTCATTGACATTCATTATTTCAATATTTCTTTTTCCCCACGTTTGTTTTTAAAACAGCAATGATTGAAGAAAAAAAAAAAAAAAAAAACCTAAACATATAATGGAAGTATATTTCTACATTGTTTTTTAACAAGAATAATTTTATATTTACATTCTAAAAACTGTTAAAACTAGTGCAATATTTATGTTTTATCAATTTATAAAGAAATAAATAGAAAATTTTTAATTCAAATTTATGAACATTTACTAATTAAAATGTGAACCATCTATAAAGAAATCCTTATTTACTATTTTATGAAGTTCAAACCCATTGGCAATTAGCCAAAATCTTGCCAATCATTTCAATAGACAGTCACATAGTGTAAATAAAGAAATAGTATTTATTATTCTTGCTGTCAATTATCAAGAGCTAAAAAATATAAATTTACTTTCATATGTTTTGGTTTTGTTATTCTAATCATCATTTTTTAAAACTAAAAACATTGCTGCAGGATGAAGGTAGTTTAAATAATAGCAGTGTCCATAGCAAAGATTTTTTTTTTTTTGTAGGGGAGGGGGTACAAAAGTTCAAGTTTGCTAGTTTTTATTTCTCTAATAACAAAATTCTGATGTCATCAAAAAGCAGACCTTCACACTATGAAAAATATATTTAGTAGCTCTTTTTGATTTTATTTTTAAGTTATGTTGATGTCAGTAGTAGAGGTGATTTAGTGAAATTTGACCAGTTTCTAATAAAAAAAAAAATCATTTGTCAAAAATTTATAATTCTTGTAACAGGAACTGTTTTTGATGCCTAAACAAATCTAAGATTATCAATGAATAGAAAATTAAATTCAAACTGCTTAAAAACTAGCCACAATTCACTTGAATCAAATTTATCAAAAAAAAAAAAACATTGTGCAACAAGAGTAACTTTCAGAAGCATAACCAATAAAAAGCGGATTAACTTGTTAAAGATCTTAATTTTCTAGGTAAATATGTAAGAATTTTCACTAACTTGTCACTTAGACAATGTCAATTCTCTAGTTTTTTTCATTGCATTTAATATTTTAAAAATCATTAATGTAATATTTTTATTGACTATTCCATCTACTGAAGAATGAGAATTTTTCATTTCATTTTTTATGGTTTACCAACCTATTGTGTACTATTTATAGCCAAAATATTTTGAACTGTAAAAATTTTTTTGCAGTGAATGTATGCATCAATTTCTAGGGATAACAAGATACAAGTCCTACTATTAAAACCAACAGTCGAGGATTGAAGAGATTGATTCATACCTTTCCCCAAGAGCATTTGCACATAAATGAAGGTGACTGGAATTCAAACACTTGTCTAATTTCTTATTCCAAGCTGCTACACCAGCTAGAAACATCAGTGAAATTAAAATATTCTCATTATCTCCTTAAATATTCAATTTCTTTAGTCAATTTGAACTCGGCTCTCCAATTTCTCATTGAGCCATTATACCATCTGCATTTTTTTTTCTCCATAAAAAAAAACATTTGCCCCTTTAACCTCAAATGCATTATAAAAGAAACTGGCTTGATCTGTGCGTTGATCTTTGTTTTCTCAACATCTTACTTTTTAATCCCCTACCCCAAATCAGTTGAACTTTGATTAAATTGAGCTGTTGTTTATTATAGGGCTGGGGAATGAGTAACAAAATTTTTTCTGATCCAACTACCAAGAAATCAATTTTAAATTAAATCTTTATGGGTCAAATATCAAATTGAGCATCATAAATAAAATAATGGACAAACATGAACATGTGTTGGGGAAGGAGGCTGTGTCAAAAAGACGCTCCCACTACCCAAAAAACAATGGTAGCATAATTTGTCCCAATACCGCTTTAATTTTAACTACCATTACTCTGACAATGTTTATTTTTGTCATAGTTGGGCAAGGACAATTTTTCCTGTTTTTTAAGACCTGAAGGTCCATGCTTGTTATATGTTATATTCTCTCCTTTCACATTTAAAATGTGAAATTTCAGATGTTAAAAACTAACAATGCCTTTATTTTGTTGTCCAAGACAATTATCAATATACGATCTTTTGCTTGTAGACTTTTTTCCAGCCAGTGCTTTCTCCAGTTTTCTTCTGCTGAAAGTGCATTGGACAATTTATCATAAAGATGGTTAGAGAATAGTCCACCTAAAATGTTGGATAAAAAGAAAATAAAAACATTGAGAACAATGTCTAGGGATTTTAATATCTATAGCCAAAATTCCATTAAAAAAAAAAAAAAAAATCTTCAGGAGAGTATACAAGGTAAAAAAAATAAATAAATAAAATAAAAATGGATTAAAGCTGGAAACATTTTAAAAGAATTTTACAAAACATTGTACACAAGAGCAAAAAAAATATCTTGAGTAATTTTATTTTTTTTTTTTTTTTAGTAAAATGGTATTTACAAAGAGGATTACAGAAAACTGAGGAATTCACTTTTCCCTTCCTTTTTCTTTAAAAACGTCAATTTTTATGTCATGAAAATATATACAATTTTTTTCTTGTCATTTGGTTTTTTTTTTTTCACCTCTCCCAATTGTTTTAAATCTAGATATTTTTCGACTTGGGGAAAAAAAAAAAAAAAAAAATTAATTCGATACAATAAGTAGCCCATGTGTTTGGTCTTTGGTTCTAACTATGCAAGATAACTTGTTTGTAGTAGAATCTTTGTACCCCAACATAAATTGGTTGATGTATTACAAAACTGAATTGAGAAATTCCATTTAAGTGGATAAATAACAAAAACAGTTGAATGACATTGTAAAATGATAGATTAATAGACATGAAAATCAAAAAGTTTTTCCACCTTCTAAAAGTGTTAGGATAGAGAGAAAAAAAAAAAAGAAATTAAATTAAAAATCACATAGAAAGAAAAGAGAACTAATTCTAAGAAATAGGGAGGAAAAAAAAAACAACAATGTAAATACATCTGAATTTGCATATAAGTATAAGTTGGACAGATATCTATTGGAGACTGCAGTTTGTTTTTTTATATATAAGTACATAAAATGTAGCATTTGTAGGTGTAAAAGACTTGCTCAAGGCCTAAATGATTGCCAACCATGTGTGGAGGTCAGTAATGGTGGTTAAAAAGGTCAATATTTTTACCAAATGAGTCATAAGCCATCCCTAATAAATGACAAAATTTGACATTGAATGGAGAAGAGGAAAGCAGGAGGAATCACAGTTAAGACAAAAAAATCTTTTAAGAAAAATATATCAGCTAGCTGCCAATGAAAAAAAAATATAAAAAAATGTTTTTGATTTTCTTTAAAAACCTATTTAGTGACTATTCACACAAAAGGCAAAACAACAGAAAGCCCTCAAAATCCTCCAAAAACTCAATTGTGAGTTAATAACATGTATTAAAGAAGAGGCAGTAGTTATATATAAAATAGAAATTAAAAAGAAAAACAAAAAGGGCAGAAAGCATTATAATTTATAAGCAAGAGAGAATGAGGAGGGTTCTAAGAAAACAAACCTTT
The DNA here is from genome assembly GCA_037127315.1 of Ascarosepion bandense. Taxonomy (NCBI): domain Eukaryota; kingdom Metazoa; phylum Mollusca; class Cephalopoda; order Sepiida; family Sepiidae; genus Ascarosepion; species Ascarosepion bandense. The sequence continues at coordinate 3,025,604 of JBBBDQ010000993.1, read as the reverse complement.
ACCCAGATTACTCAAAGAAACAAGCAGAAGCAATTCTTTATATTCATTTAAATCATTATTTCATGGCTCAAAGTATCACACCCACATTTTTGTTTTCATAAAGTTAAAAGCTAATGATCATTTATTTTGCCTTACTAGAAGGAAAGTTAAAAAAAGAAAAAATGTATTCAAAGATAAAACATCAATTAAAGAGGATTGCACAGACTAAATCACATTACATAAATTGCATATTTTTAGCAAATGACTGACAAAGATGAATGCTGATAAAAATAGAACACCTTTCATAGCAATATTTTAATGCAGAATTGTTTCAAGGAAAAGTATATTTATCAAGCTTAAAATAACTTGATTTATGAGTGAATTGGAAGATAGTCGTGACATAAAGCAACAAAGAGAATAGGAAGAAAAAGACAAAACTTTCTGAGGGACCTAAGAATATAGATTAATTAAAAATAACCTGAAAGACCTCTTTCTCAGCCTTTTTTTTCCTTCATATAATCATTTCACTCCAAGCAAGCCAGGAATGCCACTGGTGCGTATGGGATTACACTAAATAAAAAAACAAGTACAGTGGATGTGAAAGAAAGGATAAGAGATGGATGTAAATCAAGTAGATAGAAGATGGCAATTGACATTGCATTTAAACTTTTAGAGATCGTAGCTATCAGAGTAGAAAGTAAATAGAACGGAGTTCCACAAACGGGAAGTGCGAGAAAAGAAAATGTTAGAATAGAAGAGACGGTTACTGTGAACTATTTCAACAGTAAAAGGGTGGGACCTTGATGTCTATCAAATAGCATGTGTAAATACATGTGGTAGGGAACTAGGGAAAAAAGCTCATCAGAGCTGTTGTCATGAAAATACTTGTAGATAAGATGGAGGGAAGCCATATCACATCGATGAGAAAGTGACGTAAGGCAGTCTGCAAAGTGAGGATATTGCAGACCCTCTTTTGGATTTTGTCAAAAATCTCAAAATGAATAGCAGGAGCACCTGACAGGTATGGCAACAGTATTCAATATAGGTACACATGGTAGATTTATAAATGTGTAAAATGGATTCCAACAAGAAAAACCTTCCTGGCCCAACACAGTAACCCAACTTTTTCTAGCAATAGATGCAGCTATAGATTCAATGTAGTCATTCCATTTGAAGTCATTTTAGAGTGTGATGCCAAGGAGGTGAAGTGTGCTGCTCTTGAGGAGACTAGCATCATCCATTCTGATGGTAGACAGGAATGTTTATCTATGATTGTTAAAGAGCAGCTTCGTTTTGGGGGCATTCAAATTTACTAGCCATTTCCTACATCATTCAATCACAGATTGGAGCTTCTTTTGAAGGGCAGCAGCCAAGTTTACTTTGTCAGACTTGGCAGATTTCAGGAATTTCATTTATTTATTATAAAAGCTCCTAAATTGATTTCATTTGCTCAATGAATTAAGTTCGGATTTTAGGAACAGAAAGCAGATAGAAAATAATTAATCATTACTCAAATATTAACAGAAATAATTCCTATTGTATATTTCTATAATAATAATAATAATAATACTGTTAGGGATTACCACCTAAAAAAATAACTTAAAAAAAAATAAACTGGATCTAAATAGTATTAATTATTAAAAGTCTTGTGAACTCATTAATATAAAAAACAAGAGTTTTGTAAACTAGATCAAATAGCAGACTTGAGGTTTACAAGAGAAACAATAATATTAGATCATACAAAGAAGGTGAAAAAATAATTTCCAATGGACAATCAATACCTTCCAAGTTAATTTACTGAACTTAAGTTAACCTTGGATCTTAGTTATTGTGAGGTTGGAAAGATCATGTTAGACAAGCTTTCAATTGTGAAGAAACCTGCCTTGAAAATCAGTATTTGAAATCTTGGGTTTTTTCTCTTGGTTCAAACCCCAACCATTGGTGTTAGAAGTTTACAATTACCTTAAATATGAAGCAGGCCATCTTTGATCATTTAGTCTAGTTTGGCACAAGATCACAAATTAATAGCCAACCAATGAAAATTATACTCATTGACATACAAATTAGCTTTTATCACACATTTGAAGTCTTTAACATTGAAATTTTCTTAACTAATCTATTCTTTGGCTATTAAACAGTGGACATTCAAAATAAAGTAGCATTTTTGGTCAGGAATTGACTTTGTGGAAAACTTGATCAAGCCCTAACCAAATTTACTTTGCTGCTTGTAAATTAAAATGTGTGAAAGAAAAAAAATAATTTAAAAAATTTCTTTATCATAATGAGTTCTTCCTTTCTGATTTGACAACAGGTAATTGAGATTATTAGGAAATGATTTTCTTTCTTCAACAAAATGAAAATAATGATACACAGAATTGGTTAAAAAAAAAAATAAAGCCAACAAAAAGTTGAAAAATTCACATTGTTCAACTTTCTGATGATTTTTTTTCTTTAGACTATCTCTTGTTCTCTAACAATTTTTCAACTCATGTTCTTTGACTATCACCTAGTGTACATAGCAGCCTTTAGAATTTAATCACTACTTTTATTCTATTTTTAACTCCATCAAGGGCAGTTCAGTCCAACAATATCACAGGACTGAGTTGCAAGATCTTGTGTTTATAGAGCAAATATGAAAAGAGGACTGAAAGATTATTGATAAATCCACTACTTTTTTCTTTTTATTTGTGTTGTAGGGAATAATAAGTTTACTGCACTAAAATAGGACTTTTTGCTATGAAAGGTTTGAATTATTAAAATAAATCCTTCTAATTCAGATTTTTAATCATCAAAAAAGTTCACATATATACAAAATAATTTTTTACTGAACACTTTTCATAGAGCACGCATGTTACACTGATCCTAGTAATAAGTGTCAGGGAACAACATCTAGATGTTAGTGTACAGATATAATACTGATCTTTATCTAAGGGCCAGACAAGCAGCAACATTTTAATCCTAGATAGAAATACCAAACCATACGTAAATATTATCATTTTTTATGGGTAATATGCTGGTTATCTTATGAAAGGCTGCTTATATTTATTTCAAACGTGCATATGGATCTTAGTTATTGTGAGATATGAGAAGACTTGCTAAATTTTGTTATTTTATGCTATTTTAAGTTTCATATATAATCATTACAAAAAATAAAATATATGAAAGAATTTTTGAGACATTTCTAATATTTTTTGATCCAAAGTTTACAACTGATAAAAATCAAATGGTGTCGTTAAGATTATTAAAATTTGATCGAAGCTGGCCAATCAAATAAAGTGTAAATTTATTTCAGAGAAGTTAGTATAAATTTTGTGATTACTCTTAACTTCTAATTTTTATAAAGCTTCTTGCAAAGGATTTGATATTTTTGGAACATATCAGAATTTCAGACAATTACAAATCATACAAATTTGATGGAATTTCCAAAAAGCAAACGATTTGAATTTGACAATTTATAATAGTAATAAAAAAAAAATTCTCATTAAATAAAAAAAAAAATATTAAAAAAATATTAAAAAATTAAGTTCATTTTTTTTTTTAAACCACATCAAAAATTAGCAAGAATGATATGGAGTGGAAGTCAAGACAGAAAAAAAGAAAAAGTAGAAAATGTAGAGAGGGACTTTGAAAAAAAAAAAAAACAGTTGACAATGGCCAATCTGTTTTCATCATGTCTATTTTAATTAGAATCACTTTAGATTTGAGAATTTAAGTTTAAAAAATTGTCCACATAATAGGTTTTTTTGTCAATTATTGGCTTATTTTTATTATTAACAAATTAATGAATGGCACTGAAACCCTTAAACCAATGAATTCTGGAAGGTAAACATGGCTTATGCTCCTTTTTGGAATGTGCATTTTGAGAAATTCTGTAAATGGTTCCTTACAATTTTAGAAGAAGAAAAAAAATTCTTCTGTTTGCAGTATAAAGTATACACTTAAAATGTATGTGCACATGACCAGAGGTGATTGAGCAAAATAGATTAATTATAAAGTTTATTTTTTTAATTATTTTATTATTCAATGATTTTGGTAACAATATTCATGCCCCCCACCTACAACATTTCTGCAATTGAATAACATTCACCTGAGGGAAGATGAGAAAAGACTAGCTGAAAAGACTTAAAAAGAAAAGAAAAAAATGTAGATAATTATAAAAATTGATTAAATATTAACAATAACTCATTTCAAAATTTTAGACAAGTCATTTTTATATTTTCAAATACAAAAATATTAAGACCCATGTAAATATATATATTTAAAAAAAAAAACAAAAACAAAATATGCAAAATCAGGTTTCTAAAATTCTTATTGGCAGGACAAATTACTGACACAGAAAGAAAAAGTCCGGGGAAGGGGGGGAGAAAGATACAAGTCATGTTATTTAGTTGAACTCAAAATTGATATCACCGCAATTCAATATTCTGTGTATGTTTCAACAGAATGTTAGTGAGTGAAACAGGTTATTGACTGGAAAAATAGGGTTTTATGTATCAGTCAATAGATTAAATAAATCACAACCTAATTTTAGAATTGCATGAAAATAATATATTCTCAAATTGAAATGGACAATTACCACATTACTTCAAAGTCAGACAAAGTAAATCCTTCAAATGAAGTGTTCATTTGAACTTGAAAAATAACATTTTTATGCACTAGTATAAAAAAATTACCTTAGTTGTAATGACTGAGGAGGAAAAAAAATTTAAAGCTTTATGTCAACAAGTGTTGTTTGTAAAATAACAATGTATTTCCTCTAGGATAAAATTAATTTTTAACAAAAATTTACCATGAGAAATTAAAAAACAACAAAAAAAAACAATTGAGGAAACTAAGTAAATATACAAGATAATGCATGAATTAAGTGAGAATTTTTTCTTAAAAAAAAAAAAAAAAATAGGAGTGGCAAACATCATTTGAAATGTCAGTTTTGATTTCATATTTAGAAGCAGAAGAACCATGAAATGGTTATCCAGGACTGTACTTGAATGAAAGAAAGAATAATTTCTATTAATAATTTTGAGATTCTTATAATAAAGATTGAAGTTAAAGTTTCCTGCTTTGTAATGGTCATAAATTTATTGATATGCACGTGCACTCACACAGCCATAAGATATACTAATTAATGAAGCTAAAATTCCATTACAAAAGTTGTCTGAAGTATTGCTTTCATTATTTTTGTTGTTATCACAATATTTTTGTCAAGCTATTCGCAGACTACCTCAGGTGTATAATATATATGGAAAAAAAATATGGGTTAGTTTTTTTGGAGGTAGTATCTACTAAAGCATGTAAAACAAGAAATACCTAAAAAATGGTAGCAACAAAAAGAACAAGTTCAACAGTTCAAACAAATCTTGGAATGATAAGGATATATTTCAAAATTACAGAAAGTATCTTTTTCAATCAGTATTGAATATCTTATAACTTAGCTGGAAGATAATGACTGGTTTGGGAGATTTCTTTCAGCATTATAAGATACTGCCAGATATTTGTTTAGACAAGGTGGCCTTTGCAAGTAATTAGGTTGGAAAAAAAACATCTGTTCAGTTTATTAAGTAAATTTTCTACTTAATAAGTAAACAATCTTTTTGGCCCACTCAAAATTTGTTCTACAGAATAACAATGAAAATATATCAAATTAATAAATGTAAAAGTGTTTTACCTAAGATTTAAGCCATAATTCATTAATCAGTCTGTGTTCCATAAATGCTAACAGAATACAATTTTAAAAACTTGATACTCTTTACCTGAATGTAAAGTAAAAGATTTAAAAATGGAAACAATAAAATAATACAGCACAAAAACTGTCAAGAATTAGATTAATGAGGCCATACCTTGGAAGGAAAAATTAAAATAAACACATCAATAAAAGCAAATTCTGTTACAAAATCACATTTAATTTTATTGAGAAATTCTCAATGTCAGCCATTTTTCTTGTGTGTAGAGTTTTTTTTTTCTTGTATAATGTTCTGATCACATTCAAGTGAGAATGAAAGAGTGAAAGAGAGAATGAGTAAGTGTGTATACTTGAGAGAGAAAGAATAGCTGTAAAATGTGTGGAGTGTGTAATAAACAAGTTCACTTTGCTAGGCACGCATGTGGGATGGAAAGATCAAAGAGAAACAAGTGCAATAAAAGTAGGCAATTAATAAACATTTTTTTATTCAGAGTTTTTAGAAAAATCAATTTTATATTAAAAAAGAGGGGAAGGAAAGAAATTAATCCTTATGATTTTCTTTGCAGACTATTAACCTTAACTTTGTTATTTACAGTGTCTTCATAAATGAAAGGATATCATGCTATATGATGAAGGAATTAAAGGGGGAGGGGCCAAGATTGATTTTGTACACTGAAGATGCATTTCTAAATCTCTTGAAGCAGCACTATGATAACAGCTAACAACAGTGATCAAAATACTTATCAAAAAAATAGAAAATAAAGCACGAGAGAAAGAGAAGAGCATGAAAAAATGAGCACGGGAGAAAGAGGAGAAAGATAAGAAAAAGCACAAGAGAAATAGGAGAAAGAGGAGAAAAAGGAAAGAGAGAAGAGAGGAAAGAAAGTAGTATTGCTGAAAACCCATCAAAATACAGACAGTAAGAGTAGTGAAGAAGAGAATATGGATCAGAAAAATTAGCAAACATAGGTCAAACAAAACAAATTCCCATATCTGTCAGTAGAGATTACTTATATATATATATATATGCAGGGTGCGATGGGTAAATTGTCTAAAAAAACGAAATTAAAACACAACAAACACTGGAATCTCATTTTAACAAATATATTCACAAAATCACACAAAAATAACTTGGATACTGAAGAATGAATTTATACAATAAAATGACCATTGCCTTCAACCATGTCCTCCAGACAATTTTGGAATCTCCTGTAACTCTTCTGGATATTCTCCTTGTTTAAGTTGGTGAATGCTGCCATAATCCTTGCCTTTAGTTCATCTTTTTTGTTACAAGGAGTTTTGTTGATTTCATGCTCAACTGTACCCCATATATAATAATCAAGGGGGCTGCAGTCTGAAGAGTTAGGTGGCCAGATGTTATCTGACAGCCATGACAGGGTTTTCCTGCTTGTGTGGCATGATGCAGAGCCCTGTTGCCAGGCACAAGGTCTTCCAGCAGACACCCTCTTGACTGAGGGCAGCACTTGATGTAGGCCACCGTGTTAAGTGAGCCTCTGTGGGAAGATGAATGGAAGCACAATATCACCATCACAAGTGATCATTCCAAACATTTTTATAATCACAATTAGATTCATCCAACTCTTTCTGATTCATCGGCTCTTCCTCAGATTGACACCTAAATATTCTGAAATGTTCATACTAGAGCTTCTAGTGTGACTGTCCAAGCAGTACAGCATGCCGTTTCCAAATTTTTGGTAGAGTAAATTATGTTATGGTGCTCTTTTTCTCATAGACGGTACCCAACTAACCCTATTATACTTATATGCGTTTTTGTTGACTGCACAGAATAGTAGGGTCAGTTGGATGCCATCTGTGAGAAAAAAGCACTAGGACACAATTCGCTCCACCAAAAATTTGGAAAAAGCATGTTGTACTGCTTGGCATTCATGTGGAAAGCTTCAATACAAACATTTCAGTGTGTTTGGGCATCAATTTGAGGACAGTGCAGAGGATTCAGAAAGTGTTTAATTGTAATTATAAAGGTATGGCAATTCTGAAAATTCGCTAATCATTCTGATAAGAAAAGAACTCCCAAATTTGTTGATGTTGGTCGCAATCTAACATGGAGACCTACATCAAGTGCCTTGAGGAGATAGTGCTGCTGGAAGACCTTGTGTCTGGCAACAGGACTCTCTGCATCATGCCATACAAACAGGAAAACCCAGTCATGTCTTTCAGACAATTTCTGTGACCACATAACCCAGACTGCAACCTAGTTGATTATTATGTGTGGGGCGCAGCTGAGAGAACAAAACTCCCTGTTACACAAAAGACGAACTAAAGGCAAGGACTATGGCAGTATTCACTAATTTAAACAAGGAAACTGTCCAGACGAGTTGCAAGAGATTCCAAAGTCGTTTGGAGGCAGTGGTTAAAGTCAATGACAGTTTTATTGAATAAATTTATTCTTTAGTAATTCAAGATATTTTTATGTAATTTTGGTAAATTCATCTGTTAAAATGAAATGCCCATGTTATTTTCATTTTTGAATAACTTAGACATCAATTTATCCATCACACTCTACAATATATATATATATATATATATATATAAATAAATTCAGATAAAATTTAGAGGGAAAATAGCCATTTTCAACATGTCATTTTAAGACATGCATTCTCAGCCTCGTTTATATATATAAAAATAAAACAAACTAATCAAAAGACACTTTCTTATAAACCAAATAGGAACTTCATATTTCAGAGTGTGTGTCAAAGATTTTGATTCAATTTCATACCTGCACTGGAATGGAATGAGACAGTATTTTCAATTTCTACATTTATGACTTGATATATTGTCACTAATGAGGGAATTACTGAAACACAAAACAAAGGCTGTTGGTCAGACATATTCCCATCTGACAACATTCTGATCTCAAAAAGAAACATCTGATTTTGGAAATATTAAATTTTGGAAACTTAAGCAGAGTGTGAGGAAATTTTAGAATAAAATATTTGAAAGACAAACTGTTTCAATTTCTTAGAAAAAAAAAAGAGCTGGCAAATCAATAACTTAATGAATTGTCTAGCTTAATTTCTTCAGATGTAACTTATATTCAATATTTTAATGACAATGACTGCTTGTTAATTTTTGTTCTATTTAGAATAAAGGATTGTAGCAGACATTTTAACCTCACACATTTTTGAAAAGAAAAAAAAGCTTCTCTCCATTTTCTTTTTCAATATCAAACAAAAAGTTACAAACAATGAGGTTCTATTTCTAATTTGTCCTTGTATAGAAAAAAAAAAAGAATTTAATTGAAAATAAATAAAAATAAAATAAATAAAACTTGATTCCCCAAACCCTAATGTTATGCCTTCAAACTTGGGTTTATTGAGCATGGTTCCCACCCAGGCCTAGAAAGTTTGGTATCATTATTACAGACCACAGCAATCACAGAACTACAAGCTCACCAAAGACAAGTTGTTTTCTTTCTTAAGCTCTCCACTAGTGATCAGTGGGAGGTGCTGGCAAACTGAAGAACACCCAGTATCAATTGGGGGCACTTCCACAGCATGTAACTAATTGTCAATGGAAGGGAATGGACTAAAAAAAAAAAAAATTTAAGTCAAAGGATCTTCAAGGACAATTGGGAGTGGGGATCTTTTCCATCTACATCATATATCACTTTACTATTTTGCATGTTTTTTTTGTTTGTTTTTTGTTTTTTTTTCCTCCTCTCCAAAGGATTTTTTTCCAATCATGGTGATTTTTACTTGACTTTCTCCAAAGAAGACCTTGACTTTGAATTGAAAAATTTATCATCTAGTTTCTTAAGTATCATCAATTCATCTTGGCTCTCTTGCGTGCAATGGCATCTTCCACAGCTTTGAGCTGCTTGAGAAGTTCCTCTCTTCGAGAGGATGTGCTCTTTTTGGGTTTTGCTGTGGCAGTACCAGAGGGTGTGGTAGATGCCCCAGCATTTGCTGAGCTTGTAGCAGAAGTGACTGCTCCAGCAGCCATGGCCCCAGTAGAGCCTGGTCCTGGTCTGGCCATTCCACTGGCCTTGGCTGCTGAGAGCAAACCTTTGCTAGGAACCTTTGGTGGAGGACTTGAAGGAGCTGGCAGAGTTGCAGACTGAGAAAGGGGTGCAGATTTCATTCGAGGTAGAGAAATGTCTGCTTTGTCTGTTCGGTTTGAAGGAACTTTTATGGATTTATCTGAAAAACATGTGAAAGAGAATTAAATGTAGATATTTTTCTGGAAATCATGTATCCATTGCATATAAATATAAAGAACTAATAATTTTAGAGAAACTTACAGTAATACTGCTTTGATGGAAAAGCCATTTTATAACAACTGGATGAAGTAAAACAACTTTTACAAAAACAGATTTAGGACAATTTTTTTTTTTAAGTAAATCTGTTAATTTTTAATAATTTTCCAAACTTTGAGAGTTGCTAAAATGTTTTAAAGATGTATAAAATTTAGTTAAAGTCAATTCTTTTAAATTCTTTCAATTCAAGGAAATAGAAAACGAAGGAAACTAATATTTGGACATCAATAAAAACGATACTTTCAAACTATAGAAACTTGCCCAACTATCATTTATCAACTTAAATTTTACACAATTTCAAGCGAGATTTGACATTGAAGTTTAATTTGTTTACACCATCATTTTTTTAACCTTTAACATTCTGGAGGTGATTTTGTTTGCAAAGCAAAAATCTTATCCTGACACTGAAAGTAACTTAAATGAATGAATGATAGAGTGTTTGAATTTTGCAGTTGGGTTGTCATATGACAACAGAAAATGAACATGACTGAAATTAAGTAGTGCAGAAGGGAGCTTTGAAAAACAATGCAGTGGAAAGGAAAGTACTAAATAATGCAGTGTTAAAGGTTAAACAAGAAAAATGTGCCCCTTTCCCTTTTTCAAAAACTAAAATAAGTATTAAAAAATTAATTTATTATTAGACTGATAAGAAAGTTTTCTTATAGAGAGCAACTTCCAAATTTAAATGTTCTCAAATCTTTATAATGTAAGAGTATTTTTTTTTTCATAACAACAATTTCACTTGTATTAATGCATTTACAGTAGCAGAAAAACAGCGTCCACTCCACCCTCCTGAGTTATTTGACTGCAATCAATATCTCTAAGCTTGGAAGTTGAGCACTCACTGAGGCAACAACCAATTCGATTTACATACACAGAAATTGAACACTATTTACACTTGGACTATTGTCCTCATCTTTATTGCCATTTTACAACGTTTCAGCCATTGTATGCTTCGGCCTTCTTCAGGTGTTAGGAATTTCAAACTGAACCCTTTATTATGATCACTGAGGATCATTCTCATTCCTGGTGCAAAGCCACTTCTAGCAGTCATGAGTTATCTCCCTCTCTAAGTTATTTGTTCACCACTACTGTAACCTGGTATTGAACTCACAACACATTGGGTCAAGTCACTAGAACTAACCAATGTCTATATCCACTATATCCTCAAGGACACAAGGCCCAGTCAATATAGACATTGGTTCATATTTAATGTAGATGAGGGCATTAATCTTGAGATTTTAAAAATTGAAACTTGAAATGGTCATACCCGGACTCAAGTAATGTTCTGGAGATTACAGGATATTAGTCCAAGATGATTTTGATAGGATAAAAAAATGTGTCATTAAAATTCCATTATATTGATTCTGAAAATAACTAGATTCTAAAATTAAGGAAAAATAAAAATTTACTTCTCCCAAATGATAATGAGCTTTTCATAAAAGACACATACACACACATAAACAACTAGTGAATAAATTTTAAATTGGTGAATGAAACACAATTGTAAAATGAAAGTAGATTCACAGACTTAAATTTAAATATTTATATTATCTCTCAATGAGAAAAATACTAATATTTCATTGTAAGAACTAATCCTTTTTCAATTTGTTTCAGAAACTTGCATGAACTATGGACAAACAATATTTATTATGTTTTCTGCTAAACTAAATCAAAATGCTTATTCATGGCCTCCAGCTAAAAAAAGATGAAAGCAATGACCAAGTAGTGACGTAATGCCTGCAGGGCACAGAGACAACAGTTTAAAGAGAGAATAGATCAAAATATTAATTTCGTAAACATTTAATGGTGCTTTTTTATTATGCTACTAACAACTATAATTACAAGACTTGATTCAACATTTGATAAAATTTTTAGGCACTTTTCAGTGATTACACATACTGGGATCATCATTCCAAGCTGATATAAGGAGGTCACCACCTTGAAAAATTGAAACAGTGAGTTTCAGGGTCAGAACACTAACTTTATAACTGTTCGGCCATGCACCTACAACCCATGTAAGTGAAATTGGATAGACAAGGTTGTGGTAGTATTAAGTCAGTAATCATCGTGCCAGAAGGTTCATGTATATTGATCTTGTTCAACTACTGATTATACCAGATTGTGTACCCTCTTCCAGAAATTGTAACTAAGGATCACAGCATAATTGCAGTATAAACCACCGCTTGGCACTATTGTGATTGAAAAAACAATGTTTCTGAGCAGCTATAAGGCAGAGATTAACAAACCACCCCAGCAGACAGGCATGCTCAGAAATAAGCAGCCATACATAAATTATAAAGTTATGAGGGGGAAGAAAAAAAAAAAAAAAAAGAGCATTTAAATAAAAGGATAGTTTAAATTTTTTTGTTGTGATTAAAATTGTTTTTCAGGACAGATCATAGAGCACTGGGTCAGCCACTGATAGTAAAATCATAAGGACCAATGTCTTTTGACTTTTATTAATTCTAGGAATAAGTTTGTTGCTGAATATTCTTAACAGAACCAATTGTAAAATATGTACAAGATTGCAAATATCAGTACTTACAAAATAAGAAAAAAAAAAGCTGACAGAACTATTTTAAATCCATTCTTATTTTCTCCATCCCAACAAGCACACACTGATGTCCCGACTGATACAACTTCACTTCTATTTGTATTTAGAGCCAAAGGAGAAATCATTCAACAAGAAAAGTAAAATTATGGGGGGGGAAAAAAAAGAAAAAAAAGAAAAAGAAAAATGTGTGAATTCTTACCAGAAGGTTTGGCAACAGTTGGAAGTAGAGCTTGTCTCTTGTTTGAGGACGTCAGATTCGATTCAGCTGGCCTCTTTCTACTCTGAGCAGGAGATTCCTTTTCTGAAGGCTAAAAAGAAACAGTTTTTGAAAAGATTTCATTTGCTGTAACGCATTTTAATCAGATGAAAAGTTTTATTTAAGATCATTTCAGACAAAAACTCTTTAATTTAAACCAAATTGAAAAACAAGAGTTAGCATTTGACTAAGTTTGATTTTTGATTGATCTATATTCCCTTTAAATAAAGAGGCCAGATACTGATAGGTACCAAACATTTTCTTTTTAAAATTCAAACACAGATATGTGTGGTGTAGGTGAAAATACACACATGGTTACAAGCACACAAATGCACACATACATTATGAAAAAGAAAGAAAAAAAAACTCATGCTGACAAAAAGTAAATATAATTTTTTTTTTTTTTAAATCGAGAAAATAGTCAATTGCTGATACTCTCTAATGAGTGAACAGAGTAACTCCCAGAGGGTCCATTGATAAAACTCTGGAACCGGACGGGATGCTGACAATAACATCAATCAGTGAAGTGACAAACCGTTTACTTGTATTATTTATATATATTTTAAATTGCAAACATTGTGTCTGCTTATTTTTAATAAAATCTATCCATTCTCACAGATAATCTTTTAAATATTATAATTGAAAGATGTAAGAAATGAGCCGTGACTTTGACAGTTCATTTTATTATTTTATTTCAAGTACTTTAAACTCCTTTTGAGATCATCTTCAGGCGTGTGAGTTGTAACAAAAAATAACCGTAAAACTGTGTTGCTAAAAATTACTGCAAATTTTCTTCTTGCTTCAAATGTAATGGTTGTCAAATTGCTTAGCGTTCATTAGAACGTGAAAATTATCCAAAATGAAATTTTTTCATGTTGTAATGTCATGGTCATGCACATGGTAAAGCATGAAAAACTGTTCTTTTTATAAACATTTTAGAACATTACTACAGTATTCATAGCTGATTCTATTAATTGATGGCTTAAGTCTTTTTAATGAATATTGCCTCGAGGATCTGTAGTTTGCTTTTGTTGTTTTCTTGGTGCAGGATAGTTATCGATTGTTATTTTTTTATATTTCAAATGTAGACAGGAATGTTGTTGTAAATGTCTAGAAATGGATGAATAGTCAGACATGTGTAATGTAAGACATCTTGTTAATGTAGTTGTTGTAAATACAACATATATATTTGTTTTTGTTGAAGATACATTCTTCCAAGGGACATTTGAATTGATATACAATGTTGGTTTTACGCAATACATCAACTGGTGGGGAGAAGTTATTACGATAATTAAATTAGTTGTATTGTATATGACATTATTATAAAAAATATATAAAAGAAAATTTGCTGCCTAAATACACAAATTCTAAATTATATAATCAAGCAGCTCATAACAACATCACCTGGCAATTTAAACATAACCTTGTGAAAAGTCAGATTAAAATAACTGATGATAACATAAGTCTCAACAAATGGAAGCAAGAAATAATAACATATTAAAAAGGACTGCCAACTCTGAATAACTCTAAATAGACTAAAAGAAATTACTAACAAATTGGAATGTAAACATAGGTTAAAAATTCAAAGAAAATTCAGTACATTACATAAAGGCACTATATACCTCCCGAATAACTTTGAAAGATTTATAAACATTTCTGATTATGAATTAACTAACAACCAAAAAGAACTACTTAACCTCGAACTTAACTGCCATATATACAAAAAATATAATGGCCTTCATAAAAAAGTTCAGATGGAGACAGTATACCAAAATATAATTAAACTCAGAGAACAGCAGTTAATTACTACGGAACCAGAACTCTGTGATCTACTTAAGGCAGAATCTATAAAAGACAGACACGATAAAAAGATATATTTTTCTAAAATCATAAATACTTCACTAAAGATTGCTGCAAAAGAATTGCACAACCATCCAAAAATAGTAATTAAGAAAGCTGATAAAGCTAACACCTTTATTGTTATAAACAAATCTGACTACAACTCAAAAAGAGAACACATTAAATTTAAAAAACTAACCAATAACCCTACCACTCAGCTAAAAGCAAAAATTAATAAATTAATCACAGCTAACAAGGCAAAGCAAGACAATCTAAAATTTACCAAAATAATTGGAGATTATAAACCAGGATACATTTATGATTCTATCAAAACACACAAGCCTAACTTTCCACTTCACCCTATTATATTACAAATAGCCACTCCTATATACCAACTAACTAAAATGCTTAACCAATTGATTACATCAGACATACCTAACAAATACAGTATTAAATCATCTCTTGAACTTATACAAATATTTAAAAAACAGAAAAACCTAATAATGAAACCATAGCATTACTTGATGTTGAAAATCTGTTCACTAATGTTCCTGTTAGAGAAACCATTGACATTATCATGAAAAATATATATAATAATAATTCTCTGCCTCCACTGAAAATTAAACCTAAAATACTAAAAAAACTACTTTTAACCTGTACCACCAAAGTCCCATTCCATGATCAGAGAAATAATATATATGTGCAAATGGACGGTGTTTCAATGAGCTCAGTTCTGGGTCCAACCTTCAGAAACTTTTACATGGCCAACCTAGAAAATAATATATTTAGCACCACTAAAAAACCCTCCATTTATGTACAATATATAGATGATATTCTTATATTATTTAAAAACAATAATAGAAATAAAGAAATTATAGAACTCCAAAAAGCTTTAAAAAAAAAAAAAAAAAAACTGTCATCAAGTTCACATACAAACTTAAGATAAAATCCCTTTCTTTGACATTTTAATAGGCACAAACAATTATACATTTACTACCTCTCCATATAAAAAAACTAACCAGCAAAAACTCTTGCACTCACAACTATAACTAACAAAATAGCACTTATACATAATTTAATTAACCAAGCAGAAATCAACTCCTCCACAAAAAAGATATTTTACTCTGAATTAAAAAATATTAATAACTCCTTGTCGCCAACTGATGTATTATGTAAAAATAACATTATATATCAATTCAAATGTCCCTTGGGGGGGAAAAACAAAAAAACAAAAAAAAACAAATATATGTGTCCTGTGTCCCTGATGCATAAAAACATAAAAGGAGGCAAGAAAATTGTATCCATGTGTCCCAGGGACGCACCTCAATTTTTTGATAATAAAAAAAGATATATATGTGTTCTCAACTAAGTGGCAGAAAGTAGCTTGTTTTATTTTGAACTGCAAATTGAGAGAATTTAGCTCCCCCCTTTTTTGCATCCCCCCCCATCATTTCAAGCTAACTTGTTTGCTTTCTTGGAAACTGAACCATTTAAATTTGTGAGAAGTTGGTGAGATGAAATGAATTACATCATATAGGGTACAAGGTGGAGGTTAGACAGTTTTAGTTTAATTAAAGAAAACTTTCCCCGTCCCAGTTCATAATCAGAAATTATGAGTTGTTTACGAGAAAAAAATAAGTAAATGGCTTTGAACTAATTCTCAACTTAAATAAATTAATTTTCTTGAGTTTAATTTAGAGCCATTGAAAACGAACCTTACCAATACTATTGTTGGGGACGGATTAAAGCCATGAGTACCAACAACTCCTTCAAATAATCATGCATAAAAAAAAAAAAAAAAAAAAAAAAAGAAGCCTTATGATGTTTTTTTAATGCCTAAAAAAACATTAAAAAATAAATAAAACTAATCTTTTCGGTTAGTTCACTCCAAAATAAAAAGCCTGGTAGCCAGTAATAATAAAGTTACAGTAAAAGAATCACAGAAAAAAGTCACAAGTAATCTATAGTGGCATTTGATTTTTTATATATTTTAGTTTTAAAATTGGGCTTTGTACTGAATAAATTGAAATTATTTTTTAAATTTAAACATTTTTATGAAATAGTCTTGTATTAAAAGTTTAAATTAAATTATTACTTCATGCTTAAAAAGTTTTTGAAGTAATTTTTAAAAACTATTTTTAATATAAAAATAGTAACTTTATAAAAAAAAGTCTAATTTTTGCGGAATGATAGGACTTAGTTTTGTAAATAATAAAATTCTTCGGAATATTATCGATTAAGCCCTAAATTATCTGATTTAAAAATAAATATAAAAAAAAAAACTATCAGATTTAATTTTAAGATGGAAACAGTTTCATACAGTAATTTAACATAGATTGAACCCTTTTCAGTTATTTTTAAAAACCGTGTATATATAATTATAATTTTCTAGGGTGAAGTCAATTAAGTAAATTTACATTTAGGGGTGCCTGGGTGAATTAACAGAAAAGATTCCCAAACTCCAATATCAGTCTCATTCCGTTTAGGTTTTTTAAATACGCTTAATGTTTTTTTTTTTTTATCTTTGGAACTATTAAATCTATATATTATTTTAAAGTTAAAACTAAAATGAAGATTTTAAAGGCAATTTTTATTTTTAAAATAAATTAGGTATCGATGTTTTTAATTGAATTTTAGTTAAGCAAAACTTAAAGTTTACGTTATGGTGTTGCTTTTTTTTTTTTTTTTTTTTCCATCAAATTATGATCCTCTTTTTCTTTTAACAATTGATATTGAAAATGAATTACTATCACGCTCTTCTTCCTTCATAAATTCATAGCAATCAAAGATTGACCAACAAATAACTATGTTGACCATGTGTCAGTCAGTACCTGGAGTATCTTTGGTCTTTTAAACACTTTCTTGTAAGGAACATTCAAATGTACATTTCAAAGTTAATTGCATCAATAGAAATGATTGCAAAGGAGGAATAAAAGTGTATCTTTTTCTATTTCCCCTTTCTCTCTGATCAGCAAAAAGCAGTAGCATCACATTATGCAGGTGAGGAATTGCTATCTAGTATGGCAGACACCATAGAGGCAGCTCTAAAAACAAAGGTGACTAAATCCTCATTTGTTACTGTGCTCGTAGATAAATCTACTGACATTTGTGGTTGGTTATGTCCAAATCATTGACCCTGTAACCTTTCAACCAAACACCCATTATGGATGATACAACAACTACAGGTGTAGTAATTGCAAAATCTATCCAGGGACTCATATTAAAACTAGAAATCCCATTAACAAAAGTGATGAATAGATGCTGTTGTAATGACTGGGAGAAACAAAGGCATACTGCTTAGGCTCGACCTCCACATGGTGAATGTGCACTGCGTTGCCAACTCACTGGCTTTGTACATATCTCAAGCAGCAGAGTCAATAGCAGATCTCAAAAGGCATCAGCACATACTGACTGATCTGTTTCATTACTTCCATGCTAGTCCCAATTGAGCAACCAAAATAAGACATATACAGAAACTTTTGGAAGACACAATGCTCACTTACAAAGAGCTGCATTCCATCCGATGTCTATCATATTACAATGCTCTTCAGGCTGTGCCTAGGACAATTGATAGCCAGCTAACATACTTCATTGAAGTGTCCCAGGATTTCAGCAAAGACCCAAAGTTAAATAGCCTAAAAAATTGCAACAGAGCAGTTCATCAGCATCACTGCTCTCATGATGGATGTCATGGTTACAATCTTATCTCAGTTTCTGCAAACTGAAAATGTGGATGTGGTTTTCATAAAAGTGAAGTCAGATATTGCTATAAAGGATCTGGAAAAGATAAAGTAAATGACATCTCCCAACCTGACAGTATTAGCCAGTGACATCCAAGGCAATATGTACAAGGGTAAGCATCAGATCACAAAGGGCATATTCAATCTGGAACAACTGTGCATCACATCTATTAATAACTTACTAAATAATATGCACTTCAGGTTTTCAAACACCTTTCTCTTGTGTGCATTTGCTGTGTTAAGTCTCCGTCCCATCTGCTTGCTGAGTGAGGAAGAGCTGAAGGTCAATGGAAAAGAGGAGATGGAAATTCTAATTTCCCACTATGGGCATCAGCAAAACCCACAAATGAATTGAGGATAGAGAAGATTGCCAGAGTACCATGCAGCAACTCATTAATCCTGTTCAGCCTCAACTGGAGTGGGACCTGCTGAAAAAGGTTGTCAAAGCACAGCATTACCTCAGAGACAGCAAGTGGAATCTTTGGGTATTGGTAACAAAATATCACCTAAAAGATTTCCCTCTAACCTCAGCATCCTTGCTCAACTGACCACTACCTTGGCTGTACATGCACTATATCAAAAGATAGGTGTCTAGATGTTGTTACAGAGGATAACGTTTCTATGACATGCTTATTTTTTATTTCTTTACACACATGTAATCTTTAAATATCTTTTTCAAAGACGAAGCTTGAATCCATTTCAATCTATTTTCTCTCCCTCTTCCCTACCCTTTGTAACAATGTCTAGACACCTATCTTTTAGTGCAATCTACTCTCTTTTTTAACTCTCTCTCCCACTGTTCTTTCTTATTTCTTTCCTTTTCCTTCTATTTAAGTGAACTTCTGGTATATGAATTTTCTATAATAAGCAATCTCTGATGAAGTGAGTTCACTTAGCAGAAATGATAATACGACACATAATTTTCAAAGTTTTATTTGAAAAGATTAAAAAATAAAATAAAAAATACATATCGGTCTCTGTAAATAGATAATTCTATTTACATCAAGCCCTCTGGCTGGATCAGTGTTAATATTAATAAGATTAATATTAATAGGATATTCCTTGGGATTTTACCTACATGCTACTTTCTGTTTGGATTTATATATATAATTAATACAAATAAAATCAGTCACTGAGCTGACTGATGTTATCTTCAGTACCTCATCCCCTGTTTCATAGACAAACCTTTTTGTAATTGTCCAGCCCACTAGTCAAGTTTCAGCAATTGACTACTTTTTTCCATTTTTTATTTCTATATAAAGTGTGACATAATTTATGTGCTAACTGAGAGGTATTATTATTGGTTTAAGGTTGATTTTTATTCTCAAAGAGTGTGTGTGTGTATGTGTGTGTGTGTATGTGTGTGTGTGTTACTTTGGACTGACATAATCAGAAAAAGATTTGTTTCACAATTTAATTTTTTGGATGATGTCGGTCTATTGGTGAAACAACAAAAGAAATTCTCAAAATTGTTATATAATTAACATTACATCAGATTCTCAACAATTTCCTGTTACTATAAATGTTATGTTAGTGGGTACATATTTTTCAGTAGATTTCATCCATGCTTATGCATAGTGAAATGAATGTATACTGGCTTGGATACACAAAGACATCAAATCAAACATTTGTACTCTCTAAAATAAGCTCACTTTATAGTAATAAGAAATGTGAAATTAAAAAAAAAAAAAATCCATTAATTGCTTAAATTACATAACTTTCCCCAGTAATTAATGACTTTGTGAAACTAATGTCAGTCAGTCAGTTAAGTGCCATACGTGATACACGCTTGGGCGATCATGTCTCGAAAGAGACATGACTGACTGGGCAGAAGATTATCCCACAGTAGGTTGCCATTGCTTTCTGCGGTAGACTGGTTGCCAACCAAGGCTATAGAACCCAATCTGTCCTATTATTTAACCCATAACTGGAGAGAAGAGACGGATCAATACCTTTCCCAAGGGTATTTGCACGTAAGTGAATGCAATGGATTCAACTGGAATTTGAACTCGGTTCCCCAATTTCTCGTTCCAAGCCGATATCCACTGCGCCACAAAACACATCCTAAACAATATTTCTAAATAGAAATAAAAAAATAGTAGACAAAAAGAATAAAAGAATTAAATGTTTACCTTACTGATGAGAGTTAGCTTAATGTTGGACTTTTGCCCAACTAACTTCAAAGGATCCTTAGTTTTGCTGGATAGTACTGATGTTCCACCAGGTGGGCCAGTACTGACAGTTCTTGTAACTGAAGAATCAGCAGATGTGTGATGGTGGTGGTGGTGATGATGGTGATGGTGTGGCTGCTGACTGACTTGTCGACTGTCAGGTTTGGGAGGTTTTGATGGTACTGGTAATGGTGGCATAGAATGGGGCTTGGATGAAGCTTGATTACTTGATGGTTTGCTGCGGACTGGTTTCTGGCGCCCTCTTTCTTTGTCTGAAAAGTAAGCCAGTAGCAAGGGATATAAACAATTTACGAAAAATCTGCAAGAAGGCCATTCAGACAATTACTTCACCTGTATCATTCTAATATCTGAGTAGAGTCAAAAAAAAAAATACACAAATACTAGAAGAAATGAATTACATAGAAGTCAGTGTGGGTATTTTCCATAGAATAATGATTACTGAGCTCATCTCACAAAACAGGGTACAAAATACAAAGGATATACAATTTAATTGATTCTGACTTGGCAGCTTGCCTGATGAGATATGGCTTCCCTCTGTCTTTTCTACAAGTATTTTCATGGCTTCTTTCCCCTGTCCCCCAACCATGTGCATTTACATGTGCTACTAGATTGGCATCAAGCTCCTACCCTTTTACAAAAATAGTTAAATATAAGCACCTCCTCTACTCTAACAGTTTCTTTTCTCGCTCTGAAACTCCCTTGTTTGCTTGCTTCCTTGATTGTTATAATCTCCAAAAGATTAAATGCCATCTTTTATCTCTTTGATTCCCATCCTTCTCTTATCCTTTCATCAACATCCCCTGTACCTTGTTTTTTCTTTCAGTTACAACCTGTGCACCAGTGGTGGTCCTGCCTTGCTTAGGGTGAAATGATATATAACACAAAAATAGCAAACATTTATTTAAGGAGTCTAGTGTAGATTGACAGTGATTAAGTTTTTACAGAAAATTGCTATCATAAATTTGACCCTCACCAAGTGCCCTACTGTTCAAGTTTTAGGAAATATCTACTGAAGAGTCACACCAAAACGATTTCCTTATAATACTAATCTACATTACATTTCCCCCAATATTCATTGTAATATTTCATTTTCATCCAGTGAATCAACAAACTTTATTTTTTTTCAACTTGCTGCATGAAAGACTGTTAGGCATCTAAACTAGCTCCAGACCAGCTTTTCTGCTGGTAAGAAGGGTGACATGTCATCCTACAGGTATCAGGTGTGTGTGTGTGTGTGTGTGTGGAATGAATTAATTGGATTTACATGATTTCTTATGGGAATATTACCTCAGTTTTTGTGCAGTTTGGTTTTCGGACAACTGTCTGAAATGGGTTATGGATGACAACTGAACTCCCTCTGTGGGCGCACAAACACACACCTCAAAAAGCTAGAATGTCAACCTATCCTACAGATAATGTTGAGATAAAAACACTTGAACTAGTGTCTGAATTGGGTGCCAGAAATAACATCCAGCCTTGCAAAACCTAGCCTCAAATCATTATGACAAGAGATCCTCTGTCAGGTAAGACCCATGTTGCTTTGTGCAAAATTAAAACTGATCCTGTTTCAACAAAAAAACATGACCATGTATGTATATATATAACAATCACCATGTTCATATTGGAATGTTCATTTTGTAAGAAAAACTTATTCTAAGCATCTGCTCAAATTTCAAGTTTCAGTCAATAGATTCTGTTGTGTCATTTGAGAGAGACAGTAATTCCATGTCACTAACAAAGCTTTAAATAAGATGTTAGTTTTCTCTATTCAGTGAGCAAAGTGCAATGGGATCATAGTTGATGTGTCTACTTTCTAAAGAGACCAACTGCAACAAACATTTTCAGGAGAAAAAGAAAAAAATCATTCATCTTCCAAACTAGCCAATACTTATAATTCTAGCTTATAGTTCTTTTAAAAAGGGCAGGTGTTAAAAACATAATCCTTGCTGAAATGATGAGACATTTACTTTGTCGTCTCAGCATAGCCATTCCTCAAAGTCACTGAAGTTGGATCCTTTTATTGTTAAAAAATTAAATGAAGAGAGAAAACATAAAAAAGGATGAAATTGTCTATTTTGAAGATAAGCAAACCTTTATTAAGCATCAAAAAGAATCAAATCAAGTGTGTATCTTATACAGCACAAGAAAAGTAAACGTAAATCTTTGTCACAGGATTAGTGACTGGGGGATTAGATTGCAGGCTACAAAAATTAAACTTGACTACTCATCTCCTTCCCTGTCATCAAGTTGCCTGTAGATTGCTACTAAATGGACACACCTCAAGAAAATATACCTTACAGATTTTGAATATCCTTTAATTTGGCTGCTTTTACTGGAAAGTAGATCCTCCTGATAAGGATGCTGATCTGGATGGAGAATCCGAGCAATCTAGGATTGTTCAACATGTTGTCATGTCATATTTATTCTCCTTGGAGAAAGAGAATAGTTTGTATTTTGAGACAGCAAATTTCTCTTCATCTCTAACTATTAACTTCTTAAAAACTCTTAAAATCTCACAAATCCATTAATCACCAACTTCCTCAAACTTTACAGCTATCATCTTATGTCAAGCATACATTTCAACAGTTTCTCCTCTTTGACCCTTTTCATTTTTTTAAACTAAATGTTCACCCAAAACAAGGCTCAAGAGCCACTCAAGATAGGAAGTTACTAAATGAATTTGTTGTATGGATGTAGGAGGAAGAAGTGCAGATTATGAGGGTATGAAGAAAAGAAAGGTGCTGGTTGAACCTAGAGGCTAAAATTGCAGCGCTTATGGAAATATGTTACATAAAGTAACAGCTCTTACCAGACTCTATAACAGATAGGCACCCAGTAGGGAGGTCCAACTATGGCTCACTTAATAAAAAAATCATTGATAAATAATAACTGAAAAAATTGCACTATAAATGGTCATGTTTTTTCACCATCTGTGAAAACTGTTTTCTCACACTTTTTGGAACAGGCATGTTGCTATGAGATATACAATTTAATAGTTCATTAACAACATACCTAACCAAATGAATAATAAACATGAACCACTAGGGTTGTCTTGAGTAAAATGCATTATCAGTAAACAAATGGAGTAATGCAACAGTTTGCTCAAAACCAAAGAATAAGCAATGTGTCCTTTATTTTCCTAGTGCTGAATATTCTTTCATCTTTTCATAAAATACATTAATTTTTCTCTTAAGTAGAGTATTCTTAACTGCAAAGGCTTTTCTGGAAACAGTATCCAGTGGTTTTAGTACCTTTAAATAGTAAAAGCTACACTTCCTTGGGTTGCATAAATGAGAGCCATATTAATCACCTTTCCAATATGAAACTGGGTTCTGTCTCTCTACAGCTATCAAGCTAGTGTATTGTTTTATGGCAACTAATATAAACTTATACATGAGAAAAATGGTGTGCTTGAATCCTTTGGAATCTGAATAATTCAATTGAAACAATGTAATGCTACAGAGCAGTGATTCAGAAATGTACAACTCAGAACTCAAGGACATTCAAACATTTTCATAACTATATGCAGTTTTAACTTGTTGATGCCTGGACACTATGATAAAAATTGACATTTAACTGGCACATTGTGAACTACTGTCAAAGTTGAATTCCATTATTTCAACACAAGATGGTGCTAAGTCAACAAACAAAACAATACTATGGATTGTTGTTGACTATTATTGATACATTGTAGTTGCATATAAATAACACATTTTCTACAACTTCACTGGAGAGTGAACCTACTGAATGTCCTGGGTGTGGAGAAGAGTGATCAAACTATTAACTGAAAGCACTTAAATAAATTAAGTTTATTTATTTACAAGTAGGTATTTCCATTTTTTCACTAACAAACAGCATTGCATGATAATAAAAAAAATAAAAAATAAAAAAAAAACTCAAATTTAATCAAAAACAAAGTTTTATTATCAAGATATTCCATATTAAGAGGAGAGGCCAAAGCATTATTTAAATTATTTTATTAATTTTTTAAATCCTTTTTAGCACATTTGAATTTTTGGTTAAAACTCTTTTTTAACATCAATGGTTTATGTAATTTATGATTAGTGTGTTAGTACATTTTTTTTTTTTTTTTTTGTGAAAAATACAGATTTGGGAATTCTTGCAAAAATCAAATAATTGTCAGATTTTCATTAAAATTTTAGAACTTATTAACAAATTTATTTTTTAATTTTTTTTTTAGAAATTAGAAAATCTTGATTTAAAAAAAATTTTATACACATTACTCCCACCCCAAACATTTACTAAATTTGATGAAAGTATATAATTAACAAATTTTTATTATTAGATAAAAACAAAATGTAAATAAACTTTCTTTCAAACAACTAATTTCCTAAAAATCTGCTCAAAATTGTAAAATAAAAATTGTAATAAAACAGATGATTTAATGAGAAAAGCTTTTGATTGCTTTTATAAATAAGATTTAAGGACACTATTGTCTTAAAAAAAAATTTTTTTTCCAGGAATTGTTTTAATTTTCATTTTAAATATAATAATTTAAGATACAATCATTTAAAATTCTGCATTAATAGAATTTTTTAATCAGATATTGTTAAGTGAAAAGTATACTTAAGAATCAAAAGATGATAAGCTTAATACAAATTTTTTTTTAGTGTTTAAACATTCCCATTTTTCTAAGCATGGTAGTCCATAAATGACCATCATTAAAATGTCACGAATGTTAAAGGTTATCCCCCCTTAATGAAAGAAAAAAAAAAATCTTATTTTAAGCTTTGTGCAATTCTTTTTAATTTCATTATTCATTTGTTTCCTCATGTTTACATCTCAATAGGCTTTGCAAATCATCCCTTCAGAATATTAGTCTTTTTACTTTTTTTAATTCCTATTTCACTAAATATCTTCATGTCAATTCTCATCAACTATAGTTTTTCAACACACCAGGCTGTCAGTAATTAATTAACACATCAGAAAAACAAGCCCTTCATGATTAAGAAATGGTTGTATTCAATGTATCATGCTATAAGTAATACTTGTTTCAAATCCGATTAATTTAATTTTAAATTTAGTAATTTTTCTCAAATAACATGTCACAGTTGTATACTTTATTTTTGTAATATTTTTAAAAACAAGAATTAACTTTTGTTTACAAATGTGCCAATTAGTCAAAAGGGACAGATTTTAATGATTTAACTGAAAACAACCAAAAAGTTGAGATTCCAATCAATATAATTTCTATTTGAAATACACCAGAGTATTTTGCTTACTAGAAATAGTAAATTTAACCCTTTAGCTTTCAATTAAAGCTAAAATGAAAGGTTCAAGAAAACCTTTTTATTTTTAAAAATTCATTTTAAAACTTATTTACAAGTAATCTAATGTTTTTCACAGAAACTTTTCTATTAAACATTGACAAACATTGTGAAAGTAATGAAACAACATGGGTTTGAGAGGGAAAAATGGGAAGAAATAAAAATATCAAAAATATGAGGATAATTAGAACATTCAAACAAATCATTTGATATTTATTGGCTTAGGACACTATGAAAAAATTCTTTCTAAAAGGTGCCATGATTAAAAAAAAAAAAAAAATTGCCCCCTCCCCTTTAAATGGAGGTTGTTTTTAATTTTAGTTTCATTTTCCAAACATGCAAAAATCAAATGCATACCTTTAGGTCTGTGAGAAGGTGACTTGCCACGTGAGCTTGCAGGACTAGCAATGTCACGGTATAAATGCTCTGAGTCAGCACTGCCACTGGATGTGGAAGAACCTGTGCTACTGAAGGAGCTGATACTGCTGGCACTGGGGGAACGTGAGAAGGATGATGATGACGACGACCGGCTCTGGGATCGTGATCTGGAGCGTGATAAGGAATGAGATCGAGATGGTGAATGTGAGAGGCTGCTGCCACTTGAACTTCCACTCCAACTTCGCCGATTTGGCCGACTGAAATAAAGGGGTGGGGAAGAAAGAAGAAAAGATTAATGCCAAACCACATCTTTTCAATGCTTTTATTAAAAAAATTTGCAAGGATATTTTAGAATATTTTCATCATTAACAAGTTATTTTTATTCAAGCTAAAAAACAAAAAGAAACAGAAAATACTGTACAATTACTAAAGACATGATATAGGGAAAGTTATGCTTATTGATAGAATGCTGTGTCAATAATTTAAAACTCTAATTTCTTTACCTTGGAGACAAGCGCTCTTTCCTTCGTCCTCGATCTGACTGTGATATAGATTTGGCAGGTGCTCCACCAGTTGATTGTGATGCAGGCATCTTCCTTTTCTCAGGACTGGCATGCAGTTTTGACCTTACTGTTACTGCACTCTTAGGAGCTTCACTGCAACATTTAAGAAGTGGAGAAATAAGAATTTAAATAATTATGAAGGAATATTTTTTTTAAAAAGTTCTAGACTTAACCTAATTCCCAAAAAATCTGACCCAACAGATTTTTTTTTAATTCCTTCTTGGTCAGGTCACAGGATATTAAAAAAATAACAAAAAAAAAAAAATTTATTTATTCTTTTCAAAGTGATAAGTTAGAAAATAAACAATATATTTATTAAAAATGGTAAGGGAAAGTAGAATATATTTTATTTCAGTAAATTATCACTCAATTGGAGAAATTCATTTCTGAATAATGAACCCTGGGATCAAATTAAAAGAAAAAGGAAAATGGATTTTTTCATTATTACTGATTATAGTGGAGTTAATCAATTTATGCCATATTAAAGCAAAAGCAGTTTTATTTCCCACTCTTCACTATAATAGAAAAAAACTCAAAGAAACTTACCTTGATTTAGAAACCAACATTTTTTTATCAGCATTTTGAGGCAATGATTTTTGTGACACAGGTCGTTTAGCAGATTCTGGAATACTTCGAGATCTGGATCTGGAGTTTGAAGATCTAAAGACAAGAATAATTACAGAATAAAAAATAAAAATCTTCAGAATACAAAATGTTTTTGTCACAACGCCTTTGAACAAGCATTAAATCTGTGATTGTAAATAGATTTTCCAAATTTTAAGGAATTTGGCTTTTTTTTCTCTTTTTTTTTTTAAATTTTTGAACATGCATCCTCTTTATAAAAGGGAAATCCCTGCTCAGCATAATTTTAGTAGTTTATAGGATAATATATGGTAGTTTCCTCTATATCAGATATGTAGGTTGAAATTCAGCTGATGGGTACATTTTTCTGTTTTTTATTGGAGACTCTTGCAATGAAACAGAGATATCTACTCAAATACATAGATCCACTAAACATCTATATAAATAATAAATAAAAAATTTAAATTATTCTTTTTATACCAAAAGTAAATTTTCCAAAGGTGTGGAGTGTGGCGGATAGGCAATTAAGAATTAAAAGCAACCTCCTTCTTCACTTTTACAAAAATTCACAATGACGTGTGAAATCCTGGTTTTTCCCAAATAGAAAAAGGATTGACCATGTCCTTAAAGAAAAAGTCAAAACCGGAATTCGCAAGTAGGTATAAAAATTGATTTTCTGACCAATAGAAGCGACTTGCAAAACTAAAAGGACTTAGCGATCCAGTGCGAAAAATCTAAATACTATAAAAGGCTCTGGTCAGTGTCAGTCAGGCAGTCACATGGAAGCAGCAAAGACAACAAGCTAAAAATGTAACAAGGTAGAAACTTCAAGTCCACCTGGACTGTCGTTCTTTCTCCTTTCTCGTGTGCTGATTCCTTTTACTTCTCTATTCAAAGATACTCCTACCAAACAAACACTCATACAAACATACATACATAACTTCTTAATGTTTCTAATTGCACATTAATTTCTACCAATTCTTGTTATTGTTTTCTTTTAATAAATTTCTATTTTAACATGAAAAATGTATATATTTAATTCTTCCACTATTCTCCACAAATCAACACATTCCAATCTACATCCAGCCTGCTGCCAACCTTCTGATGATGAAAACCTGATAATTCTGATGATGAAAACAAATAAATCTGTAAGCTGCCAGGAGTTCGGTTATGTATGACACAAAGGCCGAATAAATAAACATTAACCATCTCCCTATAGCTTTATGAGCGAACCCCGATGTCCAAGGAACATGCACCCTACAGCGTCACTGGCGATCCCCAATGCAAGAATCACTTCTTCAGGAGTAATAAAAAATTGACTTTTGCTATACAAATAGAATTAAAAAATTATAGTAAAAATCTTAACCCAACTTCTTGAAACAATTAACCATTCATATACTAAAATTTCTACCAACCTTGTTGAAAGACTATAAAAAAAAAAAAAAAAAAATATAGGGTAGACTCATCTAGTTTAAATAAATCCTGATACACAACTTAAAGAAACATCTAGTAAAAGAAAATAAAGAAAACCAACTTCGTAAATACTAAACAAAATTATAAGGATTTGTTTATTTATTTTTATTATTTATTTTATATGTTTATTAACCTATGTTATTTCAATGTTAGAGCATAAGAAATGTATTTGAATGGGGAGATTAAAGCTGAATTATTCATTTTATAATCTGAATTCAATAAAATGGATCAATATAAAATTATTAGTGGAATTTTAACCTATGTGATACACTACAGAATTAAAACTTAATGAAAGAGAGCAGGGTGGAAAGTAAATATTAGTTGTGTAAAATAAATGCTTTTGTTTTCATTAGGTTGAAACCTAATTACCCACCTCCTCTTATATATTATTATTACATGAGAACATGTGAAAAACTACTACAAAATTGTATATTTTGTTTTGACATTGAAAGAACAATGTCTCATCAGGTAGTTAACAATGATGGTAATAAAAGTTTTTATTTAAAATTTTTTTGATTTTATGAAAACACTTCCCTTTATTTTTGGGAAAACTTTTTTTATCTTTACAAAAAAATAAAGGGAAGTGTTGTTTTCATAAAATCAAAACCTTTTTTTTAATAAAAGATGTTTTTTACCATCACTTAACTATCTGATGAGACATTATTCTTTCAATGTCAAAAAAAATGTAGAATTTTGTAGTAGTTTTTCACATGTTCTCACGTAATAATTAATGATAAATATTCATTGCTTTATTTTTATATTGAACACTGTTTTAAATTAATGTTTTGAACATTGCAATTTTATTCTTCATTCGAGTATATATATATATATATATATATATATATATATATAAAAATACCAACTGCATTGTATATTCTCTAGCTTATAATAAAATCAATAACCGATTTACATAAAAATTGTAAATAAAATGATTTGAATTTTGACTTTACTGGCTTAATTTCTAAACTTAAATTAATTTTCTTAATGGCAAATTAAATACCTTTCTTGGTTCTGCTATATATTTTGATGCATGAACAAATATAATGATTAAAAAACAGTGGAAAAAAAAAAAAATGTAAAAATCAAGTTTTAAAAATTATTTTTACAGGATTTTCTCTTTAAAACAAAACACTGGTTTCAAATAACAGTATTCATGATTATAAGTCAAACTAATGCTTGTCAAATAGTTGTTTCAATTTTGCATAAACATTCAAGAGTTTTAGGATAATAATTTCACATCTTTTTATTATTGGTTTTATTTATAAAAATTTTCAATATTTTAAATCATTCAAATACAAAATTATATGAAAAAATATTATCTAACAAGGATAAATCAGATAAATTGTTTGGTCAGTTAAAATTCTCTTGTAAAAATCAATTTAATTTTTTTTTATCTGTTTTTAAAATTCTTTTCTAATATATATAGTAACAACCATTAGTTTTTTTTTTTTAAATTGATTCCTCAGTTTTTACCATATTTTTTAATATGGAATATGTTGCTTTAATCCTTTTAGATTTTTTTTTCAACAAAAAACTAAAAGAAAATAGCAATTCCTGAATTCATTAAAGATCAAAGTGATTCAAAGAACTTTTTTTTTTAAATTAACGAAAAACATCTGCATGATCAAGCAAACAGATATCTGATCTTTTTTTTTCCACATCAGATAATAAAAACCGATAAGATTAATTTATTTCAAGTAGAACTGTTTAAATATATTGATTTATCTAAAGGTAATTTTGATGCTTAAAAGACAGTGGGGTTGAATTTTATTAATAAAAATGCATTTAAATGAGCATTAAAAAAAAAAAAAAAAAAAAACTAACAAAACCAATCACATATTTTTCTTTATTAGTAAAACATTAATAATTTACAATTAGTTTATTGACATATTTATAGAGGCATAAATCTAAGCATGTTTGAGGGCTGCTAAGAAGTTCTTACTCTGACCCACTTCTCAAAATTAGTATTTCAAGGACCAACATCAAAATACTGATTCTGTAATGTTTTGTACAAGCATAAAAAGTTTTAGACTTTTGTGTCACAGCTAATGAAAGCCTTTCAGAGCTTAAAAAAAAATACAAACAGCTTTCATTCATGCTATCAATGTTTACAGCAGCAACTCTAAACTTAGTATCTATCAGTTGATGGATAAGCAATCAAGAAAGCTGAGCAGAAGAAAATAAGCATAAAAAAGACACGCTAGCATTTACTTTCTGAAGCAATAAAACTAGTCAGCACCAAAAATATGTACTTGTTTGGTTCTCAATACAAAAAGAAGAAGCCCTAATTTGTTCAAAAATGTTAAAGTAAATAAATAAAAGCTCTTCCCAAATTAACTGTTACATTGAATATTTGTAATTTTTACAAAATTGTGAAATTCTCTTTAAACTTTCAGTATTTTTAAACTGGAAAAAAAATGAATGTTATATTATGAATTACCATTGTTGCATAGAATTAGTAAACATTGTGATTAATTCTAGTTCAAAAGAGATTCACACAGTATGCAAATATATCAGGGTTTTCTGTAAAAAAAAAAAATTTTTTTTTTTAAATGGAGCAATGATGGTCAACTTGGTTACAGCTTCAGCCAGTGTACATGAACCAGTTTCAACACTGTTTCTAAATACTCAAAGAAATAAAATAAATACCAACATTATTTACACAAACTGTGAAGCTTTATAGAGAACACAATCTTACAGTTTACTAGGATGATTTGTCTAAGTTCGTCTCTTATTAGTGTAAAACCCCACATTTTGTTTAGGGATTGAGATGGAAAAAAAAGACATTTTAAAATCTTCTCAAGATCTGTTTGAACATGTTAAATTATCTACTTGTTATAGAAAACATATCTCAAAGAAACAATAAACTGAGTCCATATCCATAATATTGAAAACATATACAAATTTAAAACTGTTTACATTGAAAAATCTTCATTCAAAATCAATAACTCCAGTTGAAAAGGATGAACCTTTAAATAATTGTGTTCCAAATAAAAATTATTATAAATTCTATTCATTCTAAAATTATTATAAATTCTATCCCTAGTTTCACTATTTGTTTTTTTTTTTCAATCCTGAGACCCTTGTAAAATATATATTTAACCTGTATCAAATTTAGATAAAATGAAAAAATGCGTAACAGAAAAATATTTCCTGTCACGTTAAGAAATAACTTTTTATAATTTTTTAGCAGCCACTGTTTGATGAAAATATTTTAATGTCAGATGATAATGTGACACTACTTAAATAGACTGGTCCACTTATAAAAATAGGGAAATTTATTTCTAAATAATTTTAGTAGATTAGCATCCTTTAGACTTGGCAAAAATTAAAAAATATTGAATTAGTTATCTATTTAGGAGGGAAGATCCTGTACAATTTTTATTTGTTTATAAACAAAGATTTGTCAAAAGATATTATATATATACATATATATATATATATATATATATATATATACACGAGAGGAGAGAGAGAGAGATGTGTGTGTGTATGAGAGAGAAAGATATATGACATAGTCAAAAACTTTTCATGTAGCATGTTTCACCCTTTAGAATTTCATTAGATTAAGTTTATTTACATTGATGGGACTACACATGCACAGGAACAAGATATGCTGGAAATTTGAAATTAAATTTGTTTTTTTATATGTCTTTTGGGTATATAATCCAGCAGATTTCATTTAGATTTTTTTTGTTTCCATCACATTTGTTATTAAATATCCCACACTGTGATAATAGATCTGCCAAGAACCTGGATGCAAATTTACTGTGGATGAAGTATTTTCTAAACATTTTCATCTTAGTGAACGGTTTTCTCCTTTAAAACAGAACCTAAAGGAAATCAGCTAGATTACATATTCAAAACACAAAGAAAAAAAATTTTAATTTTAAATTCCCAGCATGTCTCATTCATATATAGTCATATTAACACAAATAGTTTGATGAAGTCCTAAAGGATGACATGCATCTCATGAAAACTTTTTTCATTTTGTCATCATCTTCCCCTTGAAATTTTTATATCCTTCTCTTTCAGAGAAAGAAATTTTTCAACTATTTCAAATTAAGATTTAAATAACAAAAGTACGTTTCTTTTTTTATTTAAGATAAATAATTAGTAAACCCCAATGTTTGTGCATATATTCCAGAAACAACCCCACTGTAAGCTTAAAAAACTTACAAAGATTCCAGAAAAAAAATAGTACAGAGATATCAATGATGATAGTTTACCAATATATTTGAAACTCTTTCCGATAACTCATCAAAGTCAAGGATCAATATTTTACACTGTATTGTTATTATGAACAGGACACCTTTTCTAAATCAATAACTAATCAATATCTTTATTCCCAACAAGTGTCATGGCTTAAGAAATGATAATCCACACAAATTATTTCTAAGTAGATTAGTCTACTGAAGTAGTGATGATAATGTTTTATAAAAATCACCTAAAAAAAAAAAAAAAAAAAAAAAAAAATCCCCAGTGTTTTTAATTTTTTTCACATTGCTTGTAAAAGTTAACTTCTTGTAAGAAAATAAAATTCCATAATTGCTACCCTTTAAAATATTTTTTTAACAAAATGAAAGGTTTTTAATACAGCACAGAGAGTATTTTGTAAATTTTTAAGCTGGTTCCTGTTTCCACACATTAATTGAGATCATAATAGTGTATCAGTTTAAATTTATATCAAAGAAATCTAACACAATATTAAAAATTAAGAATACATTTTGATTAAGTGATGCAGAATGTTAAAAAAATAAAAATAAAGCACTAAAGATTCTCCAATTGGTTCATGGAATCTTTGACTGATATACAATTCAATAAATATGTTAAAAATCAAATCAAAAGATAATGAGTAAATTAGTTGAACCTTTACAGGGAGAGAGTAAGAATTACAGTCCAAACATTTTGGTAATGCAATAATCTTAGTTTTTGGCTCCTGCTGATCAATACGAAAAGGAAATGAAAAATGGTTAACAAAACATTTTAGATAGATCATCTATTTTGATAAAATAAATTAAAAATAAATAAATCATAAATAAAGAAAAAAATTGGAAATGCTGAGGAGGGTTAATGCAGTGTAAGTAAAAACTCAAAAATGAATGAACTGATCTGGAGGGGTTTTAAATACCTGCTCCAGTATCGCTGCTTCTTCTGCCTTGACTTCCTTGAATGACGTTTTCTTGACTTACTTGATCTAAATGCAAATGTCATCAACATCTCTAGTGGAAAGCACATTTACAGACATTCAAGTCAATTATAAAAAAAAAAAAAAAAAGCACACACACTTTTAAACAAATACAAATTGAATAAAGTAAAAGACCTTATTTAAAAAAAAAAAAAAATCAAGAGGAAAAAATACTGTTCAGTACAAAAATCAATATCTTCTAATGGGATAACTGATACATAATATTAGGTAGATTGGGTAGAGTTTTAAAGAGAAAAATGTCAACAATTGCTTTACAATTCTACATAAACCAATAACATTTGTAAAATAACACTAATATCAATTTTGCTGTTTGCCAATAATACACAGTTAAATAAAAAAAATTGAAAAATAATTTTTACTGAAAAATGACCAGGAAGAAATATTAGTTATTAATTAAAACTAAATAAAAAGATACAGTTCTGCATAGGATTATGGTATATTTAATGTACAAGATTGTATAAATATGTAAAAATTATCATTAAAAATATAAAATTTCAGTTAAATTTCTCAAGAAATTTACAGACAAAAATCACATTTTAATTTAAAATGTACTCAGTTTAGTTGTAAGCAGTCTTCAGAATAATTTTGAAAAAAAAAAAAAATGCTCATAAAGAAATATTTAATAAAACTGTTCAGAATTAAGGGAAAAAATCATTTATAATTTGAAAATATCAAATAAAATGTTTGTATCATTTAAGATTTGTAATTTTGGAACAAAATCAAAAATGGTTTAAAATATTCAGGTCAGTGTATATTAGCAATGGTGGAACTAATTCTAAAGACCTGAATTTGCACAACTGTAATTGTAATTTTTTAAAATAAAATTATTTTTGTATAGTTTGTGTTTTATATAGATACGATG
Organism: Ascarosepion bandense; assembly: GCA_037127315.1. Lineage (NCBI taxonomy): Eukaryota > Metazoa > Mollusca > Cephalopoda > Sepiida > Sepiidae > Ascarosepion > Ascarosepion bandense. The sequence continues at coordinate 2,990,709 of JBBBDQ010000993.1, read as the reverse complement.
GGTTTGATTGCAAATGTTGCTTGTCTAAATAACATGTGAATACAGAATTCACTTGCTTGAAACTATTATCAATAGTAAAATCTGTCAAGATTAAGAAAAGAAAAAAAGAAAAATTAATGCTTGTTATATACAAAGCTTATGTAATTGAAATTTGGAGTAAAAAAAAATAAATAAAAATACTTGCAAATTCAGTTGTCATTGGTTTTGAAAAATGAAAATTTTAGGATGAGAAATGTTTTTCTAAGTCAGGCACAAAAAGCCAAGAGAGATGTATTCTAAATTGTATTCTAAAAGGTCAGAGTGAAAATACATGCAAGAATAAAGTGAACATCAGAGAAAGAGTAAAGACCAAAAAGGAAAATGTACTCACCGTGACGAGAAAGATGATGAACGGCTGTAAGACGATCGACTTGTGTAGGAGGTGAAGGAGGAGGATCTGGATCGAGATGAATCAGAATATGAACTATAAAAAGTGAACAGAAAGTTTCTGTTAATACCCCGTATTGCCAATAACTTTACAAAAAATCCCTCTACTCTTAGCTCATTTTGACAATAATGATCACATGGCTGCATACACCTGGAAGGAACACTATCAAAATGGTGACGAGTTTTTATTGCACATGTTGATAACAGTTCTTTGCATGCTTACTTACAAAGTACTGATTTAATGGGTGCATTGCATTTCAACCATGAGACCCATGTTGAATCTCATTGAGGTCCATCTGTCAAGGAGGTGATTTCTTGATAATATTAGGTTAGGGTTGACAATCCCAACACACAGCACTGTTGGGAAGGACATGAAAATTATGCCCATGGGTTGATTTAAGCCTTGTTAGTAAAACTGGGTAGACAAAACTCTTTGGAATCTGTTGATGGTTGTGCTAGCACAAAGCTATATAACTGAGGGCTCAAAAATATTGGCCCTGTTCTACTGCAGATCACACCAGATTATACATGGTCTTCTAGAAACTGTAACTAAAAACTGCTCAGCACAGCTGTAACATAAACTACAGGTTGGCTTTGCGGGTGTTGAACAGAAATGTACCTGAGCAGGTATCTGTCAGCCACCCTATGAGATAGGTGAATTCTGAAATGAGCAGCTAGCCATTATTATTATCATCATTATTACTATTATTATTGATTTAATACTTTGAATTACTAATTATTATTCTAAGAGAAAATAATTATATGAGAGAGTGCTGAAAAGGTCTTGGCCTGAGCCACTTAAAATCTAACCAAATGACCATCAGGACAAGAGCTTTTCAGCATCCCTTTCTATATTCCATACTCAGAAACAAAGCATATAATTTTATAATAGATATTCTTTTTGTTTTTATAAACTTGCCTATTTAATTAGTATTTTATCAAGTAGGACTAACTTTTAACCACAAAATATTTATAATAATTTCTGGGGTTTAACATCTTTATACTTATCACAATGTTTTGCCCATCACACCCTCAGACCTTCTTCAGGCGTCTGTTGATATGGATAACCTTCAAAGAATTTCAAACTGAATCCATTAATGTACAGGAATAGATTGAACACACAATGTCACCAGATTCACAAACAATGGTTGGTTTTTACATAAGTGCAACAGACTGAGCAGTTCTCGAAATTCTCCTTCTTGACTCTTCTGTTTCTGCCTGCAGAATAGTTATTATTCTGAAGAGTGCATTTGATACCGATTATCTCATGAGTTGCCACTTACAATTCAAGAACTTGCTAAAAAGAATTCAGAAGATCTGCAGTCCATACAATATGAGAATATTCAGAAGCAACTTAAATTGACCAAGATCTGTATGTAGTTACGGTAAAGAATACAAGGAAGAAAAGTAGGGCTGGAGAAACTTTGAAAGGCTGTAAATTGAGGTGAGACAATGAAATCAAGCATAGCTGATAATATATAAAAGAGAAAACGGTGGTCACTAACCCCTGTAGAATGAAGTAAAAATACTGGACAGAGTTAGACGTCTGAAAGAATCAGAGCATATATCAAGACTATATAGGCCTTCTAAGTAGAACTAGCATGGAAATAAATACAATTTGGAAGACATTAATAAAAATGACAGCAAAGTTGAGGCAACAGTAAAAAAAACTGTGGTGAACGCAGTCAAACATATCAGCTGCAGACAGAATAGAGATTTAAGGCTCCAAGTACTAGGTTCAGAATTGTTCCCTGGGATGACAGCCTAATGGATCAAAGCATTGGCTTGTGAATTTGCTGATAGAGTATAGTAACTCAGAGTTCAATCCTTGATTTAGTAATAAGAACAAGATGAGTTTTTTTTTTTAATCATATCACCCCGAGCAAGGCGGTAAGGCCACTGGTGTGCAGGGGGCTATGTAAGAGTGAATAGATTGGAAAAGAGAAAGCCGGAAACCAGGTCCAAAATAGGGAACAAGGGAGGAGCCTCTACACCTGTTCAATAGACGTGGGTGGAGTGTGAACCGGGCGATAGTTCAGTCTATCTACTCCATTTATCCCCAAGACATGGATAGTGAAATGAGAACAAGCTACATAATGTAGATTAAATATAGGCTTCAGTTTGAAATTTCATGAAGGTTTCTTATATTGAAAGAAGGCTGGAGAACACAATAGCTGAAAATTTGTGATAATAATAAAGACAAAAAATACAAATAAAGTAAATTATAATAAAATATTCAAAATATTCCTTGTTGCAAGAGCAGTTGATCAAATTTTGATCATAATTTGGATCTTCAAAGTTATTGGCCAATCTTATCAAATTTACTTGCCATATCACATTTGATAATCTAAACTTTTTCATTAACAGATTATATTAATTCTACCACTGAACTAATTATACATTAAAATGGAGAAGGAAAGAGAATTAAGTAAAACAATGAAGAAAAAACAAAAAGAGACAACTACCTTGAAGAATACGAAGAGACACTGTATGATCGCCGAGTTCGTCGCCTGCCACGAGACCAACTCCGGGGTGGTGAGCTACGACGTTTACTCTTAGGAGATTTTGACCTGGAAGAAAATGTTTTAAATTCATGTTAGATGTGAAAATAAAATTCAACATCTTTGAATTTAAGATTATACTATCAAGTAAAAAACTAAAAGAAACCAATTTACAATTGTGGTACTTCGCTATTTTAATTATAATCTATAAAAAAAACAAAACAAAAAAAAACAAGACAAACATTAGGTATAATGTTGATTTAAATTGGAAACAAGTTTGAAATCTTGTGCAATCAATTAAAAAACTCTTTAAAAGTGTCTTCAAAGAGAAATGAAATTTCTCTATAGTCACATTGCTTTGCTATATTGTATACCTTAGCTATATAAAGTAATTTTCTTTTATTCATTGAAATTACTACTGCAGGATTATTTTAAATTTTCTTAAGCTTCTGATGCAAGGAAAGAAAGAAAAATTGAACAGATTTGTTTTTTATTTTTTGTTAAAGAAAAAAAAAAGAATGCAAAAGAAAGATTAAGCTAAATTTAGTCAGTCAGTTAAGTGCCATATGTGATACACACTTGGGTGATCATGTCTCAAAAAAGATAAGACTGACTAGGCAGAAGATTTTCCAGCAGTAGGTTGCCATTACTTTCTGCAGTAGCCAAGCAAGGCTATAGAACCCAATCAGTCCTACTATTATATATAGTTAGAGAGAGAAGCGATGGATTAATATCTTTCCCAAGAGTATTTGCATGTAAGTGAATGCAACAAATTCAACTGGAATTTGAACTCGATTCTCTAATTTCTCGTTGTGAGCCAATATCTACTGCACCATAATGCATATCAAAGTTAAATCACTTGAACTGTAAACAGATTTATAAGGATTAAAAAAAATTTCTTATACACAGAACAAAAATTCTGCTTGAATGATTCTTATCAAAAATATTTCATGAGATATTATTTGACATTTTAGGATAAAAAAAAAAAAAAAAAAAAAAAAAAAAAAAAAAAAAAAAAAAATTTTTTTTTTTTTTTTTAAAAAAAAAAAAAAAAAAAAAAAAAAAAAAAAAAAAAAAAAAAAAAAAAAGCGAGACAGAAAAAAATCTCATGTAGAAAGTAATTGCTTCTTTAAGAGCATTTAAAGAATCTTGAATTTACCGTCGCCAAGGGTCTCTCCATTCGTCTGCTCTGGGTCTTTGTGGATTGACGTCTTCTGAATTCCTTTCATCACCTCTTCGATCATCTCTCCAGCGTCCACCAGTCTCCACTCTGCTATCTACTCTGCCTCCAGGTCCATCACGCATCTCTCTCATTTCTCTTGGGTCTCCTCGAGGATCACGTGGGTCACGGTTTTCTCGCATATCTCTAACATCTCGGACATCTCTCATCTCCCGCATATCTCTCACGTCACGCATATCCCTCACATCGCGCATGTCTCTCACGTCACGCATGTCTCTCATGTCTCTGGCATCTCGTACTTCCCTAGTGTCACGGACATCCCGCATTTCCCGTACATCACGCCGATCATCTCGCCTCTTGTTTTCATATCTGTAAAAAGATTATTTTCTTAATTTTAGCAACATACATAGGTACAAAGTTAAATTAACCTATCTATTTCAAAATCTGTGGGTTATAAATGTCATACATTAGATAATGAGATTTTTAAAAAAAAGAAAAAAAAAGTTTCCCAGAATTTTTGTCAGGTGTTATTTTAACTTTCCCAGAAATGGACGATTTACTAAGCACTGCTTAGATATGGCAGAAGGCCGAAAGTAAGGGACACCCAGTGAGGATTGAACTCACTAGACAATTGTAATGATTCTAGCAAGACAAGCTTGCTAACCATTACACCACCTCGAGGTGCCCAACTTTCCTGGAAATGGTAAGGAAAAAGATATAAGATTTTGGTACCATTTACAGCTTTGTCTGTTAGAACAAAGATCAGATCCATTTTTTCAAGGGCATGGATTGGTAACTCGTTGCAACCAATATTATTATTTAGATAGCTTGATTGATTAATTTATTTTATATGGCTTATCAACCCTTTGCAGCTTCTTTAAAGCCAGAAAATATTTTTAGATTGTAAAAAAATCTTTTTGGAGGGAGTGGGGGAAATAAAAATGATTTTAGTGATACAAGTCTTACTAATTAATCCATAGCTGGAGAGAGATGTGGATTCACATCCTTTACATCTTTCCCGAGAGTATTTGCACTAAGTGAATATAATGAACCTAACAGGAACTGGAACTGGATCCTCCAGTTAACAATTCTTAGCCATGAACTGTTACACCATCCACACATTCAAGCTGACAGTACCTGGTATTACCAAGCAGTTACCCATCTAGATACTGACCAGGTTCAATGTTATTATAGGAATCAATGTTTCAATATGATGGAGTTATTTAGGTGATTATATATTTATTGTGCAGCAACAATATTAGGTGATTATATATATATATATATTGTGTAGCAACAATCTCTTTTATGCAGGTTTCATTTAAAAAAATGACAGTCAAAGTATTATTAAGTTTTTTTATATAATTTTTATATGCTCTTGTAATTTTTTCTTTTCAAGACTCAAATTATATAAGAATTGTCCAAAGATTTTGTACTTTCAAGTGCTTTTGGCTATACTTTTAGCCATTATCAAGAATGAATTTTGTTTAACTTGTAAATAAATACGTGTAAAGTATATGTACATAGAGTCATGTGTATGTTAAGTTCCGAACAGGGTAAGCACATTGTTACGGTGTTCATAATTGATGATATTACGTGTAGGAATTCTCTTTTTTTAATTAGTAATGCCTTCATTATTTTTCATCTTTTCCATGTGGATGATGGTATTAAGCATGTATTGTCAACTAGTATATCACAGATAGGTCATGGTAGATCCTGATGTGTGCTTAAATGAAATCAGATGGAATTGTTGTGGGAAAGTTGCAATGTCAATTTTCTCATGGTGCACCCAATGTAATTGTTTACCAATTTGGATTGTTGAGAAACAATTCTTCAGAAGACATAAATTCATAAATGGCATTGGTTTTCTGCAGTTTAGATTTTGCAGGTTAATCTAAACTTATTTATAAATGGAACTTTGTGTGTGTGTGTGTGTGTGTGTGTGTATCCGTTACCTATAGACTCCATAACGGCTGAACCGATTTTCTTGAAAATTTGCACAGTTGTACTATAAGTGTCTGCAAGTGTTCTTAGCTAGGTTTTGTGTCGAGGTACCCCCGATAAATATCGAAAATCGATTAATCGAAAAAAAAAAAAAATCGGGTTATAAAAGGAGTAGTCCGATTTTAATCAAATTTGATACACTCATAGACAAAGATATAAGAAACGATAGAAGTTTCAAGGTTGCAGTTCTTACAATAGTGCAGAAAATCAATAATATATATATATATATATATATATAAGGCAAGATACCGGGTCTGATCAAATCAGTTTTTCAGCCCTTTTATTTTAGTTTTTGCTTCAGGTTTGGCTCTAAGTAAGTATAATTGTAGTTCTTAGCCTCAGCCATGATACCATTTACTCAGAGGACTTATTTAGCCTTCAAAATTTAGTTTACGACGAAAAAAACTGATTTGATATTGATATCAGGAAATCAAAATTTGAGTTACATCCATTCATTTTTCTTTCAGTCTACGATTTCGCTTTAACTAGAAACAACTTGCTTTTTAGTCTGCTTTATCCTGTTAACTGTCAAACTTCACCTTACTTAGTTCAAAGTCTTTTTGTAGAACAGGAATATTAATGCAGGACTGATGCTTTTGCATAAAAAGCATGGCAAGTGAGGGTGGAATGTTGAAAGTTAGTGCATTTATTTGATTTGTGCAGAGATGTTGTGGTTTGGTTATGTTTAGTACATATTTTACAGTACATGAATTTTTCTTCTGAAAAGGGAAGCCATTTGTATCTTGTAAGTCATTGCTTGAGAAATGTTCACTTTATTATTTTGAAAGACGAAGCTGATTCAACCAGCTCAGTAAAAGAGGAGACAGATGTCTGTGCTGAGTTATTTTTTGAAAATTAGCAAATTTAACCTTAAATTAATCTGATTTATATAAGTATTACTTATTTATAGCATGAAATTTAGACTAAAACTATTTCTTAATCACAGAATGTTGATCTTTCCCATATGTTTAGATATGTGGCGACTTCCAGATGCAAGATAAGCTAAGTGTCTATGATAATCACAAGTGACATAATTGTCCAAATTTTTTTCCTGTAAGGGGAAGAAACCATGAAACACATGACCTTTTAATGTATACACAGAAATTACGATAAAAAAAAAAAAAAAAAGAATTATTTTAAAAATACTAAGCTACGACAATGTGTATTAAACTTTTCAATTTTTGATTAATAAATAATGCCAACAAATCTTTGAAGTATTTAAAAAAAAAATTAAAACAATTCTTTTAAAATTTCATTAATTGAAATTTTTTTTTCTTCAGACTATAAATGAACTTAATTTATTTTATTGAAGCAATTAAAAGCTTATCTAATTAAATAATTATAGTTTTATTGCATTTTTTATTTTAATATTTGAAGCAGATTTTCACAAAATGTTTGAAAAAAATAAGCGATAATTTACATTCCCCAATGAATCCTGCATTTAACTAATAGAACCTATTTTAACTACAAAATTTATTTTTTTGAAATTTCATGAATATTTGATTTTTGTAAGAATTTGTAAATTAATGTGTTTTTCACCTCAAAAAAAAAAAAAAAAAAAAAAAAAAAAAGTTGCATAATATTTTCTTTTGTAAACTCTCATAATGATTTGGCTACCCACTATTTTTACCAAAATTTCGAACGTTAGAAGGGATTTAAAAAAAAAAAAAAAAAATATAATATAATAATAATTTAAAAATACTTTAAGCTTTCCTCTTAATAACAAACATTTTGATGGAAAAAGCTCATTTTTATTAAGTTTGGGGCCTTTTGTCTTCATACTATGCTGTTTCTTCAGCAATTTAGTAGAGGTACCTTTAATTTATCCCTAACAATGGTATTGGTAAGGTTCATTTTCAAAGGCACCAAATTATATTAAAGAAAATAAATTTATTTAAGTTAGGAATGGGTTCAAAGCAACTTATATTTTTCTCTTAAACAACTCATAATTTGTGATTATGAACTGGGAAAGAGGATGGAGAAAGCTTTCTTTGATGAAACAATTAAAGCTGTCTAACCCCCACCTTGTACCCTATCCAGTGTAATTCATTTCAACTCACCAACCATCTCACAAGTTTAAATTGTTCAGTTTTCAAGGCAGTTAGCTTGAAATGGCAGTAGGAAGAAAGAAGAAAACACACAAAAAAAGGTAAATTCTCTCATGATCTTTTTAGTGGAAATTTCTGGTTCAAAATGAAAAAGTTCAAATATAGCTGTGTCCCTGGGATGCATAGGTAGGATTTTCTTACATCCTTTTATATTTTTGTGCTTCAGGAACACAGGACGCGTACCTATCAGCACGTGTGTGTGTGTGTGTGTGTGTGTGCGTATATATATATATATGGGCACCCAAGTATAATTATGGTTACATGTATGATTATGTGATTATTGTATGTATATTCCATGTATATAGGTGTACTTAATTATATGTATACTTCATGTACAAGAGTGCACCTAATCATATATATGTTTTCCATGTATATGGGGACACCTGAATATATGTATGTTGGCGCTAATCTTGGATTAAAGATGTAATCGACTGTATCCTCCTGAATTGATTATACCTTCTTGTATTGATCAATATACTCATGTATGTAAATGTTGGTATTGAAATCCGAATGATATATGCTGGTATATGTACGTAACATTTGTTATAAGGTATGTAACGTGAAATATACCACCTCGTTTAAGGGGAAAAAATTGGACATGTATGTGCGTACATGTTCGCATTGTTCTTGTATATACACGTATAAGTTTTTATAAGTAAGTACGTGGATGAAGAAAGGAGAGAGTGTTTGCTTTTGCTGTCAATACGGGTTTTCAACTTGCAAACATTAGAAGTTGTAATGATAAAATATGTGGAGAAAAAAAAAAAAAATTCCCAGAAGATATTTAAGGTATCTAGTAAAATAAGTAAATATGTCATTGTTTACCTGTCCATTCTATCAATTCTTTCCATCCGATCCATTCTATCCATCCGATCCATCCTATCTGATCTGTCCATTCGGTCCATTCTCTCAATAGGAGAGCCATATGGCTGTCGTTGAACTTCTCGCTGGGGCAAAATAGCAGGATGACGTTCTCGTTCACGCTCTCGGTCCTGAAATTTATCCAGGAAGAAAATTGTAAAGTTGGTTATCAATCATAAGAATGAAAATAAGAATTTATCAATAGAATAGAAACATTCATAATTAAAGTTAATATCATCGCCATAAATAATCATTTTTGAAGGTCTTAAATTTTGCCGATTGTTTTAATTAGTAATTTTCCTGTAATAATTATATTATTTACATCTGATTGGCTAATTTTTTAAAAGCAATTAATGTACAAAGACTTAGTGTAACACTTTCTAACACAACCAAAACAAAAGAAAATAATGTTTGTCAGAGTTATTGAAATGAAGATTTGTTATTAATACTTCGCAATCCCTACCCACACTCAATTGTTGATTGCTATGCTAACTTCCAAACAATTCTAAGAAGGAGTATGAAGAAAACCAAAGAATATATAAAAAAAAGTGTACAAACAAGATGATGCTGGTTTAAATAGTCAAATAGCAAAACAAAAAACATAATACATCTAAACATAAACTGTAAAATTGCCAGGATTGGTTAAAAGGAGTCCAGGGATTCACAAGGTACTAAACAAATGTTTAATTATACACCCAATGATTTTTTCCCCACTTTCTATTTTAATACTTATCTTTGGCTCTCAGCATTCCTCATTGATCATGGTTAAATGTAACTGGCAGAAATGCTCAACAAAAAAGAATTGATAAAGTTTTCAATAAACAATAACAAAAGATAAAAATAATATTGACCAAACAAAACATGCAAGGAAAAGAATTCACAAACTAAGAATGGTGTTGATACACAAAAGAGATACAGAAAGAACAGGAGTATTTTGGATGAGACCAAGAAGTGGTCTATCTTATTGGCTAAGAAAAAAATCCCAACATGCACCTGTGTGTTTTGTCTATGAAGAAGGGAATGTTTTTGCCATCATTCTCACAGAGATTGGAACCAACACTCAATTTTGAAGGCAGAAACAGAACTGTATTTCTGTGGGTGTATGTGTGAAAGTGTCAAGATATTGTGGCTTACCAATCGATATGAACTATTGACATGTTCAGGTTCACGAATCCAACGCACTTCAAAGTTTTCATACTGTCCTGTTTGCCATCCATGAACATGTGATTTGTAATAATCGTCTTCGTCCCTGCATAACAAAAAGAAAATTATGCTCATCTGAGAGTTTCAGGTAAACTTTCATCATTACCCAACTAATCATTTGACTGAAACAAAGACCAAAAAAGCAAAATTGTGACATTTCTTAGTTTGTATGATGCAATTATTTGAATTTAAAAATCTGAAAAGAAACATAAAAAAAACAAACAAACTTACTCAAGATCATAATAAGGATCTTTCATGATTCTTTTTTGCTCATTTTCTTTATTCTGTTCTCGTTCTTCCTCTAAACCAAGATTCAATCTTTTCTCCTCAAAGTTTGTTTCTTGCTCTTTTCTTTGGTTGGCCTTTTTCATTAACTTCAAGAAAAATAAATTCATCAACAAACATTTTTTAAAATTTAAAATGACAATAAATTTCCAAAAATATAAAATGAAATATGTTTACATTTTATTAAAATGATTGTTTCCTTTTTGTACTTATGGATACACTTCTTTAAATTTCTGCAATTTTCTCCATATATTGTAAGGAATAGTTGTGACAGTTCATTTTATATATAAACGAAGATTAACAAAACTGGTTATAAACAACCGACAATTTGAAATGATTTGTTTGAACATTATTTTTGATCGATACTCATATTTAAGTAGATATTCTGTTTTATAATCAAACAGCATTTTATATTTATTTCTACTGGCCTGATTATTCACAATAAATTTTTGTTATGAAAATGTTTGTCATTTGGCAGAATTCAAATCCTGCTGAATGATACTGACACAAACACACACTGAACAAGGGCAACGGAAATTATCAAATAATGAAAAACAAGAAATAAAGTTACTAAATAAGGCAATATCAACTTCAGATATATCAAAAGAGCATTGCAATGATCATTGAATAATAAAGAAAGATGTTGAAAATATAAATTCAGAACTAAATACAAATGAAAAGGCTTTTAGGACTTGACAGCTCAAGATTTATAGTGGAACAACCAATTTGAACCAATGTTCAGGTTTTAGTATAAGATGAAATAGAGGTAGTCAAGAAGGATAAGAAGTGCAATGTACTTTGGAAATGGGGGGGGGGGGGGGCTATCAAGTAATCTCCAAGGCAACTTCCTCTCACTATAGCAAATATTTAAAAGCATCAAAATTGAAATTTTCACAGATGAATCTTTAGTGTATATAGTATATACTATAATGCATATATTGTAGAGTATAACTACAACATCAAATAATTTCATTTGAATGTCCAAAACACTAAATTAAATTACTTCCTTTAAATATTGATATTTACTCAGTTGATCAAGTAAAAACTGATATTAAATTAGGTATAGGAAGATTGTAGTGCATCAATTTTCCAGGTGTAGAAGATTTGCCCTCCTTAAACATCAGCATTCAAAATCCTGGCTCTTGATAATATAGAGACATTAACCCTAGTGTTAGTAGGAAATACACATCAGAGCCCATAAGGCATCATTATATATTCTTTTAGAGAACTATAGAAAATAAAAAAAAACATGAGAATGTTGAAGATGGCATTGGAGCAGTCTAGATATTTTTCAACTCATTGCATAATTGCCTATGTAGCAAGCAACATGCATTAAATACAGGAAGAAAAGCACCAACCTCTTTTGCATAACGTAAACCTCTTTCCCAAGCTGATTCTGCAGGGGGTTCTTCTCTAGGTGGAGGAACATCAGGTATTAGAGGAACCTAGGAAAAATAAATTACTTATAGATATTTCTGCAAATTTAAAACTATTCAATTAACAAATGGCTAATACATATTAAAACACTTTAGATGAGTTCAAATAATAATCACAACAAATTATAAAGATTCTGTTTTTAAACAAGTTTTCAAACATAACCAAGAAGATATATTTTTGGGAAATTCAAGATATCTACAAAACTACAAGGTCCTTATGAAACTTGGCATTGAGCATTTGTTTTTAATGCAAGCCATTACAAATTGTTCCTGTTTCAATGAAAAAATATTTTTCATAATGGATAATTACAGTCAATATATGAAGAGTTAAATAAAAAAAAAAAAAAGAAGCATCATTTTCTTCATTCATAGAAATGGATTTATTTAAATAGACAATGAATGCCTAATGACACAAGAGGTGTGCCAAAATGATGGTAAGCCCAAAGAAAAAGGTTTCTAACAAATAATTAGCATCCAAATTTTAATTATTCATATGAAAATAAAAGCAGTGATTAACATTCAACAATATGGGAAATAATGCTTGTATACCTTGGTGTATTCATGTAGTTGTTTCTTAACTTTAGGTTGAAACATCTTAAAAGAAAAGATTAAGAAATTTCAGAATACAACAAGGTGAGAGACCCAAGGAAACTAAATTTCAATGCAATTTGATTTTAGTTTCTATTAAAGTCTCTCATTCAAAATACAACACAAAAATCAAGAGAAGCAAATGGTTTGCCACATAAAAAAAATGCTATTCTTTTTAAACAATCCCCACAAATATGATACTTAACAATAGCAATCATATCTCTTTATAATTTATATTGTGTATTTCTTTGAATTAATCAAATGAGTTTCCTATTTTATTAGGAAAGCCAATTGCTTCTAAAATAAAATACTAATCACACAAAACATTGTAAATAAAGTTGCATGAAGATCATATTTGAATTAGTTAACATTATTTGGGATGGAGTTAAGGGGAAAAGATGAGAAATCACAAATAAAGAATGTCATAATTATCTTTGTTATTGTTTCAACAATCAAAGGACATTTGTTTTGAAGAATCTTAACCTATCATGAAACAATTTGTAAATAAGAAAAGCTATTTAACAATACTTAAAAATCAATCTGAATAATACTAGTTTTATAATACTTGTTTTAACAGTTTCAAAAATGAATACATTTTGTAAATTTATCAGTAACTGATTAAAATATTAAACACCTATCCACTTAGCTACCAATTATGTTGATTAGAATCATGTACTTAAATGATTAATAAAACAGTTAACAAACAAATGCATTGCAGAAATAACACTATGAAGAGATGAAACATTACTGACAATAACTACAATTATTAAATATCAACTACAAACTATTTTAAAGCAGTTCAAAGTTCTCAAACATTTAAAATATGACATTTTATCAACGTTTTTTAAGTTTAGTTTGATGAAATGTTTTTCAACGTCACATCTGTGAATTTTTTTTAAAAATCTCAACATTGCATTTAAAACACTGGAATTATTTCACAAGAAATGAAAAACAAAATTTCTTTTTAAATGTTTGTGGCATAATTCTTTTCTATTTTTGAAAGTATTTTTACAGAACCCAATTAAAAAAAAATCTCAAGACTCATCTCAATAGATCAGTTAGGACAACATTTGAATAGTCAAGTTTTTAAAACAATAAAAATCGAAGTTGTAATGCAAGGATTTACTTTAAATTTAAAGAAAATGAAACTGAGGAATGAAGAATGGATCAACAAAACAATTCTTCAAATTTTCTGCCAAGTTTCATAAAATAAACCTTTAGTTTTACATGAAAATACATAGGCTGAAATAAACAGACTCCAAATTAATGTTCTCCCAAGACAATGATTTTTATAAAGTTTTAGAGAGAGTAAATTTCAAAGAAGAAAAGAAATGTCTGTTACTTCTAAATAATACTTAGGAATATGTATTTCAGAATAATGTGTGTCCTTTGACAAAGATGAAAGCATGAAAAACGATGTGTTCATACAAGCGGTTTTATTATGTTTATATTTCATGGAAATCATTTATCTAGAGACTAATTTCCTTGCTTTCTGTAAAAAAGTTAAAGGAATTTTCAAATCATTTAAATGAAACCAATAAAACTTGTCCTATTTAATTATGCAAAACCATATTTCATCAAAATATTTCAAAAAAATATATAAGCAAAAAAAAAGGTGCAGGAAATATTTAAGGAAAAAAAAATCCAAACAAAATTGCATACTGTTGAATAAAAATAAATATCAAAACAGAGTTGTGTTCTGAAAATCATACATTGTGAAATTAGCAATGATTATGCAAAATAAAGTTAACTATTTTTTTATGAAATTTATAACTCCCGACTTACTTCATACTAAAATATCATAGGATAATAGTTTTAAATAAAACTTTATATATACTTAATAAGGTTGAAAAGCATCCATAATAAATGTATTATTTTCAATTTATGAACATTATGAAAGTTTGCTTAACAAGATCAGGAACAACAGCGAAGATTTACTCATATGAAAAGGTCTTCTATATTTCTTTGAAATTTATCAATTTAACAAAGTAATAACTTCAACAATATTATTTAAACCTTTATATTGAAAGAAAAATATTGAAGAAAAATTTTAATAAATTAAAAAAGGAATACTTACATCTGACCCCCATGGAGTTGGTCCAAATGGAGGTCTGCGTCCTCTTAAATTGGCTGTCAGGCCAAAACCATTATTAAAGCCAGGACGCTCAATTAACCTGTAATTTCCTAGAAAAAAACAAAACAAAAAACACACACAAGTTACAGAATTCATTTTATGTAGTATATATTGAAATTAATAGCCAGTGAGATAATACAAAATTAAAATTAAGATTAATATGATAGTTAAGTGATGTAACCCATTTATGGAATGGGGTACTTGTGGTTACTGAACTTCAGACTTGCTATAAATTAATCTTACATCAATAGATGAATACAGTATATTTAATCAATATTGGTGTTATTTAATAACATTAAAATGGAAGAATGTACAACTTTTACCCCATTAATTCCAAACTACTTGAAATCATGTGCATTTGAAGCATATTACTTTAAAACAATTTTGCCTTACAAATGAATTTTCTCTCAAAGTATGAAGTTTAAAATAAAGATTTTTTTCGGTGATTTACATTTAGCTATCAAAGTGCAAAAAAAAAAAGAAAAAAAAAAAGAAAACTGAAAAGTAACATTATATTTAAATTACTAAAAAATTGATAAACCCACAGCAATGGGTCCAAGGGATTTATTTATAATGTTTATATTGATTAATGCATTTTTACCTTTATCATTGACTCCTGGATGTAAAAATCTGCAAGATGCACCCCAGGTACAATGCCCTTTGGAAAAAAAAACGGCAAAGAGGTTTCTGAAAAGGTTTTTTACTACCAGGTTCTCTGATTTCACCTTCTTCACAGTCATCATCCTGAAAGAAGAGATGGCTTGAATGTAGATAAAATTGTGTGTATGCATTAGAAAGCCTACTTCCTAAAATGACATCAAGGAATATGTTAGAGGAGGATGCTGAAAAATTATCAACCCAACCCACTTTCTAAAATCTAACCAAACATCAGTTAAAAACAAATAAATAAAAGTGAAAACTTAATTGGACTGAAAATTATTAAAAAAAAAAAAAAAAAAAAAATATAATCAGGGTTGCTTAATTCTTTTTTTAAATCCTGTCATAACCCATCATAAAACAAAGAAGCCCCAAAATAATAAACAATGAATTTAATTAAAAGGTTAATGTCTATCTTCCGAAATACCATAAAATTCTACCACAAAAGTATTTTCATCTTCCCATTATGGACAACATTCTACGTTTTAAAGCATACACAAATAATATTTTACTTTAAACAATAAGGTAAATATTTGAATCTCTTAATTACTTATACTGAAAATGCAAGATCCCATTCAAATCAAGTAAAATATATATATACTTACATCCTCAACTTCCCCATCATCTCTGTCAGATAAGCCTTCATCCTAAAAATAATAAAGGGTTTATATAAAAACTAATTTTTTTTTATGTGTTGTTGAGCATCAAAATCTGTTGGCAACAGCAACAGACCACACATCTAAGATATGGGGGGGGGGTGTAGAAGGAAAAAAAAAAAGACCTAGCCAGTAAAATATCAAGACGACTTTTCCTGATAGCAGAAATATATTACACAAACACCCACAGCACTATTTACTTAAAGTAAAGAATGCAAATAAAAATCAAGCTTTTGCAAGAGAAAACATGACTAAGAATTGTGTACAATGTCCATTTCAGTTACATAAGATTAAACTTTATGAATATAGACCAACCATACTTTATGGTGAGGGTATGAAATAAGGTATGATAGATCACATATGCAGATAAAATAGAATGATGACAAAAACCACATGGGAAAGCATATGTAAAAAAGGTAAAACAACAAAAGACCACCAAGTGCAGTGATAAGTATAATATAACAGACAATATAAAAAAAAACAATAATGAAAGAATAACATAAGTGGATTTGAAGTTGTAGAATATACACACTGTCTATTCTATATCTTTACATTAAAATATTGTTTTTATTTGTGAATTTAAAAAGATTGATGTACACCACACCAGTAATTGATCAGAAACAACAACGAAAACATTCAAAACAGAAAAAGATGAAGATACTTGTTCTTAAAATAACTGCTTCATTACAATTAACATGAGAAATGGTTGTAAACAAGAAATCAAGTAAAATTCAGAAACACAATTTCATTGGACCAAACCAGTAGAATTGCAATCAGTACTTTAAACACTAACCTACTGTGGGAAAATTTTCAGCCCAATCAGTCATGTCTCTTTCAAGATATGATCACCCAAGTGTGTATCACGTATGGCACCTGACTTTAAAAACACTCTTCACTGTTTTCTAGTTAAAATTTTAACTAAATTTAGCATATTCAAAACTGAATTTATCTAAAATTCAGAGATCTTTTATACAATATTTAAAGGGTTTGCTTAAATGTTGCTAAAAAATTAAAATCTGAGCTCTAAAGTTGAAATCTATATGGAATATTTTATTTTAGAAATGTCCAAGATGTATATAATTCCCAGAAGAATTTTAGAAGTGAGCTTACAACAAATGTAACAACAAATACAAAATTGAATAAGTATTTTGAATAAACACAGTTTGAAGTAAATATAAAGATTTTAGCATATTAACATTTCTATGAACCTGGAATTTTAAGTATTGTTTTCTTTAGCTCAAGTTTCTTTATAGACTAAAACTAATCTTTGTCATCTTTTACATAATAAACATTTCTGAAAAGAGGAAGATTACCTTAAAAATTACATTTCTATTCACAAACAAATGTGGATACTACTGAAATAAACAATGTTTTTAATATCATATTGAATTTATATCAAGATGATACCTATAATAGTTGTAGGCATGACCTAGCTTGAAATATATTTATAGATATCAGTCAGTTAAGTGCCATACATGATACACGCTTGGGTGATCATGTCTCGAAAGAGACATGACTGACTGGGCAGAAGATTATCCTGCAGTAGGTTGCCATTGCTTTCTGCGGTAGACTGGTTGCTGCCCAAGGCTATAGAACCCAATCTGTCCTGTTATTTAACCCATAACTGGAAGGAAGAGATGGATTAATACCTTTCCCAAGGGTATTTGCGCGTAAGTGAATGCAATGAATTCGGCTGGAATTTGAACTCGGCTCCCCGATTTATAGATATACTTGGGTTTAAAAATATTTTCTGAGATACTCTCACTTAGAACTGATGGTATATATGAAGCAAAATATTGTGACATTAATGACTTGATTTATAAACTTCTTAATAAATCTATAGATACTTTTTCTCTGACAGCTTTTACTGCTTTAAAACTTAACTGTAGTAATTATAATGAGTTGAATCACCTCAACCTTTTACTTCAAGTTTTATTTAAAACAAATTCCTATTAACAGATTTTAAGCCTCAGTTAGAGTCAGTTCCATAAATTCATTCTATCTAATTATGAGGATGATTAGAGTATCCATTGTTTGTAAACAAGATTTAAATAGTGTTAAAATATAAAAAAAACAAAAAAAAAACACCACCACTTCTATATATAGACATACCGAATTTATAAGTTTGATATATTCACCTTGATTAAATTTCTTGTATTGAGTTGTAATAGTATTAGGCTTTATCCTTTGTTAGAGGAAAAGAATAGCTACAGTAATCCCTAGAAAGGGTTTACCTGCAAAAGTTTCCTTTGACATTCTCCTTGACAATGAGCAACTTCAAAATTAAAATGACAAAAAATATATTTTCTAGAAAAGCTAGAAATTACAAAATACAAAACAATTAAATTAAGAGGAGATCCATGTCCAACTTTGCTGGCTTTGTTTTTTTTTAAATAAAATTTGTTAACAAGTTAAAGCTTATTGTATAAATCCCTGCATTTGTTTTTTAGTTACAGACAGCTGATACTAAAGAATTGTACAAGACAAAAGAAAACATGAGAATTTTTAACAGATGAAATGGATATCACATGTAATTTGAAAAGAAAATAATGACATAATCAAGATGTTGATATTTCACACAACTTCAAATACAAGGTTAGTAAGGAAACAACCATCAATATTGGAAAGAATGGTAACAGCTACTTGAAGAAACCTGTTTTCTTGAAAAATTGTTTTAAGAGAAAGACTTTTTAAATTAAAACCAGTAGTAATAATGGCTACACAGTCAATGAATGTTAAATGTTTCCTGATAAGATAACAGCTAACATTACTATTACCAATGAATTAATCTTCATGCTCTGCTTTGAACTGTCAAAAGAATGATTTAACATTTTTACTCTGAAGATAATCATTATTTTCAGAGTTTCGTCCATCACCTATTTTCTGAAGGGATTAAAAACTGCATTAATTTGATGAAGAAATTGTTATACAGTACAATGTTTACACTAGCCCCGATTGGCTTTTGAATACTTTGACTCAATTGAGACTAATAATTCTTAACTTCTGGTTTATACAGATGATCTAGTAATTGGTGATCAAATTTAGTGGTGATATTCAACTTGGACCTTTCTTGTATCTGTTCAGAATGTTTTTGTATAAATATTTTATCATCAAATATATTTTGCCTCAAAGATCTTTGATCTCAAATGTACACAAGACATACACAAAAAAAAAAAAAAATCCAGCCTTGTAAATTTTAGCCAATGAAACTTTTAGAACAGCAATAACTCCTCATTAATCTTAACTAATAGTGTTCATAAGAGAAAAAGTCACAAGCTCATGAATATTTCATAAAATTCTGAATATTTTAATTTTTTTATCTTCTCCACTGAGACAAAATTTTAATGAGATTCACTGTTCACCTCTTTGTAATCACTACAAAATCTTTCAAGTTTATCAGTTTCTATATTTATAAAATCCTTTTTAGATTTTGTTATCAAAAGCACACAAATGAACAAAACTTCTTACCTTTCTATCTTCATCCCACTCACCATCATCTTTTTCATCTTTGTCAGTCTTGGCTTCCAGAGAAACTGTCCTTGTTGAGGGCTCCTCCATGTCTTCTTCATCATAATCCAGTTCAACATGCTCCTCAGACAGAGAGGCCTGAGGCAAACTGCCGCTGTCTCTTATCTTGACCACTCGCTTTTCTGTTAATCGATGTTCAATTGGGCTAATTTTAACCTTATCCTCAATGACTGTTCGTTCACACTCCACACCGAATTCAGGAGAACTATTCCTGTGACAATCAATAACTTCTCTGATTGGACTTTTACATTCCATTGTCACCTGTGGAGACAAGGGTTTTGATTCTTCTTCAGCTGTCTTTTCCGGCATACTAGCTGCCTGTTCTTCTACAGGGGCATCTACTGTTTCTTTTTCAGCACTAAAATCATCCTCATGTTCACTGTCTGCTTGTTCTTCAACAACAGATGAAGTTGCTGCAGCAGGACTAGATGCCATCTCTTCAGATGATAAGCCTTTGTTTTCATCTTTCATTTCATCTGATCTGTCTAAAAGGTTATTCTCATTATCATCATCATCCTCGTCATCAATTACACCCTGTTCATTTTCTTTCTCTATAGTTTCATCTTCTACATTATCATCTTCATGAAATTCATTTTTGTCATTGTCATTTTTTTCCCCATCCTCTGCTTCCTCCTCCTCCTCTTCAATGAATTTGTCTTCTAAAGTGTCCTGAGCTACAAGTTCCTCATTGTCGTCATCTGGTTCATGGGTAGGGATATCTTCACAAGTTTTCTTACCAACCTCTTCTTCATCTTCATCTTCTTCCTCCTCCTCACACTCACTATTGTTGTTGCTGTTGTTGTTACTAACTTGTTCACTTTCATCACTGGAAGCAGCTCTGTCTGAATTAGCTTCATCTTCCCAAGAGTCATTACTGGCAGACGCCTCCATCAGGTACAGTGAGTGTCACCACAAGTGTTTGAACTACAATGAGAATCAAGAAATTACCAAGAGTCATTATATAATTAAGATTCTACAAAACCACTGCATCTATAATACTGATTAATATTCTTTATTTTAATCCACAACATGTATTCTGAATCAAATCGAATTACAAGATACAAAAATGTTATGAATGGATAGGAAACTATAGGCAACAGTAATTATATTAGTGCAAAATATTCATCATGAAAATGACAAAATGTTGAATAATCTGAATTTAAAGTACACTGATACAGAACTTATACAACAATAAACATCATTTTTATTAATTTGTCATCTATATATAAAATTCTGACTTTCATAAGTCGGTCATACTTTCTAAAATAGCCATACAATGACTGACTGAAATCAAATTTTGGGGAGAAGTGCAAAGAGGTATAGGGGTACAGTTGGTTTTATTAGGGTGCATAGCTTAGTACAATAAATTTCCTTTAATTTTTTTGAAAAAATTAATTTTTATTATTTAACATACAAAATACTCTAAGCCAAACACTTCAAAATGTTGGAATTTAGCCCTAGAAAGAAATATTTATGTATGTCTAAGAGTAAAAAATCCTAAACCTAAAAATTTGTTATTCCCTGTTAAAAACGGGGAAAGAAAAATGATATTGCTTTCCATGAAGTTCTATAACATTAAAGAAATTATTAATCTGCATAGTATGGTTTTTGTCATGTATTTTTTCAAACAAATCGGCTTATTCAAAGTTGATTGGTTTGCAAAACTGAATGAAATATAGAGTTCATAAATTTCAACAAAAAATGTTATCAATAACTTCAACAATACTGTGAGGATTTGAACACATGAGTGTGTTACAAAAAAAATTCTCATTCAAATTTTTCAGTTTTTTGGGTTTTTTTGTTTTACTGACATTTTTTCATCTTAATTTCTTATGCTTTTTATCACAAGTTCCAGATATTCATCCTACACCAGGCTTCATTTAAGAAATTTTAATACTAGTATTAATAATGAATGTAAACAAAAGCTGCATATTTATAATCAAGAAAGTAGGGACTATAGCTATATAGTGAGACATGGGTGAATTCTGACAGCTGACTTTTGTAGCCTAATTGGCAAGGCAGTTAGCACAAAAAAGAGAGGCCTCCAAGGATAAAGGAGGTGTGTCTTGCCAGGAGCTTATTCTTTATTTCTGATTTGGGTCACTAATTTGCAAAAAGAATGTCAGTGTGAGAATCACAATAAAAAGCAACAGATATCAAGAGAGAAATACTAGTTCAAAAAATTAATAACAGACAATGTGTCATCTAAGAAATTCAAAAGCGATTACTTCAGGATCACAGGATGGCAGTGAGAATTGAGATATTAATTGTAAATTAAAAAAATCCACTATTTTGTACCTTTTTTTTTTTCAACAGGTTACTATTGACATCTTTCTGTTGTCAACTACTAATTTATAACTTGTCATTGCAAAATTATTTAAACTAAGCTAAATTAAATCTTAAGATTAATAAAATACCATAACAGTGTTTACACTCTAGCAGATATTAGTACATGCAAAATGAACATAAAAAAATCGCATTTACAAGATAGCATAAAACAAATAAGGAATAAGATATTAATTATGGAGTGTTAAAAAATATTATTACCAAACGGTAGGTACAAATGTTTGATAAAAAAAAAAAAAAAAACTGCATAAAAATACAACTGCTTGATAAAATTGTGTAGTTTTAAAAGCATTCTTTATGATTCAATACATGGCAGCACACTATGAGTTGTCTGAACAAAGTCACATGCTTATTGCCACTCATGAAATTGGGACAGTGCCAAGTATAGCAATCTGCACTTTGGAATGAAGAAGGATACAAGCAAAAAATAATTCTTTAAGACTAAACTTTTGAAGGAGATTTAAAGATAGCCAATTTTTAGGCTACTTTAAATCTAGTCATGAAAATTCCAGGGTAAAATTGAAAGTATTTTCTTCATTCAATCCGATTTTCTAAAGCAAAAAAACTACATTCAATCAATTCCATGTTTGACATTAAATGAAATTATAATCTGGAGATTAAGTTCTTTATTTTGTATTTAATTCTTTTAAATGTAGAGACAACAGTTATTTTTAAAATAGATTTTTCTTATAATAATTTTTTTTTTTTCATAAATTTATAAAAATTGTGTGCATTACTTGGAATATGCAAGTCTTAATGGGGGGAAAAATGTCTACATATCCATGAAAATGTTCATATTACAACAGTAATATATATAAAATTATTACCTAATATAACTGAAGAAAATTGTATTGAGGGAATTTTGAAAAGTTAAAGATATGCTCTTTAAAGTATCAATATGGAATCTATATGACCAATTTAATAAGCTATAAATTAACAGGACTTGTAAAAGTCAAATTTTAAAAGTTAATATACAATGAATTAAAAGAAAAAAAAAAACACAAGAATGAAAATATATAATACAGCAAAAATTAAATTACTACCAATTTTATAATGAATATTATGACAGAATCAACAATTTTATGAACCATGAAGTTTAACTGGAATTATCATGAAAGGTAACAAAACAAGTTTTTGCACATAGAATATAAACATGATTACAATGACAATGCTGGTTGTGGGTCAAAATGAAGCAGAAATAGAAAATAGCTTTACTCATAATCATGTTCTATAAAAATAATTTCAAGCTTATATCTTAAAAAGAATATTTTAGTAATCATTTGTTCAGTCTAGCCAATATAAAAAATGATGACAATATTTTCCAAGACTTATTTTAATAATCATCATGATCATGATGGGCATGACTTTTGTAGTATTTGGCTAACATTTGGCTTTATACACAAGTATATCAGAGAACTTGATATAAAATGATAGCAAGCTAATCTCACAGCAGAGTAAGTTCAATTTTTGTTGGGTTTCCATCACTACTGTGACCTATTACCAGACTAAATTTAGTAAAATTTAGCAAAAGCATTTTTTTCCTACTGGACTATTTCTACTTTTCACCACTAATGTTTGGCTGAAAATATAAATCTCTTTCGTACAAGAATTTTCAATTCAGATTAATAGAAAATACTTATTCTTCTCACAGACACATTCCAGGATTTTTTGGAGCATTGTACATTTTGGTATACAAATGGATCAATAAAATCAATGATTCTTACTCTTAATAGTACAAGATTTATTCATATAAAAAAAAAAGATGTTTTGATAAGCATTACAAGAGAATTGGTCATCATGCCCCCCAGATAAGGAAATATACAAACATAGTTAACGATTTATAATGGATTCAACAAGGATAACAATTCTGTTAACAATGAGATTGAAATTTTTTTTTTAATGATTAACAGATGATTTGATACCTACTCAAAATAGATTATGAATTTATGATCCTTTGTTAGTTTAAGCATTATAACTGAAAATAATATAGTATGGTACCAAACACTGAGAGGCAGTACTTAATTGTAAATAATGAAACTAGAACATTATACTAAATGTGCATTTGCATAAAACTAATTCCCTCTTCCTTCAGCTTAGTGTAGTATAGAGAAAAAAATAGGAAGACTGTATTGCACCAATTTATCAAATAGTGTGGGCCTGTTCAAACTAGTGTCTTCATGATGCAATAACCAATTTACACATTGAAGAGATCAAGTCAGCAAGAGAAAGTAACAAGATAACTACATTTGTTGTTAAAGTAAAACTTATGGCTAACAAATAACTTTCACTAACGAAAAATTAAAGCTTATCTAATGTCATTTTATAGTAGAGACTATTAACAACAGCTTGTAGTTTATTTACCCTTCATTAAGTTTTGTCAGTTTCAGGTCACATTTCATATTATAAATTAGTGAAAACAAGTAAAATTCTCAAATCAGAGCTATTTTATTAATCTCTTCAATAAAAAAGTAAATATTTTAAAGAAATCAGCAATGTATCTTTTTTCAATCATCTCTTTATCTTCCATCGGCATGAGTGATGCTAACTTGCAAAAGAGCAACTCACTGCACCTTCTCAGTCATATGTTTTTCTATTGCTAAGTCTACTGATAAAAAAGTCAGTTCACTATCATGAGATAATTTTTATAACCAGAATTTATCTTGCACTTTCATGCATTGCTGCCACATCTAGCGTGGTGCTTCTGCTATATATCTAGAGGTTCTTGACAAAATTCTAAAAATCTGCAACATCTTGATCTGGCATCTCAGCTTCAGTCATTTTCCTACCAGCATAACATGGCATCCCTGTGTCTTTTCTATAAATATTTTCATGGTAATTGTTCTGATGAGCTTTCCTCTTATCCTTTCCCTGACACCCCCTGTATTTTGTTCTCCCTTTTCACTCAACTCTCATGTAACTATTCACAGTATTCCCATCCTTCTCTAACACCCCCATAACCTGTTACTCTTTCTCTTTGCTTTCCTCTTGTATAACCTTCCACTATCCTCTTATGTAGCCTCTTGCGTACAAGTGGCAGCAATGCCTTGCTTGAGGTGAAATGATTATAAAAATAAAAAATGTAGACTTTAAAAATTTAAGCAGAGTACTAGTTCCTGTCAACTACGGTAATTTAAATGCAATATCAATCATCTTTTGTCTCCTACTATCCTGTTCTTTTATTGTCCTCTTTCAGTTTCTTTCACTTTCATTAACCCTTTGCATGTTAGAGGCTTTATCACCTTGTATATGGTGAAATGATAGGGTGGCGAATGAAGTAATATTCAGAGATATTTTTTTAAATTGTAGATTTTTTATTAACACAGACTGTTTTCTCAATTTTTACATCACTTCTAGAGATAACAAACACATTAATATTTCAGACATGCTTAAGAAAAATAGATTAATGAAAGTGATAAATAAAATTTTTATTATAGTAAATAGAACATTTTGTTATGCATAATTTTTCAGGCAGAAACTAGTTGAATATACCAAGTATAGGAGAAATGCTTACAGACAGTATTGACATAAGATTCATATTTTCATGTGAATAGAAAATTCTTATACATTTCTGAGACTTTGTTAAATTGATAATAAAGATGAACTGATCTTGGAAGATATATAGTTATTGAATTTAATAAACAGGTATGAGTGAATTGGAAAAGGCATCTGAATAGTACACACTATATCTTTCTCTTAGTTACTTGTAGATACATCATTTGGTTAAAAACATTTTAAAATTTATTGTAATAACTCAAATATAATCTTTGAAGTTTAATTCTGGTTTTCATTGGAAGAAAATTGTATAAAGTTAAGGTTTTTTTTATGTTATCCAAAATTACTAATAAAAGCCCACTTAAATTTACATCATGGAACAACTGAGAAAATTGGTGAACAAAAATGTTCAATCTTCTACATAAAAACAGGTTCTGGTTCATTGGATTTTGTTAAACTTTACATTAAAAACATTATTTGAAAATTGTCCAAAGAATATAATAAATTAAGAATTTTAAAAATGAATGCTCCCCACTTATTTGTATTTTCAGATTCATGGCATATTTTCTACATTTCTGGTTGAAGTGTCAAATAAAATTTCAAATGATTTAATTTCCATGGGGATTTAAAGAAACAAATATTTTGTATATTGAGATTTCATGAAATTAAACAGAAAGGATTTGATTGACTTAAAATTTCCACAAGATTTTACAAAATACCTTTACCCATAAATGAATACAAACCTATGTTGAAAAGTTATTGGCATGCTTATGATCTCAAAATCTGTGTGAATGACCAAACCTGATATTTTTGGAGAAAAGTTTCTCGGTATGGCTGAAAACTTTTCAGTATGATTTTGGATAAAATTCAACATATGAAGATAAATGGTAGATTTTTCAAACAGAAGTATTTTTCATCTAAAGACTTTCTCACATTGAAATATTATTTAAGCTGTATAAAACAAACAGAAATATCTGTTCTATAATGGACACATTTTTCTTTATATCATAATCCACTTCAGTCTAAATAGTATGTAAATGAGAATAAAATTAATTTTTTTTTAACTGGTGACAAAGTGTTACACCAGTTTTCTAAAAATCCAACAGAAGAAAATTTAATATTAGCCACATGTAGAAGTCATGATTCTTTTATATGTAAATGGTTGTAGTAATAACAACACCCATTGATTTATGTAAAGCAAAGTAATTTAACATTTGTCAAGGTGAGCAGAATTTTAGCAATGAGAGTTCTCAATAGACCAATAATTATTATCAAATATTCTTCAGAATACTTACAAATGGTTGTATAAAAAAAAAGTATTTTCCTTTCTTTTTTACAAATACTATTTTCATATATAAGCAGTAAGATATGTAAAGCATATTAACTTTCTAATAACAATTTCTTACTTAAAATTGACTACTTAATCATATACTGATATTTTTCTAACAAAATATGATTAAATGCTTTATTCAGTATTTTGATTGCTGCCAAATGCAATAAATAAACTAAAAAAAGATACATAAACATTTATATATCATTGATATTCTATATACATTGTATCCTTTTTGAGCGTTTTATAATAAACATTACCATATCTTGTATTCTTTGGGGTGCTAAAACTGTAGCAACAGTTAAAGATATATACTAGGTGGTCATATCTTTCGTTTTGTGTGAAATTCAATGAGGCTTTCATCACATTCTGCAAAAAGTAGCTCTCAATAAAAAAAAATTTTTTAAATTCATCCAATGATAAATCAGATACAGAATTATAATTTTTCAATGATGTCTTTGGAAAATTTTTGGAAGAAATTTTAGGTCAGAACTTCTCTTAAAACTGCGAATAACTGGTACGTAGTTCGGAAATGGTAGTTCACTCCTATTGTTATGGCACCATATAAACAGGTGTGGTTCTTCAGGATTCTAAGCTTAATTCTACCATGCTGTAAATAAATAGGTATATAATAATAGGGTGATTTTGGATACCAGTGTGGGAGTTATTTTGGCTATATTCACAACCATTAAATCTTAATATTTCTTTGAACATTCTACAACTTTTCAATTCTAAAAAAGCTGTTTTTCTTTAACATGATGGCTGGCTTCCACTCACATATCAACTAGAATTTTAATTTTCCCGTTGATTGTGATGATTGACTGGAATCTTCTTGGTTAGCTATCATCGATATGAATGATCAGGACCCCACTTCTTGGCTCTGCTCACTGCTACCTGTAAACCATAATTTATATGGAGAAACACTCTTTAAAACCCTCACAAATGTGTCTCTCTAGATGCAAATTTCTATTATTAGGAATTTTAATTTTCTCTTCCTTTCTTAGACCTGACTGCTTGTCAGCACCTATCAAACTATCAAGAAAAGAAACTGAAAACCAATAACACTATCTTGGAGGAACGTTATCTGGTTTTAATTCTTTTCCAACCAAGTTGTGTCAACACATACCAATTTCACAAATAATGAATATTTTAGTATGTTATGTTATATTTTTCAACTTCCCAACTGGCCTTGGTTTGACACATTCTATCTTGATAAAGGTTTAATCCTTAGAAGCACTCAGAAGTTAATTTCCTGGCTTTTTTTTGTTTTTATCACAGCTCACTTTGATAAATGCTTGATCCTCAGGGTTACTCAAGCCATGTAAATTCAGTCTTTGTTTCAAGACATTCTGACACTCTCCACAATCTTCATTTTATGGTTCTAATTAATATTTCTTTATTTTAACTTCCTATTGATCCAAGTTTTTAATTAATATGTTATCTTAATTCTTTCATTACCAGATGTTGTCATTTGCAATTCTCATGCACCAATAAAACTTCAAAGTTATCACCTTGTTACCAATGAAAAATGTCATTACATTTTGCTGGATATTTATTGGATCAAGTGGATTGTTTTCCAATTCTGATTGGCTATCAATTATGACATCTCTATTGATATAGATAAAGTGACAGTGAACAATTTATCTACTTAGTGGAAACATGTTGCAACCTAATGTCTTATTAAAAGAAAATGTCTGAAGTTTTACATGAAAGCAAATTAAACAATTCTGGCTCATTAGTTAAGCATTTAAAATGCTTTTGTAGAGAAGTCTTTGAAGAAAAATATTCATCAAGTGATATGCTTAATTTCATAGGTATAATGAGTATTCTTTAAGGAACTTTGAAAAAAATCAGTCAGTTAAGTAGCATACGTGATACACACTTTGGGCAATCATGTCTCTTTCGAGACATGACTGACTAGGCAGAAGATTATCCCGCAGTAGGTTGCCATTGCTTTCTGCAGTAGACTGATTGCCAGCCAAGGCTATAGAACCCAATCTGTCCTATTATTTAACATATAACTGAAGGGAAGAGATGGATTAATACCTTTCCCGAGGGTATTTGTGCATAAGTGAATGCACGGAATTCAACTGGAATTTGAACTTGGCACCCCGATCTCTCATTCCAAGTCTATATTCACTGCACCACTTGGCTAAATCTTCTGAAGAAATTAAAATTAATGATTGCATAACAGAAAAATACAGGGTTCAGTCTATTTGCATTAAAGTAATAAATAATATTCATTTCTAGTTTATCATACCTAGGAATAAACCCTGATAACATCAGTTGTATAGATTTTGAAGGCTTCTTTTATTGCTTTAATCAGACAGAAATATTGGTGTAAGTATCCCAAACAAAAATTTTATTTTCAATATATTTAAAAACTTAATACAGATCTAGAGGGCTTGACAAAAAAAATAAAGGCACCAAATTTATCTTAGTAGCTCAATGAAAACACAATTATGACCATTCAAAGTTATCAGAATGTATATGATATTGGGCCAGAAGCCAAATTTAACAGCATATAATTGATGATGCAGACTTCAAACAAGTCAAAAATCATTATGAATGCAATTTTATGGACATTGTCTTGAAGTAAAAGAAAAATATTAATGGAATCAATAATTATTAGATTTGTCTAGCCTAAACACTGAGGAAACTAGTGTTCAGAAGGGCAAGTCTGCCATTACAAGTTACATTTTAACAGTTAATGTCATGCAGCTTCTTGCATAATGGAGATGAAGCATTTTTTTCAGGCATACAAAAAACATTTACACCATGTATAAAACATCTAAAAAAAATATACCATCTTGAACTTGCCATAAAAACAGCTATTTTTTCTGTAACATAAATACTTTTTCTCATACATGTATCTAACTTTTAAATGTTTTTTTCTGAAATTATACAAGTGTTAACTTGTCAACAACAAAAAAGTGTGGGGGGTAGAGGACAGTAACAGCTACACAACTTAGAAACTGGTTTCATGAAATGAATAATCCTCCAAACAAATGCTAATTGCAAAACTTTAAACTCATTTATTTTTAAACTAATAAAAACTGAAATCACTGGAAAATACATTTATTAAAACTGATGAAAAAATACTTTCTGAACAGTTGGATTTTGTTTGTTTAATGACATATCAACTCCTTAAGGGACATTTAATTTTCTTGCATACATCAGAAATTTCTTTTACAAAAATTTATTGATCTAATTTATCATCATACTCAGGACAATGGACAGTTGAAATGGTCCTCCTATACTTTTTCTTCTAATGGTGATTTGCAGTTTGAATTTGCCAATATTCCTGGTACACTCTATATCCTATCATCATTTGAAATTGGTATTATATCAAAGCCTCCACCTAAAGGCAAAAAGAGCAATGTATAATTTAAATCCATTTTATTATTTCTCAGCTAAAAGATTTTGATTTGTATATTTTCGGATGATGATATTTTGTTTTAAAAACTTTTGAAACTGTTAAACAACATAAAAATGGCTTTTTAACTATTTACTAATGAGAAAATTTTCAAAAATAGTTTTTATATGTCATAAAATTTTTCAATTACTTTTTCACATATCTTTATCAATGTTTTTCATTTGTTTAAAATTAAAAACAGGTGTTTGTTAACAGATATCTGCCTGGTTAACCAAGCAACAACAGAGTCAGTAGATTATGTCAAATATATGAGCCAAAGACAACGGAAAGTGTTAGTGTGTTGGTAGGGCTTAAATGCTTTATATATAACCTGTCACAGATTGTTTTTTAAATAATTCTTGATTGAGTTAACTTACTTCTAGTGTAAATTGTCATATTCTTCAATGTCCTCTACAAATAAATTGGTTAATGTGAGTATTCTAATGATGTAAACTGAGAAGGCAGTACACAATAATTGAAAGATATCATTTTTGTGATAAATAAAAAAAAAAGTCAAGCTTGCATAAAAATAGCAACTATACTAAATAGCTAGAAATAGAGAGATTTATAGAGTTAATACCATATTTACTGCTAACAGTTCTGAAGATACATTGAGATTTTAATTGTTCCAGGCTATATGTAATAATTAAACTTTAATTTATCTTTATTATAACATTTCTAGTTTCAAAAGATGTAATGAAAATTTTTTTAACAGCAAGAACAGCATAACTTAAAAAAAAATCTCTAATTATTCTTTCTCTAAGTGACCAGAAATAAAATGTTCCATTCATTAAAATTTCAGGTAAATTTTTTGATTTATCCCCCGAAGGCCTTTACATCTTCAAATTTTTTCCAAAATATCCTTCTTTCCGTGCAAATGTATATGCTGAACTTATAACAATAATTGTTTATTGAAGAAACCTACCTTTATTGATGTTAACGACCAGAAAAAAAAACAAAAAAAAAAACGAACTTTATCTCACCCCTTACCACCATTCTCATATCTGATTTAGTGCAGAATGACTTCAGGCGTAGGATGCTTATTTCGGCCTATTCCTTTATGCAGTTACTACGCGATTTGTTTTGTTTCGAAACTCAATTTCCACTGAAAGTTGCGTGTATTTGCGTTTTTTCCCTCCTTTTATTTTTTTTGGGGCTGTAGAATTTTTTTTTAAGAAAGCTAACTTTCAAATAGAAATTTAGGGTTAGGGTTATTGTATGTTTTTTTTTTCCTTTTATTTTTTTTTCCCTTGGTAATGAATTTAAGAAAGTTGTGTGTACTTAATTTGAGAAGAAAGTTAACTTTCAAATATAAGAAAATAAGTAATAATTGGTGTTGGGTTAGGGTTATTGTGTGTATTTTTTCCCCCCCTTTTTTTTGTGTTACTTATATATTTGAAGGTTAATTAAACAACACTCATCACTTATTTTCATATATTTGAAAGTTTACTTAAAAAATTCTATATTTTCATGTAATTGAAAGTCAACTTTTGTCGGAAAAAACATGCAAATATATTTTCATATATTTGAAGGTTAAGTAAAACTACAGTTATCACTTATTTTCATATATTTGAAAGTTAACTTTCTTCTGAAATTAAAAAAAAAAAAAACAGGAAAAAATATGCAAATACACGCAATGTATTTGAAGATTAATTAAACTTCACTTATTTTCATACATTTGAAAGTTAACTTTCTTAAAAAAAAAAAAAAAAAAAAATTTCTATACACCCCCAAAAAAAAAGGAGAAAAAAAAAAATGCAAATACACGCAACTTTCAGTGGAAATTAAGTTTCAAAACAAAACAAATCATGTAGTAATTGCACAAGGAAGTAAATAGGCCGAAAATTAGCTTACTGCGCCTAAGTCATTCTGCAGGTGGTTGAGGAGTGAGATAAAGAGCTAAAAGAAGTTTGATTTTTTTTTTTGGTCATTAACATCAATAAAGGTAGGTTTCTTCAATAAACAATTTTTGATTTGAGTTCAGCATATACATTTGCATAGAAATAAGGATGCTTTGTAATGATTTCAGGGAGTAAAGGCCTTCGGGGAATAAATAAAAAATTTACCAAATTTTATTAGAATAAACTATAAAAGACAGACTTTTTATTTTCATTTATTTTGCTATTCTAATGAATCTTGGATGTAAATTATTTTTATTCAGTTTTAACAGTTTAAAGAATGCAACCAAAATATAAAAGCAAAAGGATATTTTGCTTTAAATTTAATCTTTATTTTCGTATATGGTCATTTAGTATCACTACTTTTGTGGTGCAGTAGATATTAACTCGGAACAACAAATTGGGATGATGAGTTCAAATTCCAGTTGAATTCCTTGCATTCACTTACACACAAATAATCTTGGGAAAGGTATTAATCCGTCTCTTCTCTCCAATTATGGGTTAAATAATAGGACAGATTGGGTTCTATAGCCTTGGCTGGCAACCAGTCTACTGCAGACAGCAATGGCAATCTACTGACTGCGGTATAATCTTCTGCCCAGTCAGTCATGTCTCTTTCGAGATATGATTCCCCAAAGCATGTATTATGTATGGCATTTTTAACTGACTTAAAAAACATCAACTGGGGACTGAATAAGTTCATAAGGATGTGTGGGGAGAATCATAAACAAATTAGGAATTATCACCCGTAGTGAAATACATTTCAGAAAAATTAATAAAATTTATTCCAAATATACAACTGTACTAAACACTCAATATGTTGATTTCTACTCAAGCTAACCCTGATTCATGCAAAGTAAAATTGAAAATATTGCCATTTTGCAGACAACAAATCTATGATAATAAAATAAGTTAGATTTACTGCATTTACAAATTACATCTTCTGAAAACAATTCTCATTTATAACAAACATAAATTGATCATTCTAAAAGCCAACTCAAACATTTTCTTCCATTTTTTAAATGTTGAAAAGTAAATATCATTTCAAAGTGAAATCAGCAGAGAGAATGAATGAAGCCATTTAAAACTGAATTTTATTTTATATTATTTCAATTTTTTAGAGCAGGAATTACATTTGTTGTGGCTTCATTAAGTCACTGTAAGATTTTTTAAAATACAGATACTGAAATTTCTAATAAATGTAGAATAAATATTCTGAAATAAATAAAAAAAAAAAAAGAAATCACTGAATTTTTACAATACATCAGCAAGTTGTTTAGCCCTATTTTTTTTCTATACATTTTATGCTTGACATTGAAAAATATCATATGTTTGAAAAAACAACAAATACTTTTCAAATTCATTACCAAATTAAAAAAAAAAGGAACTCCAATGCTATTTCGTTAAATAAAAATATTTTGTTTTTTATCAAGGTTACTTCAGTACAAATGTCTTTTTAAATAAATTTTTATCGTGACTCCATTGTTTAATTTAAAAATTAATGAATTAATTTGTAACATTGTTACATATTTTAGAACATAACAGAAATTTCTTTTCATTATTTAATTTTTCTTTTATCAAAAAAATATTTCCACTAAAAACTTTGTAAAGCCGAAATATATTTTTATGTAAATGAGTTAAAAAAACAAAAACAACAAAAAAAA
This sequence comes from Ascarosepion bandense, assembly GCA_037127315.1. Taxonomy (NCBI): domain Eukaryota; kingdom Metazoa; phylum Mollusca; class Cephalopoda; order Sepiida; family Sepiidae; genus Ascarosepion; species Ascarosepion bandense. The sequence continues at coordinate 2,957,000 of JBBBDQ010000993.1, read as the reverse complement.
AACAATATATTTTTATACATGAGTTAAAACAATTATTAATTATACAAAAAAAAAAAAAGAGAGCCAACGAACAATCATTTTTTAACAATATGAACCGGTCTATTAAATTGTAAAATCAGTATTCTTCCTTAAATGTCTTCAAGAGCATCATCCCTAATACTTAATATGCAATATGCTAGGCTCTTAGTCTTATTTACTTATGTATCTTTAATTGCCAAAGTATTGGTGTGGTGGTGAAGATTCAAAGGTTCAAACCACAGAATCTGTCCTTTTTTTCTTTGCACAGAATTAAACAAACTGGTACATTCCACACTAGAAAAATTGTATTTTTTTCATATTCTGAATGCGAAGCATTTCAAGTCTGAAATATTTTATTTTCGATCTATTAATTTCTTCATTATTGACAATCCTCGCTTTTTATTTATAAACTGTTTTCTTTACGTTTAAAAAAAGAAAAAAAGAAAAGGTAATATGATCTACTAAAAACAAAGATATTTCGGGACCCCTAGATTGTCAAGCAAGCATTTGAAAAATAAAAAATAAATCTACAGAAGCATAATTCTTCTAAGTTGAGATCGGCTGAGAATTTTTGATTTCTTGAAATCCCTTTGCTCTGGGCAAGTCCTCATAATGTGTTTTTATTCAACAAAGTTAGAATGAAATAACCATCTGTTAAAAAGATCATTTTTAAATTAACAAAAAACGCAAATCCGTTTTAAACAGAACGGATAAAATTACTTATTCTGCTTGTCTGGCATTAAACTTTTCAATCGTTATGCAGGAAGTTAAAAAAAGAAAAGAAATTGTAACAAAAGTTACGTTTTTGTAACAATTCACTATTGCATTTTTATTTCAAAGAAAATATATTCCTTTTTTAACAAACAATTAAATCATTTAACTTAAATGATAAAACTTGCATAGAATCACACAACATAAATAAAAATAAACAACCATTAAAAATCGTACCCGATCTTTAGTTTTGAAAATAAGCATCAAGATGATCAAAATCGTTTTCACAAATTCTCTAAATACATCATTTTAAAGATTTTATTTAGTTTACTCTTTTGGCAATTATCCGATACCAATTGAAATACAATTAGAAAAACAATACATTGTAACAATATACTGTTTATAGAAGAAAATCTAATTTATAAATATATTTTGCAAGAGTTGCTTTTAGAGTTTATCCTATTCAAATAAAAAAAGGAGGAAAAAAATACAATGTTTATTATTGTTGTTATTAAACAGAGCAGACGAAATAAACATGGTATCAAAAAAACGTGGTGCAATAAGAATTTGGGGGGAAATTAAAAAAAAATGTCGGAAAAACACAAGAGTGTGCAACTAAGGGAGATAACTCGTCTTTCTTTCTCTTCAATTCAGATCTCATCATGGATTGGAATACAATTCTTTCTTCAGCCCCCTTCCCTTTTCAATCAAATAAAATAAACATTAAACAAACATGCACAATTCTTAACGGCATCAACATCCGATTTCAAAATGTTGAAATGCGAAATAAATATTTTATAAAAGCACAATAAAAATGACTGTTTCTTTTTTATTTTAAGTAGTTAACTGAGTACACGGCGTTTTTAAAAAGTTCCTAGGTTTCGACTAAACGTAGAAAAATTGTATTCAGAATAATTTAAATGTGTAAAATTCCTAAATTAGAGTAACAATATTGTAATCATTTCTGAAAATAATAATTAAGAAGAACATCTATAGCAAAGATGAACTTAAAATGATCCATGCCGGCTTTACCGAAAGATAACTAAAAATTGTAACACATTGTATTCATCTCTTCTTCACGCTTTTACCATCTCGCAAAATAATACAAAAGGAAAGAATTGATCAAATACCTTTGAGAAGTGATCACTTACCGATATATATGCCGGCTGTTCAGTTATTGCACAGGAACCGAATGACCTATAGGTTCAAATATTCTTGTAGATCCAAAATAAAGTTAGATATTTAGGAGAGGTGACGAGCTCGTCAACAACTTCACTCTCCTCTCGACGGAGTCGCCATTGAAAGGCAACGATTGGTCAAACTGAAACACGTGATCACTTGACGCATGCGTAGATATTGATACGTGTACGGTAAAGATGGATGTTGGTGAATTGTTATCGTACAAGGTAAGTTACTGGCCTGAGAACTAATTAAAACCAGTATAGCAATGAGAAAATAATAGTATATTTCTACTTTGCTTTTTATTTTTTTATCAGTATTTTTCCTTTTTGAATATTGGAACTACAGAAGATATTTTTTAAAAAATTCCAAATCTCGACAGGTTAAAAAAAATAAATTACATAAAACATGACTAAAATAATTTCAATGTTGCAATAAAAGTTTTTATAAACTTCGGAACGAAATCATGTTTTAAAAAAAAGTAATATGAAAAGGAAACACATGCACACTTAGTCTTCAAAAAGCAATGATAATCTTTTCATATGGTCTCAAAAAAGAAAAAAAAATGTGGATAGTAATTTCTTAAAGAAAAATTAATAAATCTGGATTCTGGACCTAGTGTCTAAGTATTTTTAGAGGTTAATAATTTGCAAGAAAAAATATTGATTTTTTTTTTGTTTTGTATAACGAAAGATGTACATCAAACAAGGAAATAAACATCCTCTAATGAAAATTAATTGTAAAATGTAAATGCTAATAATAATAAAAGACATTCGTTTTTTTTTTTGTGAAAGAAAGTATATCACACTTAGTGTTTATTAATTAGGGAAATTAAAATTAACTTCAACCCAGTTATTAATCATTAATTTTACTATCGACACCTTTTTTCTTTTTCACACGATTGGTTACTAATAACAACTTTAAATGATTAAAAGTAATTTTTTTAATTTCAAACAAATCTAAACGATATTGATGAAGAGTTCAATTTACAAAGGCTTAAATGCTTTCAGTTTTTTCTCTCTACAATGCTAATTAATTTCTTCAAGCAATATAAAATTCGAATGTTCAGTTGAAGTTTGACGACAAAAGAATAGACCAGATGAAAAAAGGGATTAAAAATAAAAGCAACAAATTAAAAAAAAAACGAAGTATAAAACAAAAAAATGAGATCTAAAATTTATTTTACCTCAAAGTTTTATCGCCAAAATCTGTTTTTGTTTTTTTTATAAATAAATTGTATTTTTTATATCTTTTTTATTTGTTAGAATCTTCAGAATCTTTTCTTTTTTGCATCATCAGGTTGACCATAAATTATTAGAAATTTTGTGATGCGAAAGAAAATCACTGATTTGGAAATCAAATGTCGGATTTTGATTAAAAAAAAAACAAACTATCAGACTGCAGAGGACTTATTTACAAATGAATTAAAATTATTTTTTAAATGCTTCTCTTTGTAGTAAATATTTGTAAAAACGTTTTCATTTGTTAACACCTACTTGTTTAATTTCATGAAATTTCGAGAAATATTTTTGTAAAACACTTAATGTCTATAAAGGACAAGTCCTTGGTGAATTTTATTGTTTTTAAATAAATTATTTTGGTCAAATAGGATTCCCGGTTATAGAAAATCTGCTCTGAATCGTAAAATAAAAAATGCAATTAATTTAAAACTAAGATGTTATTTGATTAGAAAATCTTTTAATTTGCCTTTAAAATAAAATTTCAAACTAGTGTTGTCTTAAAAAATATTAAATAAATATTGAAATATTAATTTAATTTATTTAAAATTTTAATTAGACTGATTTAAAGTAAATTTTTGAAATTTTGATTTAATTTGTAGCAGTTACGTTATTGTTATTAAGTAAAAAATCATAATCATAAATGGAAGAGTTCACTACAATTCAATGATCACCCCCCACTAATATTTTAAAAATAAACCTACAACATCACAAAATAAGAGGGGTAACTTAACTATAATGTTAAAATTTATTAGAAATTTTCTAATGTTTCCTCAACAAGCAGCTTTGTAAATTAGACTATAAGATTATTGGTGTATTTAAAATAAAACTTTACATTTAGATTTGTCAAATAATTGTTACAATCATCATCAATCATGTCTCTTTTTTAAAGAATTCTCAAGCATACTTTTTTTTTTTTTAAGGCTTTAGTGACCTATTAGAGAATATGAGAAAAAAGGAAAAAAAAAAACTTTTAAGGAGAGAGAACACTAAAAGAACAGGAATTTAGAAAACAGTAGATAACAATTGACATTGCATTCAAATTTTTGAAGATCAAACTTGACTAGGAAGCAATAAGAGATTTCCCCAAGCAATAAGTGAGATAGAAGAAACTGTTTAGCCTAGAACTTGCATTTATATCTAGTTATTTCTCTTGTAAGTTTATGGAACCTTGTTGTTAATTTAGTACTGTTCACTCATTTTCAATAACTTTTAAATTGAATTTTTAAAAATAAAGTTTTCTTGAAACTTTTATTTTAGTTTTTCTTGAACAATAAATGATTAAATTTATTATTTCCACTAAACAAAATACTCTGATGTATTTCAAACAGAAATTAGGCCATTTTTGAATGATTGATGCATTTGTAAACAAGTGAAACTCTTTATCAATATCTTTTAGTTTTGTTTGAAATAAAAAAAATATTTACTTTAAATCTTGCAAAAATGAAATACACATCTGTGACACATTATTTTTGGAAAATTATCAAATTTAATTTAAAATTAATCTGATTTACACAAATATTATTTATTTATAGCATAAATTTAAAATAAAACTATTTCTTAAATGCAGTGTTGAACTTTCTGACCTTTCACCTGTATTTGAAATGTGATGACAGCTTGACAGATGCAAGATAAGTGTATGGCAACTGGAATTGATAAAATTGTTCAATTTTTTTCCTGTAAGGGAAAGAAACCACGAAACATGACTTTTAATGTATATAGAAATTACCATACAAAAAAAATTTCAAATACACAAGAAGAAAAATCAACAATTATTTAAAAAATACAAAGACACAACAATTTCTATTAAACTTTTCATTTAGTAAATATAATCTTCACTTTGTAGTTTAATGAACTAACGACAAATCTTTGAAGTATTTTTAAAGTTTTATAAATTATTAAAAGTAAAAAAAAAAAAAACAAAACAATTCTTTTAAAATTTCATTATTAATTGAAAAAAAATTTCTTCAGACTATAATATCCTTAATTATTTATTAAAGCAATTAAAAGCTTATCAAATTGAATAATGTCATAGTTTTATTCTATTTTTTTATTTTACTATTTATTGGGAGCAGATTTTTGGAAATAAAGACAAAATGTTTTTAAAAAAAATGTAATAGATGATTTACATTCCTCAATGAGTCAGGTGTTTTAATAAAACCAATTTTCACAACAGAATTTAATTTCTTAAAATTTCACGAATTTACGTGAAGATGTAAAAAAAAAATAGATATATTTTTACTAAGATTTTTTTAAAAAAATAAGTTCATTCATATGTGAATGAGTCCTGAAAGTTTCATTAAAATCTGGCAATAACTTGATTTTTGCAAGAATTTCCAAATTAATGTGTTTGTCACTGGAAAAACTGAGTTATGTAATGTAACAATATGGTTACAAGCTAACTAAAATCAAAACAAGATTTTTTTACCAAAACTTCAAACGTTAAAAGGGATTCAAAAATAATTTAAAATACTTTGATCTTTCCTCTTAATAATAACGTAAACGTTTTGATGAAAAAAGGGTATTTTCATTAAGTTTGGGCCTTTTTTTTTTTTATTCATACTATGCTGTTTTTTTTTTTTGTTTTGTTTTTTTTTTTCTCAACAATTTGGTGGAGATATCTATACTGTACTTCAATTCATAAAGTCTAATATCACAGGAAAGTTCAACAGAACAATTACCATAGAAATATTTATAGAAAAGACACAGAAGCTACGTTACAGCAGTGGAAAGTGATTGGAGCTAAGATGTCATGTCAGGACCAGTAACATTGCAGATTCTTTGTATTTTATCAAGAATCTTTAAATATATAACAGGAGCACCAGACCAGATGTTGCAGCAATATTCAAAGCCTGGTCAAATGGTAGACTTTAAAATGGATTCTTGAGAGAAAGATTGCTTAGCACAATACAGTGAACCAACTTTCCTAGCAGCATACCTTGCAATTGATTCAACATAATCTTTTCACTTCATTTTAGCAGAAAATATTAGTCTGAGAAGGTGCAATTTGTCACTCTCTGGGAGGTTAGCATCAGTCATGCTTATGGAAAAAAAGGAATTCTTTCAGACAAAAAACAGTTTGTTTTGGAGCTGTTAAAAAATAATAAGCCATTCCTTGCCCAAGTTAGCAGATTGTAGGTCACTTTTAAGATCAGCTAATAATTTAACTATCAAACTATAGATATCAAGTTGGGAAACATGTAATTTGTGTAAATATGGAAATCCACATGCAACATTATCAGAAAACAAGAACAGTAACTATTATAAAATTAAAATATTTTGGTAATTTTCTGACATTTTTTCAGCAAGCAACTTCGAGTCTAAGTATCTAAAATTCAACAAAATATTAGTTTGCATTGAATATTTTCTTAAATTTTTAGAATTACTGAATATTTAAAAACAGGTGTATAAAAAAGATGCTCACAGTATATTTATCAATTGTTACAGTTATATTCCCCAAACAAGTCTTGTGAGAAAGTTGTCAACACCATATAAAAACATCCACTTCCATGTTAAAAAATGCTTTTCTGTAACATTTTAAGCTAAAACATGTTTCAAATCTCATTAAACTTTAAGTCAAATAATCTTCCTCAAAGTTTTGGAAAAGTATATTTTATTTTTGAAAGATTTTTAATGAAAAGAATTATTCTGACACATTTGTCAATATGGACAATTTTAGCTTTTTACTGATGATTAAAAAAAAATTAAAAATCCTTTTGATCAATTTAAATTCAATTTGAAACACAGCAAAATATTTTGCTTATTGAAAATATGAAATTTAATCTATTAGCTTGAAATTAAAATGAAAGATTTTTCATTTTTAAAAATGCGTTTTAAACCTTAGGTATTGTCTTTCTTTGGAGTTAGCTAAATATATACAATCAAATTTACCCTGTGTGAATTGTGACTGATTTTAAACAATTTTAGACTAATTTCATTTGTGGTGATAATCTTGGATTTGTTTAAACAATAAACACTAATTATGTTGTAACAATAAACCAACTTAATTTCTACTAAATATGCAATTTTTTAAATAAGCAGCTGTACTCAGCTGATTTGACTGAATCTTAAACCACTCCACTATTTAAAAAATGTAGAATTAAATTCAAGAATTTTACTAGTTTAATTATGATGAAATGTCTTTTTTTGTATTTATTAGAGCCAAGCATTAAACAATTTAAGCAACTTGAACACTAATTTTTGCACAAAAATTAAGCTAGTTAAAATTTGATGTTGCTTATAAAAAAAATATTTTTAATAACCATTCAATTTAGATTTGTAGGAACTGTCAAAAATAACTAGTAATTATATTAACAAAATTAAAATATTAAGTAATTGATAATTTTACCAAGAAACAATGTGCCATAAAATTAGACAGCAGTCTCCAAGTGCACCAGTACACACAAAAAAAACTATTGAATGTAAAATAATTATGTTGAAAATTGTGTGTTTACAGCAGCGTTCAATTTACACAGGGCTGAATGATAAACGCTGTTCCTCAAGTGCTTTGTCCTAGAACTAAAACAATGTCCTGAGGGTAACAGTTTAAAAGCTGGTATCTGGGATGCATGTTGTCTTTCATTATGTATTTTTGATCTGCAGTGACATTGAGAATGAAAAATGCCATCTAAAGAAAGCAGCAAGTAGTCAATTATTTTTTAGCCAATATCTGTAATCTTTTGGTGGGCTCTTGTCCATTGTTAAGTAGCTGGCATACAGTGATGCAGTACATGAACACACTTTCAATAGAGCAGCAGTAGAAGGTCATCAGCAGCTCCCTTTGTAAATTTTGTAAAAAATCCAGTCAAGAGTGATAACTTTTTGTTTCTGTTATTTATAAAGTTAAACAATAAAAAAGAGAAAGAAAAATGTGTTTGATAACTGTTTACTGGGCCCACAGTTCTGGTGGAAGATGACTGAAATAAAACAGTTGGATAAATGGAATTGATAAACACGTGTAAAGTGCTGATAATTATAGGGGCAAAGAAATTTAGTGAACCCTACAACATCTTTAAATCTCGTTAGTGCAGGGCTTGAAGTCTACACAGTGTTTCTGACATCCATTTCATGTCCCCTGTTATATAAAGTACTGGAGATGACTTTATGTAACATCTATGAATATCACATCTATCAAAACAGACTCCAGTTTCATAGTGATTTTTGCAGGCTCCAACAGAGCCATTACCAGTTTGTACAACACATTACTAATAGGCCAAATCCAAAGACTCGTGCAGTCTCTTCCAAACTTAACCAAATTACTGAACAGGTAACACGATGCAAGTCTTCTTTCTATAGTCCAATGGTAAAATACTTTAGACTAAATGAGGCATAGTAATTGATGCTGTGGCATCAATAATAGTATTCTTGTTAGTGACTATGAAACTTTGTGGACTGCAGCATATGCTATTCACTCATTGACTGATGGGTTAATCAGCAGCAGCTTTTTTTCTCTGTTATATCCATTCAGGACATTGGTGATTATGACTCCTCACAATTTCCTGTCCTTTGTAGCTCTTAGTAAATTTTGTCTTTGCTATCTCTTCTAAACCCTGTTCTGCCTACTGTTTACACAAGCTCATTTATGTGCTGTTTTCCTCTGTCATTTCAATATGTTCTGTCAGTGTTGAATTTTCTAAGCCCTCTTTTCTCATGTGTCCTAGAAATTTCAGATATCTTTTTCTGATTATACATATAACTGTTCTTTTTGTTTCCATTTTCTCATCATTCTGTGTATGACAATAAACTACACTCAGCTGCAAGACCTCTGATTGGGAGATTTTGAAGAGTATGGAAACAATCTCCTAATTGCTGCTGTTTCCAGGTCTACCCTGATCTGAGATGTAGCACCTGTTAAGGTCTTAGCTGTGAGCAAATGGTGACCCCCCTACCCACCCACCCCCAACAAAAAAATTATGTTTTTATAGTAAAATGACCAGCAATGCATTTCATAAAAAATTATCAACAATATATTTTCATAGTGAAAATACTAGCAATACATTTAAAAACATGTCTATCCTAAAAGTATAAAATTGTGTACAAAATATTTACATTACAGCATTGAATAACCCATAGAGGTTGATATACCGCTAAACAAAATCAACCAACCAATCCATTTTCTCTAAAACTTCATTACTCACATGTTCAGTTCATGATATTCTCAGTATCCTTCTGTAGAACCACATTTCTGTTCCTTAAAGTCTTTTCTTCAGTTGTAAGTAGATTGTCCAGCATCCATTGCCATGTAGGAAGATTGATATTACATAACAGTTCACGACTATTATTTGTTGCTAATAAAATTTTCCCATTTCTTAATACTTTGCTTAATTTTTGGATGGCAATTTTTTTTTATCCCAATGCACCTTTGGATTTCAATGTCACACTTTCTGCCCTCTCAGATATTTAAATTTTTGTACTTGCTTGATTTTAGTATCTCCAGTTTGTAATTTGCATGTTGGGCTGTTCCTTTTACTGACAACCTGAGCAGTACTAGTGTTATATTTGTTGAGTAGTTACCATCACTCTTAGTCATCCAATAGTTCTATTCTTAACCACCTGTGGATACCCATAATTTTCATATGCTGAGGGTTTCTGTCCAAAATTTACATTTTCCTAGTTTTCCTTTGCTGCAGTTGCCCAAGTAAAGCCTACATTTGATGCCACTGCAGAGATAATGCCTCATCTTTTTGGCCCAAACAATCATTTCATATCCTACAGTTACACCACTTCTTTTGGTTCTGGGCATGACAGTAAACTGCATCCGGCAACAAGGCCTCTGATTGAAAGGTTGTGAGGAGCATGGAACCACCTCTAAATTGCTTTTGTTCCCAGGTTCACCCTTAACCCAGAGTGGTAGCACCTGTTTGGGTCCCAGCTATGGGCAAATAGTTAACCACCAAACTGGGGTCAAAACACTGTGACAGTATAAAAATACTTTTATAGAAATATATACATAAAAATAGACTTTTATAGAAAAATATACATTTTTGAAGGAAAGATATTACCAGCAATACATTTTTTAATACAAAACTAGAAGACATTTTCTCTTTTCTAAAATAAAATAAAAAAATAAAGACAAAAAATTTTCATTAAAATCTGAGTAAATAAACCTATAACTGAACATTAAAAAAATACTTTAAAACCCCACCTTTTTGGCATTAAATAACCCACAGCGGTTGATATGCCATTAAACAAAACTCAAACAAACACCACTTCTTTACCTATTATACCACACCTACGTCATTTGCTTGAATTTATTTCTGTGAGTGGAAGAGAGAAAAGCTGTCCAGTTTACTGATGTCTCTAATAGTTTGGCACTCTTTGGTTTATATGTATGCCCTTGTCAGATCAGCATCTAAAGATGTGTCCTTACTTGATTATAAGATCATTTTTTTAATAATACCATGTTATTGAATATGAGATGTCATTTTATAAGCATTGATAAAATTTGTTTTCAATTCAAAGTTTTATAGTATTTTGAACAATGACAAAAAAATAATTGAAGCATTTGTATGAGTATGGATGGGAGCAGGAATACTAATACAATTGAAACCAGTCAAGCAAATATTAAATCTGGGGATTTACATTTTTTTAGCAGCTTACCTGAAATTCTAATACCTGGGGGTAGATTAAAGGTTTAGATGCTTAATACTTTTGGTATTAAACAATTTAGATCAGTACATAGATTGTGAAGACACTAAGTGCCAAATTAGACAAATCTGTCTTTTAACAATTTTCACTTTCCTGAAATCCTGGCAGAACTGAATACATTAACTCACCGATATTTGTAAACTGACAAAGATTCTGTATTAAATTCAGAAAATCTTATCTACATAAGAATATATTACAATTATTTTATAAGAATAAAAGGACATCTTTGAATTTTTGATATTGTTTCTTTTTACATATTTACAAAAGATCAGTTTCCAAAATTAATATTGCCTTTGCTAGACTATTAGCATTTTTAGAGTATACACCCCCACCTCTGAAAATAAAGAAGCTTATGCCTTCCTTATGTTTTCTTGTCTGTCATCAAATATGGTAGATAAAAAAAAGTCTTCTCTTTAGAAATGTTCATTCAATATTTATGTTAAGAGAGAAAAGGCTTAGTTATTAATCAGGGAATATTTTACACTAATTCTTTGCTATTTGGATTGCTGCAAAATCTAATGTATCATCATATGACATGTGTATTGCCTCTGGTGCACATCAGCATCCATTTTCCATAAAATTTTGCTATGGTTTTTTATTATCATTGTTATTATCATACTAAGCTAGCATTTATTCTAAACTGCCATAAAAAAATTATGGCAGCTGTTAAATAGTTTTAATATTGAGATAACAATGAAACCAGTTTTGTAACCATGTATTGAAATGAAATAAAACTGCTAGAATTAACAAATAGAAGCCAGTGAACCATTTGTTTGCTTTATAGTTTTTAGACAGTCAGTGATACCTATGATTGAATATAGAAATTGTATTTTATGTGTTTAATATAATAGTGACTTGAAATGGAACACCTTTCGAAAAAGAAAACTAGCAACAGAATAACAAAGACTTCAATGATGTGGCCTATCTGAAGTCAGTCAGTTAAGTGCCATATGTGATACACGCTCTTTCGAGACATGACTGACTGGGCAGAAGATTATCCCGCAGTAGGTTGCCATTGCTTTCTGCGGTAGACTGGTTGCTAGTCAAGTCTATAGAACCCAATCTGTCCTATTATTTAACCCATAACTGGAGGGAAGAGATGGATTAATACCTTTCCCAAGGGTATTTGTGTGTAAGTGAATGCAAGGAATTCAACTGGAATTCAAACTCAGCACCCCGATTTGTTGTTCCGAGTCAATATCTACTGAACCACAATGCACATCTATGTGAAGACCAAGTTAAAATAAGATGATCACTTAGTAGACAAAGTTATCTTAGTGCCTTGCAAAAAATTCTTGAACAAATAAGATTGCAATCTAAGAAACGTAATAAGGAAACAGATTACTTGCATGGTCCATTTTACTTAGGAATTAATTTTGTCTCAAAGATAAATTATTTCATTTGTATAAATTATTAAAATGACTAAGGGAAGCAACCACTCAAAAATTTGCTACCTTAAGTTGATTTACCTCCCTTTCTTTAGGTAGTTTTACATTTAATATAACAATCAAAATATTGTTTACATTGATATCAGTAACTGTTGGGTATAGGCAATTTTGCTTCCCTGTTTTATCATTAGAATCTCAATGTTGGCAAATGTATAGAGCATTGTTCTTATCTGTTGTTGTTGGAATGGCCAGAATAACAGGTTAGCCTATATGCATTAGACGTGTTAAAAATGAATGGTAAGCTTTATATACTAGGTCAACTTACACATAATTATATAGTATTTTACAATAGTCATGTATTATTTTTGTTTTTTGACAGGTCTGGGATTAATTTTGCACAAAGTAAGGTGCATCCTGCTTGATTTGAGATAAGATTTTGCAAGACTGAATGCTTTTCCTGTCACCCAATGCAGGCACTTACAATAGTTCAAGTACACCATCTCTAAGAAGGTTGCTATTCAAGGCTTGAGACTCTGTTCTAACTATATATATATTTATCGATTGTTTAATTACTTAGTTTTTGGTCATAATAAAATTAGACCAGTACAAACTTATATAAAAAAAGGGTGTTCAGTACAATTATATTGTAGAACTTTTGAATATTCTTCATTTGTAAATGCGTTATTACAAGTTATTTGTAAAACTTCGTTTACAAATGGAGTGTGTGTGTGTGTGTGTGTGTGTGTGTGTGTGTATATATATATATATATATATATATAGGAAAAAATTACAAACCTATAAAGACGAAGAGGATAATCCCGAAAAATGTTATCTAATTGGTAAAAATAGAGAGCTAATGAATATTATCCAGAGCAGTATGAAATATAGAGTAGAAAACTCAATGCATAATTAAATGGTTATAAATCCAGAATTTATTTCAGCAGTTGTGAAAATTACAAATTACTTTTTCAAAGCCAAGAAATTAAACATTACGATTAACTCGGAATATTCAAAAAAAAATTTGCACAGAAAGGAAATAAGCTTAGAGATGTATATAGTTAAACATTGAAGCATCAGATACTGGAAATGTCACAAAAAGAAAGATACATACACCAAATAATCTACATAAAAAATCTTAAAGAAAAAAATATACAAGAACAAACAAGAGAATAGATATAATCATACTAAAAATAAGCACACACAAACATAATTATAAGAGGCCATGTATGCACTCAATAATATACATATAATAATAATAACACAAAACTAAAAATAAGCAAACTAAAGAAATACAAATAAAATTTAAAAAAGACAGAAGGAAAGAAAAAGTATCTAATATAATTACAGTCACAAATAATTAGCAATCACAAAAAATTTTAAAGTTAAAAATAATAAAAATTCATAAGAAAAAATACACAAAAATATGAAAAAAAAAATGCACATGCACACAGGGTGAGATGGGTAAATTGTTGCCATTTTATACTTTTAATTTTGCACATGTGCATTGTTTTGTTTTATATTTTGTTGACTGCACAGTATAGTAGGGTTAGTTAGGCACTCTCTTTCAGAAAAACAACATGCTGTACTGCTTTGCATTGGTGCCGGAAGCTACAATACAAACATTTCAGAGTGTTTGGGTGTCAGGTGCAGAGTGTTCAGAAAGAGTTAGATGATATATCCAGTCAATATCATGATGTTTGAAGTTATGCCTCTATTCGTCTTCTCACAAACTCAACATGGAGGCCTATATTAAGTGCCTTGAGGTGGTAGTACTGCCCTGGGTCAAGAGGGTGGCTGCTGAAAGATCCTGCGCCTGGCAACAGGACTCTGCCACATGGCCTGACATTTAGAAAAGTTGAGGAGCAGAAGTCACAAATTTACGAATTTCAAGTGAACGCTTTTTTTTTTATTTATTTATTTTTTGTAATTACCTGTAGTTTTAAAAAAATATTTTTAATCTATTATTTTATTGAATTTTAGGTACTTTTCTTTATAGTCTTATGTTTGAAAATGCATCCTAAAAAGTAGTTAATAATAAAATTTAAAATTTGAAAGAAAGTCTGAAAATGACATGCAAATAAAAAACAAAATCTCCAAATAGAAAAATATTATAAAATAAAAATAAGATTTGTTAGTAAGCATTGGGTTTTTTTGTTTTTTTTTAATTGAAACTAAAAAAAAATGAATTAAAGTATAACTCACAATAAAAACTACATAAATCAAAAATATTTAGTTAAATAGGAATAAAAAAAAATTAAACTTTCAAATTTTGAGCAGATGATTTGTAAAGACTCCTAAGCACATGACTTCTTAATAATAATATGCATGAACATCTCTTGTTACAGAAATCGGCAAGTTTGTATGCATACAAAAAAATATTTAAATTCTTTTAAAAATATTGGTGTTTAATGAATTGTACTAAGCTTTTCAATTTATGATTAGTAAAGATAGTTTTCATTTAATAGTAATATTCTCTAAAAGGGCCAAATATATACAGAATATTAAAAGATTAAAAAGTAATTTCACTTAAGTTATTCTAATTAAAATATTCTAAAAATTCATTATTCATCGGAATTTTTATTCTTAAAACAATATTGTCCTTAATATATCTTAAGCAATTAAAATTTTTTTTAATGAAATGTTTTAGTTTTATTGTATTATTTTACAATTCAGAGCAGATTTTCAATAAATTTGTTATTGTTTGAAAGAAGAAAAAAATTGATGATTTACATTTTCCAAGAAGTCCTGCTTTCAACTAATATGAACATGAAAAGGGACCAAATTTAAATTTGTTTTTTATTTAATTTATATTGCAATGTGAAAATTTCTATATTTTGAGATTTTACCTCATCATCAAGCAATGTTGACTCATTGTTGTGAAAATGATTTACATTTGAGTGTAGAAAACAATACACTTGTTATTTAAAGAGTTAATATGGAGGAGACAGTAGGAATTTAGATTTTATGTGTGTTTCACTAATCAGAATGAAGTTCAACTTTTAAATTTGAAAATATAGGTTTGAGAAATATAGGGTTTCTTTCAAGCTTAACAGGAAAGAGTCAGTTCATTCAGCTGCAGTCTAGACTGCTTCTTTTCGATGTGATGTGTCCATTATTGTTACTAGATTATTTTCTTAGCTTTTTCTGTATCCCAGTATTTTTTAAAAAGAAAAAAATATATTTATTTTTGATTTGACTTAAAGGAACCTTTGGTATGATTAAACTAGTTTTATTTTGTTTCAGAGTGCATTTTTTTCCTCAATTTTTCATATACTCTTAACTTGTATAAATTTTAATATTTATTTAATTATTATTATAATACAAAGCAAATTACCGGATATATGTAAGTTAATTGATATTCTTTTATGAAGAATTTTTAACAATATTCTAAGGTGAACATTTTGCAATATGACATTTATTTCATTACATTTATTTAATAGATTTTTATTCTTAAGAAATTTAATAATATAGAGTTTTTCATGTAGACACAAGGGGCATGTGTCATTTAATATTCTAGCTTTTTTAAAAAAAATTCCATTTTATTGTGGGAGTTTTATTGATTTCTATTAGATACCAAAAATATTTCAATAAGGATGTTTTATTTCGGTACTTATTAAATAAAAAAGTATATTGATAAAATCTTTTTTTCAGCGAATTCTGAGTACTACCAATATAAATTTTTATATTACTAGGGTTTTCAGTAGAAGAAATAGTACATTGATAAACAATAAATTCTGTAAGGCACCTGTTTTTCAAAGGGCACTCTATAGGGTTTCTAGAATTACTATTGTCTAAATTATTGATTTCAGTTTTTGGATGATTCATATTTTCAATTAGGTTTAAATTTTGATTTAAAATATTATCATGATTTTATATAATTTTTTCCAGATTATCAATACAACTTAATTTTAGAGTATTTTTATTGAAAATCTTGCTTAATGGATTATTATTCAGAAAATGTCTCAGCAAGTATTTTTTTTGCCTAATTTACTGCTAACCATTTGGTTGAAAGAGAGCGTCTACCAAATAATTTTTCTATTTCTATTTTTTCTTTGGGGTTAGATCTTCTTTACATATTTAATATTTAGGCCTTTATATTCACTATTTTTTAAGGCAGTATTATAAAAGTTATTTTGTCTATTAAATACTTCTTCATTTGCAGAATTTCTACTAATTCTGTATTCTATGGATGAGGGTACATGCTTAATATTGGATGGAGGATGGTTAGATTTTGGGTGGAGATACAAAGGATTTGTATTTGGTTTTTAATATGGTTGGTATATATTATTTTCTAAATCTAAAATCACATCAAGGAAATTATATATATATATATATATGTGTGCGTGTGTGTGTGTTTATTTAAAAAAAAATTCTAAAATAATTCCATTCATATGTAATAAATCATGAAAGTTTTATTAAAATTCAACAATTATTTTTTTTCTACAAGAATTTCCAAATCAATGCATTTTACTGCAAGAAAATACACAAAAATTTCCTGTACTAATCTTTGCTGCTCACACAAGAAAAACAAAAATTTTTTTTCATCACATGGGTACCCCTATATATATATATATATATATATATATATATATATATACACACACACACACACATTGGCATTGGCAGTTGGTGCCTTTAAGGAGCTCATCTGCTCTTTAATAGGTCTTGCTTTTTGTGTTGTGGAAGTGACATGCCCCCTCCTTCACCAGCAGAATAACTAAAGAATATAAAATGTTGGTTGATCTTCAGACATGGCATAATCAATTTGGATGTAGAGTGACGCAAAGAGGAAAATTAATTTTTGTAAAAAGTTTTTGTAGAAAATTTTGTCATCTTTAAACAGTAATTAATGATGTCTGTATATTTTATTTTAGCCCGAAAAGCCTGGGTTCAATTACAAAAGAAGAAGAGAACCAGATGATGATGATGATGGTGAGAATGTTTTTCTTAAGAAGAAGAAAGCATCTGAACTGGAGTTGATAAAGGGCCAACCTCAGCTTTCTGAGGAAACTCGAGCCAAGATAGCTCAAATGGTTGAGGAAGAAGAGCCAGAGGTAATTTGTTGAAATCTTTTATTGTTATATAACTTCTTTATGTTCTATTAAGCACCTTTGCGGTTGGTGTCGGATTTATTTTGTAGCCATTATGTGCGTTGTGGTGCAATGAATATCTGCTCAGAATGAGAAATCAGAGAGCTGAGTTCAAATGCCTGTTGAATTTGTTGCATTCACTTACATACAAGTACCCTAGAAAAGGTATTAGTCCATCTCTTCTTCCTCCAGCTATGGGTTAAATAGCAAGACATTGGGTTCTATAGCATTGCTTGGCAACCAGTCTACCACAGAGAGAAATAACCTACTGCAGAAAAATCTTCTGTCTAGTCATTCATAGATCAAAAGGCACATTATCACCCAAGGGTTTATCAGGTCAGTCAGTAAGTGAAGTGCCATACGTGATACACGCTTGGGCGATCATGTCTTGAAAGAGATATGACTAACTTGGCAGAAGATTATCCCGCAGTAGGTTTCCTTTGTTTTCTGCAGTAGACTGGTTGGCAGCCAAGGCTATAGAACCCATAACTAAAGGAAAGAGATGGAATTCAACTGGAACTCGAAATCGGCTCCCCAATTTGTCGTTCCAAGTCGATATCCACTTTAGGTATGACACTTAACTGACGGAATCAGAACTCATATAAAGGGAAGTAACTTGTATTCGACAAACTTTTTTGTGAATTTGTTGTTAGATAAGATGCATGTCTAGTGACACAATCACACATAATACAATTTTTGGTTTGCCCAAAATTCGAGTTCTACTATTTAATACTAGAAATTTACAAGTTTGACCTTTGCTTGGTCAACTTTCTGTCTATCAATAACCAGAAACTTTTAAGATTCCTTCAGTCAGTTAAGTGCCATACGTGATACACGCTTGGGCAATCATGTCTCGAAAGAGACATAACTGACTGGGCAGAAGATTATCCCACAGTAGGTTGACATTGCTTTCTGTGGTTGACTGGTTGCTGACCAAGGCTATAGAACCCAATCTGTCCTGTTATTTAGCCCATAACTGGAAGGAATAGACGAATTAATACCTTTCCCAAGGGTATTTGCACGTAATACCCTTAAGATCCTTACTTTTCTCATTTAGAGTCTGTGACTAGTTGAGTTTTTTCATAGCCAAACTTTTGTGAGTTTGATATAAACTTTTCATTCATGCAGACTGGAATCAGTTTTTTTACATTTTATTTGTTCATATCTTTTCTTTACATACAATTTGTTAACTATAATGCACACATCTTTCCGTTACCTCAAATTGGTGCAATTGCAGATGTCAATTTTTAAACTACTTAAGTACTGACCCCATCTTAGAAATTTGCACACATTCTAACAGTTCTGTAACAAAGACGGTTGTACTATTAGCTCACTTAAATAAGTTAACCAAAAAGGTCCTTGCCATTTTTTTTTAAACATTGTGTGGGAAAAAGTGAGCACCAATAAGAAAACTGAATGGTGCTACTCCCCCAGACCTGGTAGCAACAATTAAGAGGTAGTTCTATGCTCCTCAAAACTTTTACTCATCTGATCAGAGGCCTTGCTGCTAGATGTAGTTTATCATCATACCCTGAACCCGGTGTAATATTTAAATACCTGGTAAATTTGTTTGTCTAATCTTTGGTTTTTCAAGGCTTCAGAATATAATCTGTAATTTCAATATACCATTTTTTTTCTTCTCTCTCTGGCACTTAAAGTTGTGACGTCAGTGTGTTTCTCTGATGCCTGGTTTGCCAAAGGAACTGGACAATTTTTGTTTATTTTCACCATCTACGTGTGGATCACTTACATTAAAAATGGCCCCGAGCCTGGTAGAATCAAAATGGAATGATTCGTAGATATCCAATGTAATATTTGGATACTTTTGTTAAGATGTATGTCTTATAAACTGATAAATAAGGTCTTTTTGTATGGAATCTTTTTCACTTTTTTTTTTCCCCTCCCAGGTAGAAAGTTTGGATGATACCTCATTAAAGAGACTGCTACTTCAGTTTGAGAAACGAGCATACAAGAACCAAGAAATGAGGGTGAAGTTTCCTGATATGCCTGAAAAGTAAACTTTTTTTTTTTTAGTTTTGCTATTTTTATGTATCATAACATCATCTTTTACCCAACTCTAGTGATATTTTTTAACAAGGTTTATATTGTAAATACACCATATTCAAATTTTTAACACCTTCAGTATTCTTTTTGGAATTGTTAACAGCATCAACAATTTGCCTTTTATATTGATAATATCTCTCATTCTTGAAATGAGTAAATAACACAAATGTGTAGTTATAAAAATGTCAGAGTATTATTTGTTTATATGTCAAATTCATACAAAATGTGATACAAGGTCAAGTTTACAGTGGGAGCCCATGCATTCATGAGCTGAAGGACAAAAATTGTTCAGGCCTTCTTGGCACTTTCTCTTTTGAGAACACTCATGCTGTCAAGTAATTTCCTTAGTTCCCTTGTGAAAAAAAAAATTCTACTGGATCATTAAATATTTGAGATTAACTTTTAACAAAATATTGCAATAACAATTATGGTTATAATCGATAAGGAGCCTGACCATCACCAATTTAGCACACTTATAGAGCTTCATGATATGAATTCAGTGGTACCAATTTTATATCTCAAGATCAGGAATTTCCAAAAAAGTGAGTTTTGAAAAATAATCACGAAGTTTAAATATCAATATCTCAGTTGTTTTTCACCTACAAAGGTAAATTATATACCATTTTAACATACTTGGATAGATCTAAAAATGTGATCTGTTTAAAGGGAAAATAGGATAATTTAACCTTTACCTGTACTTTCTCCAAAAGAGTATATTTAATTTTCTTTTAAATTTTACAAAAATTTAATCATTTGTTGCATATTTTCACATTATTTTATGTTATCTTAACATCAATTCATGACGCTTTTTTAAATAATTATTTTAATACATTTTCATATAAAAATCTATTTGTTGTATAATAAAAAAAAAAAGTTATTTTCTGCCAAATTCGGTCAACATTTAACCACAAATAATATAAATTCTGTTGATTTTATGACCATAGTTTTCATGACTATTAATCAGCAATCGAGTAGCTTTCTAAAGATATACAACTTGACCATTTTGGGGAAATATGAAAATGTTAGCATATAGTTGCAAATAGTACAATCCACCATTTTTAGTTTGGCCCAACTCAGCAAAACCCTTGTAACTTAGGTCACAGTCAAAATTTCACAACAAAATTTTGTACATATCTTCAGACAAACAAATCTGTTGGTATTTTTTTTTTAGTTAAATATATACTTTCTGAGAAATTAATGGTTAAACTCAATGTCAAATTGTATTAATTTAGCTTTGTGGTTGTAAAAAAAAATTTAAAAAAAAAACTTTTTTCTTTAAACCCCCCCCCCCCAGGTGTCCTGCAATCTTCCTCAGATTGGCTACTCAATTACTACTGACTGCTAGAATTTTTGTTATCAAAATTAAGAATACCCTATATGGTGAACTGTGCATCTGATAAAGGCCAATGAACACAGCTGAAAAGTAATGTTAAAACTAATTCAATAAAATATAGCTTAAGAATTTCCTACAATTTTGATAAGCAAGATGAAACTGTAATGTGATGCTTTCATACACACAGATATTGACTGGTATTGCCAAAATTATACCATTACATTTTTATTTTTTTCTTTAATTGTATATTTTCAAGCTTTTGTTTTCTCTTGGTTTTTTAAAGATTTATGGAATCAGAAATGGAGCTGAATGATATTCTACATGAAATGCATGTTGTTGCTACTGTTCCCGAGTTATACCACGTGTTGGTGGAACTGAACACAGTGCAATCATTATTGCAACTACTTACTCATGACAATACAGATATCCTTTTTACATGGCCTTTGAAATTGGTACCCAACAAGGTTTGAAATGTCAAAAGCCAACCAAGTTAACCTAACCAAAATTTTCATAATTTAGGAAAGGAAAGCATTTTATAGTTACATGATACCGTAATTAAAGTGTTCACAGTGCTCTATAAAAAAGAGTTTTACAAAGTTTCAAGATGATAAATTAAGTGTGAGTGTGTGTGTGTGTGTATGTATATATATATATATATATATATATATATATATATATATATATATTGTCATCCGCAGACAGATCTGTTTCGCTGTATCACAGCTCATCAGCACGGTTTGACTCCGATTGCTCCCTAACCCAGGCTCGAAACCCGACCGAACTGGCGTCAGTCGGCAACTCTACCCCTGGGCCACAGGGGCTTTCAGTGGGAGAAGGTAGTCTTTTTTTTAGCGCATATCATATTACGCGCCCAGCAGTCAGAGTGCTCCAATTCATTTTTCATGAATGAGCGATGCGAAATAAAAGAATAAGAACAAAGAAA
The DNA here is from genome assembly GCA_037127315.1 of Ascarosepion bandense. Taxonomy (NCBI): domain Eukaryota; kingdom Metazoa; phylum Mollusca; class Cephalopoda; order Sepiida; family Sepiidae; genus Ascarosepion; species Ascarosepion bandense. The sequence continues at coordinate 2,935,389 of JBBBDQ010000993.1, read as the reverse complement.
ATAATTGCAATGTTTAAAAGATTAATTTAAAACAGTGCTCAATATTAAAATAGAGCAACTTAGAACATGTGCAGACTATAAACTACTACAAAACTGTGCATTTTGTTTAGACATTGAAAATACAATGTTTCATCAGGTAGTTAATAAATATTTTATTGAAAAATCATTTTTTAAAAACACCAAAAAAAAATTGTAGAAAGTTTCAAGTTGATAAATTGTGTGTGTGTATAGTCATCTGCAGACAAATCTGTTTCGCTGTATCACAGCTCATCAGTATGGTTAGACATCTGATTGCTTTTTATCCAGGGTTGAAACCTGACTGAATTGGTGTCAGTGATTTTAACTCTGAGCTATTGACACTCGGTAGAAGGCGACACTTTTTTAGCATATGATGTATCATACGCCAGTACTTATATATATATATATATAAGAACAAAGAAAATAATTGCAATGTTTAAAACATTAATTTAAAACAGTGCTCAATATAAAAAACAGCAACTTTAGTACATGTCCAGACTACAAACTACTACAAAACTGCATTTTGTTTCGACATTGAAAGAACAATGTCAGGTAGTTAATAAACATTTTATTTAAAAAATATTTTTTTTTAAAACACCACTTTTATTTTAAGAATTTTTTTTCACATGAGGTAAAAATATTAATAAAAGGGGAAAGAAAAGATCAGAAAATGAAATTAGAAATCAAGAAAATGGAAAGATACAGAAGAAATAGAAAATGTAAAGAAGAAAGTGCCAATGGAAATGGCTAAGAGAGAAATTTTAAATTTTGGCTGGAAGTGAATTGCAGACTGATACTGACATCAGTTACACGGTGTCTGGACTCAAATCTTTTGTCATTTTTAAAAAAAGAATTATACATCCACCTGTGCATTGAATACTGCTGTCACATCTGGTTGGGTGCCCTTGCTATTCATCTCAGGCTTCTTGACAAAATCTAACGAAGAATCTGTAATGTAATTGATCCCAACCTGGTAGTTCAACTAGTCACTTTCTCACCAACGTAATGTAACTTACCTCTGTCTCTTCTACAAATACTTTCATGGCTTCTTTTTTTTTACTCATTCTCTTACTCCCCTGTAACCTGTTCCTCTTTCTCATCACTCACCTCTTCTGTAACCCCTTGGGTACCAGTGGCAGTTCTGCCTTGCTTGGGGTGAAATGAATGGATAGGAAAGATACAGAAGGAGTAGAAGATGAAGGAGAAAATAAAGAGGGGGGAAAAAACGTGAGAAAATGTAGAAAGTAAAAGAAAGGGGAGAGACAATAGAAATGGCCAAGAGAGAAATTTTAAATTTTGGCCGGAAGTGAATTGCAAACATACTGACATGGGTTACATTGTTTCAAGTTAAATCTTTTGGCATTTTTTAAAAAGTGATGCAATCACATACACAAACAGAAAAAATTACAAATATATATATATATATATATATATAATTTTTTCATTCAATGAGAATTATTGCCTACTTAAAAGGTGTCAACTTTAGTCAGGATCATCGAGCTAATGCAAACAATCCTTTCCTTAGCTGCATAGTATGTCCTTCACCATGGCTTCATACAGGTTTGTATTCAAAGGTTTCCTTCTAGACTGGCTGCCACCCAAGGCTATAGAATCTAATCTGCATGACTATAGCTGGTAGAAGAGTTGGATTCATACCTTTTCCCTCTTAAGAGATTTTTTTTTTTTTTTTTTTTAATCATATCACCCCGAGCAAGGCAGTAACGCCACTGATGCGCAGGGGGCTATGTAAGGGTAAAAAGAATGGAAAAGAGAAAGCCGAAAACCGCATCCTAAACAGGAAACAAGGGATGAGCCTCTTCACCTGTTCAATAGATGTGGGTGGAGTGTGAACCGGGCGATAGTTTAGTCTATCTACTCCAATTGAAAAAAAAAAATAAAATAATAAAGGAAAAGAGTGAAAAGATTGGAAAAGAGAAAACCGGAAACCGCATCCTAAACAGGAAACAAGGGATGAGCCTCTTCACCTGTTCAATAGATGTGGGTGGAGTGTGAACCGGGCGATAGTTTAGTCTATCTACTCCAATTGAAAAAAAAAATAAAATAATAAAGGAAAAGAGTGAAAAGATTGGAAAAGAGAAAACCGGAAACCGCATCCTAAACAGGAAACAAGGGATGAGCCTCTTCACCTGTTCAATAGATGTGGGTGGAGTGTGAACCGGGCGATAGTTTAGTCTATCTACTCCAATTGAAAAAAAAAATAAAATAATAAAGGAAAAGAGTGAAAAGATTGGAAAAGAGAAAACCGGAAACCGCATCCTAAACAGTAAACAAGGGATGAGCCTCTTCACCTGTTCAATAGATGTGGGTGGAGTGTGAACCGGGCGATAGTTTAGTCTATCTACTCCAATTGAAAAAAAAAAATAAAATAATAAAGGAAAAGAGTGAAAAGATTGGAAAAGAGAAAACCGGAAACCGCATCCTAAACAGGAAACAAGGGATGAGCCTCTTCACCTGTTCAATAGATGTGGGTGGAGTGTGAACCGGGCGATAGTTTAGTCTAATTATTGTTACTTATGTTTATTATGAAAGTTTAATTAACTTTCAGGTAATATCAATGATTGCTTTTTTGTTTTTTTGTTGTTGTTTTTTTTTTAAATACTTTCTTTATTTTTTTTCTTTTGCTACAGTTGCTACTTTTCCTTAATTAGAATTTTCAAGGAAATATATTTTGGATAAATAAGAACAGTATTTTCAAGGTCTTTCATTAATTGCTAGTTTTATTCTCAGAATGTATCAGAATCAAACATTGTTTTGCTAATTTTGTGGCAACACAAGTCCTTTTCAAAAGTTCACCAAATATCTGAATATAATATTTTTCTAAATTAAAATAATTGTTTATGATGTGAAAATGTCTTCCTTAACCTACACACATATTTCCATAGCAGTTGTTGATTTGATCCAAGAACTAACAGATGTTGATACTTTAAATGAAAGTGAGGAGCAAGCCACTTCACTTGTTGATGCTCTGGTAAGTCCACCATTTTCTTTGCATTCAAACCTGTTTCAAATTGTTGCTTGTATTCACTTTTTTTTCCTTTTGTTTAAAACTTACCTTTTTCTTTTTATGAAGTAATAAATTTACTGAAAAAAATATGTATTCTTCTCTGTGCAGATGAAACATTTGCCAATAGTGATAAGAAATTCAAGTTAAACCTTCGTCATTCTTGTCTGTACTTGAAATGATAGTCATTAAACTATTAAAAGTATTGAGTTTTTATTCTGGAAATTGAAACCCTGAGGGAACAAATTCTTTTCATGAATTGAAAAATTTCAAGTTCCACTTAATTGGCACAGCACTACATGCTTTCCAGTTATGATCTGTTTTCCTTGCATTTTCAGCATGTGAAAAAAAATTTTTTTTTACTTTGGTAGGAACATTGATCATTTTATGTGTAAGAAAGAAACTACCTCAGCCATGAAGCATGTAGTATTTATTGATTTTATTTTCAATACTAGCAACTACTTAGCAAAGACGAGCTGACAATGCTCTACAGCAGGCATCTAATCCTAATTTAACAGTATCATAATAGTGAAGTATTGATTTTAAGATTTCACTGTCTAGTAATGGTTTGTGATTTAAGATTGCTAACCATCACTTTATAGCAGACCCCATAATGTTACTATATATGTGAGTGACAGATACATTGTATCGTTTCAGATTCATGACTTCATTTTATCAATTCTTTTTCTGGCACAATTAAGTGCTGATTTGAAGAAGAAAATATTGTCAAATCTACTCATTTGTAAAGTCTTCATGAAGCCTGGAATATCTTAATATTCATGCTGTACTGCTTGTCATTCAAACATTTCAGAGTATTTGGATGTTAATCTGAGGAGAGTGCAGAGGATTTGAAGAGTTGGATGACTGGTGATTATGAAGGTATGGCAGGTTGGAAAACTCACTCTGATGGTTCTGATCAGAAAATAACTCCCAAAACTGTTAGTGAGGGTCTCAGACTTAACACAGAGGCCTACGTCAAGTGCTTTGAGGGGGTAGTGCTGTCCTGGGTCAAGAGGGTGGCTGCTGGAAGACCCTATGTCTGGCAACAGGACTCTGCACCATACAACACATACAAGAGAACCCAGTCATGACTGTCAGACAATTTCTGCAAACACATAACCCTTTACATCTGGCCACCTAACTCCTCAGACTGCAAATTCTTTGATTATTATTTCTGGGGCACTGTTGAATGAAAAACCAACAAAACTCCTTGTACAACCAAAAATAAACTGAAGGCAAGAATTATGGCAGCATAAACGAGGTGATGTCCAGAAGAGTTGCAGGAGATTCTGAAATCATCTGGCGTTGAAGCCAATGGCAATTGAATAAATTTACTTAGTATTTCAAGCTATTTTTGTGTAATTTTGATAAAGATATCTGTTAAAATAAGATGTCAGTATTGTTTTTATTTTTGCGTAATTTAGATGACAATTTATCCATTGTACCATGTGCATATATATGTATATGTGTGTGTGTGTGTATATATATATATTCTTCTTAATTGCATTATTTCTTATAAATGTAATTTTTTTTGTTCTTGATCCATTAGATTGTGATATAAATAGCCAAAATCAATTTAATTAAATCTGTAATTTGTTGGTTTCCTATTGGATTATACTGCATATATCACATTTGTCAACTTCTACAACTTGTGTTAGGATTAGAAATGAATATTTTGACAATATTCCTTAATTATTTTATCAAAAGTCAATAGGATATAATTTCATGTTTACTGTCTTATCAGCTTTCAATCAATTCCTGTTGACATGTTGCTGAATGGTTATACTTGACAAAAACCTTTCATCGCAGACTAACTTCTGCTGCTACCTTCTTTTCTCGTACGTGTACATATACAAGTCTAAGAAAGGCCACATACATGTGTCAATGAACTTTTCAAACTATTTAAGTGTTGTACAACAAAAAAAACTTAAAAAACTTTAATCTTTACTTATGTAGTAGTTTATCCAAAATAAATTCCTTTTGAGTAGATTTCGTTTGCATTTCTACACAAAGAACTATATGTAAATTTATTTTTTTTCATTTTTTTCATGTTAAATAAAACACTTTTATAACAAAACATATTAGCAAATAACTTTCACAACAGTAGAAACTAAAAAGAAAATGTTCCCTTTTGATCCAGAGACAAAGAAAAACAATGAAAACTAAAGGAGGAGTCTTTTTAAAAACTTGTAAAAATGAAACATACTTTTTATGTATATTTTCTTGTCAATATTTTAGCTTGATGGCCAGATTGTTGCGCTCTTGGTTCAAAACTTGGAAAGACTTGATGAAACAGTAAAAGAAGAAGCTGATGGTGTTCATAACACTTTGGGTAAGAAACTTTAGCATTTGTTAGATTTTTTTAATGCATTGTTTATTGGAATATTTGGCTTATAGTCTCAGCATTAATGCAAACGAAATGTCAAGATGTCAAATGGGCTATTGATAAAAATTTGAGCAACTGATATTTTTGATCTTATGTGAGCAATTAAAAAAAAAAAAACGGTTTGGCACTAACACCTCTTCATGCCATTTTCATATTTTAGACAAATATAAAATCAAGTGTTAAAAAGAATAATATGTGATTCAGCTGAAAAGTTCATAGGCTAACTAAGATACTCTCAGCATTTATTTTTCAACATAATCTTCTTTCCGGTTCACACACTTCTTTCTTTGGGGTTGCAGTACATAGACCCATTGGTAAAGAAGCACTTATCTGGTTGGTAGGGAAAAAAAATTGTCGACAATCAATAGGACATCATCATCCCTGTGATACTAGTTTTTAGCCATGTTTTTCATGTTGGGAAACAGGTGCTGATCAGATGGAGCCAAATCAGAATGATGGGTGGGGGTGATCAATTGATTCAAAGCTCCAGTCATACACAGCAGCCATTAAGACCAAGGGCTTCTGTGCTGGAATGTTCTGATGAAACAAAACCCCTTTCATCAATTTTTCTGGGTGTTTGATCTTGATAGCCTTTTTTCACTGCCTTAGCAGGTTGGTATTGTACTCTCTATTGATGGTGTGGCCCTTTTGAATGCCAAAAACTGAGGCCATCACTTCCCTGTGGGTGAGAAGTAGTGTTTCCAGTCCATAGATTTTTTTCTGACTTTAAGTGATTTAAGTCATCCTGGTTTAGAAACATTCAAAGAAACCAGCTGGAATTGCCTCAAACACTTTTAGATTTTACCATGATGTAATAAACCTAGGTGTCAGATGATGTGCCCCCCAACAAGAAGCAATCTTCTTCATGCCAAGTTGATTGTGCAGAATATTTTCTCTTCCCTCATTGGATATGCTAATATCATTCACTACTTGATTTATAGTCAATCACCTGTCATCCATCTTAATGCTTTCCGCAGTGGTTGCAGTTGCAGAGCATCCAGACATTGAATCATTTTCAAGAATCTTCTTTTCCTTCCTAAATTCAGTAGCATCCTTTAATGTAGCAGCGATACCGGTATGAATGTACTTGTGGGCTAAACCCATTTTTTTGCCGATACCTGATAACATCATGACTCCAAATTTTGTCCATTTTTCAAGATAAGTCACTGTTAGTTTTGAAGTTTTTGAACAGTCAGATATCAGTTTACCTGAAAGAAAAAAACCATGCAGCTATTAATAAGTTGAAACTAATGCGGGCAAGATTTCACAGCTCTAACATCACTCCTTCACTGCCCTCCTATGTCATGTATTTGCTTTTATTATATGCAAGTTAATGTTTTCATAGTAAAATTATTATTAATTAATCTACCAATGTTGGTAAACCTTTCTAGATATATTAATATTCATATGATCAATATATCTTATAAGTTTCAGCATTATATATATAGTCATCCGCAGACAGATCTGTTTCACTGTATCACAGCTCATCGGTATGGTTAGACATCCAATTGCTTTTTACCCAGGATTGAAACCTGACCGAATTGGTGTCAGTCAGCAATTCTACCTCTGAGCTATGGGCGCTCAGTAGGAGGAGGCAAACTTTTTTTAGCATGTATATTATCAATCATTATACACGCCCAATAGCTGAGAGTGTTCTAATTCATTGCTGAATGAACGATGCGTAATATATATATATATATATATATATATATATATATATATAAAAATGTCAGTGTTTTTTTTTTTTTTATAGATCTAAACTACTGGGTTTTAGAGATCTTCTTTGTTTGACTATTGCTTTCCATTCTCATAAACATCTCTTTATTGGATTGATATCTCAAATAGCTGATTAACATTCCATTAATTTATTATCTTTGAAACCTTTTTTGGCAAGTTAGACAATAGTTAGCTTTGCAGAATGTGAAAGACTATTGTCTTGCATGAATGTGCACTTTAGATTACCGGTCGCTAAGTGTTTTGTTCAAGAATTTACAATTTTCTGTATTTATCTTGCCACTGTAAAGGACCTATAGTTTTATTGCAGACATTACTATCTCAAAACATTATTCCACCTTCTTTTCTGTTATCCTCTAAATCATGTTAGTTAACTATTTCTATGAAGGATTCAAGCTGAAGCCCAGACATCAGGTCAACCCACTAGAGCTCTATTAATCATCCATAAAAATTGCTATTGTGAAAATCAGTTTTCATTTACTTTCTCACCCAACTTATAGGTTTCTCAATGTGATGCTTGTTTAAAAGTAGTATTGTAGTTGCTTTCATGTCTTTAGCCAATGTTCTTAATATCCTGCATCTTTTTTTTGTGTTTATATTTTCAACACCAGCTTCTTCAAATATTTTCTTGATGATAAATCCACTTTTCTTGCTTAATATTATTTTAATTTTTCTCAGATTGCTTTTGTGATATTTCTTGTAAATGTTTTTAATTTTTCAATGTTGTAATGCAAGTTAATAATATCACATCATGTCAGATAAGTCATCAGCTAATGAATGTGCTATGGAAGAAATGAATATTTAAGTCATACACAAAAAGTACATACATATGTCTATACTAGGTACCTCCACTTTTTCGGCAAAAATTTACGATACCTAATTTTAAAATTAAAATTTTAAAATAAAAAACATTCTTCAAGATTTCATTTTAAATTTAAATGAAAGCTTAATGATTAAATTTATTATTTCCATTAATGAGAAAATTCTGGTGTATTTCATATAGAAATTATTAAATTTGAATGTCACATTTAATTTCAATTTCTTAACATTTTCTTAAAAGCGGCCATTTTCTTAAAATTAAAGAATTTGTAAACAAACACAAATCATAAATTTTTAAAAATATTTCAAAAGATTTCTGACACTTTATTTTAGTCCAATTTGAAAATTGAAAGTTTAATTTATCTGAATTGAAGCAAATATTACTTATTTATTGCATAAAAAAGTAATATGCAACGAATTATTAACGATTGATCGTGTTTATCAGATCGAATGTTTGACGAAGTGTTAACTGACAAGGTGTTGACAGCTGCTACGGATGGCCAGAAATGACAAATTTTCATAGACATCTATAATTAACAAAAATTAAAAATAACATAAATAAGCCAAAAAATTAACATCTTGATTTGGAATTTTTTAATAAATAAATTATTATTTAATCAGTAATCATTAATAAACTTTAATTAACATTAAGTAAAATAAAAAACTAGTTTTCTATTTCGAAAAAAAAATGAACACAGTAGAAAAGAAAAGTATTAATTTTTTTGTTGAATAACTATTCAACAAAAAAATTAATAGAAAATGAAAAACCTAGGCTAATTTCAAATAAGCAGGAAATAAATTTTAAAAATAATTCAAATTAATTAAATATAATTTTCAAAATTAATTTAAATGTTTCTTTTTTATCACAATTAAAATAACTGTCAGTGTCATGAAACTGAAAGCGAAACTAAGAAAATACGTTTTTCTATTTCTAGAAAAATTGTGAACACAGTTGAAAAGTCAAACTACTCTCAACAAACAATTAGAAAATGAAAAACCTAATTTCAAATATGCAGGAAATAAAGTTTAATAACTGAAATTAATTAAACATTATTTTCAAAATAAATTTAAATGTCTTTATTAAAATTATAACTGTCATTAAAATAAAAAAATACATTTTTAAACGTCTTTCTTTAACAAAATAAATGTCATTAAAAAAAAAGTGCTAACGACAAAAAGAATTCAAGTTCAGTCAGTATAACTACGACCCTCGACCCTCGCTAATGCTTAGGAATTAAGGAATGTCTTTGATATATGATATTCCCTCCTTAGGTCGGTAAGTAGTTTTTGAGACTGTAAAAGATAAGAGGAGAGAGGCGAACATAGTAAGCTGCTTGGGGTCAAGGGTGCTACTAATTACTTTCTTCTCCTGTCCATGTATCTGCGTTTTATATCTTTTTTGGAGAACCGCAGCTCATTTGGGATTTATTGTAACAAGACGAGATAAGAAACTAAAATCATTTTAGTAAAATGAAAATTTGACATAAGTAGAATAAAGGGACAAAACTCTTAGATCACGTGACCTGTTACATAATTATGGCACTTATAGTCTACCATACATGAAAATAAGGAACCCAAAAAATACAAATAAAATTATTTAAAAAATCATTGAGCCCCCTAACAAATAATAATCTTTGCAATTTTGGATTTGTAATTTTTTTTTTCACTTAATTATTAAATAATCTCATCGGAACAAACAAATACAGAAATTTACACGATTTTAAACTATTAAAATTTTTTTAAATTATTAAAATTAAAATTGAAAAAAATTGAAAAAAAAATTCTTGTAAAAATTCATTATTTATCAAATTTTTAAAATTCTTTTCAGACAATATTGTCCTTAATATTATTTATTTACAAAAGCAATTAGGAGCTTTTTTAATTAAGTAATAATGTCATAAATTTATTGGATTTATTATTTTTCAATTCAGAGCAGATTTGAAGTTCTTTGCGCGTCAATTTGGAAATCACCGACTTTGTTTTTTCTATCTCCAATGACTCCTACTTTTAACCAAAAAAAAAAATCTCTGGAACAAAAAAGTTTTGTGCGAAATTTCATGAAATTAAGTAAGTGGGGGGTAATACATTTGAAAAAAAAAATGTTCCTACCAATATTTAAAACAAAACAGAAAATTAAAAATAATTTCATTCATTTCTGAATAAGTCCTGAAAATTTCATTAAAATCGGACAATTATTTGATTTTTACAAGAATTTCCAAATTAATGTGTTTTCTACGGAAAAAACGCGCGAAAAAAAACAATGTTATTTTTCGGGGTAGTTGATGACGTAAAACAAAACAAGATTTTAACCAAAATTTCGAACGTGTTAGAAGGATTAAAAAAATTTCGAAAAATAATTAAAAAATAATTTGGTCTTTCATCTTAATAATAAGATAAACATTTTGACGATAAAAATTTATTTTCATTAAGTTTGTGGCGTTTTGCATTACGCTATGCTGATTTCCCCGTAAAAAGTGGAGGTACCTAGTCTATACATGTCTCACATAGAGAATCTACAGCATATATACAGCACAAGCAGTGTGAAAATTGCAAAGAGATAGAGGATCTTGTAATAATTCCCGATGGGAATTTGATCTGACTGAGGATTCTTCTCTTTCTGAAGAAGCCCTATTTAGGATTCCCAATGGTGATTTAAGTGAGCTGGATTTATCTTCTATATCACTCACAACAATATATTCCTTAAACAAGAAATGACAAGTCATGGGTTTTTCCCAACATAAGGACTGTCAGCCAGAGATAGTTTTTATATCTGATGAGGATATATTTCCAAAGGAAACAGCACAATGAGCTTGTAAGCTTCCCCATATGGCAGTTGTCTGGCCTGGGTAGAGGTTCAGGCAAGGTAAACCCTCAACTGTGCTAAAAAAAGAAAAATTAAAAAAAAGCAACTGATCAAATTGATTCCTGGAAGCTGACAGACTGGACACCTTTGTCATTCTATAAAGTGATGTCACTAAAAGGCTATCATGTGACTTTATCTCATCCAAAAGGAGATAATCACCTTTTGTATCCTTACAATTCTAAAATTTCTGTTCAACTTTTTCATGATTTCCTATGTTGTTTTTCCATCAATCAATCAACTTTACATTATCACATTTCTCTTTTGAGGTTATCTCTTTCTATGACCAATGCCAATCATTTAGTTCAAAATTACAAAATACATATCATTAAGTATAGTATATATATTGACATGCAATATGATGAACAACCATTGAGTTGCACAATAAAGTCTCACGGCATCAAGTAATTTTAATCAAAACAGATATTAGAAGCTGAAATACATGTAGTATATTCTTATAAATGTAAGTTATTCTGATCTTCGTTTTCAATACAAATCGTAAAACATTGACTTGTGTAGTAAAATCTGCCATAGTGCCTATCTACACCACCAACTTTCTGGCACCATAAATTTAGAACCATGCCTTTTTTTTTTTCTTTACACAAGCAGAAGTCACACAATGAAAATTCAAAAAACACCTCTGACTCACTAATTATGCATATCATGTTTAAAGCATTAATACTGTCAAAAAATTAAACCTCTTATTCTTTAATATCTATCTCAAAAGGTTTGACATACTTTGCCACGTATATGTGCCAAAAGTCATGAAATAGCACGTGGTACCGCCATTGAAATCTATGAACATTGGTTATGCTATTCATTGCCATATGAATTATTAACTTTATTACAAGTACCGGGCAGTTGGGACATTGCCTGTTATAGGAAAGCATAAGACCTGTTAACACTGGCCACAGCATCTCACCTAGGTTTGTTATATCTTTATTTCAACTTACAAAGTGTGGTGCATTCTACTCCATTATGATCTTAGTTGTTTAGGGTTGATGATAGGGTTTGAGTGTGGCACAGGCCTCATGATCATGAAGTCATGAATGCTAGTTGTCAATACAACAGAAGAGTTGGATAAACATGTCATTCACTGGGGACCACTATGTTGCACTTCTCCATAACCATTTGCCCCTATTCTTGGATTCTATGTACCTCAACAGCAATGGGTTATTCCAGTAGGACATAGGATATAGCATGATGTTATCAGGTTCAGTTTACCCAGAATTGATTTAAGATTTCCAATGAAGGCTGTGGCCACCACATTTGCTCAATATGAGTTCTCTTAAGTGTTTAAGATGTGGTGAAGAAATCTATTTGTATGCAGAATCCAGCACCTAATAATATAAGATGACATGAGTCAACATCTCTCTAGAGGTATTCAAACCACTTGGGAAATCAATGCCACACTATACCAGGATACTCAGTTCTATGACTCTCTGCATACCAGTGGAGAGAAATGAATGGTACTTGGCCTTCATACATTGCAGTATTCCTGGTTTTGGAGGTTGAATAAAGAATGTACAGTTTTGTGGCAAGTATGCTGCATGCACAATATTTTCATAGTCTCCGTAAACATATCAATCCACACTAACTCTACCCAAGAAAACCAGACCAGCAGAATATCATACTGCTACCAAAGAGCCGACTGGGACTCGTTCAGGGACTTCCTCTGCGACGTCCCCTGGAACAACGTCTTTGATCTTCCTGTCGAAGACTGTGCCTCCGAAGTCTCCTCTTGGGTTAAGGCTGGCATCGATGCTTTTATCCCTGCCAGAAAATTCCAACTAAAACCAAATTCGTCCCCCTGGTTCTCACCCGCTTGCTCGGCCTCTATTGCCCACCGGAACCATTTCTTCCAGCTCTATCGAAGCTGCTCGTCGAACCAAAACAGGCGCCTTTTCACCTCAGCACGGAACAAGTGTAAAAAAGTACTGAACGAAGCCAAGAGGGCGTTTGCTACCAGAATTAGGCAACGCATAGCATCCTCTAAGTTTGGCTCCAAAGATTACTGGCATCTCTGCAAAAGCATGCTCAGCAGGAACAAGACTTCAATACCCCCACTAATCAATGAATTTGAAGTTCTCACCTCCCCAGCCGACAAGGCTGAATGCTTTGCCCGTAGATTCTCAACCAATTCGACACTGGACTCGTTAGGAATACCTACACCAGACATCCCACCCAGAAGTAAGGCTCAACTAAATAACGTCCACATTACACCCTCACTGGTCGCCAAGACAATTGCGCAACTTGACCCACACAAAGCGAGCGGCGGTGATAGAATCCCAGTCATAGTACTGAAGAAATGTGCCCCAGAACTCTCCTCTGTCCTCTCTAAACTCTATAACCTCTGCCTATCTGCTTCCTGCTTTCCTGCCTGTTGGAAGTCCTCCTGCGTAGTACCTATATTTAAGAATTCTGGCGAACCCTCAGACCCCGCCAATTACCGTCCTATTAGTCTCCTTCCAATCTTTGGCAAAGTTTTCGAAGCCATTATCAACGCCGAGGTGATTCAGCATCTTATGGCCAACGGGCTTCTCTCTGACAAACAGTATGGGTTTCGCTTCACCAGGTCTACTGCTGATATGCTAACGACCATTACCGAATACATATACCAGGCACTTGACAAGAATGGTGAAGCCCGAACCGTTGCCTTGGATATCTCCAAAGCATTCGACAGGGTCTGGCATGCTGGCCTCTTGTGCAAACTGCGGAGCTATGGGATAACTGGACATCTGTTTGACCTCATCCAGTCTTTCCTCTCTAACCGCACATTGAAGGTGGTATTAAATGGGCATGCCTCCCAAAACTACCAGACGAACGCGGGCGTCCCTCAAGGTTCTATCTTAGGTCCCACGCTCTTTCTGATCTACATTAATGATCTCCCCGACACCATTAGATCCCAAGTTGGCATGTATGCCGACGACACAATAATCTACTCCCGCATCGATCAGAAACCAGGTCTGGACGACAAAGTGAACCTCACTGCCGTACTTGAAAGGGACCTCCAATCCGTAGTGACCTGGGGTAGGAAATGGTTGGTAAATTTCAATGCCTCCAAAACAAAGCTGTTATCAACTAATCACCATAGACAATCGCATCTACCTCCCATTAACATGGGACAGGCTAGCCTCCCAGAGAGTAAAATACTACGCCTCCTTGGCCTTACACTCTCGGCGGACCTCAAATGGAATGGCTATATTGAATCCATTGCCAAATCTGCTGCTATAAAAGTGGGCTCCCTGTGCAGGGCCCGGAAATTCTCCCCACCTGAATCTATTCTGCACATATACAAATCTACCATCCGCCCGTGTATTGAATATTGCTGCCATATCTGGTCAGGTGCCCCTGCTGCTCTCCTTGGGCTTCTTGACAAAATACAAAGGAGGATCTGTAACGTGGTTGATAATGACTTGGCAGACCGGCTGCAGCCGCTCTCACACCGGCGTGATGTGGCTTCCCTGTGCCTCTTCTACAAGTACTTTCATGGCTTCTGCTCCGATGAGCTTAGATCACTGGTGCCGCCTAAACACAAATTTACACGAGATACTAGATTAGCAACTAGGTCCCACCCTTTTACAGTTAAACAAATAAGATGTAACCGTAAATTCTACTCCAACAGCTTCTTTTCTCGCACTTCCCGCCTGTGGAACTCCCTTCCACAAGTATGCTTTCCCGACAGTTACAATCTGCAGGTGTTTAAATGTAGGGTCAATAGACACCTCCTATCACACTAACTCCCAACTATTCTCACAACACTCTCATCTACCCAACCCTCATTCTCGGTATCCTTACCCGCCTATCACCCACCCTCTGTCATTTCCTATATTTAATCAGCCTTTCTCCACTCTACGTAGCCCCCTGCACAGTAGTGGCAGTGACATGCCTTGCTCGGGGTGAAACGCTTATTAAAAAAAAAAAAAAAAGCAGTCTATCTTTCTGATAACTTCCAGGATAAGATGAATTTTGCATTCATAATTCTCTTTTCTCTTTTTTTTTTTTTTTTTCAGATTAAAGATATTGCTAGGAGCATCAGTTGTTGGAAAATTTTGTACTTTATAGTATTAAGTTATTTTATTGTAAGCCAACTCTGGACTGATTCAGTCATGTTGAACCTCATTTCTAATGCAATGTTTATGCATAAGAATAACTTGTGTTTATTTCAGGAATCATTGAAAACATCACAGAATTTCGCCCAGAGATTTGTCCAGATGCTTCTCAGCAAGGGTTAATGCAGTGGCTTCTGAAAAGACTCAAAGTAAATTTTTCCCTTTTGTTACTTTTTGCATGTGACCTCCTCTTAGAACAACACAGCTCATACGTTGGGATTAATTAATGTAAAAAAAATATGATTTTGAAATACTAATAGACTGGTACTTTTATCAGTTTGCTTTCATGAAAAATATAAAGATGGGCTAAAGAGTCCTTGGTTGGTCCTATAATTGCCATCAAAAGTGATCCTATTGGTAAAGCAACTGTCATAGTAAGACAGACTCCTGAGGATAAGGGATATACGTTCAATTTTTATTGTAAACTTTTTCTTTATTTCTGATAATCATAAAATGAAGATTTAGGAATTTTAACTAAAAATGGCTGAAATTAAAATGAAAGAAATATTAGTAAAAAAGACTTTATATGTTTATTGGTCAGAAAATCTGATCTCTCATTCTTAACTATGAAATATTCCATTGTTGTGGTGATGTGAGTTAGTACTCTGCACCAATAAGCGAACATACCCTATAGTGCCATAACGAAGAAATATCTCATTGGTAGGTTAGAGAGGTCAGCCTGCAAAAAAATTTATTTTAACACATCACTCAATAAATCCCAGGCCTAAGTAATAAAACATCAACTTTTAGGCAAAATTCTACTTTATTCATCAACATAGTCTTGCTTCTAGGGTGATACACTGATTCCAACTCTTCTCTAACAATTCAATGTCTTTTTTGTAGAACAATTCTTATTTAACCTCAAAATACGCTTCAGTTTCCAATATCACTTTTTCATTGGAGTCAAATCCTTTTTCCTAGAGCATTCTTTTGAGGTCTGCAAACAGCCAGTAGTCGCTGGGAGCCAGATCTGGAAAATAGGGTGTATTCGGAAGCAATTCATGTAGTTTCACCATCATTGTGATCGACTTATGACACAATACATTGTCTTGGTGAAAGATCACTTTTTCTTCATTTCTGGTCGTTTTTTGGTGATTTTCTTCCTTCACATGCACCAATAGTGCTATATAATATTTATTATTGATGGTTCTTCCTTTCTCAAGATAATCAATGAACAAAATACCTTACACATCCCAGAATAGAGAGGCCAAAGCCTTGCTTACTGATGTTTGCATCTTT
The DNA here is from genome assembly GCA_037127315.1 of Ascarosepion bandense. Taxonomy (NCBI): domain Eukaryota; kingdom Metazoa; phylum Mollusca; class Cephalopoda; order Sepiida; family Sepiidae; genus Ascarosepion; species Ascarosepion bandense. Next base: position 2,919,199 of record JBBBDQ010000993.1, on the reverse strand, counting down.
GGTTGCTTTGGACGACTTTCACCTGCTGCTGATTTGACTCTGGAGTGAAGTGGTAGATTTATGTTTTATCCATTGTTGCATATTTGTACAAAAACTCCTGGTGTTGAAAGTTGCAAACAATGCTCTGAATCATCGATGTGTTGTTTTTGATCGACTGAGCAAACACAGCACCCACTTTGAACACAGCTTTCTTACTGACATGCAAAATGGTGAATACACTGCTTTTTGATATATTTAACTCCTCTGCTATCTCATGCAATTACAATTTGTGATCAGCCAAAACAAGTTTGTGGATTTTTTTGGTGTTTTCCATGACAACTGCCAACCATTAACCATTGTTTTAACAGAGCAGAGTATTTTAACACTTATCAAACCATTGCTTTGCTTGAACAGTATTTTTCCCCCATCAGAAAGCAATGTTTTATCAACACATGAAATTCAGATTTTTCCATTGTTATGAAAATTTGCAACAGTAGCTTCACTTAAATAACTGTAATTTGTAAACTAATTAGCCAATTGGGCCCAAATTTTGTCACATGCCATTTGAAGGTTAGTACTTCATAGAAATCATATGGAATTTTTATTATTGGTGCCATCTATATGTCAGGCCCGGGACTTATTGAGTGATGTTAGCTTTCTTTGGAGATTTTTATTTTTAATGATTGAAAAAGCAGAATTCTTTCTTACATGAATCAATAGTCAATTGTCTATAAATAAAAATCCTAATAGGCAATACAATTGCAAAAGAATTTAAACATTACTGTTTTTTGGGGGGAGGGATGATGATGGAGTGACAGTATGAAGTAACTGTTGTTGTGTGTAAATTCTCAGTATTACCTGGTTATGTTTTAGAAAAACATTTTTCAGTGGAGGATGAAAATGGAGTGACAAAAAAAAATAAGAATATAAACAGATATTTTACATTTTTCTTGGCAAAGAAAAAAGGAATTATAAATAAAATGGATCTGATCCTTGATATTTTGTACCAAAAAATCATAAATAGACATTTGAGAAATTAAAAGTTTGTTTATAATATTTGAATTATTGTATACAATATGAGATAGTGGTAATTTAGCATAGATTTATTTTTATTTTATTTTTTTTTTTTTTTTTATTGCTAAAGCATGATAAATGTAACTTAACATGAGTACACATGTGTTGTTTTTTTGTTTTGTTTTTTTAAGTTGTTTAAACAACTCTTTCTATTTTATTCCTGAAGGCAAAGATACCATTTGATGCTAACAAACTCTATGCCAGTGAAATTCTTTCAATTCTTTTACAAAACCATGATGGTAAGTAACATTTTTAATGTTGTGTTTTGTTTGTATTTTTCCATACATTTTTTTTTTTTTATAATAAAAATATATACTGAACATTTTTAAGCTTTCAGTCTTACCTTTTAATTTTGATTATTTTAAAGTGATTTTTAATTTATTCTACCTATATCAATCTGGAAAATATTTCCTTGTGTTCTTTAGTTTATTCTCTTGGTTTGTTCATTGACTTTTCTAAAAAAAAAAAAAATGAGATTATGACATATTTAAAATAAAAAGCTCTTCATCTTAGAAATTTGGTAAACATAAGAGTTATGCAATAACGAAAATACTTTATCTCATAACTTAAAACAACTAAAACTGAAAATTAAAAAAAAATCTCACTTGGTATTTATATATGTTAGTAAAATATAGCACAATACTGGTGTAAATAATCATGCAGTCTAACCTTTTTAATCTGGCCCCTTTTAGACCAGGCCATTGCCAAATCTCCTTAACCCAGCAATAAACATAAAAAAGTTTGAAAATTCCTATTGAAATATTATCTTTTTATTTTTTCCAATGCTGATCTTGCTCACATTTTTTCCTTGTCTCATAATTCCTTTCTTATTTGTAAATAATAATAAAAAAAAAAAATTGCTTTATATATAACATTTTTTAAATCAAAAATATTTTTGACAAATGCTTCCAAAAATCGAAATAGGTTTATTTTTATAAAATTTATATCAAACTTTTATGAATTTTTAACTGCCTATTTTTTTCTTTATTTGTAAAACTGTAGAGAACCGACAATTGGTTGGTGAACTGGAGGGAATTGATGTCCTTTTACAACAACTTGCTGTAAGAAAATTTTATTTTGTCTCATCTTTCAATTTTTATAAATCTTAGTTGTTAGAAAATAATAAAGTTATTATTTTTTTTTTTTTTTTTTGGTACTGTATTTTGCTAGGATACAGCAACACTTTGGTTTTGTTTTGTATAATAGTCATTACTCTAAAAAGTATGATTAATTTCATTAAATTTGTGATGGTATATTTTTTTTTAAATGCTAAGTTTAGGTGACAATGGTTGATATTCTTAATTGGAACTTAAGAGTATTTTTTCTTTTCTGCAATTTTTATCATAGAATGAAAATATTTAGAATTTTGTAATTAAATTCTTAAGTTAATTTACAAATCTGTCCATAATATAAAGCCAATAATAATTTTAGATCCCTGTTTTCTCTGATCACAATTTTGATATGGTAGACAACTGATTATGTGTGTTTGTGTGTGAATGAGAGAGAGAAAGAGTTCTATTAAATCTGACCATAGGTATAACAGTTTATTGTTAGTAATTCATATCCAGGTAAGATTGTTAATAGATTTCAGAGACTGTTTTTACCCAGATATGTCCTTATTCACTTTTCCTATTGTCCTTGTGGCAGTCCAATGAAGAGATCTTTTCATTATATGTAGTTTACATGCAAAAGGAACATGTTCAGTATAAGCTGGAATTCACTCAGTTAATTCAATTTTTCATAGCATTAATCATTATGCTACTCACACCTTCATATACACATAAAAAAATAAATGTTCATTATTAACCTGACCAAGAAGACATCCAGTGGAAAAAAAATATACTATTCCATATATTCAACACACTTGGCATGTGTTTATCTAGAGTCTTAGCTTTCCTGCCAAATTTTGAATGGTTGGACAAAACTTTTCAGCACCCTCTCAAGCATAAATACATACATAGAGAATCCACTTTCGGTCCTGTCACAAATTATCAGATTTTCATGAAACAAAATATGTTTTTCCTCTCTTTAAAGCCCTAAAATCAGCTTCTCTCTTTGCCACCATCTTTTTCACTACAAAATATCTAGGTTCTCAGTATAGAAAAAGAGAGTGGTTGATTTGTTTGTGGGTGGGTGTGAGTGTATATATTGGCCACACATGTACCACACTCTCTTGTAGGTTAACTTGTCACTTATTGATACTTAGTGAAATTCATGTACATTACAAACAACTAAAATACAACTGTCAGTATAAGACAAATATCAAAATATACAACTCACATTAAATAAACTTTCACCACAAGAGACAGTATCTTGAAGTGTGTATAAAATACTTAATATGTTTACAAAATAATACAAATATTATTTGATACATGTTTTTCTGGTGCACTTTAACTGTTACACATGATGTCACTTTATGCTGATTCAAAATTTTGCCCCTGAAAATACAAGGATGTAGACAATGAAATCTTGTCTATGATACTAACGCATGGTTCTTTAAACAGTGTATCACAATTTCAATTCTAATATATAAAATATTTGCAAATTCGAAAAATGCAATAAAAATTTAACAGGCAAACCTTGTCAGTTGAATTTGATAAAACAACTGTGTGTGCTAACTAGTAATATGGAGGTTGTGCAATGATGTGTGTGTGTGCGCGCGCTATATATCCCCCTCCCCCATTCCCATGAATGAAATTTTATCTTTGGTCCATTACTTTTATAAATTTATTCTAGTGTGTAAAAGAGGGTTTTTTAGACTATTTACTGCAAATCTGCATAACTGGAAATGTTTTATTCTTAAAACTTTGGTTCTCTCCTAATGAATGTTACTGTAGTTCTTTTGGAAAGGCATGAACAGTGAATTAGGAGTTTCTCTTTTCTTTTTAGTCCTACAAAAGACATGATCCAGCTAACCGTGATGAAATAGAACTGATGGAAAATCTTTTCAATTGCCTTTGTTCGGCACTGATGATCCCCAGTAATCGTGCAAGGTTTTTAAAAGGTGAAGGCTTACAATTGATGAATCTTATGCTCAGGTGAATTACATGTCTTTCTTAATTCAATTTTAATGTAATGAATTAAATATTTTTAACAATTACAATCTAATGTAAAAAGAGCAACATTTGAATCTGATTTATTTAAATTATGTTCTGAATCTTCAAACTGAATAAATTCTTCCTATCATTAATGTTGTTCCTCTTAGTAAATGTCAACTAGATTAAGTTCATAAAGCAATATATTTGAATTGCCTCAACCTATTTTAAGATATTGTTTTAGAATTAGTCTCATACTGTTAAGTAGCCATTACCATTTATAATATCAGAAATGGACATCTCTTAGACCCTTGATATCTATATCATGGTCACCAATTTTTTTTTTTTTTTTTTTTTTATCATTTCACCACAAACAAGGCAATAAAGCCAATAAGACATAATGGATTATTGAGAATTAAAGAATAAGATAAATAAAAAGGAAAATATTAAGAAAAAGGAACAATAAAAGAATAAGATAACAACTGACATTGCATTTAAATCTTTGATGATGAGAGTTTACTGGAAAGCAAGAGGCTAGAAGATATTTACACAAGTGAAAGAAGAAACTTAGCATAGAACTTACAGTGACATCTAACCATTACAAATGTAAAATGATCTGACCTGGTTGCCAATCTATCACTGCTTAAATTTGTGAAGTTATCAAAGAGGAAAGTTCATCTGAACACTTACCATGAAAGTATTTATAGAAAAAGCACAGGGAAGCTATGTTATGGTGCTGGGAAAATGCCTGAAGTCAAGATGCCAGATCAGGGCTGATAACATTACAGATTCTATCAAAACTCTCAAAATACATAAATGTGGCAGCAATATTCAATTCATGGACAAATGGTAGACTTATAAATGTGTAAAATAGATTATTGTGAGAAAATTTGTCTATCAAGACACAGTTAACCAACTTTACTAGCATCAGACTTAACAATGGATTCAATATAATCTTTCCCTTTCTTATCAAAAGGAAAAGATTAGCCTAAGAAGGTGCAATGAGTCTTTCTTGGATGTTAGTATCGGCCATACTGATGGAAGGCAAAAAATGTTTCTCAGATGATTAAAAGAGAGTAGTTTTGTTTTGCAAGTGTTAAAATTAACAAACCATTTCTTGCCCCAGTTAACAACAGATTGGCAGTCATTTTTTTATATCAGCTACCAATTTAACCTTATCAAACTGATCAGATTTACTATTACGACAGGAGTAAATAGTTTTCATCAGCATAGAAACCAAGTTGAGAACTGATGACATTAGGAGGGTCGTTGATAAAAATTAGAAATAATGTTGTTTCAATGTAATACTATGACTGATCTTGATTATGGCAGCTAGATGTAATACTCTAAGGTGATCATGTTCTAGTTGCTGATCATGTGACTCCTTCACCCACATATTTTGAAAATCTGAAAACGTCAGTAGTGAGCCTGTCATGTCTCCTAAACCTAAACTTGACAAATATCTTGGCTTGAAGTCTTCAAATAATGATAAAAAAACAGGTTATATTTAACAAGATATTAAGATGTTGCATACACTGATATTTGAAACAGGCATCTTTCTTTCTCAAATTTGACTGAATATTGAATTGCTCATTTGAAAATATGATAATAGGACAATGGTAGTCTGTGTCAGCTGGTTTGCTTTTATAATGAGAGAAACATTGGTTTATTACTACAGTCTGGCCTTACCTTGTCTTTGGCACAACTAGTACAAGTCTTTTCTCTGGTGGTCTTCTTCCACTTTAGCTTGCTCGCATTGTTTATCATCATCAAACTCTTGACTGCTTCAATCATTGAGGGAGACCTAAGAGCAGAAGAAACAGACCACCTCCTCCAGGATTATTTGTTGGTGGTGGCTCTCAGGAGATCCCGGCATTATCATGCTTGTATCCACTCTGTGATGTTGACTGTCCAACTTTTGTGTTGCCATCCCTGCTCGTATCTTCCTTCAACAGTGCCTTCCATGATGGTTTTGCAGAGGTGGTTATTCCATGTGACATAGTCAAACCATAACATCTTCCAATGTTTAATAGAGGTAAAAAGAGGTTCCTGTCTACCCATGAAACTTTTGACCTTGCTCCATAGAGCCATTGGTTTTGTGCTGCCAGTAAACAATGCAGAGGAGCTTTCCCAGACATTTGTTCTTGAATACCTTGATCCTTTTTACTACCTCAACCTGGAGTGTCTAAGTCTTACACCTGTAGAGAAAGATGAATATGACCAGCAATTTATAAAGCTTTAACTTGGTATTGATGTTGATGTTGCTCTTCCATATCCTTTTCAGTCTGGCAATTGCTGCTTGGGCAATTCGTGTGCACTTTTCTGTGTTGCACATGTTCATCTTTTTGAAAAGATTGCTCCCAAATATTTGAAACTGGATATTTTCTCCAGTGGTTTGCTATCCATGATAATGATGGTGCTGGAGTTGCTTGTGCTATTTTCAGACAGTTTGAGGATAATACAGACCATGACCAGCTGATCAGGCTTATTGATGTATAATTTTGACATTGCTTGAGATTACCCCTTCTTTGGTAGGGTATCAGCAGTGACTGCGCCCAACTTTTTGGCCACTTCTATTCCCAAATCCGATGGCACTGAGATTTTAAGACCGTAACAGTTAAGCTCCATTTTTCACCAATTCAGAGAGTACATTGTCCTCTCCATGTGACTTGCCAGGTTTCAGGCTCCTTACTGTTGCTTCTACCTCCTCCTTCAGACTGTCTTCCCCTTCTATTGGGTACTGGTTGGCTTGCAGTAAAGACGTATCTGGATGTAGCTCATAATTGTACATACCACTGCAGTATTCAGTCCACCTATTCAGAACTTTCACTCTGTCTTTTAGTACCTTGCCATCTTTGTCATCTATGACAACTGCTCTTGGCTGACTGGTCCTGGTGAGGAATTATAGGCCTTCTTGCTGACCTGGAGAAGCTGAAGGATCCTGAAGTGACACATTTTTGAAACTCCAGTGACAAGTTTATTGCTCTCAGCCTGCTTAACAGTAAGGTTTGACACTTGCACTTGACATCAAACAAGTCTTACTCATCACAGCTTGAAGAGGTTCTAGGAAAGACACAAAGAAAATTCAGCAATAGATCAGAAAAGTCCTTAATTTGTGCAAAAAGAGAAAATTAAAGCACCCAATCTCAAGAGCCTTTAGAGATAATTCCCAATTTTTGTTTAAGAAGTAATTAGTAATCATTTTTGTCTGAAATTTAGTGGGTATAGTTAATATTCAGATTAGATTCCTTAAGAACTCCTTAACATAGCTATATTCTCTTCTTAATATTTTTTTTCACATTTAATCCCAATAAACATTAAATACAATCAAGTCTCCTCACATTTTTTCGATTCTATGTCATAAGACTGGGCCTCTCTGTGTGAAATACACATTAAATTAAATCAAAACTTAGTTTAAAAAAAAAAAAGAAAAATAATCTAAAAATGAAAAAATAAATAACAGAAAATGTCATCTGTCAAGCCTCCTTGTGGCTCTACTCGCCCCATAAGATTTGAATGCCGCTGATTATAATAGTAATACAGTGATACCTTAGTCCTGAAAAGTAGTTCTGCATAACTTCTAATACCAATGTCAAACAAATAACTTGTATAAAAGGACTTATGTCTGTTTTACAATCTTTGATGACAATTCAAAATTTGTTATTTTAGCAAAAATAGGTCATGAGTATACTTTTTTTTTTTCTAGAGGTATATATACTACATTTTTAGTAACCTAAAAATAGATTTTATTTTTTCCTGCTATGTTCCAATGAAAAACACTGTAAAAAAAAAATAGAAATTACTTTTGTTTTATGAAATTGATTTTTCAGAACAAATATTTTTCTTGTCTGAACATTAATAAGGGAAATTATAGACTTGCATTGAATGGTTGCAAGGTGTAATTAATATTATAAATGCTATTTCTACATATGTATGGTAAAGCCCACCTTTGCCCATGATGAATAAAAGAATCTTTACATTACACCCCTACACACACACACACACACACACTGGATCCAGTAAACATGCATACCAAATTTAAGGATTTTAGATAAAACAGTTTGCTCATGTAAACCAAACCTTGAACTGCCATTTTTTTTGTAGCTGTGCAGTCTAAAGCACTCTCAGATTGAAGGCGATTTCTCCAGTATTAGTGGGACACATGTTCAAGCCCTGTCAAAGAGTGCATTTTCTTTATTAAGATTCAAATACCCAAGCTATCAGACTATCTACATTAATGATCTCCCCGATGTAATAAGATCCCAAGTAGGCATATACGCTGACGACACTGCAGTTTACTCTCGCCTCAATCAAAAATCTGACAAGGCTGACAAAACAAACCTTGCTGCTGAGCTTGAAAAGAACCTCCAATCTGTGGTAGACTGGGGTAAGAAATGGCTCGTGAATTTTAATGCTTCCAAAATGAAGCTACTATCTATTAACCACCACAGACAACGTCTCCTACCCCCTATTAGCATGGATCAGGCTAGTCTCCCTGGAAGTAAAACACTGCACCTCATCAGATTAACTCTCACAACAGACCTCAAGTGGAATGACTATATAGAATTCACAGCTAAATCTGCTGCTAAGAAGGTCAGTTCTCTGTGCAGGGCCAGGAAGTTTTTCCCATCTGAAACAATCCTGCACATATATAAATCTACCATCTGCCCATGCATTGAATACTGCTGCCATATCTGGTCGGGTGCTCCTGCTATCCACCTAGGGGTCCTTGACAAAATCCAACAGAGAATCTGTCATGTGATCGATCCTGACTTGGCAGCTCTATCACTTTCTCACCGGCACAGTGTGGCTTCCCTGTGTCTCTTCTACAAATACTTTCATGGCTTCTATTCAGATGAACTTAGCTCACCGGTACCCCTATATATGAATTTACTCAAACCACAAGATTAGCAACTAGGTCCCAACTTTTTACTGTGAAAAATATAAATTGTAAACGTAAATTCTACTCCAGAAGCTTCTTTTCTCGCACTTCCCACCTGTGGAATTCCCTTCCTTTTACTTGCTTTCCCGACAGCTGCAATATCCAAGAATTCAAATGTAAAGTCAATAGTCATCTCCTATCTCACTCAACTGCATCCTCTCTCTCATGCTCCTTTCTCTGTCCACTCCAACTCTCATCAGTATTCTTATCCTTCTCTTACCCTCTTCCTGACACCCCCTATAACCTGTCACTCTTTCTCATAACTTTCCTCCTATGTAACACCCCCCCCCCCCAGTGGCAGTAAAATTCCTTGCTTGGGGCAACACGATTATTAAAAAAAAAAAAACAGTTACACTGCTTCAAAAATAGAAATGTCTACTCAAACATGTGCATCCACTCAATATAAAGTTTTATAAGAAATATGCACACATATATATTTGTCATAGGTTTCTTTATAAATAGTTGTGACCTGCCATGTCAAAATTTGGCTGAATTTCTGGAGCCTTACAAAATTATATAAATCCCAATCTATCTTTAGTTTTAACTTTTACTATTGTCTTTATTAAATCAAATTTAATATTGAAAATGTCCCATGTGTCCAAGGTCATTTTTGTAACAGATACTATTTTATATATATATATATATATATATATATATATATATATATATTTTAATTCATAAATGTAAAAGTGCTTATATTTGCAGGAGGGATTTTTTGTTGGTGAAGTGAATAATTATCCAAATTTTAGCTTGTGTTCAACATGCTGGTATCATGGACAGTTGTAACCTCATTTGGTTATGTTGTAGCCTACAAGGTTACTGAGATGTTGGCATCACATAGTTGTATGTCTTGGTATATTCAGTTAGTTACTCGTAATACGATTGATCCATGGTGGGTTAACAGTTGGGTCACATAAATCGGTTATTCGCTGAACTCCGATTACTCGCTATTGCTCAGCGCACATCTCCCCAGACTTCTGTCTGGTGTTTTTTTTATAGTTATTTAGTGGTCACCTGATCACCTGTGAAATAATCCATTTTTCTTGTATTATTCTTTCACTGGTGATTAGTGTCGAAACAAACACATGCCAGTGTTTATACTTTCTACATGACAATAGGGGACTGCAAAATAAAGATGAGTTGAGGTGTGCAATTGTTGAAAATGTCTGTGTGCTATAACATAAAGCATAAATAAGTGAATGACACGATAGAAAAACTCTTTCAGTGACATGTTTAGTTCTGAAAAGAAGGAGCTTCTTTACTTACCCAGTATTAGCCTGAAATTATAAAAATGTTTTTTTATATCTTTCATGTATAAAATCAACTTTATAATATGGACTTTAATCAGTTTACTAGAACTGCTGGCAATAATTTGTCTTGCCTCTTAATCTGTAAAGGGACAGTTTTATTAATATCTATTATCAAATGAATTAGGTTTATGTTTCACATCTCTTCAAGGACTAATTTTTGTTGTGTCTATTTCAGAGAGAAGCGTATGTCACGAAACAGTGCCATAAAAGTGCTCAACCATTCCATGACTGGTGCTGAAGGTGCAGACAATTGTCAGAAGTTTGTAGACATTTTGGGATTGTGTACAATATTTCCATTGTTCATGAAAAGGCCAAAGCAGAGTAAAGCTGGACCTTCACCTGAAGAACTAGAAGGTAATTAAAGGTATTTCATGTACAATCAAAATGTTATTGATTAATTTGGCCCTTTCTCATTTAAAGGGAAATTGGAAAATCTCTGCTCAAGCTCTCAAGTAAATTTTGCATAGAATCTATAAAATTATCAAATATCCTGGAAAAATAAGAACTTGGTTTAATTTTTCTTGAAACTTAGACAAAACAGTTAAATTAAATCCAAACTTAGTTTGAAAAAAATTAAAAAATTAAAAAAATAAATGACAGAAAATGTCATACTACTTGGTACCAAACTGTGTTTGCAAATAACTTGGGGGTGTAGGTCTGATAAATCAAACATTTTTTTTGTATTTTTTGCCTCAGAACTAAATACTCAGCAAAAATGCTTTCCATAAGCAAATCTGTGACTCCTCAAAATACCTCTCAGGAAGAGAAAGCTTATTGTTATTTACTAAGTTTAGCATAAGGTCACACCGGGGAATAAACTAATAATTAAATATTGTACACTAATAAATTGGTCTTTGAGATGAAAAGAGTTTGGTTGTGATACTATGAATATCCTTGTAGAAAGGAACAGGTGATTTTTTATCTCAAGTGTTTCTATTTGATGGACCAGCAAAAAGATGGTTTCTTTTTGAAGTTCACTTTTCTAAGTGGCATCTACTTTGACTGAAGGAAAATGGAAAGTAAAGGATAGAATTAGGGTTTGTCTTTTGGCTGTCACAACAAAACTGGAAATAGGGTATATCTGGGTGCTAGTCTATATTAACAGTCATGCTTGTGATCAGGGAGAGTTCTGATCCACTCCCTTGGCACAGATCCAAAGCCTCTATCTGTATTAGCAGTTACCATGTCAGAATGAGTAGATGAGCAAGAAGTTGGTAGAAGGGAAGAGTTAACATAGCAGAAATTGTCTCAAATATTATCTAACTACCCACTTGAACAAGTAAGCAAAGCCCTGAATGAAACATTTGCATATGATATGAAAGACTGCTTATTTCTCAACATGGATTTTGTCTTACATTGTGAGCATGCATCATGCCCTTCTCCAGCTTTCAGTGCCTGTCACAGATTGAGGGTTGAAATGCAAGGTAATCATTGGATGTTTGGTTAATAGCTGAGGTGAGGGTCACATTTTATGTTTTCACAGGTAAACATTTCTATACAGTAAGCACCCATTTATTATTATATAATAATTCTGCTTGTTCCTTCCTTAGTTACTTAGTTCCTTCCACTTACTCTCTATACAAACTTTTCCTTCCTCTATCTTTTTAAACGCTACTCTCCTCAGCCTTTCTCTCACCTTTGCCAAACGGAAGGGTAGTAAAGAGTGAGGGAGTAGGAGGAGAGAGCCTATAACATTGCCATATCAGTAGCAGCTTAAGCTGGTGGTTGTAGCAGTAATTGTGTGTGTGTATGTATGCATACTGTACAATATAGTAAAAATAGGTAGGTTTGTTGTTGTATCCCGTGACCTAATAATGAAATTTCTGTCCTCTACACCCTTGGGTATTATTCAGTTGGTCTTTTCTGTTTACAATAGACACAGGAGCCATGATTTTTCAGTAATAAAAAAAAAAAAATTTTTTTTTATCTTTCAAAATCTCTCACAAAATAGCGTACAGTATTTTGGTTATGGTCTGTGCATATGCTGCTTACATTACTTTTATAGATATTTTAATAAAATTACTCTGTGTTATCATTATTTTATTATCCAATACTTTTATGTTCGAAGATGTTACTATCATTTGTAGTATGACAAAGTAAAAATTTTTCCAGAAAATCATAATTATCCTTCTGTGGAAATTCCACAGGTTCTGCTAGTTATCATTAATATAATAGTCTGAGTTTTTATATATATATATATATATATATATATATATATATATATAGTGTATCAAGGTAGCAGATAATTTTATAAACCTATACTGTTAAATATAAGAGACAATGCTAAATATCATATTTTGGCTTCAATTTCAGATGAAAATAAAGACAAAAATTCTCCAACATTTGGATATTTGTTTATTAAGTTGGTTTTAACAATAGCTCTAACAATATTGATAATATTAATAATAATAGTGTACGTCAAAATAAACATAACACTATTAACATGTACTATTGCAACCAAATACATAATAATTACAAACAAGATGAAAAAAAACTCTCAGAAACATAATACGTAGAAATGTTAAACCAATAAATAATAATAATCAAATTAAGCTCATCATATATTATAAAAAATATTGGAGGCCAATCTACATTAAATCAAAACAACCCACACTTAATAAAATAATGTTTAAATCTGGTCATAACACATTACATTGCATTTAAATATATAGTTTGGTAACATTTCGAGCTCTCACATGGTGTGACGTCATAGAACCACATTACAAATTTAAAAACTGCGTTTGCTATTTGGTATTTGTTATTGTTGCTTAGCAAAGTTTTATGTCAACATAAAATAAAATCATCTTTGATGGTGGATGATTTTGTGTTAATGTCCCTGTAACCTTTTTGAAGATGGCTCATGTGAGCCAAAAGCTTAGAACCAACTTAATAAACAAATATCTAAATGTTGGAGAATTTTTATCTTTATTTTCACCCAAAATTATAGCCAAAATACGATGTTTAGAACAGCTAATGATTAAACATAATAAACATTCATTGTCTCTTATATTTAACAATATATATATATATATATATATACACACACACACATATACATACGTACACACACACACACATACAGTCTCTGAGATTTGAAGAAGAAATCACTTGACTGGCGGCCAAGAGCAAGGGAAAATTTACTCGCCCCAATATCATTTTACTCGGCCGATTCCATTTTCTTAATAATCACCTTACATAAAGTGTGAATCGCTGATGGAAAACAAAAAATGAAATTTTAATTAAAATTTCAAACTTGTTAGAAAGGATATAAAAAATTTCTTAAAAAATTTCTTAAAAAATAACAACAAACTTTGTTTTTATTAAGTTTGAGCTCTTTTAACATGATATGCTGCTTTTGGGGCAAATGAGTGGAGGTACCTAAATTTGTAGTTTCTTTCTTCTGTTTGACTACAACCTCCATCTCATAGATGATAGAAAAAAAAAATAAATAAATAACAAATCTGATTTTCTTAATGACTTTCTATAAACAAAATTACTTGTATAAAACAAGTAAGTAATTTTTTTATGCAAGTTGTATAATTTGTTTTTTGGTGTGTGGTTGAAAGAAGTTTGTGTATTTTTTTCTTTCTATAAAATGTTAGTTTTTACTTTTCGTAATATTTTTCCAAATGAGTTTCTAATAATCTGTGAGCAATCTGGGCGACAGAGACATTTTGACTCCACTCTGAAAGCGTTAATTAAAGAAATGTTTATACTGACTGGGACGATAAAAGCCAAGAGTTCAATAATGTCATTGGAGGTCATTCTAAGTAAATTGTGAATCTTCAATAGCATACTTTTGGGTTGTGAAAGGAATCAGATTTCCTTTCATTTTTAATCAACCACGGGTGAGTAAAGCAATAAACTTTAATCACCCAGTTAAGCTTTTATCGACTGAGCCGATTGGGTGAGTGAAATCTCAAAGGCTATATATATATATATATATATAGTTTTTCATTTAAACTAGATCTTGTAAGGTGATTTACTCCTAACAAATTAGATTGAACTATGAATAAAAACTTTTAATTTTCCTTTTAAAATTTATATCTGAAAAACCTGACCTAATGACCAATTTCACAGAAATCAGTTGTTTGAAATTCTGCTCTCTTGACTTTTGAAATTGATTGTTTTTTAGTAAAAACAGATTCACGTAATCTTTGCTTATTTGGAATGTATTGTTTTATTTTTTGTTCTCAACAGAACACATCACTTCCATCATTTCTAGTTTGTTACGAAACTGTCAAGGAACTCAAAGACAAAGACTTTTAAACAAATTCATAGAAAATGACCATGAAAAGGTAAAGCAAAATTCATGTTCACTCATTTATCATAAACATTCATGCCTATAAAAAAAAAAAAAAATTCATACCTCCAAAACCTCTAAAAATGAGGATGAAAAAGGCTTCAAACTTGATAAGACCAAAGTAATTTTTAATTATTTAAAAATTTTTAATTCTTTCTAGCATGTTCAAAATTGTTTTCTTTTTTGTCAGATTAGCATGCAAAATTTAGCATCATTTTTGTAATAAAAATGTCAGTTTTGAAAATTCTTGCAAAAATTCAAATAGTTGTTGGATTTTAATCAAATCTTCAGGACTTATTCACAAATGAATTAAATTAGTTTTGTGTAGAAGTCAAATATCTTAGCTTCTAACATGACTGCGTCCTTGTAAATAGGCAGGCCAGCTAATCTACCTCATTTATAGGAGAGTACCTAATACAGTATGTGGGTTAGTTCCACTTTACTATAATGAACCTATCCAAAAACATTTTCATGAGTGGATTCTATTCACTCATATATCTCTCCATTAGATCACTCAGTTGGTTAAAACACACTCCACCCCACCCCCAATCTGGAGTGACTACACCAATCTACTTGCATGTCAAATCAAAAGCTTCAAGATTTTTATTTTTAAAAAATTCACTTTAATCTTCAGCTATCACTTTTTTCTTTTTTTTTTCTTTTTATTATTAACACAATCTGTATGTAAATTGCTTGATAAAATTCCTTGTTAAATTTTAACCAAATTTTGAACATTCATTTCAGACTGTAGTTGAATTTCCAAAAGAAAAATCTTTGAAAGATTATTTCTACAAGGCCTTTGATATGAGCCTGGAGAAGAATACGATTATAATGCCCAATGACAATAACATGATTTATTTTCCTTAAGACTTGAACAAAAATGAAAACTACAAATTAGATCACTACTTAAATTCAGATTTAATAGTTAAAAAAAAAAAATGATTTATTGTGCATTCAGTCAGTTAAGTGCCATACGTGATACACGCTTGGGCGATCATGTCTCGAAAAAGACATGACTGACTGGGCAGAAGATAATCCCGCAGTAGGTTGCAATTGCTTTCTGCGGTAGACTGGTTGCCGACCAAGGCTATAGAACCCAATCTGTCCTGTTATTTAACCCATAACTAGAAGGAATAGGCGGATTAATACCTTTCCCAAGAGTATTTGCTCTCTGATTTCTCGTTCTGAGCCAATATCCAATGCACTACAACACACATAAAAATTTGCAATTTTAATTTGGCTGTAATGTTTTTGAAAAGAAAAATTTAAACGCTAATGTTTTCTTAACTACCGTTGTCATTAGTATTTTGTGAAATGTTACCCATTGTTTCTCTTCTAGATTTCTACTTGGAAAATTCTTTTTACAGGTTGAGCGACTGTTGGAATTACATTTCAAATATCTTGAAAGGGTTCGTCGAGTGGATGACCAAATTGAAAAGGAGAAAATGGTAATTGACCAATTATTAGATATGCCTTATAAAATCTATAGTTTTATGAGCATGTGATTCCCATAGGACTTGACCTGGCAAAATTATTTTTGTTGCAATTCTGCTGTATCAGATGAATTTCTTTTTCTCTCTTAAGCAGGATCTTCTTTTTTCTATCCAAGGCACCCAAAAATCTATCTTTATCTAAACCAACTCTTGCAGTCTACATGACTAATCTGCATGTTTGCATTTATTAGTCATTGTGAAGTTTTTGAACTGTTAATTTATGAAACCTGGTATTGAATTGTAATTCCACTTCCAGCATATCTTACTTTTTTCTTTCATGCACTTTAAGGTGACTAACATTTTCCAAATGATGCTGAAGTTATTGGCCCAAGGAGTTTTAAAAAAAAAAAAAAAAAATTTGTTTGGCAAGCAGGTTGTGCTGAGAACTTTTCACAACTTCCTTATACAATAGATTTTCCCTGATCCTGATGGAAGTTAAAAAAATAAATAACCAAAGTTTTAAACTCTTCACTTTTTACACTTTTCTTCCTAATTTAAAAATATATTTGGAATAAAGATTTGAGTCTGTGTCTCCATTTAAGTTTTACATGTTTTGTATAAAATATCTTTCAGACCAAATAAGTCTTCAGTTAAGTAAAATATTTTGTCTTCTTGACAAATTTTTTTAAGCTATCTGAATGTTTTAAAATTCTTGTATATTGTAGAGATTGGCTGATGCCAATGATGAAGTCGACGAAGACCTGGAGGATCAGTTTTATCTGAGACGGTTGGATGCTGGCTTGTTCACATTACAATTGTTAGACTGTGTTATGCTTGAAATTTGTGCCAGTGGAGCTGTTTCTGTAAGAATTCTTCATTTGCTATCAATTTTTTTTTTAATTTGTGCAGTCATGATTTCAAAACTAACAAATATAATGATAAAATAAATCTCGTGAAATAATTTGTCCACATGAAAATTATTTAAAAATAATGCTCTTGTTCTATGATAACCTTCAAATATGGATTTTTATTTTATATGGGTTGGCAGTTAGTATAAACAAACCTCAAAATTTTCTTATGAATTAATGTAATGTTCACTTATACTTTAAAATGCTTGGATTTATTTAACCTGAACCTTGTTGCATTATTTTAAGACAATAAGCAGAATCAGATGCCAATTGAATTTATTTAAAAAAAAAAAATTCATCCCCAAAAAAAAACTTATGCAAGTGGCTTTTTTTTTTTTAAGATAAAATTTCCTCCAATGTTATCAGCTTTATAAAAATTAAAAAATATTGATAGGATTTTTTTTTTTTGTACATTTGCTTACAGGTGAAACAAAGAGTAATGCAAATCCTAAATATGAGAGGTGGATCCTTAAAGGTGATTCGTAACATCATGCGAGGTTAGTGCACAAGAAATAATTTATATTTAAGTTTCTAAGATATTTCTTTACCCCTTTAATAAGCTTCTAAAAGAAAAAAATTATTCACAAGGCTGTAAATAAACATTCAGTGTTAATCTACCCTGTTGATATTCTATTTATCTTCAAATTTGTAAGTACATATCAGGGTAAAGTTAACTTGAAAAAAAATTCATGCTCTAGCATGGCAAAACCTACAAATAATTTTGTGTAAAATTTAATGAACACAATCTTTGTTCCATTTTAGAAAAATAATCAGAAAATGAAAAAAAAAATAAATAGCATAATGGTCATGCTACTTCTTACCAAACTATTTTGGCAAATGGTGTTTAGATAAATAAAAAAAAACCTTCTATAAACAAATCTGACTCCTCAAAAATCTTTGAAGGTCAATTCTATTTCAATCAGTAATCATTCTTTTTTTCTCTTAAAAAAAGAAGTCAAGTTTTCTACCATTTTCTTTATTAAATTTCTATTTACAGAATATGCAGGTAATATTGGTGATGCAAAGGATGCAGAGACCAAAGCAGCAGAACAAAACAGAATTCTACAACTAGTTGACAAGTTCTAAGGATTCAATTTTCATAATTCATTTTTACCATCAAATCATTCTAGTATGTACATAAGAACTTGAAATAAATACCTCATTACCAACTGTGAATTGAAAAGTTTATTTGGAGGTTTTGTAAATAAAGTGACTTTTATTTTATCCTAAATTATTTCAGTTAGTACCTGACCTTGGGGAAATATCAAATTTAGTAGATATTTGTACAATTACTATTTACTTTGATGGTAAGAGATAAATAATTTTCATCTCCAAATTATGAAATGATTAAAAGTTTGTTATTCAATATGATGGACATAAACAGCATGTGTATTTTTTTTAACCAAAGTTTCTGCTGAAACTTGATTTAAATTTAAAAAAAAAAAACATCCATGGTAAAGATACTTTCTGAACAATTTGTGGAAGATAGTTAACAGACTTTCATTACATTTCCTGATTGGAGGTAGTATCAACCTTAGCTTCTCTTGTCAGCTTGGTTGACCAATTCTGTAGAGATCTTTAAAATCACATATTGAACTGTCAGAACTTGCAGTAAAAGACCTCACAGTTCATGACCACAAATTTCTCCACTATCGTAAGTGTATAAAAACACTAATAGGAAATTTTTCAGGTATTTGGAATTGAAATTTTATCAGTTACCACATGTTATCAAATATCAACACAAAGCAGGATTCAAATTAAGGTAAGGTGTTTTAGAACATAGCACAGGAAGACTGGCATTGCAGTTGTATTTTTTCAATAGTGATCAGTACAAGTTGTATGTACATGGAGAATATAATTTATTATTTTGGCTTTTTTAAACTTCTGTATAAGCCACTTACACAAGTATTTTGATGTAAGAAAATTTAACTGCTAAGTTTTAAAATTTTTAAATAAAACTTTAACAGATCTTACCTCTTTTATTAAGTTATATTTAATAGCTCTTTCTAGGGATTTTAAAACAAAATGAATTTTTGACAATACTGAAGAGGGGGTTATTTCATGCCACCACTGCTTTTTAAAACATTGCTGAGGAGTGAAGGTAGTTAACAATGATTAAAATTTTAATAAAACCTAAACATGAAAATGAACTTATACAGTCTTTGTTTTTGAGAATTAACAAAAATATACACTTTATCAGATCGGTTGGTAAATTGTCAATTTATTTGCCATTTTATGTTTGAATCAAGATTTCCTTAAATTTAGTTTATATTTTAATAATTTAGTAAATGTTAAATATTGCATTATTTATAATTGTGTATTTGTAACACTAAAAACTATCTAATATTTTAGTTGTAAATTCACTTACATCATGTTTAGGTTTTATTAAGATTCTAACAATTGCTTTTTAAAACATTGAAGACTGATTTAGTTAAAAAAAAATTTTAAGAAAAAACTACTATCCCAACCAAATATTTCTTTTTTTATTAGGCAAATTACAAGACTATCAAGCTTGGAATTCTGTACTAAAGTGAACTCTGAGATAAGAGCTGCAATTGTCACACAAATCACAGAGAGGTTGATGGTTAGAAGAGTTTTTGTAATGCTAAAGTAAAATTAACATTAACCAACAACTATAGTCTCATCATCTTTGAATATATAAGGGGGAACTTCCAGATTGAGTGGAGCTGGTCCTTTTCGAATCCGTCCAGCAGCATCATAATGAGATCCATGACAAGGGCAGTAGTAACCTCCAAAATCTCCAATATTAGCAACTGGTACACAACCTAAAGAAAAAAAATTTTTGAAAATAAGCTTTGATTTATAAAATGAAAAATACAACATAAAAAGATCTTTAAAGCAAAAAAAAAAAAATTGACAAATTCTTGAATTTTATAACTTTAATATACCTTTTTTTTTCTCGAGTTTGATCCTCACTAGGTGCCACCATAAACTTAGCCTTGTGTTACATCTAAGCTACACTTAGAAAATCATTTGGGCACTTTAACATTGTATAATGGTTTGCAAAATCAATTACAACTGAAAAGTGAGTTTGATCCTCACTGGGTGCTCTTAAATTTTTCAGCCCTGTGCTATATCTGAGCTATGCTTAGTAAAATTACTATAAGAATGCACCAACCATTGATAAGAATCATATGTTGGATGCAGGGTTTGGCAGAAATATCTCCCACATAATGGCAAGATATTAGCTAGATGAAGATACCATTGCTGTTTTACCTTTATGTGAAAAATA
Organism: Ascarosepion bandense; assembly: GCA_037127315.1. Classification (NCBI taxonomy): domain Eukaryota; kingdom Metazoa; phylum Mollusca; class Cephalopoda; order Sepiida; family Sepiidae; genus Ascarosepion; species Ascarosepion bandense. The sequence goes on along the minus strand of JBBBDQ010000993.1, from coordinate 2,898,962 downwards.
TTTCTGCCACACTTTGTATAAGGAATGTTTGTTGTATATAGTTGTACTAAGAGTTTCTGCTCCTCAGTTGAAAACAACACTAACAGATAGCTGTTATGTTGGATGCAGGTTACTAAAGTCCTTTAATTTTGTGCAAGCAATAACTATGCAAGGTAAAAGAAAATAAATAACAAATAGCTGAAATGGTGGAGCAGTTGTTAGTCTTGTTTAGAATTTAGTGATTTCCACTGTTTAATATATTGACAGTCTGGTTAAAAAAAACATTACTAGTCAAAAATTGACAACTTAAATAGACTGGTCAACTCGACAAGAAAAATTTTAGAGAAATAATTTTTGTAAATAAGCATCAATTAGACAAGTTGTGATATTTGTCAGAATTGATTTAATTTTTTTTTTAGAAGATAGGGTCCTGTTGTTAATATGAATATTGTTAAGTAGCTCCACACATTTTCGATAACTAACTTTCAAATTTAATTTTTAAGTTTTCTGAAAACTTATTTTAGTTTTAATTGAAAGCTAAATGATTAAATTTACTATTTCCAGTAAGAAAATACTCTGGTCTATTTCAAACAAAAATTATATTGATTGGAATCAAAACTTTCAATTTTTTGAACATTTTTGAATGATCAACACATTTGTAAACAAAAGTTAATTCTCAGTTTCAAAATTCTTGCAAAAATAAAATATACATCTGTAACACATAATTTTTGGAAAATTAGCAAATTTAATGTTAAAGTATTATTTATAGCATGAAATTTAGAAAAAAAACTTTAAACACTGAGCTGAACTTCTTTTTTTTTTTAACCTTTTCCACCATAATTGAAATATGTTGACAGATGAGATAATATAAGTGTATGGTTATCACAAGTGACATAATTGTACAAATTTTTTTCCTGTAAGGGGAAGAAACTCTGAAACATATGAACTTTTAATGTACACAGAAAAAAAATTATTTTGAAAATACAAAGGCATGCTTTGTAATTAAACTTTAATTTTTGATAATAAATGTAATCTTCACTTAAGTTTCTAAACAAATCTTTGAAGTATTTAAAAAATATTTTTAAAACTGAAAAATTATAATAAAAAAGAAAATTCTTTTAAAATTTCATTATTAAATCCAAAAAAAAATTTTCTTCAGACTATAAAGTCTTTAATATATATTATTTATTAAAGCAATTAAAAGCTTATCAAATTAAATAATGTCAGTTATTGCATTTTTTATTTTACTATTGGGAGCAGGTTTTCAGAAATAAGACAAAATGTTAAAATATAACATTTACATTCCACATTTAACTAATAAAACCAATTTTCGCAACAATTCAATTTCTTAAAATTGAATGACTTTGTGTAAGTGAGAAAGAGAGAACAGATGTAAAAAAAAGAAAAAAATTCTACCAATATTTTTTTAAAATTATTTCATCCATTTGAGAATATGTCCTGAAAGTTTCATTAAAAGCTGACAATTATTTGATTTTTGCAAGAATTTCCAAATTAATCTGTTTATCACGTAATATTACATTTTCCATTGTAAACTCTCATAATGATTTGGTTACCTGCTAACTAAAATCAAAACGATTTTTTTACCAAAAGTTTGAATGATTTAGAGGGGATTAAAAAATGTTAAAGATATTTTGATCTTTCCTCCTAATAATAAACATTTTGATGGAAAAAAAAGTTTGTTTTTATTAAATTTAGGGCCTTTTGTATTCACATACAATGTTTTTTCAGTGGAGATACCTACTTTAAAGAGTTATCTGGACAAAGTTATTTTCAAAAGTGATAATTGAAATAGTGCTTACATCATTGATACCCATGTATGAAAATGGGCCCTTTTTTTGACTTTTTTAAAAAAAAAATGGATATACATTTTTATGTGCTTTATTTTAAGAAAACATTTTAAACAAGCAGTTGTTTTTCAGATGGAATTTTTTTTTTTTTTTTACATAATCTTCATTTAAGATATATAATTATTATCTCTCAACATTTATGAATGCTAGAAAGTTCTTTAAAAAGTATTAAAAATTCAGAAAATTAAAAGCACAGATATCAATGATGTAAACAGTCTAAAACTTGATGTTTGTCTATATAATTCTTTTATAAACAGGACCACACTCCTAATTAAAAAAAAAAAAAATTATTTTCCAATTTTGACAAATGTTGCACCTTGAGTAAGGTCATGACAATAAATGTTATCTACAAAAAAAAATTCATCCCACCATTTTTTTCAGGGAAGGGGGGTCCTGACAAGTTAATACACAGGATTTAGATATTTTATGAATATGTATCTATTAATTGTAACCAGAAATCACTTAAGGAGTCTAGAGAAAACTATCAAAAAAAAGGTCTTTCCTATGTTCTCTCTTATTAAGCCACTTATTATCAGCCACTTATATCCACAACTTTGTTTTTAATCATTAAATTATTTCACAACCTATTTCATAGACTGTGGAAACCATCTTATACAAATTCACATAAGGTTAAATTTTGTCCCCTCACCTCTAGTTGGTAACTGAGTAATATTTGAACTTTGAACCGAGTGTCTGGACTCATGTTCCCCACTTTAAAAACTGACCTTGTGTCACAACTCTCTTGTGAGAGAGTTGGTAAATATTTCTCACCTTGAACCAGTAGAACAAAACAGCCAAGCCCACAAGGATTTACTATCAGCCTTTTCAATACATTACTAACAAATTGCATTTACAGCATAAAGAGTAACATTTAAAATTCAAATTTTTTTAAATTACTGCATATAAGCAATGTTTTAGTCAAAGATTGCTTTTTTTTTTTTTTAAATTCATGCTTGTATATAAATAATTTATATGTATCATGTCAAAATTCAGTTCCAAGTTAAAAAACGTATAGCATTGATAATATGCATCGTTGTCATGTGCAATTTCACGTTATTACTAATTAGTTGAATAGAGTCAAAAAGAAAATTTGGTAAATTTTTGTTTTGTTCCCTGAAGGCCTTTACCCCTTGAAATCTTTCCAAAACATCCTTAATTCCGTGCAAATGTATATGCTGAACTCAAATTGATAATTGTTTATTGAAGAAACATTCCTTTTTTTCATGTTATCAACCAGAAATAAATCGGACTACATGTCACCCCTTACCACCATTCTCATATTTGATTCACTGCTGAATGACTAGTGGCGTAGGATATTGAAGTCATTCCATTTACTCCCTTTGGCAGCAATTACTCCAATTTTGTTGTGTTTCAGAACTCATTTTCCGCACATTTATTGCAAAATGGAAGTAAAAAGACCAAAAAATCGTAAAACTACACATGAATTCAGTCTGCAGTGAATAACATTTTCGAACTGTGTTTACGGGGTGAGAGAAACAGCGACAAGGAGTTCCATATTTTTCTGCTCAATAACATTAAAAAAAGAGGTAGGTTTCTTCAATAAACAATTACCGATTTGAGTCCAGCATATAGATTTCCAGGCTTGCCTCCCAGAGAGTAAAACACTATGCCTCCTTGGTCTCACACTTTCAGTGGACCTCACGTGGAATTACTATATTGAATCCATTGCTAAATCCGCTGCTATGAAAGTCGGTTCTCTGTGCAGGGCCCGGAAGTTTTCCGTCTGAAACTATCCTGCACATATATAAATCTACCATCCACCCTCGTGCAATGAATACTGCTGCCACTGCTATTCTCGGGCTTCTTGACAAAGTACAACGGAGAGTCTAATGTGATCGATACCGACTTGGCAGACCGGTGCAGTCTCTCTCTCACCGGCATGACGTGGCTTCTCTGTGTCTATTCTATAAATACTTTTACGGCTTCTGCTCCGATGAACTTAGATCACTGGTGCCCCCTAGGTACGAATTTGCACAAGATACTAGATTAGCAACTAGATCCCACCCTTTTACAGTGAAACCGATAAAATGGCAACCGTAATTTCTACTCCAACAGTTTCTTCTCTCACACTTCCCGTCTGTGGAATTCCCTCCCGCATGATTGCTTCCCCGACAGCTACAATCTTCAGGAGTTTAAATATAAGGTCAATAGACACCTCCTAACACACTAACCATCTTTCACTCTTCCCATCTACCCAACCCCCAGCCTCGGTATCCTTACCCATCTATCACCCTCCTTCTGACATTTCCTATATCTGACCACCCCTTCTCTTCACCTTTCCCTATGTAACCCCATGTGCAATAGTGGCAGTGGAATGCCTTGCTTGGGGTGAAATGATTAAAAAAAAAATAGGTATGTTTTAGAAAGATTTGAAGGGGTAAAGGCCTTCGGGGAACAAAAAAATTTACCAAAAATTTATGAAATTAACTAAAGAACTTAAAATTATCGGTTTAATTAGATTTTCTTAAAACTGTGCCAAATTATTGAAACAAATGAAAAATAGTAAGTTTTTTGAATTAATTTATCATAATATAAACATTAGAAAATGTTCAACACTGTAGCTATGTCTAGGGTAGGAAATTCAAGTGGATGTATCGCAATGGCAGGAAGAACTAAGATAAAAGAACTATGAACAAATTACTTTCTCTTATTCGTGAGACATTTAGATAAAGATAATAAATTCTTTACATTTTGGATGATCATGTCAAAATAGAGTATGTATACAAGTTGAAAAGCAGAAAGAAAATCTTACCCAAATGGGTACAGACACCCAACAAAACCAACCACTCAGGTTTTTGGCACCGGTCATCATCATGCTGAGGATCTCTAAGAACGGAGATATCAACAGCTCGCTCTGTTTCAATTTCATCATCAGTGCGATGCCTGACAAACAAGGGCTTGCCTCTCCATTTGAAGGTGACGTTCTTGCCCTCGGGGATATCTCCAAGTTTGACCTCAATTTTGGCCAAAGCTAACACATCGGCAGAGGCACTCATTGATGCTACAAACTCATGGACGATGGTTTTGGCTGCATAGACACCTGTAATTGATCCACCTACAAAAAAAACAAATTTATCACTAAAAATTCATAGCTTCTAAGTTAGAGACAATGCAATCTGTTAATCTGGTTACACAATATCTGGAATTGTTTAATTTCTCTTAATATTTAAATATCTGAAAAATTTGTTCTGGCAGTCTGATACTTTTGCTGCATAACTTGACAAATGCATTTCAGTATTTTGAGAAAATACCATTAGATTTACAATAAAGTTTAGGTATATTTCTTCACTCACATTTTTCAATTGTAGAACTTTTCCAAATTCTTGGTTTCCCCATCAATTACAACCCTAAAAAATTTAAAAGGGCAATATCAAGTCATTTTCTGTTTCCTTGAATCCTGTTCTTTTTATTGCCCTTTCTCTTCAGTAACATTTTCCCCAATTTCTTTGACTCAGTAAAATCCTTGCATCTTAATGACTATTACCTCACTTAGGATGAAAGGATAGATATATTATATATACCGGTGTAATGGATAAAGTGATGAAATTAAAAATGTAAAATGACAATTTACTCATCGCGCTATATATATATATATATATATATATATATATTTTATGACAATGGTTTATAAAAGCATTTTATCACTACACAAAAAATTTCATGTTTCAGAACATTGTTGATAAATAAAAGGTGAGAACTGAGTCTCAAGCCTTGAATGGCAACCTTCCTAAAGATGACATACCTGGACTGTTGTAAGTGCTTGAGTTGGGCATCAGGATGAGCATTCAATCTTGTAAAATCTTATCTCAAATAAATCAGGACCCACCTCACTTTGTGTAAGATTCATTCCAGTCCTCACACAAAAAAAATACATACCTATTGTAAGACACTATATACTTATGTACAAGTTGACCTGGTGTATGAGCTCACTCTTCCTTTTTAGCATACCAAATGTAAACAGGCTAATCTGTTATTCATGCCATTTCAACAAAAACACAGAACATTCTATACAGTTACTAACATCGAGATCCTTATGATAAAACAGGAGAGCAAAATTGCTTACCTCTGTGTTACTGATATCAATGTAAACAATATTTTGATTGTTATATTAAATGTAAAAATACCTAAAGGTTTTAATGATTTTCACTAAAGTGGAAAAGAGAAATAAATCAACTTATGGCAATAATTGAAGAAATAATATTAATGCAAAGGTTAATAGGTAAAGAATATTTCACAGGAATCTGATCAACAATACCCCCACCCCAATAAAACCAAAGAAAATACAAATCTACATTCCAACAAGGAAATAATCCTCCTTGCTACATTGTACTGGGTTGGCCAGCACGTTTGTTCTGTACCTTGGGTCATGGTAGTAGGGATGGTTTCGATTTAAGTAGGCCAACAGTAATAGGGATCATAGTCAATGTAAACTTCATGATCTTTTCCTTAGCTACATAGTATATGCTTCGCAAGGACTACTTACAGTTTTGAATCTAGAGTTGTCTTTCTCCAACCAAAGCTACAAAGTCCAGACTATTTAATCCATAGTTAGAGAAAACATGGAGATGGATTTATACATTTCCCAAGGAGATTTGCACATAAGTAAATATAACAAATCCTACTGGAATTTGAACTAAGCTCTCCGATTTCTTCATTCTGAGCCACTATCCATTATACCACCCACACATCTTAGGTTTAACACCATTCAAAAAGATTACTTTTGATTATATTGTGAATTATATCAGCATGCATTCATCTTTTTTTAATAATTTAGATGAAATTGGTATATTTTTGTTATTGATTTTAACATTGAAGATATTATGGTTTGTGATTTTAATAAAAGGTAAAAATTAGAAGACTTTGTACAGTTTATTAAATAGATACTATGAGTGATAAGTATATGAAAAGGGATTTGCAAATTTATGTATAGAGTGCAATGGATAAATTGTCGTCAAAATTATGCAAAAAATGAAAATAACACTAATATCTCATTTTAGCAAATATATTTATCAAAATTACACAAAAATAATTTTGAAATATGAAAAAGTAAATTTATTGGTCTTTGACTCAACTGTGCCTCACACATTATCAAGGGGTTTGCAGTCTAGAGTGTTAGGAGGTCAAATGTAAGAGGTGATGTGGTTGCAGAAATTGTTTGACAGTCACGACTGGGTTCTGTATGTGTCGAATGGTGCAGAGTCCAGTTACCAGACATAGGGTCTTCCAGCATCCACCCTCTTGACACAGAGCAACACTGCCTCCACAAAGTGCTTGATATAAACCTTCTATGTTGAGTCTTTCTGAATCCTCCACACTATCCTCTAACACTCAAACACTGAGATGTTTGCATTGGAGCTTCCAGTGTAGTACAGCATGCTGTTTCCAAATTTCTGGCGAAATTAATTGTGTCATGGTGCCTTTTTTCTCAGATTGTTATATGATGGGGGAACTGAAAAGTCCTAAACCTAACCAGGAAGACCATAAAAAAAATTTTGTTTGGTCAGATTTTGGAAAGTTGCTCAAACATTTTTTACAAAAAAAATTCAAAATAAATTTCACCTATACAGGTCAAGTTATTGTGCATGTGAGAGAGAGAATGCATGCAAGGCAAATTATATTGTAAAAATACATTGTTGATTTTTCTTTATGCAACTGATAGCAATTCTTTCACAATATGTAAATTTTCATTTGTCTTAATTTCTTCAACCACAAATAACTGAAAATTTAATAGTTTTCCTATTTGAATTTTCCAATCAATTCGTTTTTTACAGCTTAACCTTTTAAAGATTATTTAAAGCCAGAAAATATTAGATATTGTATTTTTTGGAGATAATGGTTTCACAAGTTTTACTGATTAACATGAGAGTGGAGGATGGGTGAGGGAACAGTTCCAAGTCATTATTCATTACACCACCCACACATCCAAGCTTACAGCAACTTGGTATTCCCAAGCAGTCATACATCTAGGTACTAACCAGTGTCAATGCTGTTTAACTTTGGTGATTGTTCATAAACCAGTGTTCTAATTTCATGTGGCCATAAACCAAATTTTTTTTTGATAATTCTCAAGTTAATGACTGAATAAGCTCACAGCAGCAAGTTCTATGGCAATAAAATATCTATAGAAATTCCCTTATCGCTTTTGATATTTGAGCTTAACAACTTTAAAAAAACTATTGTTATAATAATCATAAATATGAATGCTAGTTGTTATTTTAAGTAATGGAGTGGAAATGAAAAGATCTAAAATTGACAACTTTTTTTTCTATTTCACCAAAACACATGTTAAATACGAATATTATTTACCTGCCCCTTTTATCTTCCATATATTGTCATTTATTTTTTTTTCAACAAAACCAAAAATCATCTGTGAAATGTCTTTTCACATATCAAAAAGGAATAGTCCATTATTTATGAGGTATTGGCAAAGCATAACATATGTACATGCTAAGGAACTAAGAGAAGGACACGCAAAATTATAAGACATGTTTTTTTTTACAGCTTATCAGCCTTTTGTGGGTTATGTAAATTCAAAATATTTTAGATTGTAAACAATTTTCCCCTTTGCAAATGAATATTGCATTTACAGTTTTTTGTCAGATTTTTTTTAATTTTACAAGTCCTACTATTTAACCCAGAGTAGGTATTTGCATGTAAATGAATGTAATGAACTTAATTGGAATTCAATCTTGTTTTACCAATTCATATTTCCAAGACAATTCATTACATCAATCACACATACAAATTTCTTTCAATTAGATCAATATTTTCCTTGTGTCAGGGTTTCCATGACAACTGGCTAGACTCAAAATGAATTGCAAATGACATTTAGTAAGAAAAATAAGATGTTAATTGTTATGCCTAAAAAACTATTATTCTCTTAAATCTATGAATATTATTTTGGCTTGTATTCCATCTGATCTTTGGCAGACAAACTAAACCCCTTTCCCACCACTATACACACTAAAATCTTACCAAACACAAGAATTCAATAATATATTTTATGCCATCTTCACAATTCAACCAGAGAAGCAAATGCACCAAAGAGTTGTTGTGAGGTGACTTTGTACTTACCAATTGAAAGAAGGTATGTGAATGCTTTGCGACTCTCATCAGAGTCTTTGTTACATTTTTCTGCATCCTGCACACCATCACGTCGGTAAGCACTAAAATCTGGAATCTGAATATCTGTATGGGCAAAACGAACTTGAGATTGACCTGAAATTTAAGAAAAAAGAATGCAGAGCATAAAAATAAAATTTAAAAAAATTTTTTTTTTTTAAATTAATTAAACCACCTAAATGTTGGCCTTTACACAAAGTATGATTTGATATGAAAAGAAAGACAATCCACTTGAACGTTTAACAAAAACATGTATAATTTTCTAGGGCTATCAAATATTTCTGCATAAAAAACAGACATTAAAAACTATAACATTGAAATGAAGAGCAAGGAATTTTTTTCTTTTTTCCTTGCTCTTCATTTTCCTATTCCATTGTTTTTAATGGGTCTATTTTTACAGCAATAATAAAAGTCTCTAATAACTGATATTCGTGAAATATCAGTTGTAGTATTTGGATTTAATTATTTTTATCTTTATTCTTATTTCCTTTTCAGTGATAAGACTTGAATTTTTACTTGTATATTTTTATGTGTGCATTTTATCATGACGTAGATATGATAAAATGTAGTTTGAGTTTGTTTCATAGACAGACAAGTTTTGATTATGACGTGCCATGTAGAAAAATTAAAAATTTTAACCAATTTAAATTCAGTTTGACAAACAGCAAATTATATTTTTTTTATTCAAAATATTAAATTTGAACTACTAGCTTGAAATTAAAAATAAAATAAAAGCTTCAAGATTTGTTATTTTTAAAAAATTAATTTTAAATTTTAAACATTGCTTTTCTTTGAAATCTGTGTGTGTGTGTGTGTGTGTGTGCCCACGTCTATTGAACAGGTTAAGAGGCTCATCCCTTGTTCCCTGTTTAAGATGTGGTTTCCGGCTTTCTCTTTTCCAATCTTTTCACTATTACGTAGCCCTCTGCACATCAGTGGCATTACCGCCTTGCTCGGGGTGATACGATTAAAAAAAAAAAATATATATATATATATATATATATATATAGAGAGAGAGAAAGAGAGTGAGAGGAATAGATGCAAATAAAAGAAAAACATTTCTGTGCGTAGATCTAAAAGAGACAATGAGCAAAAGGATGAAAGATGAAGATAGGAATAAATTTAGAGATTCAATAAAAGAAAATACTTGTGCATTCCTTTATTTAGATTCCATTTTAACATACCAAACTAATCCATGTTTTTATAATATTTAGCTAAAGAAAAAATAAATGAACAGGCACTGTTGATTGGAAGAGATAAGGGAGAGAATAAGATACAGGCAAAAAAGTTAAAGACTAGATGTGACTGGATCATCCGAGTTGTCAACAGCCATGGAATTTCCATGGATCCAGCTAGTTGGTCATTAACAACATTTATTTGAACCTTTATGTAGCAAAAGAAAATTTAGCCATTGTTGATTTTACCGCTATAAATATTTTTCATTTTATAATGCCAAATAGTTTTTTTCCCTTATTTCTTTATCTTGCCTCATATCATGAGCCCTCCACTTTATTAGAAAAGTCATGCATCAGAAATAACACAAAATAAAACAAAAACTGGTGTCCAAAACTACTTATTTGATTGTTTTATATTTTTACATGCATATTTTTAAAATCAATTTATTTTTATGAAAATAAAACCATCCTTGGACAATGAAAGACGTATGTAGGTACCTCCACTCCATTTTCAATACCTAAGTTTTAATTTGAATTTTTAAATTAAAAACTTTTTCTTGAAACTTTATTTTAGCTTAATTGAAAATTTATTACTGTTTCCAGTAAGTAAAATACTCTGGTGTATTTCAAACAGAAATTATATTCATTGGAATCTAAAATTGAGTTTTTTTTTTGTTTTTTTTTTAATCTTCAATTTTTTGGTCATTTTTTTTTTTTTGAGCGATTGACATTTGTAAACAAAAGTTAATTCTCGGTTTTAAAAATCTTAAAAATATATATTTCACTCATTAATTTTTGGAAAATTAACAAATTTAAAGTTAAATTAATCTATTTTGAAACAAATATTACTTGTTTATGGCATGAAATTTAAGAGTATTTCTTAATCACAAAAAGGTCTAACTCGTTGACCTTTCATATAGGTAATGACAGCACCTGTTATCAATCAATCTGGAAGCATGGTGACTAAAAATTAACATAACCCTGTTTAACATTTTGTAACAACAACATGTGACCTTTAATGATAAGTTTCCATAGTAAAAAAAAAATTATTTAAAAAATCTTTATTCTAAATGATCGGAATTAAGCTTTTTGTAATTAATAATATCCGAAGACAATGAGAAACTGGAAGAAATTTGATTGGAAAGATGTTTGAATCTTTAATTAGCAAAGTAAAAAATGAAAACAACTATTAAAAATACATTATTCATCGAATTTTTTTTCTTCAGAATATATCCTAAAATTATATTTATAAAATCAATTTAAAAATTTATCTACATTAAAAATTTAAGTGTTAATGCATTTTTAATTTTACTATTCAGAGCAGATTTTCGGAAAAATGGTCTCGTAATTTAATTACCAAAAAAAATTACATGATTTCCAAATTTTACATTCCCCAATGAGTCCTGCATTTAAAATAAATTGGTATGTATTTCAGAAGTTTTAATTGGAGGGGGGGGGGTAACAGAATTGTTAAAATATATTTTTTTTTTTTTACAAAGATTTTCTAAAAGTAATAATTGCATAAATATAATTTCATTCATTTGTGAATAAATTCTGAAAGGTTCAAAATCAATTAGATGATCTTTTACAAGAATTTTCAAATTAATGTGTCTTTCAACACAAAAAACGACTTGCGTAATACTTTTTTTCCTTAATCATCACATTTAAAAACATAGCATGCGTGAATCTCTGACGGAAAACAAATTTTAACTGAAATTTCGAGCGTGTTAGAAAGGATTAAAAAATTATGACAACAAAATTTGATCTTTCCTCTTAACAGCATAAACATTTTATAATGATAAAACTTTGTTTTTATTAAGCGTGAGCCCTTTTTCTTTTTAACATGCTGTTTTTTTTGTTTTGTTTTTTCGGCAATTGCGTGAAAGTACAAAGTATATATACTTACTTAATCACCAACTTAGTATGTTTTTATTGCCATACAAACAAAATCGGAAATGTGTGGCACTGGTATATGAGGGACGCATGGTGAACGTGTTGTATAAGAATAAATTTTTGTTTTTTACATTTCTTTCCAATATTTTGGAACCAACTGTAACTGATGGATAGGGATGCATACAGAAATCGCAGGAAGTGGTGTAGGTAACTTAATCCCCCAAGAACTTATTTTTTTTGTGAATCAATTTGTCGCCAAACTAGACACCAAAAGCTCAGAAACTCAGAAGAAAGACTGCAAAACCAAAGATGATACAAGTCAATAATTATAAAAAGAAAATGTACGCCTAAATCGTAGCCAGACAGTTATTGCAACATGCGGATAGAGAAATATTTCTTCTGCAAGTTAAAAAAAAAAATTCACTGCTTCTTTGAGCTTAGTGTTCTCAACAAATTGTCATCCAGCAAGTTTTCTTCAATGTTTTTAAATTAAAAGTTTAAAATAAAAAAAATGTTTACAGGCACACTGCAGTAGAGTAGAATCAACAATGAAGAAATGAAAATTATTTAACAGGTTGTAGCCGAAATGTAGCCGAACTGTACGTTATTATTTAAAATTTGCTATTTTTTTATTTTTGTAGGTAAGTTAGGAGTAAAACAAAAAGTTATGTCGACTAACATTGTTACATGTATCAACTACTTATTAAATTCTGATATTTTTTTATTTTTAATTTCATAATTTTGAAAAAGCATTGTAGATTTTCCACAGAGTGAAGGTGAAGTAAAATACTATTTACTAGCTAAAAGTAATATAGTGATTTATGATTGACAATCTAACAAAAAAATTACTGCTGCAGGTATTGCTTTTCTTTTAAAAATAGGAAGGAAATCATAAAAAATAGGGGCGTTAACTGGCCCCCCGGCCTTCGGTCTGGGGTCCAAAATGACCAAATTAAGACCGAATAAGACCAGTTTAGACCGGTTTTGAACCTATCCACCGTTGTGGATAGATAATGTTTTGACCAGTACCTGGGCGTACACGCTCAGGTTACCCACGTTAAAAAAGACCTTGTGTCACATCTCTCTCAAGTGGGGAGAAGGGTTACTGTAGGGACGTTTTTAGATTAAAATAAAAAGCAACAAAAAAGTATGTTTTCAAATAAAATGCAATCGAAATAGATAAATATGAGAAAAAGAAAATACTTATTTTCAATATTAAAATAAATAGCTCTAAAAAGAATGCACAAACAAAAATCAACTATTATTGACAACAACGGTTATTTTATGACCTTTAATTTATGATGTCGTAATAACACATCTTTATGTACTTTGGTTTTTAGTAACAAGAGAAATTTATACTGAATAAAATAAAATTGATTATTCTTTTAAAAACTACTTTTAATTTTTTAACTTAATGAGCTTTTCTCTTTAGTGCTGAATTCTGAATATAGTTAGTTTGAAAGCAAGGTAATAATGTATTAAGCGATAATAAACAATTTCTGAATATAAGAAAATATAAAAAACCAAACAAAAGGAATTTTGTTTACAAAGTTACTTGTGATTTTTTTTTTAAGATTTTGATTTTTGTCTTATTTTATTTTTGTAAATGGAATCGTTTTAATGACTGAATAACAAAAAACAAAAATGAAATCATTCTTTTAATTGTAAAAAAAGAGGCTTTTTTTAATGTTTTGACTTTTGAAGAAAATGACTATAAAGCAATTGTTAATTAAATAATATTTATTTTAAATGAAAATTTTGAAGTGCCCAGCGATACTTTAATTTTTTTAAATCAATAAAAAAGTAAGTGAATTTAAATTTTAAAGGAAATTCGACTATATTTTTTAATTTTTTTCATTAACTTTTTAAAAGTTAATGAAAAAAATTAAAAGATATAGTCGAATTTCCTTCCAAATCATTTGAAATTACAATCAGACCGAGGTCGGATTCCAAATCAAAACGACCTTACAGAAATAAACATAAAATTTATTTCCTATGTGAAGAAACACTGCTTATTAAAAATACATGTGTATATTTCTTACTTGTGAGTCCGTAAGAAGCCGTGACTCCGTTATTTGGAATTTGCCTACAGAGGTTACTTGGTGATGTATCCTTGATCGGTGGAGTAATGACAATTGTCGAGGACACAACAGGCAATTCAGAGATTATCGGCCTGGAAACATGAGAAATGACCTGTTTCGTAAATGTCCCATTTAGTCTGGGAAGCAAATTGATCATCTTGCCGACTTATTTCTATGACCTCCACGAAATGTTCTTTGACGTGCGGAAGTGAGAAAAGATTAGCCGGTAGTGACGTCATATGGCTTTTTTACACCTGTTCGGAAGCATGGTATTCCATCATTTAGAGAATGATAGAATAATGGAATATAACAATTATGATTCTACTCATTCAATGAATGCCAGTAGTTTATATTAAAGGGAGACAATCCAAACATATTTGGTTCTTATTAACTAAAAAGAGCGCGCAAATACCCTTGGGAAAGGTATTAATCCGTCTCTTCCTTTCAGTTATGGGTTAAATAGCAGGACAGACTGGGTTCTATAGCCTTGGTCGGCAACCAGTCTACCGCAGAAAGCAATGGCAACCTACTTCGGGATAACCTTCTGCCCAGTCAGTCATGTCTCTTTCGAGACATGATCGCCCAAGCGTGTATCACGTATGGCACTTAACTGACTAACTGACTGAATGTATTTTTATTCTGAATTATTCGTGGCTAATTTATCTTTCATCTCATTTTTATTTATCGTTAAGCAGCAGTATTGATAGGACATTGTAGGAATGAACCAAAATGACCTCAGGTCAGATACTACTACCATGCAGAGAATACATTGTTTCTTTTACCCTCTCTGTCTCTAAATAACTCCCAAGAACTAAGATACCCAAAAATCTATTCCCTTTTCTTTCTCTGCTACTATTTCTCTTTCCCCTACTCTCTCTATCTCCCTGACCCATGCTTGACCTAAAGGATTGGCCAGTCCCTCTCTGGCTTCTAAGCAGGCAACATGTGTTCTGTTGCTAGCAGACACTTAACACGAAAGTATGTAAAAATAAGAAAATAAAATATTCCTCTCAACGCTAATATTTGTATCCACTTCTTTGTCAATTACACCCACAAAGATACCAAATATTACAATGGTGACTCCGACAAAAAGGACATTACAACCTCAAGAAACGAACTAATTTTACCAGGACTGAAAGGAAAGAAACACATTTTGGAGTTTTCAGGAAAATATACGAGTAGCAGTTAATTTCACGTCACAAACGTTTTTTAAAGAGAACCTTTGACGTAAGTAAAACAAACTACATTTTTTTTCCACCCCTCTTCATACAAAAAAAAAGATACTTGAATATATATATTTTTACATACAAAAAAAAAAAAATGGAAGAAGCCTCCTTACAACAAATTACAATAAAAACGCCGGAATTCATGGAAACGGCAGTGAATGGCTGGTTTTCCATTCTGGAAGCCCAATTCCATCTGCGGAATATTACAAATTCAACAACAGTTTTATACGGTCATATCATCTCTGCCTGCAGAGGTGGTAGCTAAAATACCATATCACATTTTAGACGCAAAGAACTATGAGGAACTAAAATGCTCCTTAATTGAGGCTAATGAAAGAACAAAGCCTGAGTTGCTAGACAAGTTAATGTCTACCAACACAATTACAGGCCGTCCATCTGCATACCTTCAAGAGATGCTTTCTATAGCTAAAAGGATAGGTGTCAGCGAAGAAATTGTTCTTCACAAATGTCTACAGGCATTACCCGCAACAATTTCCCCCGTCATTGCCCCCCAAAAAGAACTAAATTCATCCCAAATAGGAAAACTAGCAGACGAATTAATGCCCTTATTAAATAACATGAACGGAACAGCAACAGCATTCTCCACTCAGCAGCACACAGAAAGGAATAAAAACGTCCGTATACCGATAGGAATAAAACCCTACTTCCCAGACCAAAAAAACTAAAATATGCAGAGCACACCTCTACTTTGCCGAGCAAGCAAGAACTTGCAAACCGTGATGTAAATGGCCAAAGAAGCAGAACATCAAAATTTTACCAAGCTCGCGTCCACCCACACCACCACCAACAGCCTCGGAAAACTAGTAGCGCGAACCATGTCTGTCCCCTTGAGTTCGCCGCTACTACAAATCAAAGCACGATTAGGGACAACCGTATTACAATTTATAGTAGACACTGGTGCAAGCCTCTCAATAATACCGGCGTCCGCGTTAAAAGGCGTGACGTTATACCCAACACCAGTATCACTCACCACTGCCAACGGAGAGAAAATACAATGCCACGGCCAAGCTAACCTGGAGATTGCAATACCGAGCTTAAGAAGTACCTTTTCCTGGACATTCGTGGTCGCTGATATCACCAATCCCCTCCTCGGAATTGACTTTCTAAATAACTTTGGCCTCACTATCGACTGCAAAAACAGGACAATTTATGACCCAGCAACAGCCACTAAAAAGAAGTTGTTAGTAAACACTAGTGCTCCTGTAAATGTGGTCATAAACGAAGCAAATATACCCACATTTATAAAAAACAGCTTAGATAAATACCCAGAAATTATCTCTCCTCACACCAACAAAAACAATACCTACTGCGGTGTTTACCACAGAATCGACACAGGTAGTCATTCACCAGTTTTTGCTAAATCTAGACAACTGTCTGCTGAAAAGCTGACTGCTACAAAAGAAGAATTTAAGAGACTAATAAATGAAGGAGTAATAACCCCTTCAGACAGCGAATGGTCAAGCCCACTACATCTAGTACCTAAACAGAGTGGAGGATATCGCTGCTGTGAAGACTACCGCGCCTTAAACAGTATCACTAAAAGTGATAGATACCACATCCCTAATATTAATTCTTTTACTGCTAAACTCGCTGATAAACAGCGATTTTCAAAAATTGATTTAATTAAAATCATCAAATCAAGATGCACCCCAATGATATTCCAAAAACTGCAGTTATTTCACCAATGGGACTTTATCAATATGAATTTATGCCGTTTGGATTAAAGAATTCTTCGACTACTTTTCAAAGATATATGGACAGAATCTTTCGAGATACCGACTGTGTCTTCGTATATATCGATGATATCCTCATCTTCAGCGATGACGAACAATCTCATAAAAAAGATATTGACACAGTGTTTCGAATTCTACAAGAAAACAACCTAAAAATATCACTCTCCAAATCGATTTTCAACGTAACAGCCCTTGACTTCTTAGGCTTTAGAATTAACTCAAAGGGAATTACACCAACTGCAAATAAAGTAAAAGAAATAGAATCTTTTCCGTGTCCTAAAGATGCTAAAAGCCTATGCAGATTTCTTGGTATGGTAGGATTTTACAGAAAATTAATACCAGGATTCGCAAAGTTAGTTTTTCCTTTATCTGAGAGAATGCGACTAACACCGAAAGGATTAATCACCTTGAATACATTAGAAAAAGAATCCTTCTCTACCATGACTAAAATATTGGGTAAGCTAACGGAATTACCCCATCCTCAACCAAGTTGTACACAATATCAACTGGTCACGGACAGCAGCAAATATGCAGTAGGTGCTGCCTTACATCAAGTCGTTAATGGAAACCCTATACCAATAGGATTTTTCTCGAAGAAACTAACAGCAACACAGACAAGATATTCCACTTTTGATCGTGAACTTTTAGCAGCGTATCTGGCTGTATTACATTTTCGCCACCTCATAGAAAGTCGCGAAGTATTACTTCTAACAGACCACAAGCCAATATGCGGCGCATTTCACAGCCTAAAACCAGCAAAATCGGATAGGCAACAAAGACAACTTGCCATAATCACAGAATTAATCTCAGATATTGCCCATGTGAAGGGTGATCAAAATGTAGTAGCAGATTGTCTATCACGCCCAACATTTGCTGTACAGATCGATATGTACGACCTCCCAGCACTTGCAGATGCCCGAACAGCAGATACTGAAATACAGTCCTTCCCAGAATTAAAAAAATATACAATATCTGGAAAAGACCAATTTGTGTTGTGTGATACATCAACGTCATACCCCAGACCTTTTGTACCATGCACACTAAGAAAATTCATCTTCGATAGTTTGCATTCAGTGTCACACCCAGGTATAAAATCATCTATAAAAATGATTAAGGCTAGGTTTTACTGGCCTAACATGGATAAAACCATCAAAGAATTATGTGCATCATGCACATCTTGCCAACAGGCAAAAATATATAGACACACAAAATCGCCAGTACAAACATTGGAAATACCGTCATCAAGATTCCATACTGTACACATCGACATAATTGAACCTCTACCGCCAGCAAAATGTTCCAACAATCCCTACATTAATCCATGTCGATATATTTTAACAAGCATAGATCGAACCAGTCGATGGATAGAAGCGCAACCCATAGCAGATATTACGGCACAAACTGTTGCAGAAGCGTTTGTAAATACGTGGATTACTCGCTTTGGTGTCCCACTTCATGTCATAACAGACAGAGGTATACAATTTGAAAGTGAATTATTCATGGAATTATCAAAAATTATCGGATTCTATAGGCTAAGAACAACGTCATATCATCCACAATGCAACGGACTTATAGAAAGAGCTCACAGAACCATCAAAGCAGCTATAATGGCCCGAAAAGAATCTTGGATTTCAGCCCTACCAATTATTCTCTTGGGAATTCGAAGTATGCCCAACTGCTCTAATTTTTCCCCTTTTTATGCGGTCACAGGTGCAAAAATGTTATTGCCACACCTAATGATAGATTCGGAAAACCCAGAAACAGTCACACAAGATTTTACTAGAGAACTACATAAAACCATGGCAAAATTTGACTTGACTGACTTTTCAAATAGAGAAAAATCAACACAAAAATCTTACGTACCAAATCAACTGCAAACCTGTAAAAAAGTTTGGATTAGGATAGACCGCGTTCGAAAACCGCTAGAAGCACCCTATTCAGGTCCTTACACTGTACTCGAACGAACACCAAAATATTTCCTTATAGAAACTAACCCAAACACGCATACACAAGTTTCAATAGACCGTTTAAAACCTTACATTGAAAACAAGCAAAAATGTACACAAAATACAACTACCAACAAAAATAAAGAGCCTGATATTTTACCTCCTGAAGGAGTACAGGAACATAAAATAAAGACAACAAAGTCTGGTAGGAGAGTCAAATGGAAAAAAGATAATGAATACTTTTATAATTATTAAAAAAAAAAATACTCCGTTATCTGGTAGGAGAGTATTGTAGGAATGAACCAAAATGACCTCAGGTCAGATACTACTACCATGCAGAGAATACATTGTTTCTTTTACCCTCTCTGTCTTTAAATAACTCCCAAGAACTAAGATACCCAAATCTATTCCCTTTTCTTTCTCTGCTACTATTTCTCTTTCCCCTACTCTCTCTATCTCCCTGACCCATGCTTGACCTAAAGGATTGGCCAGTCCCTCTCTGGCTTCTAAGCAGGCAACATGTGTTCTGTTGCTAGCAGACACTTAACACGAAAGTATGTAAAAATAAGAAAATAAAATATTCCTCTCAACGCTAATATTTGTATCCACTTCTTTGTCAATTACACCCACAAAGATACCAAATATTACAACATTTTAATATATATATATACATACGTCACTAGATGGAAGCATTCTTCACTAGACGGACGCATACGTCCTAGGCAGATAAATTGTACTTGGTTGTTATACCTGTTACTATTCGTTGGTGTTCACTGTTCTTGTAATTGTCTATTGGTTTATTGTACTGTGGTATAATAAATCTCTAGTAATCTATCTTCAGTGTTAAGTATTATTCTTGCACTATTCTTTTCCCTGGTTATCTCCTCCCGGGATATGTCAAAAATGATAACCTAACAAAATCATTTTATTTACAGAGCAACATGCTTATTGGACTTAAAATAATGGTTGAGAACTACATGTAATATTACAAAATATTTTTTGTCTTTGTAACACAAAAAAGGTTCTTAGAAAATTCTAAAATCTACTTATCTGGAAACATGTTTGTGTAATAATGGCTTGAATGAGAAATGAAAAATTGAGAGAATTCTAGTCAAGTTTGTTACATTCACTTATATGCAAACTAGCAGCATAGCCCGGCGTTGCTCGGGTGCAATGAAAGCTTTAAAACTAATCCATGGTCCTGAACTCAGACTCTTTGGACGTTGCCACGAAAGACTAAAAAACAGTAGTTGTTTCCAGTTAAAGCGAAACCGTAGACTGAAAGAAAAATGAATGGATGTAAGTCAAATATTCATTTCTTGGTATCGATATCAAATGAATTTTTTTTCGTCGTAAACTGTATTTTGATGGCTAAATAAGTCCTCTGAGCAAATGGTATCATGACTGAGGCTAAGAACTACAATTATACCTACTTAGAGCCAAACCCGAAGCAAAAACTAAAATAAAAGGGTTGAAAAAATACAGACATACAGGCAGATAAACAGACACACACTCAAACATCTTGCCTTTTATATATATATATATATATATATATATATATATATATATATATATATATATATATATTGTGTGTATTTTGGCAGCATTTTTTCATTAATGCAGGTTTCATTGAATAATATAGACAAGTTTTGTCTATTAATTTTGTGTAGGATCCGTTCATACCGTCTGATATACTTGATGGTGATGTCGTTAAAAGACAACAAAAAATCACAGTATTTGTTGAATTTTTTATCGGGTCTAAGCTTTCGGCTCACATAAGCCATTATCAAAGAGTAAATAATAACACACAGTAAACATAGAACATTTAAGCTATTAACAATAAAGATAATTGAATTGAAAATATAAGTCCATCCCTACCGTGGCGGATGGCCGAAGACAGTGACAAAATAGTGGTGTTGTGGTCCCTGGTCTGATTACAGACATTTGAGTACGTTGTTGGAAATATTGAAATTGATTGTATTCAAACCAGGTTTATTATTTACTCTTTGATAATGGCTTATGTGAGCCGAAAGCTTAGACCCGATAAAAAATTCAACAAATACTGTGATTTTTTGTTGTCTTTTAACGACATCACCATCAAGTATATCAGACGGTATGAACGGATCCTACACAAAATTAATAGACAAAACTTGTCTATATTATTCAATGAAACCTGCATTAATATATATATATATATATATATATAAAAGGCAAGATGTTTGAGTGTGTGTCTGTTTATATTATCGATTTTCTGCACTCTTGTAAGAGCTGCAGCCTTGAAACTTCTGAATATCGTTTCTTATGTCTTTGTCTATGAGTGTATCAAATTTGATTACAATCGGACCTCTTCAACCCGATTTTTTCGATTATCGATTTTCGATATTTATCGGCGGTACCACAACACAACACCTAGTTAAGAACACTCGCAGACGCTTATAGTACAACTGTGTAAATTTTCAAGAAAATCAGCTGTTTCGGAGTCTATAGGTAACGGACACACACAGACACACACACATACAGACAAAGTTCTATTTATAAATAAGTTTAGATAACAGGGAAGACAAGGCCGTATAGCCTTGGTTGGTAATCAATCTAGAAGAATGAAAACTCTGAATTCAAACCAGTATGGAGAGGGTTGGGTTCTATCAGGCTATATTTGTCCAAGGCATACCATTTCTGCTATGACTGCAGTACGTTTGGTATCCCTACATCCTTTGGTTATGGGACTCACTATCGTCATCGTGAAAATCTATTGGTGATTATTAGATAAATTTTTTTAAGTAAACTGGGAAATCACTCTTTCATAAGTATATCCTCTTTGTCAAAACTAAAACTAAAACATTATTAATTTGAATTTTTTAAAAAAGTTTATTTCATACGGGGTTATTTGAAAGTTTTTTTCTTTATCTGCTAATATTTCTTATAAAATTTTATTTTTTCTGTGTTGTTACCTGTTATTGTTTTTTTTTATTTTATTAAACTTTTAAAAAGTGAAATTAAAAGTTAATAATAACAATTATTTATAATTTATTAATTTAGGTCGGTTGTTATTAGTTTCAGTGTTTAATGAAATAACAAACAAAAAAATTAGTAACAACTCGAACATGTGTACCTGTAAAAGTAGGGAGATGGTTAATGTTTATTAATTTGGCCTTGTGTAGTACATAACTGAACTTCCTACAACTTACATGATTTATGCAGAATTATCAGAAGGTTTTCATCATCAGAAGGTTTGTGTATATTTGTGGAAGAATAGTGGAAGAATAAAATATACATTTTTCATTTTAAAATAGAAATTTATTAAAAGGAAAGAATAACATAAGTTGTTGAAGTTAATGTGTAATTAGAAACAAATAATGAGTGAAGGGTATTAAGTGTTCGTAGAAATGTATGTAGTAGTAATTTGTTGGAAAGGCTTCATGCATACGTATATATGTATAAGCGTTTGTTTGGTAGGAATGTCTTTGGATGGAGAAGAAGAAGTAAAATGAATCAGCACATGAGAAAGAAGGAGAAAGAGGACAAATGTCTGGGTGGACTTAAAGCTTCTCCCGTTACATTTTAGCTTGTCGTCTCTGCTGCTTCCATCTCTGACTGTCTGACTGACGCTGACCGGGGCCTTTTATAGTATTTACATTTTTTGCATTTGATCACGAAGTTCTTTTTATCCTTCAAACTGCTTCCATTGGTCATAAAATCAATTTAACTTGCGAAATCCGATTTCGACTATTTTTTTTAAGCACATGGTCAATCTTTTTTCTATTTGAGAAAAACCAGGATTTCACACGTCATTGTGAATTTTTGTAGAAGTGAAGAAGAAGGTTGATTTTAATTCTTAATTTCCTGTCTGCCGCAAGTTATTATGAATTTGTCCTAAGTCAAGCTGCAAGTACCATTGCCGGAAAATGGATTTGGTTACCAAATCCATTTTCCGGCAATGGTACTTGCAGCTTGATGGTAAGCCAAATTTTGGATTAAAAATTGGTTTCCCTGAGGTGAAAACGGGATGCAGGTTTGATTCGTGTTTTGCAGATTTTTTTTTTTTTTTTTTTTTAGTAAGACTTCTCAATTTAGATAAGTTGCTTAGTTAATTAATTTCACTGTTTAAAATAAATAAAAAAATGTGGTAACAATTTAAACTCGTGTGTCGACTAAAAAAAATAACGTTTGAAGAAATGCAGAATTATATAAAGTGCCATTAGAATTAGATTAGAAATGTTTATTAGAAAATTAAAATAATTTACTGGTAAACTACTTTTTTTTAAATAAAATTTTCGATGTTCATAAACACCAAAATTTCGCTTAAAAAATCTACTTGAAGAGGAAAAAAATCACCACCTTTGACAAATGTCGAGTCTAAGGGAGATAACTCAATATTTTAAATGTCAGTCAGTTAAGTGCCATACGTGATACACGCTTGGGCGATCATGTCTCGAAAGAGACATGACTGACTAGGGCAGAATATTATCCCGCAGTAG
Source organism: Ascarosepion bandense (assembly GCA_037127315.1). Taxonomy (NCBI): domain Eukaryota; kingdom Metazoa; phylum Mollusca; class Cephalopoda; order Sepiida; family Sepiidae; genus Ascarosepion; species Ascarosepion bandense. Next base: position 2,875,419 of record JBBBDQ010000993.1, on the reverse strand, counting down.
GTTGCCATTGCTTTCTGCGGGAGACTGAATAACGATCAAGGCTATAGAACTCAATCTGTCCTGCTATTTAACCCATAACTGGAAGGAAGAGACGGATTAAAATACCCTTTCCCAAGGGTATTTGCGCGTAGGTGAATACAATGGAATGGATTCAGCTGGAATTCGAACTCGGCTCGCGGTTTCTCGTTCCGAGCCGATATCTACTGTACCACAACGCACATCCTATTTTAAATGTAATTGTTTCTATTTTATTAATTCTTTTCGATTGAATAGCTTAATATTGTTCAATGCTTGTTTTGTCAAAAAATAAAGACATCTAGTGTAGTTTTTATTATTACCTTTTGAAGGAAAATGCTTTTTAGTTTTTATTATTACCTTTTGAAGGAAAATAGATGTTTGGCACTAACTCTTTTCTCAATTTAATATATTATGGTCATAAGAAAATTAAAGAAAACAGTTAACCCAAGAACTTTAAATTACGTAATATATATATCATTATGGTTTCGGTTTTTTTTTTAAATCTGACAATGTCCATAATAGTTTTCGAGGTAGTTGTTACTGTGTGTGTGTGTGTTTTAGATAGGATAGATTGTTTTCAATATTAGATGTAATGGGGTTGGCGGGTAGTATAATGTACCTGTTATTGTTTAGATTATTATTTTTAACTGTGTTGCTTTTGTTGTGGTTGTATATATTATGTGCCTTTCTTTTTGCATTGTGAATAAAGATGTCAAAATTGAGTTCGTTGTTAATTTTGTGTAATATGATATCTAAGAAAGAAAGAGTATTAAGCAAATTAAGCAAAATCTTAACACCACTTCTCGGCACAATCAGTCTGTCGCATATAAAATAAAACTCTGGTAACCCTTTGAACAAACTAAAAAACATAGACATAAAAAAACAAACACATGGCAAATCTAGACATAAAATCCTTGTACACAAATGTTTCTAGAGCTAAGTGCCTAAATCAATTAAAAACACACTTAACGATATTGTTAGAGGTAGATATATATATATATATATATATATATATAAAGTACGTAATATATATTTATATATGTTTAAATTACGTAAACACAAGGTCAAACCATACCACAAACATAATCAGGCACATCCCTGGCAATAGAGCACAGGCTATTAGAGAATTCGTCAAGCAAAGCAATATTTAATGAAAAGAAAAAAATATTATGAAGATGCCCTTAAAAAATCTGGTAATAAGAACATTTTAGAATACAATCCCCCAACCAAGCAGACAAATAAAAAAATAATAATAGAAATCGAAACATTATAACTGGTACAAGCCACCATTTTACTTAGAAGTAAAAACCAAAATAGGACAAATATTTTAAATTAATCGATAAACACTGTCCAAAAAAGTTAGAATTAAGCAAAATTTTCTATAAGAAATCAATCAAACTGATTTAGCCGCACAAGAAATTTAGAAAATTAAATTTAAAAAAACGCCAGAAACCTAAATAGCAATGTACAAAACAACATTATTAACAAGGAATGTAACTGTAGGGAGAAAAAACAAATGCCCACTTAACTGACCTTTTAATACAAAAGAGATTATTTACAAAGTAAAAGTACATGACTTAAATGGTCAAAGCGAAACATATTTAAGATCTATCAAAGACAGTTTTAAAGTTAGATGGAATAACCATATGTCTACATTTAAACTGGAAAGCTTAAAAAATTGTACAAAAATGGCTAGCCACATGTGGAAATTAAAAATAAAGTATAGAAATTACCCCGATATAACTTAGTCAGTTAAGTGCCATACGTGATACACGCTTGGGCGATCATGTCTCGAAAGAGACATGACTGACTGGGCAGAAGATTTTCCCGCAGTAGGTTGCCATTGCTTTCTGCGGTAGACTGGTTGCCAGCCAAGGCTATAGAACCCAATCTGTCCTGTTATTTAACCCATAACTGGAAGGAAAAGCCGATTAATACCTTTCCCAAGGGTATTTGCGCGAAAGTGAATGCAATGAATTCAATGGAATTCGAACTCGGCACCCCGATTTCTCGTTCTGCGCCGATATCCACTGCACCACAACGCACATCCTGATATAACTTAGAGCATAATAAAATAGCCAAACCTTACAAAAGTGGTAAATTATGCAGATTAAGCCAGGAGGAAAAATTGACTATTATGTTATTTCCAGACAAAAATGGGTTACTAAATGAAAGAACAGAAATTGTGTCCAAGTGTAACCATACCAAAAAATACTAGGATCTTACAATCCCCGATAAATGTGTTCTACCTTTAAGTAGCTTTGTAGAATCACTTCTACATGCACGTACATACCTACATACATATCGCCATGCACACACGTTTACACGCATATACCCACACACTCTTACGTAAGGACCGCACGTGAAACTTTCTTTTTTCCCGCGTTTATTAAGAAATATATAAACTGATTCCCACACGTGTTTAGCCAGTTGGAAGATGTTTTTCGGGGCGTAAGACCGAATACAGATCGTCTCTTCCAACTCACACACACTGCTAATTGCATTCAACAATTAGCCACATAAAATGTTTCTCTCTATAAGAACATTTCAATGCATGTATAATGATATTCACGACTATTCAGTACAAACATATTTTTTCCTTTCAGGAACTCTTCTATCATGAATGCTTAGACGATATCTTTAATATCTAAGAGAGAACTCTTTTCACGAATCAGTACGGTCAGACAACCGATTATTTTTACCCAGGACTGAAACCCGACCGAATTGGCGTCAGTCGGCGATTCTATCTCTGAGCTATGTGCGCTCGATAGACGGAGCCAGATTTTTAGCGTATAATGCATCATACGCCAGTAGTTCGAGTGCTCTAATTCATTACTGAATACTCTGGTGTATTTCAAATAATTATATTGAAAATTAAAAATTGAATTATATTGAAAATTAAAATTGTGAGATGTTTAAAAAATTTTGAGATTTTTCGGCCATTTTTGAGCGGTCGACATGTTTATAAACAAAAGTTAATTCTCGATTTTAAAAATCTTGTAAAAGTAAAATATACATCTGCGACACATTGTTTTTGAAAAATTATCAAATTTAATGTTAAATTAATCTGATTTACACAAGTATTAATTATTTATAGCATTAAATTTAGAATAAAAGTATTTCTTAATCACAGAGTTGAATTTTTTGAACTGCCCGCCGTATTTGAAATGTGTTGACAGCTCGCCAGATGCGAGGTAAGATAAGTTTATGGCGATCACAAGTGACATAATTGTACATATTTGTTTTCCGGTACAGGTAAGAAACCATGAAACACATAACCTTTTGATGTACATATAGAAATTACCACACGAAAAATATTTCAAATACATACACAAAAGATAAATAAATAAATAAATGAAAACTATTTTTAAAATACCATGGCTAGATGATTTGTATTAAACTTTTCAAGTTTTGATTTGTAAATATAGTCTTCATTTCATAATCTACTAACCTAACTTCTACAAGTCTTGGAAATATTTTTACAATATTTTTGAGACTTTAAAAATTATTATGATTAAAAAACAAAAATAGAAAACAATTCTTTCAAAATTTCATTATTAATCGAAAAGAGTTTTGTTTTCTTCAGACTATAATGTCTGAAATTTATATTATGTATTAAAGCAATTAAAAGCTTATTTCATTAAATAATGTCACAGTTTTATCGTATTTTTTATTTTATTATTTGGAGCAGATTTTCGGTAAAAGAAGAGGAATAGTTTTAAAAAAATAATGCATCATCTACTACGTTTAAACTAATGAGTCATGCTTTAACTAAAAAAAAAAAAAATTTGCCTCCAGAATTTAATTTCTTGAAATTTCATGCATTTACATGGAGGTGGGTGTTAAAGAGATGTAATATAAAAAAATAATAATTTTAAAAATAATTTCATTCATTTGTGAATAAGTCCTGGAAGTTTCATTAAAATCCGACAATTATTTGATTTTTGCAAGAATTTCAAAATTAATGTGTTTGTCACCGGAAAAAATGAGTTATGTAAACTTACGTTTTCTATTGTAAACTTTCGTTACTCCACATTATACTTAACATCACTTACATTCCGTTACGCGTAAAATAACATTCAACCTCGAAATGGTTAAAAGTATAGCCGAAAGTGCTCGAATAAGCAAAACATTTAGACAATTTTAATGTAATTTATGTTCACAAAGGAAAGAAATCATATGATCACCTGAAAAATTACATAAAAAACTTAATCAACACCTCTTGGTTGTCATTTGTAATGAAACCTGCATATATATATATATATATATATATATATATATATATATATTAGCAATATAGCCCGGCGTTGCCCGGGTGTAATGAAAGCTTTAAAATTAATCCATGGTCCTGGAGCTCAGACTCTTTGGCACAAAAGACTAAAAAGCAATAGTTGTTTCCAGTTAAAGCGAAACTGTAGACTGAAAGAAAAATGAATGGATGTAAGTCAAATTTTGATTTCCTGGTATCGATATAAAATTTTCTGCACTATTGTAAGAACTGCAACCTTGAAACTTCTGAATATCGTTTCTTATGTCTTTGTCTATGAGTGTATCAAATTTCATTAAAATCGGACCACTTCTTCTATAACCCGATTTTTTCGATTATTGATTCTCGATATTTATCGAGGGTACCTCGACGCAAAACCTAGCTAAGAACACTCGCAGACAATTACAGTACAACTGTGTAAATTTTTAAGAAAATCGGTTCAGCCGTTTCGGTGTCTATAGGTAACGGACACACACACACACAAAGTTCCATTTATAAATAAGTTTAGATATATATATGTGTGTGTGTGTGTGTGTGTGTGTGTGTGTGTGTGTGTGTGTGTGTGTGTGTGTGTGTGTGAATATTTTCCGGAGATGATACAGCTATTTAGTATTAACCAAAAAATTATGTAGATATGGGGTTGTGATGGGTAAATTATCGCCATTTTATATTTTAATTTCACGTATCCGTGATTTATTTTTGGGGTTTTTTTTTTCTGTTTTCTTTTTCTGTTGACTGTACAGTATAATAATTCACTCAGCTAGAAATTTGGAAACTACTCGGCATCTGCACCGGTAGCTCTAATATAAACTAAGGTCACTGGTGTCCCTTCCACTGTGGTGATACCGACCGAGAAAAACGATGGACCGGATGCTTGCACTCTCACGACCAAAACTAGTCGGTGCGCAGCCGGATCGACGGAGATGTTCCGTTTGAAAACTAAAAATTAATTAAATATTAAATTCCAGTTCGCGAGCCTACGCGAATTTTATTCATCGGCCAATGGGAAGCCCAGAATCAAATACGGATGTGAATCCCCAAATGATCTGCTGCGATCCAAAAAGTCGAAATAAAAAGCCGATACAGAAAGCATCGCCAGACAGACACACACAGACAGGCTCGAGAGAGACGAGAGTAATTAGTATCTCCCCTTGGCCGACGTCAAGCGGCTTACTATGCTCATCGCCCTTACCTATCTTTTCCTTCTTCGCTGTCTCAAAACTACTTACTGACCAAAGGAGCGGATACATCAAAGACATTCCTTACTTACAACGCACCCACATACCTAATGGGCTATCTACAACGAGGACAAATTCCGGTAATCTTCAGCAACACACAACTTCCCATCCAAAAGAACGCTTCCCCACTATACCACAACAATTTACTCGTGCAACCAGACTGGCAACAACGTCCCACCCTTATACAGTTAAATCAACCAAATAAAAGCGACAGTTCTACTCCAACAGTTTATTTTCTCGCACTTCCCGCCCGTGGAACTTCCTTCCATATACTTGCTTTTCTGACGGCTACAACCTCCAGGAATTTAAATGCAATGTCAATTTCCATCTCTTATCCACTTGACTCCAGTCCTTTCTACATCACTCCGTGTATCTTGTTCTTTTCCTTTCTCTCTATCTTCGCAGCTGTTTTCACTCCTGTGTTCACATCCTTCTCTTGCCCTTTCTCTGGCACCCACTGTAACTGGTCGTCTTTCTCTTCACTCTCTTCCTGCCTTAAACTTTAACTCTCTTATGTAGCCCCCCCACCCCCATCCCTGCGCATCAGTAGCAGTGCCGCCTTGTTTAGGGTGAAACGATAAAAAAAAATCAGAGTGTTTGGGAGTCATTGTGAAAACAGTGCAGAGGATTTGGAAAGAGTTGGATAAGTTTAACGGTGATTATGAATGCATTTGGACTTTGGAGTGATCATTAGTAGTGGTTACGTTATGCCTTTCGTCTTCCCACAGGATCTCAGCCTCAACACGATGACCTACATCAAGTGCTTTGTCCTGGAACCAGTTTTGTAGTATGGGATACACATTTTTTTTTCTATTAAAATAAGCAATAAGAAAATACATAAAAACATTATAGAAATTTAGGATCAAAACGGCATTAGAATTTAAATTACATTTTTATATTTCTCAACCAATCAGCTAAAAACATAGAATAAGAACATTCTAGAAAAATAGGATCGGAAGTCAATTAACAAAAAATATTTAGGCTCCAAAACAAAATAGTAAAATACAAATCTGATTGGTCAATAAATGTCTTCACACCTAAATGTTAGGAAGATTCTTTGATCCACTATTATGGTATATAAATAACACACAGTTAGGAAGAAGGAGTTCAGTCACCAAGCTAGCCATTAAGTCAGCATGTAACCGATACTTTGTCCGGCCAAGTCATTCTTCCACACCAAAGTTCATGACCTAGCTACAGATGGCCGTGAAAGGAAAAACCCGACAAACTTTCTTTCATCAACGTGACATGCTGTCGCCACCCGAGATGAACTTAATGTAAGTAAGAACGACTTATTTACGGACTCCGTTAATATAAACTTACACACACAAATTTAACTTCTTGCCAAACTTTATTTTCCAAAAGGCAATTTTTCACATCTTGTATTTTATTTGTTTCCACTTGCTAATTTTATTTTATACATATTAAATTGTTTGTTGTTTAATGTTCGTTGTGACTTATTCCATTTCTTTTGCGCGATTGTAAAACATTGTGTTGTATTTGTGGGGGAACTAATCTCGAGAGCAATACCCGTAAAATACGGAAGCACATCAACCAAGCACTTACCAAATCCCCTACAGTAGTCAGCACATAATTCCTCTCCGTTATTAATAAAGTATTGTTTTTCTTTAATTTAAACCTTTTGTTTTATATTAATTTTTTTCCTTTCCCTTTGTTAACAGCAGGATTTTTTTCACGAAACAAAAAATTCCTGCAAGTTTAAACTGACACAAGGTCACTTTAATGAAACCTCAAACTGATTAAATTAGCGAATTTGAAGATCGTCTAAGTCTAAATTTGAGCAATTAAGCATTGTCCCGCATCAAGCAATCTAAAGAAAACAAATCTTTATTTTAATGACAAAATTTTAAAAAATATATTTTTTACCTATTCAAATACATAATTTTTAAGTGCATTATTACTAAATTTATTTTAACATTTCTAAACATAGCCACTGGGAATTTTTTTAGTAGTGGGTTAAATCCAAAGTTTTGTCACACTTAGCTTCGGTATTTTAATAATGTTTAATCAGACTAATGTTTAATCATGACTATTCCAGGCTTTGAATTGTTTCCCTGTTTTGTGAAAAATCTAATGCATGCTTAAATAGCATGCATTAGATTTTTTACAAAACAGGGAAACAATTCAAAGCCTGGAATAGTCATTTGTATTGAGTTTTCTCCCCTTATTTGTGTAGCTTAACAACTCTTGAAATGAATCCGAAAGATGAATGTTTATTTCTTGTTAACTAGGTAGATTAAAGCTTACTTTTCCAATGCGGTCTCCGTGGACGAATGGGTAAAGCAGATTTTTACCATAAAACTGGTTTCTTTGACGAAAAAGAGGTGACAAGTTCAATACTTGTCAGAGGCGCAGTCTTTCGTCAATTGAGTTTCCCAAGCTCGGCTGGTTGTTAGTAAATTTCACAGCTTAAAAAAAAAAAACAGGGATAGCAATAAAAAATCGCGTATTATAAAAAATTTAATAATGAAAAATAATTTAGAAGAATGTAAAAAAGAAGAAAAAAGAGGATCAATAGATATAGGTTCGTGTGTGTGTGTGTGTGTGTGTGTGTGTGTGTGTGTGTGTGTGTGAAAGAGAGAGAGGAAAAAAAAAAGAAAGAACGAATAGTCAACAAGTACATTTTCTTTGCTCCCTTCGTCTAGGAGGGCTGTGATAATATTTTTTCAATTTTATACTCCCTTGAAACATTTATTATTTCTTTATTCATTAATAAGTTAACTAATAAATTTATTTTAATCGTGTTCCATAGTTTTTCCTTCTCATCTATTTCTTAATTTTTTAAAGAATTGTCCTCTTTGTCGTCATTAATTATCCCCAACATTTTACGTCTGGATTCCTAAAGCATACCTTTGTGCATTTTTTAAATCTGTATTTATGTTCTGTGGTATTAAGTTGTTGTTCATATATATATATATATATATCTTAGGACCTTGAATAAATTATTGCTGATTTTTCATGAAAAATATGTTTTATTTATAAAAATTTATAAAAATTAGTAAGAAACATGTCACTGAAAGTATTGTCCATTGCTAGCCACTACTATGTTCCCATATTTCTGGTAGCATTTGAATTTCACGTTGAAAAATGACACGTCTTTTGAGGCTAATCACGAGTAGACCCATTTTTGCATCTTCATAAAAATGAAAATGCTGCTCAACCAGGCCATGTGTCATCTATCGAAACAAGTGATAATCGGGCGGAGTAATCTCTGATGAATAGGCAGGTAGGGTAGGACTTCCCATTTAAGTGTTTCCAATAGTTTTCCTCCATTTTGCAACAAGTGGTCTCGCGTTGTCATGTTGCAAAATCACTTTATCATGTCTCTGCTCAGATAGCGGCCGTTTTTCTGAAGTGCTAGGCACATGACAAGACGCCGTTCGACGTCTCTCGGCTTCAACTCATACGGTACCCAATACCCTTGCACTTGAATAATTTCTAATTCTTTCAAACAATTCTAAAATCTTGTTTTATCAATTTCTAATGATTCTGAAAGTTCAGCTTGCGCCTGAGATGAATCTTCACGAAATGATGCCTTCAATTCTTCGTCTTCAATCTTTTTCGGTGCGTCAGTGTTTTCTTTATATTCAACATCAAAATCATAATTTTTGAAGCGTCTAAACCAATCCCTGCATATTGTTTCCGACAGAGCATGATCGCCGTACGTCTCAACAAGAATTCTGTGTATTTCAGTTGCAAATTTCTTTTGAATAAAGTAATGCAGTAACATTCCCCTCAAATACACTTTCTTTGGCACGAAACCCGACATGTTTAATGCTAGGAAAAAAAGTTGTTTACACTTCGGTGAAATTACATACACTGAATTTCAAGATTGCTTACAGTACTTCCTTATAGTTGCGTTACCATCTGCCACTACACGCATGCAGTTCTGGGAACGCCATTTGTGGGAAAACTTATTCAAGATTCTAATACTTAGGTAGCAACCTTTCTTTCAAATATCTTTCATTAAATACAACAGACAAGGAAGATTTAATTAATTTTTTATAAAGGTTTTTCAGTATCCTAACATTTTTCTGTTTTATTAGAATTAAAGAATATAAAATTGTTCACAATTTCTGTTTCTGCTGTTGTGATTTCCCCTTATATTTTAAACGTTACATCGTAATTTATTGTTTTGCTCACTCTAAGTAGGACGCGTCTGGAATTCGCGTGAACATCTTTCTATTAACACTAACCTCTCCATGACATACTTCTAAAGTACAATTTCAATTCTCCGAGAATAAACAATTTACTTTTGCATCAATTGTTTTTTCAAGGTTCACAACAAAACTCTAATGTTTTATCACCTTGCTATTAATTATTCTAACGTTCTTTTTGTAAACTAGAGAGATCTTGCTTGAAAAAAGTTCTAAATCAAGACATCCTTAATTTTAACCTCAAATCTTATAGTGTCAAAATTTATTTCTCTTTAAAAGTTCCAAATTATTACTATTCCATTAGTAATCTGATATCCTTTGTATACTTACAAAAGGATTGTATTTCTAAATTAACTTTCTGCACATTAACATTTCAAAATCTTTACAAAATATCAACATCTTGGTTATTCGAAGACAGTCCCTCTTTCACTTGTTTTTTTTTTTTTTTCTGTTTTACGGCATATTCTCCTTTATTATCATTATTATTATTTCAGGGGTGACATCGCCCCTGGCACACACACACACACACACACACACACAAGTAGAAGAAAAATTCAACCTTGCACAACTAAAAAGCGCATAAATTATTTTTCTAACTTAATATAATTATAAATAGCGGAAATAAGAGAATCCATAGACAATTACCAATACCCCCTAATGAGTAGACCGAACGATTATACAAAGCTTCGGAGTAGAGGTTCTGAATATAACAAACACCGATCAGCTAAGACACACATTTTATATCTGTATTAACATCCTTCGACACACACACATCGCCTAGGTTATATATATATATATATATATATATATATATATATATATATATATATATATATATATTAAACAAGTTGATAATGCCACACCAAGCTATAATATTCTTACAAAATGGGATCATATTTTTCCCTCTCCTTTCCCTTACTTAGTTCATATTATCTTAAAGTTGGTCTTTGATACTAACTTTTCTTATCAGCTACCTTACTTTAATTTACCAACGATTATGTCTGGAGACGTGTCGGTCGAAAGGTACATATATATATATATCAACCTACATAAATGTTCACTCCAACCACCCCCAACAAATAATTAAACAAATCCCTACAATCGTAAATACTAGAAGTAACAAACTATCATCAAATAGCAAAATCTTTAATGAAAATAAGACACATTACAACGTCGCTTTAAAAAAAGTGGCTTCAAACAGGAATTACATCACTTAGAACCCCCCCCCCCAAAGTCCTGAAACCATAGAACCTAGAAATAGAAAAAGAAGAGTGCTATGGTTTAATCCCCCTTTCTGTAGACTATCTAATATTAATATCGGGCAATACTTTCTGAAATTAGTTGATAGGCACTTTAAGCAGAACACCCCACTAAGAAAAATCTGCAAGAGAAAGACATTAAAAATTAGTTATTCCTGCACTAGCAATATTAATAGTATCATCATTTCACATAATGATAATAATATACTAAAGAAATTTTATAACAATAAAAAGACAGGTAGTACAAACCTATGTAACTGTAGAGTAAAAAATAAATGCCCAATTGGAGGTATATGTAGATCCGAAGAGGTAATATACAGAGTAACCATCTGTCCTAGCGAAGAGAATAGCGAGAATATATATATATAGGAATTTCCGCCGGACCATGGAAACAACGCCTATATAATCACACTCAATCATTTTCTAAACTCCACCTAAAACATCAAACCGCTCTCTCTAAACATTTTTGAGAACTAAAAGACAGAAATCTTTCCTCTCAGATTGAATGGAAGATTATAGGGAAATCTCAAACCTCCAATAGCTTTAAAAGCAGATGCAATTTATGCTTAGACGAAAAGATTAAAATTATCAAATTCAGAGAATCTAGCCAATTATTAAATCAGAGAAATGAAATAATTTTCAAATGCCGCCATAAAAATAAATTTAAACTGTCTAACACATAAAATCTTAGAATCACCCCGTTCCGACACACTTGCCAGCTCTTTCAAATTTGTGTGGATCATTCGTTGGAGAATTTTACAGACCGAAGAAGTGAGGATAAGGATCTACCATACAATGGGTTGACATGCCAATCTAAGTACACAATGACTTTATATTATTGGTGTACGAACTTTTAAAAAATATCCTATCATGAACTATGTAATTGTAAATGATTTCACTATAATGACTTCGATATAAATATCTAATGTGTATAATGGTGCACCTAAGTGTAAGGTTAGATATGTTTCTCATCTATATGGGTGCACCTAATTTTGTGCATGCTTCTATAAAATTTTGTGCATGTTTATATATATTATTGTATGTATTATTGTGTAGAAGGGGGCACCTAAGTATAAGTGTATTTCATATTTAAGAACGGACCTAATTATTTGTATGTTTTTCCATAATGTGAGAACATCTGATTATATGTGGGTTGTGTTAATATTGGATGCAGTCAACTGTGCATTCTTGAACTGATTATACCTTCATGTACTGATCATTCTACCCATATGTGTACAGGTTAGTATAAAAAATCCGAATGAGGTATGCCGGTATATATGGATATATATATGGGTAATGTTTGTTAAGACGTATGAAAAGAAAATATACCACCACGTTTGGGAGTTAAAAGTACATGGATAAGTGTACACAGGTGTACATTGTCTTTATGTATAGGGGTATATAAAAAGTTACTTATATATATATATATATATATATATATATATATATATATATATATATATATATATATATATATATATATATATGGATGTCTATACATGTATGCGTGGATCCGCTCCTCATAGAATATCTAGTGTATGAACACAATAATTGTATGTAGATATAAATAGATGAATGTATGTATGAAGAACACATTTATGAGTATATATATATATATATATATATATATATATATATATATATATATATATATATATTAATCATTTCACCCCGAGCAAGGCAGAAATGCCACTGATGAGCTGGGGGGGGGGGGGCTACATAACTGTAAAAAGATTAATTAGAAAAGAGTGAGGAGTACAAACTAGTTAGAAAGGAGCAATAGGAAGCTGAGAATGCAGGTGCGATGACAGATACATAGGTGGAGAGAAAGGGAAGGATATACAGGGGTGGGGAGAGAGCTGAAGTCCAGTGGTTAATAGATGAGTATTGACATTGCATTTAAATTTCTGGAGGTTGTATCCGTCAGGAAAGCAAGAATATGGGAGCGAGTTCCACAGGCGGGAAGTGCGAGAGAAGAAGCTGAAGGAGTAGAATTGTCGTCTGCATTTGGCTAGCCTAACTGTGAATGGGTGGGACCCCGTTGCCAATCTGGTTGCACGAGTAAACACCTGTTGAGGAAGCACCAGTGACTTAAGTTCGTTAGAGCAGAAACCATGAAAGTATTTATAGAACAGACAAAGGGAGGCCACATTTCGACGGTGGGGAAGTGGCTGCAGTCGAGCCACCAGATCAGTACCTATCACATTACAGACTCTCCTTTGGAGCCTGTCGAGAACACTGAGGAGAACGGCAGGGGTGCCTGACCATAAATGGCAGCAGTATTCCATGTACGGACGGATGGTTGACTTGTATATATGCAGGATGGATTCAGGCGGAAAAACATCCTGGATCGGCATAGTGAGCCAACCGTCTTAGCAGTAGATTTAGCTATGGAATCAATATATTGGTTCCATATGAGGTATGAGGAGAGGGTAAGGCCGAGGAGGCGTAGTGTGTTGCTCTCAGGGAGAATCGCTTGGTCCATGCTTATGGGAAGCAGGAGAGGTTGCCTGTGATGGTTGACAGACAACAGCTTGGTCTTAGACGCATTGAAGTTGACAAGCCACTTCTTGCCCCAATTCACCACAAAGTGTAGATCCCGTTCAAGGTCAGCAGCGAGATTATGTCTGTCCGCCACGATAGGTTTCTTACTGGTGCAGGAGTATATTGTGGTGTCGTCTGCGTAGATGCCTACTTGGGAACTGATCTCATCTGGGAGGTCGTTGATGAAAATAAGGAAGAGCGTCGGGCCCAGGATAGAGCCCTGTGGGACACCAGCATTCATGCTGTACATACGGATGTGAGGATGTATATAAGTATGAAAATATATGCGTAATTTGAGAGTATGTGTGAGAATTACTAGCATAATTATATATATATATATATATATATATATATATATATAAAACACTATTTATACGCGCGGAAATCCCGTCTTTATGAAATGTGTATATGTGAGTATACGAACGCAAAATCCGTACGTGGACATGAAAAAGTGTAGGTCGGTAATTATGTATAAGCATAAACAAAGTCACATTTGTACGTATGTGGGGATGTGCGCATATATGTATATGGATATAAGTTAGTGTACATGGGTGAGTTAATTTTTGGGGTTACACATACACACGTATCCATAGAATTAGAAATAAACTGTTAATTGCTTAGCGGTCTGCTTCTTCACAACTGGTCTGAATACATCCAGCTGATTTGACGCCAATGCCTATGTCCTGACTCTCTTTTCCTTTTTCTCTTTTTTTTTCGTTCTTCTTATTTTTTTATTTTTCATTTGTTTATTTTTCTCTTCAGTTAAAGAAAGTGCTTATTCCGGCAAAATTTTTTGTACCAAATGGAAGAAATATTGTGTGGTCTGATGAAATGAGCTAATTAAGCTCATTGAAATGAATTATAATTTATAACCAATTTAAATGACGTGTTGAGTTTTCTTTTATAAACATATACATATATATGTGTGTGTGTGTGTGTGTGCGTGTGTGTGTGTGTGTGTGTGTGTGTGCGCGCACGCGCGTGTGTGTGTGTGTGTGTTATCGTCTTTATTTCGTATCCAATAATTTAATTTCTTCTTTGTTGATCGCTTTCTTTATGATAATGGTTTTGATGACAAAATTCGCCGCCTACACGCAGATTCAGGAATAAAATCTTCCAGTTTTAATACAATCTATTCCCGTAATCCATTCTCTATTGTCGTTTGATTGGAGGCAAAAGAAAATCAAAGTAGAAGAAAGAGTTCACGTCTTTAACCTTGCCACCAAAGATGGGCCCTATCAGAATTATATATATATATATATATCAATCCTGGGTAAAGAAGCAATCGGAGTCTAACCGTACTGATGAGCTGTAATACGGCGAAACAGATCTGTCTGCGGATAACAATATTTACGCTCTCACACCCTGATTGAGCACTCTGGAAAAATAGTAGACTTTGATAAACAGTAGCTACTCTGGCGTGTACGCATCGCTCATTCAGTGAAATGAATTAGAGCGCTCTAGCTATTGGCCACGTATAATGATATGCGCTAAAATGTCTGCCTACTTACACCGAACGCCGATAGCCCAGGGGTAGAGTCGCCCACTGACGCCATTTCGGTCGGGTTTCAATCCTGGGTCAAAAAAGCAATCGGAGTCTAACCGTACTGATGAGCTGTGATAAGGCGAAACAGATCTGTCTGCGGATGACAATATATATATATATATATATATATATATATATATATATATATATATATATATATAATCCAAACTGACAAATTAATTATTGTCCAAAAAATAAATAAATAAATAAAATAAAAACCGCTTAATCCCAATTTAATGATGACGCCCTCGGCCTTGATGACACCCCGGGCAACTACCCGAGTTGTCAGTACCTTGAGCCGGCCATGTAGAAAATAACATCGGTGTTGCTTTAGTCTTTAATTGTTCAAATGTTTTAAAATTGAAATATTACATTTTATATTGCAAAATTTGTTCAAATGTTTAGTTGAAATTATTTGATTCAGTCTTGTTATTTTATTTATCAGTGACGTCAAGTTTGAACTGGAATCATAAAAAAGAAAATCCTGTTGCATGCTGGTTTTACAAGGCGGCGTATATTTTCACCCTCTTTTGCTGACTAAAAGCGGAGTTAAGCCAAATGTAGAAAGAATATCGAATTACTGAAAAAGTATCGCATTATTAGAGTCGGACGCTGAGTACAGAACTGGATTTGCGCTCTGAATGAAACATCTCTCCTCTACCTTCTCCTCTTTTTGTACAACCCTCCACCTGCATGTCATAAAGAAAGCCCATGAAAGATGCAAGTAAAAAAAGAAAGGAATTTGGAGTGAAGAGTCATGTGGCGGAAAGAGAGAGGACGTGAGAGAGAGAGAGAGAGAGAGAGAGAGAGAGAGAGAGAGAGAGAGAGAGACGACGACGACGTGAGAGGGAGTGAGAGAAGGAGTGTGTGTGGTGGTGTGTGAGATTACAAAAAATCCTTCACCTCCTATTAGTAGAGTGGACTGTTAATGAGACACAAAGGCACAGAAAAAAGTGCTAATTCGTAACGGTACACGTGCCGAAACGCGCGCTTGCGTACACACACACACACACACACACACACACACACACACACACACACACGCCTAAACTTTATTCCGCCATCCATTTATTCAAGCTCACTAAGTAGATTATGCGTGCTCCTCCTCTGTCTCTCTTGCCCTCAATCTGTCCTGTGAGTTTTAGATCTTTCAAGCCCCCTTTCCTCATTCAGTCAGTTAAGTGCCATACGCGATACACGCTTGGGCGATCATGTCTCTTTCGAGACATGACTGACTGGGCAGAAGATTATCCCGCAGTAGGTTGCCATTGCTTTCTGCGGTAGACTGGTTGCCGACCAAGGCTATAGAACCCAATCTGTCCTGCTATTTAACCCATAACTGGAAGGAAGCAGACGGATTAATACCTTTCCCAAGGGTATTTGCGCGTAAGTGAATACAATGGATTCAACTGGAATTCGAACTCGGCTCCCCGGCTTCTCGTTCCGAGCCGATCATTATGTGCCCTAAAAACGCCAACTGTCTCTTACAGATGTTAAGTATAAGTTTCCTTTTTGTTTCCATTTTCTCGAAAACTTAGTCATTTGTTCACATGTTCGGTTCATAGATGCTGTATAAGTATGCATATTACATAGGTCCGCAACAGACGATAGGTAGTATCGACATTCAACAATATCGTTCTTCAGTAATGAATTGAACACTTTGGGCTACTGACGTTTGTTTACATTGTACATATAAGACGCAAAATCCGTGCGCCGATAGCTTAGGGGTAGAATCTCCGACTGATGTCAAATCGGTCGGGTTTCAATTCCGACTGGAAGCAATTGGATGTCTAGCCGTATTGATGAGCTATGATACAGCGGAACAGGGCTGTATGCAGATGACTATATATATATATATATAGTCATTTTTGACAGATTGACAGGTTTGTAAGCAAAAGTTAATTCTCGGTTTTAAAAATCTTGCAAAAATAAAATATACATCTGTAATACATTATTTTGGAAAAATTAGCAAATGTAAAGTTAAATTAATCGAATTTGAAACAAGTATAACTTGGGCATCCCCTGCAAGGTGATACATTTGAAGGTGAAGCGTTTTCTTTGTTAAAGTAGATCCTGCCAACTGCTTTGCCTCCTCTTCTGTTCTAACCCCAACAAACTTGTAGGTTTTTTGGGTTCTTTGTTAGCAAGTTTCCACAGCCTCCAAAGTCTCAGGGATTGTCAGGAGTTCTTTCCAGAGATGAACTCCTGATATTTGTCTTTTATGCAGGCATAGTAGGCCTCATCTTTTTTAGGAGGTTTAGCCCCTTCCCATGCCTAAATAGATGGCACTGGCAAATCTGGCCTCTGAGGGGTCTCCGTCATCCTGGCTAGTAAAATAAAACCTCCCACCCCCTCCAATACGCTTTCTGGCAACTGAAACACCAAAAATGAAAAAGAAAATGCTGCAACTAGTGTCTAGTTGCCAGACAAAAATAAGCGAGCTGTAACTTAATATAGACCTCAAAAAATAAAAAGAAACAAATACATACAAAATAAATCCAACGTAGACTATAATGTTCTGTATAAGCTGCAGCTGAAATTAAACCATTCGTTTGACACTTTCATTTCTTCTTCCTTTTTATCTTATCTTTGTGGTGCAGTGGATATCGGCTCGGAACGAGAAATCGGGAGCCGAGTTCAAATTCCAGTTGAATTCATTGCATTCACTTACGCGCAAATACTCTTGGGAAAGGTATTTATCCGTCTCTTCCTTCCAGTTATGGGTTAAATAACAGGACAGATTGGGTTCTATATGGCCTTGGCTGGCAACCAGTCTACCGCAGAAAGCAATGGCAACCTACTGCGGGATAATCTTCTGCCCAGTCAGTCATGTCTCTTTCGAGGCATGATCGCCCAAGCGTGTTTCACGTATGGCACTTAACTGACTGATTACTTGCTTATAGCATAAAATTTAGAATAAAAGTATTTATATATTCACACACACACACACACACACGTACGCACACGCACGCACACAAAAAGCTTTTCAGTTAGTAAACAATAACATAGTCTTCACTTAACTCAATAACCTACTGCAGACAGTGATTGGAAGAAATTTTAAAAGACCACTGAAACTTTATAAAGTATTATAATTAAAGAATAACAATGAAAACAATTCTTGTAAAAAACTCATTAGTCATCAAACATTTTTTCTACAGACCATCCTATCCTTAATATATATTATTTATCAAAGCAATTAAAGGCATAACTAAATAAAAATGACATAGTTTTATTGCATTGCTTTATTTCACTATTCAGAGCAGATTTTCGGAAAAGTGGCAACTGTTAAAATAAAAAAAACTGATTTACATTCCCCAAGGAGTCTTGCATTTAACTAATAAAACAACGTTTGCGGACAGTCGTCAATTTCTAGAACTTTCAAGAAATTAATGGGAGCGGGTAACAGATGTAAAAAAAAGAAACTATTTTTACCAAGATTTTATAAAAATAAAGATTTAAAAAATAATTTTATTTATTTTATTTCATTTTATTTTATTTTTTTATTTTTTTATTTTTTATTTTTTTTTGTAAATAAGTCCTGAAAGTTTAATTAAAATCCCACCATTATTTGATTTTTGCAAGAATTTCCAAATTTCACTTGGTAAAAAAATGAGTTACGTAATATTACATTTATCAAAACTCTGGTAAAAATCTGATCACCCGAAAAAAAAAAATCTGATCACCCGAAAAAAAAAAATCTGATCACCCGAAAAAAAAAAAATCTGATCACCAGAAAAAAAAAAATCTGATCACCCGAAAAAAAAAAAATCTGATCACCCGAAAAAAACAAAAATCTGATCACCCGAAAAAAAAAATCTGATCACCAGAAAAAAAAAATCTGATCACCCGAAAAAAAAAAATCTGATCACCAGAAAAAAAAAATCTGATCACCCGAAAAAAAAAAAATCTGATCACCAGAAAAAAAAAAAAAAAAAAAAAAGAGAGAGAGATTTATTCAAAATTCCGAACGTGTTAGAAAGGATAAAAAGATTTAAAATAATTAAAAAATACTTTGATTTTTTTTTCTTCTTAATAACAAATATTTTGTCGGAAAAACTGTTTTTATTAATTTTGGGGCCTTTTAACATCATGCTATGCCGATTTTTTCTTTTCTTTTTTCAGCGACTTAGTGGGGTACCTAGAAATCTATCATTAACATAAAATATAAGCAAACGTAATAATTTTGTCTTACAAAATGAATGAAAAACATTTAATAATGATTTTTGCATAAATTCAATGATATATAATTGTAATTGGTGGGGTACAGAATACCCGGATTAAAAAAAAGAATTTAATGCGGGCTATCCTGTTCATAAAATACAACACAGATTTTAAGAAAAGACAGCATGGTAAGACGTGTATGTAGAAAATAGAAAAAATATCATATATACATGTAAAATAAACAATTTGTATTTTTATAACTTGTTTGATAGATTAGTAAAATGCTTTCAAATTTCAAAGGATTCGTGCAGTGAAAGACAGTCTGTGTTTGGCTGTGCGCATTAACAGAGTAGTAGTAAAGTCTTCTTTCCTTTCTTTTTGTTGACGGCGAGTAAGTGAAGAGGAAGAAAAAGTAAGTAAGGAAAAATGTACTTATCGACGTTAATTTTAGAAGTCAGTTGAAGTGTCTTATTATTGTTGTTGTCTTCTTTTTGTTGACGGCGAGTAAGCGAAAACGAAGAAGAAGGGATAAAGGAAAATAGCACGCGAGAAGGTGAGGGAGTGTGTATGTGTGTAGCCGGGACATGTTTTCAGTACAGCGGCTTGAAATTTCTCTGGTTGAACGTTTTCTGATTCCTTCGTCTCTGTCAGAATTGTTCAACTTTCTTTTTCTATTTATATCAAAGAACGTTTTGACACTGGTTTGTTACTTTTTCTCATTTTTCTGCATCGCTCCCCTGGTTAGAAATTCTTTTCACACAGGCTCCCGAAATTTGCTTTCGTCTTTTTCCTTTAAAATTTGTTTCCATCGATTTTGGTCTGATTTTTAGTGTGTGGAATTCTACTTTTTTGTGTTTCAGATATTTGCTGGAATGATATAGGATTTGTATCCTATACACCCCTCTGCAGATTGATAAATATTGAAAATATGTTCCAATATCTAATATGTTCATGCATGTTCGTACGTATCTAAATGATTATAGTCGTGTAAAGCATAAAACAAAGGGTAAATTTGTTTTCGTTGTTTAAGATCAGATTTGTTAGTCGCGGGTCGCCATTTTGTTGGTTGCGTTTATTCGTTGTCCAATGAATGTCGCTCTTGTGTTGAGGCGTGTATGCGGCGTATGAAGTAATTAATTGTAAGTAGATTGCGTGAGCTTGCTTATAAAGTTCTGTGCTGTCCCTCGAAGATTGAAAAGAAAAAATGTCGAATGTCGTAGTTGTGATATGCGTGATTAAATGTTTCGAGGAAAATATACATAATCAGAGTGCTGTTTATTTTCTTAAGATTTAGAATGTAGCATGCTCTGGAAAAATTCTGTGGATTCCGTGGTTAATATGACTGTTAAAATCTTATGATTGATTACAATACTCCACGTTGAGTTGATTTTCATTTGGAAAGGCCTGTTTGTTTTGATGTGTGTGGATTTATCTTGGTAGTAAAAAACATTAACAGCTGGAAAACTTTTGATGCTGGTGAGATTGATACCGAGTGTCGACACATATTTTGAAAGAACTGTAAAAGATGTCTGGATTTAATGTCGACTTTTCTTGGGGTGTTGCTATCTCTAGTATTAATAATCCGAACTTGCAGATATCTTTGTCGTTCTCGTTAAACTTTGAAAATTCTGCTCCGATGAACTTAGCTCACTGGTGCCCCCTATATATAAATTTACTCGAGCCACTAGGTCCCACCCTCTTTACTGTGAAGCCAATAAATTGTAAACGTAAATTCTACTCCATCAGCTTCTTTTCTCGCAATTCCCGCCTGTGGAATTCCCTTCCATTTACTTGCTTTCCCGACAGCTACAATCTCCAATAATTTAAATGTAAAGCCAATAGTCATCTCCTACCTCACTAACCTGCATCTTCTCTCTCATGCTCCTTTCTCCGTCCACTCCACTCTCATCAGTATTTTCATCCTTCTCTTACCCACTTCCTGACACCCACTATAACCTGTCACTCTTTCTCATAACTTTCCTCCTATGTAACCCCCTGCAAAACAGTGGCAGTAAAATGCCTTGCTTAAAAAAAAAAACATCAGTGAGTGGACGTTATATCACCCATTGTCTAGAGAACCTGTGAGAGATGACATTTTCACTGTCTAGTATGCTATTATTAAAATGTTCAATGTTCTATGCGTGGTCATCATTTTCTGTAGTAATTGTTGAGTGGAACAGGTCGTGACCAACATCTTGTAGAGATCAGATTTCCCCTGTGTGTTCTTCACAGGGGTCAACATTCATGTAGTGAGAAGGTTGAAAAGATACTGTAGATAGATAGAAGCCAGCGGCATTGCAAGTAGTTCTTGTCGATAAAAAAACATGATAAAATGTCTCTCGTTTGTGTATATAAATTTTGAATTTGTTTTAACGAGAGAAATAACATTAAATTGTTCGTATAAAATCATTAACCGTGGAAATTGCAGTAAAGAGTTAAATGAATCCAGAGTTCGTTTATTGTAGTGAGTCGGTAAATTAATGTTTTATCGCGGCTTCCATAGATTCTATTGTGTTTCTGTCAAATTGATGATGAAATGATGATGCATCTTTTTTAATTAGATAAGATTAATTATACAAATTTCAATGAAAATCTAATCAGCAAGAAAAAAAAGACTTTGTGTGTCCAGTTGTAGTATTTTTGACTGAAAATATTTTAACTGTTCAGTCGTCAAAAGTTATCGCTGGTATTCTTCTCTATGTTGAGAATTTATAAAAGATTGAGGTTTTTAACCTTTCATTATATAGTTAAGTGTTATATTAACAGCCTGTCTAAAGACCATATAAATACAGTTGATACTTAGAAGAAATTATCCGATATTTAATTCTATGGCTTTAGATCACAAGGATATATTGAGTCAGTACTTTTCAGCAATGGCTCTCAAAATGGTTGGAATGAAATACATCTCGTATATAGTAATACGTGCTTTTGAGTACTATACAATACCACGGTCATTGTATGATAGATTAAAACAGGATTTTCAATTACCATTATTAGCAACATTTAGTATGACATCAAAAGTTTCAAAACTTAATGAACAATCTTTTTTTTTTTTCTATCAGTGTTAATGACAGTCAAAAAGGATGCATAATTCTCCATGAAGTATATATCAATAAAACTGTCAACTGACTTACCAAATAGTTGTTTACCATGATAGAGAAGGGAATTCTATCATGGTAAACAACTATTTGGTAAGGCAGTTGACAGTTCATCTCTACTTGCTCAAACTGTAATTGGTATAATGTTGAGATGTCTTGATGGGGGACTAAAATCTTTTACAAGATTGATTCCAATTTCAAAATTAACATTAGCCTTTTTATTTGAAAAAATTAACAGTTCAGGTCATCATCTCTGTACCAGCCGACGCAAAAGCATATGTGATGTCAACTGAGTTAATCGAGCTTTTTTATATCTCACACTTGCTTTTTGATTATGTTCATCTGTTGAAAAATATTCGCAATTTGTGGTTCACAGAAAAGACAAGAAATAATCTTTGATGATAATGGAGTAAAACAAGTTTCAAAATGGCCACATCTTAAACAGTTATATCGTTTTGTATGTGAAAGACTCGTTAAACTTTCAGATTTAAATGAAATTTTCATTGCTCCAAAGTCAATAGAAAGACAACGGACTGCTACTTGCCTCAGAGTGTTTTCAGAAAAAAACAATGCACTTCTTACTCAGTCTGAAATAAGTGCGGATAAGAATGATACCACCATCTTCATAAGCAAGGTTTCGACATGGAAAACTTTAAATGTTAAGACCCTTCAAATTTGTAAACTACCGTCTACAAACTGAAATCAGATCTCCGAATGACAGCCGACTTGATTTTATCATTGAGTTTAGTCAAATTGCTTTGAAAATATATTGGAGTCAAGGTAATCGAATAAGCAAGTATCCAAACACACTACGACTACTGTACACCATACTTGCAATTGTTTGTCTATGTAAAGCCCTTTTAGCTACAAGTCATAAATGTGTTGATCCATAGGAAAAAGAATTCAGTAAACTTCGTCGAGGATCAGTGGCACCTATTCTATAAATGTCCAACAGTGTATTGAAAAGCTGCATATTAAGCAGATATCTTTTTCTTTTAAATCAAAATGTAAATATTGATGCTTTTCATGTTAAGCCAGGTGACCAATGTATATTTTGTGCTTTTGAATGTTTTGAGGAAGGTTCAGAAATATTTGAATATCTGGAAAATTTAAAACCATCTCTTTCTGATGCAACAAAAATGGCTCTTGTGTACATCTTCTTCTTCTATGTGCCTTGTCCTTTCAGGAAGTAGACGATCATGGCCTTCCACGTCTTCCTATCCCTGGTGGCTCTTAGCACGCTTTCTTCAGTAACACCACGCAACCCCCGTTCTGTTATCCACCTGCTCAAGCCCTTCAAATATGTTGTCCATCGTCTGTGTTGTTGTTTGCCGATAATTATTGTTGCCTCAAAAATTTGTTTGAACTTTTTTTTTCGTAGGAAATTTTTTACCAAAATATCCTTTATTCCCGAATCAAGTATATTAACAACCAATATTTACGCCTTCTCAATCCGAGCAAATGTTTACAGGCACAATTGTAAACAACCAATATTTGCTTATCACCGAAACAAATAATTGCTTACAAACTCAAATATAAACGACAAACATTTACGTCTTCCCGAACAAAGTAAATGATTATAGACTCAAATAAAGACGATCAATATTTATTTTACTTATTCTTGAATCATGTAAAATACCTACAGACTCAAGTTATGAAAGGCCAATATTTATCCATCATCGAACCAAATAAAATTTTTATAGAATAATACAAAAATAACCTGATTCAGACCTTAATTAAACCATTGTAGTGCAATTTAGCGTTAAGAACTAAATCCTTTGGCAGAATTCTATAACCAAATCGTGTCAGTTTATGTCACTACATAGTAAAAGCCATACCTTTAAAAATGTTGAAGGTATACAACTGCGTTCAAAATACTTTTAATTACAGCCATAAGATTGTAGCCAAAATGTTTAGATTTCTGCATTAAATTAAATAACCCATAGAGGTTGATATACCGTAAAAAACCCCAGTCAAACCAAATCATGAACAACATATGGTTACACCTACTGCTCGATTATTATGGGTTTGAGTAATTATTTGCTTAGTGTCCGCTGCATTTATTTCCCAGATGAACTATGGGAAATAATGTACATTATATATTCAACCCTGAAATGAGGCTAACTTATTGTCATATGGATGTGCGTGTGGTGCAGTGAATATCGGCTCGGAACGGGAAATCGGAGGGCAGAGTTCGAATTCCAGTTGAATTCATTGCATTCACTTACGCGCAAATACCTTTAGGAAAGGTATTAATCCATCTCTTCCCTCCAGTAATGGGTTAAATAATAGGACAGATTAAGTTCTATAGCCTTGGCTGGCAACCAGTCTACCGCAGAAAGTAATGACAACCTACTGCGGAATAATCTTCTACTCAGTCAGTCATGTCTCTTTCGAGGCATGATCGCCCAAGCGTGTATCACGTATGGCAATTAACTGGATTGCCAGAGAACAAAAATAGTCGACTTTGCTTTGATGTAATTAGAGAACATATATATATATATATATATATATATATATATATATATATATGAAATATTGTAGGAGGATTTGAACTAATTAAGTAATTCATCGAGTTTTTACTAGACCTCAACAGAATACAGAAAGCACTGGACGGCCGTTTCTAACAGTTCGACGAAAAGGTAACGAATAAAACTCGATATAGCGCCGCTCATTTTCATATTCTGTGGTGGAGCTCAACTGAGCTCCTTTTACCCATATGACGGTGCCTCCCTGAGCCACGACTAATATCCCCAAGCCATTCACACTAGAGCATTATAAACCGGTTCAAGCAACGATATACAAACGAGAAATTGAAGGAGGATTTGAAATAATTAAGTAATATCGAGTTTAATTCGTTACCTCTTCGTTACTGGGAACCGTGGTACAGTTGGTATGACGTTTGCTTTACAATAATAACGTAACTGTCTGGGTTTCAAATCCTGGTAGTGGATGACCGCTGCCGATGCAGTCCCAAGTATAGGACAAAACGTCCGTCCAGTGCTTTCTGCTTTCTGCATTCTGTTGAGGTCTTGTAAAAACTCGATGAATTAAATATATATATATATATATAGAGAGAGAGAGAGGGAGAGAGGAGTACATAACAAGCATGAGGGAAAAAGAAAAAGGTTTAGCATTATTCTTCGAAGGTGTTATTTCTAGTATATGTGACTTTACGAAACTAATTTTTTCTAACAGTTCGAATAAGACCCGCCATGTCACACGCATTGTAGTGAACCACCCTCATTCTCTGTGTTGGTAAGATGTAAGTTACACTCGAGCAACTTCTTTTTACAAACTGCAACTTCATGGAACCGACTCCCAAGTGGATGCTTTCCTGATCATTACAAGTTTAACCTGTTCAAGTCTAAGGTCAACCGTTATATTCTCATAAATTTTACCTCTTAGTAATCTTTTACCCATCTTGGGCCTTTTACAGGGTGAACATCTTTTTCTAAAAAGTTCTTAAAGCTTTACACACACAAGCTATGAAGAGCAAGAAAAAAATTTTCAGTGTCACTTCTAAGATTTTCCAAACATTTGTGCTAATCTAATAAATATAAAGAGCAAATAGATTAATAATGGCAAAAGTAAAAAGAAGTCTGTTGTAAGAAAAATGTAATCAACTTTCTTCTACCGCATTTCTCTGTGGAACTCTTCCGATTCTTGCTTCTCACTCAACTTCGAGGTTTAAAAATTTAAAGCAATGCCAATCGTTACCTTCTGTCTTCATTTTTATTCTTCTTTCTACTTAATAAGTTGAAGTTTGAGTTTTGTTTAACGGCATATCAACACCTCTGTGGGTTCTTTCATGCCAAAAAGGTGGGGGTTTAAGGTATTTTTAAAAAAATATTCAGTTATAGTGAGAAGGTAGATTTAGTCAGATTTTAATGATTTTTTTTTTGTTTTTATCCTTTTTTTTATTTTAGAAAACTGAAAATGTCTTCACGATTTTGTATTCAAAAATGTTTTGCTGAGAATAATGTTTTTTTTCCTTCAAAAATGTGTTATGGTAGTAATTTTTTTTCCTTAAGATGTATTGTTTCTAATATTTTTCCTACGAAAACGTATATTTTTCTATAAAAAG
This sequence comes from Ascarosepion bandense, assembly GCA_037127315.1. Taxonomy (NCBI): domain Eukaryota; kingdom Metazoa; phylum Mollusca; class Cephalopoda; order Sepiida; family Sepiidae; genus Ascarosepion; species Ascarosepion bandense. Next base: position 2,849,023 of record JBBBDQ010000993.1, on the reverse strand, counting down.
TCTATTTTTATGTATATATTTCTATTAAAGTGTATTTTTATAATTTCATAGTGCTTTGGCCCCAGTTTAGGGGGTTAACTATTTGCCCATAGCTGAGACTCTAACAGTTGCTATCACTCCGGGTCAGGGTGGACCTGGGAACAACAGCAATTAAGAGGTGGTTCTATGCTCCCCACAACCTCCCAATGAGAAACCTTGCTGCCAGAAGCAGTTTACCGTCATGCTCAGGACCCTCAACTTAATTTCTCATATTCTTATTCACTCTGTAATTCATTGTGCCTTAGTGTCCTTCTTGCCTTGATTCGGGTGAAATTAAAAAAATAAAAAAAATAAAAGCAATGATAACCGCTACTTTCTTTCTTAATTCTTATTCTTCTCTCTCTTTTATAGCAGTTTTTCTCATATTCTCTATCACTCAGTGATCCATTGTGTCCTCGTGGCTTTATTGCCTCAATTGATGTGAAATGAATAAAAAACAAAAACACTCTCGTGACAATACAAGTCATCATTTACATTTTCACTGACCCATAATATTACGTAAATCGTTAATCACATGGGTTTTTAAATGTATTGCATTGACCTAATTTTTGTAGCGAAGGAATAAATAAAGCAAGTTTATTTCTCAAAAGTTAATCATTTATTCTGAATTTATACTTCCTCTTTGGTGTTTAATACAAGAGTGGGGATCTTAATAATTGAAGTGTCGGAATCTTTCTCAGTATGTGATAAATATGTGGTTTTAATGAAAATAGACTAGAAAATCATTTAAATTGTAAAAAAAATTGTAATTTAAATAAAGGGCCACTACTGTAACAACGAACTTCGGAGTTGGATCAGAACATTTTCTAAAATAAGAAATAATCATTCCTACTTCTATCATATATATATATATATTAGGGTTATTATTATTTTAATTTAATTTTATTTAAATTTAAATTAGGATCTATTAGATGGCAAGGATTGACTTATTAATATCAAATTAGAAAAATTAGATGGACTAGGATTGACGCCCAGATAGTATAAATTGCAAAACTAATAAAATTACCTTTTTAGATGTGAAGTGAGATAAGATAAGATAGCTGGAACTACTCAATTCAGCCATTGGAGTTACAATAAGGGAAACCGAGACAATATCTAAACTGGGAAAGAACACAAAATTTTAGCCTACTTCTATCATGGAGAAGTAAGGGGGAAAAAAAAAGAAGTAAGGAATGAAAGATCATAGAAAGGCTCTAACATGAGTGTCACCAGAATTAGATTATTGCCATAAGTGGTAAACGGGGACTGATGCTGTTATTAATATTATTATGAAGATTGTTATTATTATGAAGATTAAAATTAATATTATTATGAAGATTATTATTATTATCATTAGTAGGAAAAATAATATTATTATTATGATCATTATCATTAGGGGGAAAGAGGCATCCTTGTAATATTGGGGACGAATTACTAGTGAGATTAGTAGGGGAAAATATCAGTAGGTCTAGGATGGGTACTGGATTTAAACAATATCGTCAAATAAGTGTAACTACGAACTAACACAAATGGGACAACCTGAGAATTTAGTAGGATCTAACGAAAAGAAAAAACCTAAGTTAATTGATCCGGTTTTACTTGAACCAGATGGATTTAGTGCATACAAAGAAGGGGAAGCCTCAATAACATAACATAGTTGGATACTGAAACAGTAATAAGAAACGGATAGCACAGATAACTGACGGAACTAACGAAGCTGATTGAAACAACGAGCTGAGGAATGACCCTCTATCTAATCAATAGGAATGGATATACGGAAACCAAATAAAGAAAAAGTAAATAAAGAAAGATTGAGAATATGTAGGTTTAGAAGGAGAGGTGGAAACTACCTAAATGGGCGAAGGAAAGAAAATCGAAAGGGGAAGGGAGTGGATAGAAGTAGACACCAAGTCTGAAAAATGGTCTCTAGTGAAGACAGATAAGAGGAGGTGCGAAAATTAGCATACTAGTGGGATAAGATGGGAAGAACGGGGGAGTAAATAAATATTAATAAAACAGGAAAGTTAGCAGGAGTGGTAGTAGGAAATAAGATAGGACTGCTGGTAACCAACGACACCTATCGGAATGGAAGTTCAAGGAATTTAGATATAACATGGATATAATCTAGTCTTGCAACAAATAGAATGGAATTATCTTATCAACAATTGAGTAAAGGAAAGAAATAATAGCCTTAACTTAATCTAATTAAACGTAATTTTAGGCTTAACTTATCACAGATCTAGGAAAAAAAAAAAAAAAAAAAATTTTTGGTGTAGGAATTTGAATTATGATTTGATGTATAAATTTGCTCTTGACATTAGTCACGTGTTAATTTTGTTTGTATTAAACTTCTCCTCCCACTATATCCCGGCAAACGAAAACGGAAATACTTATTATAGTGGGCTATCCTATGTTGCCTCCCCCTCCGCCTGGCCTTGACTGAACTTTCATTCCGTAGTAATACGACATGAAACAAGTCGAATAGGGCCTTCCGTCTGATGAAGTCGATTGTTGGCAACAACAATTATTGACTGAAATAAATTTATTACGGAAATATGACCGGTGTTTAAAGTTTTTCTTAAAAGGAAACAGAAAATATATTGCTCTGTAATTTAATCAACTAAGATCATTACATTGAGCTCTCGACTGGTAAAATACACTAAAAAAATCCGACACCCAATATCGGATAAAGTGGAAAGCCAGAAGGAAGGAATTCCTACCACACAAACACTGAAAGGAAAACAGCCTGCTCCTTTGGAAAAAGTTGAGCTCTCTCAGGATTACTTCTTGGAAATTCAACAAGACCGGACTACCATGGCGGAGATGAATAGGACAACACTGGAGTACTCACTGAAGAATATTCCGTACCCCCCCTTACACACGTTCACCCTAGCTCTCACAGAAAAAATAATAGAATTTATAAAAAGATTGAGATGGAAATCCTACTTCTTCCTCGCACATACTAACAGAAATGAAAATGAAGAAAAGCGGACAGTAACCCGAAACATTAGAACACAGAAAACCCCTCCCAGCAACAGATGGTTAGACCCATTTGAGGCAGAATTACTAGACCTAATTAAGAAAATTAAATTCAAAAAAGACAATAATCCCTTCCAAGAGAGGCTAAGTAAAGATATTAAAAAGATTAGAAACTCTAAGAAAATATGGGTGAAGGCAGATAAATCGAGAAACTTCTACTTGCTTAACCCCGAAAACTACCAGGAACTCCTCACAAAGAAAATTGGAAACAACTACAAACATGATAAACAAAACACAATTCAGCAAATCAACGCGGACACAGCGAAATTCGCGGAAAAATATAATATTAAGGACAGGATAGGAAAAATAACAATAAAAAATGCATACATCCTCCTAAAAGACCACAAGGCCAACTTCCCCAATAATCTGCAAACTAGACTAATAAACCCATCAAAAACGGAACTCGGAATCATATCTGGAAATATAGTAAGAAATATCACCATCCAACTACAAAGGAAATTCCAATACAACCTCTGGGAGAACTCCACTAACACAATCGAATGGTTCAGAGATATTAAGGATAAGAATAAGGCCACTTTCATCCAGTTCGACATCATCGAGTTCTATCCCTCCATCAACAGGAGCCTTTTGATGGAGAGTATAAGATTCGCAAAAGAACATATCGAAATAACACAGGAACAGATAGACATCATTATAGCGTGTAGAAAATCCATACTAAAGGACAAAGACACAACTTGGATAAAAAGTGGGGTAGATAACTTTGACGTACCGATGGGAGGTTATGATTCAGCACAAATAGCAGACTTAATAGGGATCTACATAATTAACTCACTAGTTAAGATAATTAAACCAACGCAGATAGGATTATATCGGGATGATGGGCTGATTATAATACCTAATAGCAATGGCCCACTGGCATCTAAGATACAGAAATTAATAATCAAAGCAATGAACTCCCTAGGATTAAAGATAGACATCTCTGCGAACTTAAAAATAGTGAACTATCTAGATGTAACACTTAACCTAACGAACAACACCCATAAACCTTTCAACAAGAATAATCAAGCACCCACATACATTAACGTAAGTTCAAACCACCCAAAGTCGATAGTTAATCAAATCCCGAAGGCTGTTAACACTAGAATTAGCAAATTATCTTCCAATGAAAAAATATTCAAAGAAAATTGTAAGATTTACAATGAAGCACTGGAAGGAAGCGGCTTCAAACATAAACTTGAGTATAAGAATAGGAATATAACAAACGAGAAAAGCATAGCAGACAGAATTAAAAAAGTGGAAAAAGTAACAACCAGCAATAGTAATATGAGAAATGTAAACAACAATAAAAATGGGGCAAATAGAGACATAGAAGGAAATAACCCAAAAACAAATAACTCGAGCGGAAACAAAGGGAAAAAGTATAATAGAAACAAACCTAGAAAAAGAAGAATAATCTGGTTCAACCCTCCCTTTTGCAAGCTCCTAAAAATAAACCTAGGAAAACACTTCATAAAATTATTAGATAAACACTTTATACCCAGCAACCCACTAAGTAAGATTTTCAACAGGATGACTGTAAAACTAAGTTACTCCTGTACAAATAATGTAGGAAAAATAATTAAGTCACATAACGAAAAAACATTAAGGAAACTTAACGAAAACAAACTACCTCCGACAACCCCATGCAACTGTAGAATAAAAGAAAGATGCCCAGTAAACGGGAAATGTAACATAGGAAATGTAGTATATAAAGCAACGATATTCCCTGAAGAGAATAAAAAAGAGGAAAAAATATATATAGGTATATCAGCCGGAAAATGGAAACAACGCCTATATTGCCACAGGCATTCCTTCAGCAACCCTTCCCTAAGAAACCAAACCGCCTTATCGAAACGATTTTGGGCACTGAAGGAGAAAGGAATGACCCCACAAATAAGATGGGAAATTATCAAGAGAGCATTCGCTACACCTAGTTTCAGAAATAGATGCAACTTATGCCTAGAGGAAAAGATCCAAATAATAGGACACGCAGACAAAGGCCAACTTTTGAACCAGAGATGCGAATTAATATACAAGTGCAGGCACAGAAACCGGTACAAACTACCATAATACGGAAAAAAGAAAAAATGAACTTACTACCACATGACCACAGAAACACCAGGGAAATACAAAAAACCCCCTAAATTGCCCATCAGGACTCCGGAAAGTCGGAAGGGCACCCGGACTAAAATTAGAAACATTATAACTGTTATGAGGTCATGCAAGGGCAAAAATTGGTACCTAGACCCTAGGACGGGTTGTGAATTCTTGATTGAATTTTGATTAGATTTATTTTAATTTTATTGTTATGTTATCTCTATCTAAATTTTATTTGTATTTCTATTTATTTTATTTTATTTGATTTTATTTGATTTAATTTACATTACTTAATTTATGTGGGTAATTATTTTTTATTGATTTAAATTTGGATTCTCTATTATCTAAATTCCAATTCTATTAATGTTATTCATTAATATAGTATTATAATTGTCGATTATAAATTACTTTAAAATTTAGAAAGTTATATCTAAAGGAAAAAACTTTCCAAAAATTTAATTAAATTTAATTAATTTAATTTAGTTTAATTAAATTTATAGAAATATATTTTTAGAGAAATATATTTTATATATATTTTATGTAATATTTCGTAAATTAAATTTCGAGTTACCTTATAAATTATCTTCTAATAATATTTAATATATTAACATTAGCCTATATTTTATAAATTTATATTATATTAAATTTAATTTACTTTCTAGCCTATATTCGTAATACACGTATTTCTCTTAAATTTTGATGATTCACTTGTAGGGTTATTATTATTTTAATTTAATTTTATTTAAATTTAAATTAGGATCTATTAGATGGCAAGGATTGACTTATTAATATCAAATTAGAAAAATTAGATGGACTAGGATTGACGCCCAGATAGTATAAATTGCAAAACTAATAAAATTACCTTTTTAGATGTGAAGTGAGATAAGATAAGATAGCTGGAACTACTCAATTCAGCCATTGGAGTTACAATAAGGGAAACCGAGACAATATCTAAACTGGGAAAGAACACAAAATTTTAGCCTACTTCTATCATGGAGAAGTAAGGGGGAAAAAAAAAAAAAAAAAGAAGTAAGGAATGAAAGATCATAGAAAGGCTCTAACATGAGTGTCACCAGAATTAGATTATTGCCATAAGTGGTAAACGGGGACTGATGCTGTTATTAATATTATTATGAAGATTGTTATTATTATGAAGATTAAAATTAATATTATTATGAAGATTATTATTATTATCATTAGTAGGAAAAATAATATTATTATTATGATCATTATCATTAGGGGGAAAGAGGCATCCTTGTAATATTGGGGACGAATTACTAGTGAGATTAGTAGGGGAAAATATCAGTAGGTCTAGGATGGGTACTGGATTTAAACAATATCGTCAAATAAGTGTAACTACGAACTAACACAAATGGGACAACCTGAGAATTTAGTAGGATCTAACGAAAAGAAAAAACCTAAGTTAATTGATCCGGTTTTACTTGAACCAGATGGATTTAGTGCATACAAAGAAGGGGAAGCCTCAATAACATAACATAGTTGGATACTGAAACAGTAATAAGAAACGGATAGCACAGATAACTGACGGAACTAACGAAGCTGATTGAAACAACGAGCTGAGGAATGACCCTCTATCTAATCAATAGGAATGGATATACGGAAACCAAATAAAGAAAAAGTAAATAAAGAAAGATTGAGAATATGTAGGTTTAGAAGGAGAGGTGGAAACTACCTAAATGGGCGAAGGAAAGAAAATCGAAAGGGGAAGGGAGTGGATAGAAGTAGACACCAAGTCTGAAAAATGGTCTCTAGTGAAGACAGATAAGAGGAGGTGCGAAAATTAGCATACTAGTGGGATAAGATGGGAAGAACGGGGGAGTAAATAAATATTAATAAAACAGGAAAGTTAGCAGGAGTGGTAGTAGGAAATAAGATAGGACTGCTGGTAACCAACGACACCTATCGGAATGGAAGTTCAAGGAATTTAGATATAACATGGATATAATCTAGTCTTGCAACAAATAGAATGGAATTATCTTATCAACAATTGAGTAAAGGAAAGAAATAATAGCCTTAACTTAATCTAATTAAACGTAATTTTAGGCTTAACTTATCACAGATCTAGGAAAAAAAAAAAAAAAAAAAAAAAATTTTGGTGTAGGAATTTGAATTATGATTTGATGTATAAATTTGCTGGTGACATTAGTCACGTGTTAATTTTGTTTGTATTAAACTTCTCCTCCCACTATATCCCGGCAAACAAAAACGGAAATACTTATTATAGTGGGCTATCCTATGTTGCCTCCCCCTCCGCCTGGCCTTGACTGAACTTTCATTCCGTAGTAATACGACATGAAACAAGTCGAATAGGGCCTTCCGTCTGATGAAGTCGATTGTTGGCAACAACAATTATTGACTGAAATAAATTTATTACGGAAATATGACCGGTGTTTAAAGTTTTTCTTAAAAGGAAACAGAAAATATATATATATATATATATATATATATATATATATATATATATATTGTTTAATTACTTAGTTTCTGGTCATAATAAGATTAGACCAGTGCACATTTGTATTAAAAAGTGTTCAATACATTTATTGTAGAACTTTTGAATATCTTCCATTTGTAAACGAGTTATTACGCGACCTAGGTTTCTACCACGAGTGGTGTCTTCAGGTGATTTGCAATAAGTTATTGAAGACAATAAGTTATTGAAGACACCACGCATGGTAGAAACCTAGGTCGCGTAATAACTCGTTTACAAATGGTTATATATATAAGAATGAATCGGGAAAATATGTATGACAAAGTGGGAAAAGTTTTCATGTAACTCGTTTGTCCGATACGACTTCATCTGACTAAATTTGTTCACGTTGATGCGATGCGACTACACATGCGCACGAACGAAAGACGCTGGGAATTTAAAATTTAAAAGTAATTTGTTTTTAATGTGTTTTTGATATAGAAGCTAACCGATTTCATTTAGATTCTTTTTGGCTTTCGGATTTCTTTCCGTCACTTCTGTTATTAATTAGCCCACACTGTGTCACAAAAATCTATGAGCGCGCGCCTGCGTGCGTGTGTGCGTGTGTGCGTGTGTGTGTGTGCGCGCGATTTCAATTTAAAAAAAATATATATTCAAGTTCTTATACTCTAGTCATGTTCTTAAACAGCCACTTCAGAGCAAAACTTTCATTTGGATGTCATGCACGATGGCCTACTCATTTGGAAATGCTGAAACTATCGCCTGTATACAAAAATAGCTTCAAGTTAACGAATTCGTTAGGTTTTAAAGAAGACAACACTTCATCAAATCCTATAGACTGCATATTTACCAAATAACAAAAAGCCACATCAACGGAAGACATCCAACAGCAGCAACAATAAAAATGAGTAGCACAGAAGGAAAAATAACGATATATTTAATTTCTTGAAAAACTGTTTAAAAAAAAGTTTTCATAATTTTAACCGGCAGTAACATTAACTGGTTGGTCAATAAATGCTGACTGATTCCTGTTTGGAAACGACTAATCTCACCATTACCATATTTATGGGTGGGGAAATTTTCCTACTTTAAGATTTTTTCTTTAAGGTAAAGATCTCAGAAGATATGGGTACTATCATTTGAAATTCATCAGATCTTTGTGTAGAATTTATCCTGTTTCCAATTTCTGTGAAATGAAAAAAAAAAAGATTTTCAATAAAGAAATAAATACAGAAAGAAAGAAAGCGAAAAAAAAACACGAAAACAGGGAGAGAGATAATCAGAGAAAGAAATATATTTAATAAAAAAAAAGAAAAAAGAAAACAGATATAAAGAAATAAGACGAAAAGGAAGAAAGAAACGAAACGAAAACAGGGAGAAGGATATTCAAAGAAAAAAAGAGACCAAGACGGCGATATAGTACAAGAAAGAAAAAAAGGAAAGAGAAAAGGAAGAAAGAAATGAAAACAGAGAAAATATTCTAAGAAATCAAGAAACCAGATTATGGTGAGAAATATTCATAGAAATAAATAAATAAATATATTCCACTGAAGAGAGCGTAAAGAAGGCTAGAAACAAAGACAGAGTGAAAAATATTCCAAGAGATAAAGAAACAACTATATGGAGAGAAATAATCAAAGAAAGAAAGAAAGAAAGAAAGAAAACAACTTGGCATTGGAAATGAATTACGTGAACACTTCACTACGACAGCTGCTCAAAGAGTGCCTCTTATATGACAGAACAGAAATTTTGTAAGGATGCAGGAGTCTTAGAGAAGAGACCACTTTAAAAAAAAGAACAGGATTTTTTCCGATACGAAAACACGCACACACATACACAAGTTTGAAATTCTCCTAGGATAGAACAGAAGACTAATATAAATAACAGACATCTATAAATGCGCGCTTTGCTTTTTTAGTTGAAATTACCTTTCTTTGTACTTACTGTAGTGTAACTGCAGGCACAGAATCATCGGCTCTTCGCAGCATCAACTGCGAATTGGCAGACTTAGAGTCGGCACAGGAAGGAACGGTCTGGTCTGGGTAGTAAGTTTTTGTGCGTGTAATTTAAGTGAACAATTCCAGGATGTGGCAGAAATACCTCCCACATATAGCGCCCAGAAATATTTCTCACATAAAGTTCTATTCTATGTAATTCTACTCCTCAGCTCCTTTTCTCACACTTCCTGCCTGTGAAATTTCCTGCCATTTACTTGCTTCCCCGAGAGCTACAATCTCCAAGAATTTAAATGTAAAGTCAATAGTCATCTCCTATCTCACTAACCTGCCTCCTCTCTCTTATGCTCCTTTCTCCGTCCACTCCACTTTCATCAGTATTCTCATCCTTCTCTTACCCACTTCCTGACACCCCCTGTAATCTGTTACTCTTTCTCATAACTTTCCTCCTATGTAACCCCCTGCAAAACAGTGGCAGTAAAATGCCTTGCTTGGAGCAATATGATTATAAAAAAAAGTTAAAACATTAGCTAGATAAAGTCACTATTGCTACTAATGTTTTAACATTATGCGGGAGGTACTTCTAGGAGGTATAGATATTTATCTCGTCTCCCCACTGAGATGTTATATGACACAAGGTCAAATTTAGTGTGGGGAACACGAACGCGTACGCTCGACCCAGGGCCAAAAATTGCCCAGCCCTCGCAGCCCTCGTCGACCACCGATTCACCCCTTTAGTACAACGAGGTGGTTCAGCCTCAGAAATCTTACAGTATTTATTTATCTATCTCAGATGTGTATCTGTCCTCGAATAGACACATTTCTAGGAAGTATATGTGGGAGGTATTACTGCCGCGTCCTGTATAATGAATTCTCACCCCTCCAGGTAGGTCTTGCGACCTGTCAATCGACAAGCAACTTCACATATCGTGATCTTTTATGAGAATACGTCGCGAGATTGTTGGTTGATATGGGTTATGTAATATCGAAAACAAAATATTTTGAAAATTTTATGGCTGTTTTATTTTTATTTTATTTTTATTTATTTTTTTAATCGTTTCACCCCAAACAAGGCGGTACCGCCACTGATACGCAGGAGGCAACATAAGAGTAAACCTTTAGACAGGAGGAGAGTGAAGAGAAAGACGAACCAGTTACAGGAGGTGTCAGAGAAAGGACAAGAGAAGGATGGGAACACAGGTATGAAGACAGCGGCGAAGGTAGAGAGAAAGGAAAAGATATACAGGTTGATCTAGAAAGAACTGGAGTCAAGTGGATAAGAGATGAATATTGACATTGCATTTAAATTCCTGGAGGTTGTAGCCGTCAAGAAAGCAAGTATATGGAAGGCAGTTCCATAGGCGGGAAGTGCGAGAAAAGAAGCTGTTGGAGTAGAATTGTTAGCTGTATTTGGTTGATCTAACTGTAAATGGGTGTGGCCTTCTTGCCAGTCTGGTTACACGAGTAAATTCTTGTGGCGGGGGCACCAGTGACTTAAGTTCATCGGAGCAGAAGCCATGAAAATATTTGTAGTATAGATAGAGGGAAGCCACATCCAACCGGTGGGAAAGCTGCCAAGTCGGGACCTATCACATTACAGATTTTCCTTTGGAGCCTGTCGAGAACACTGAGATGAACAGCAGGGGGGAGGGGAGAGTCTGACCATGTATGACAGCAATTTATGCAACTGTATGGCTACAACTACAAATAAAATGCATTATTGGTAATTTTACTCTAATATGTATTGTTGGTGTTTTTACTGTGAAAATGTATTTTTATACTTTCATTGTGTTTCGTTTTTGCTTCGTTTTTTTGCTTCGGGCAAAATTTGTCCATAGCTGGGATCCTAACATTATGATGAAAATAATAATAATAATAATAATAATAATAATAATAATAATAATAATAATCTATTGAATTTATACCAGACTAGCAGTATAGCCCGGCGTTGCTCGGGTGTAATGAAAACTTTAAAACTAATCCATGGTCCTGGAGCTCAGACTCTTTGGACGTTAGCACGAAAGACTAAAAAGCAATAGTTGTTTTCACTTATAGCGAAACTGTAGACTGAAAGAAAAATGAATGGATGTAAGTCAATTTCCTGGTATCGATATGAAATAAGTTTTTTCGTCATAAACTGATTTTGAAGGCTAAATAAGTCCTCTGATTAAATGGTATCATGGCTGAGACTAAGAACTACAATTATACCTACTTAGAGCCAAACCCGAAGCAAAATCTAAAATAAAAGGGTTGAAAAAAACAAAACAAAAAACCTACAGGCAGATAAACAGACACACACACAAATATCTTGCCTTTTATATATATATATATATATATATATATATATATATATATATATATATATTATCGATTTTCTGCACTATTGTAAGAACTGCAACCTTGAAACTTCTGAATATCGTTTCTTATGTCTTTGTCTATGAGTGTATCAAATTTGATTAACATCGGAACACTCCTTCTATAACCTGTTTTTTTCGATTATCGATTTTCGATATTTATCCGGGGTACCTCGACACAAAAGCTAGCTAAGAACACTCGCAGACACTTATAGTACAACTGTGTAAATTTTCAAGAAAATAGGTTCAGCCATTTCGGTGTCTATAGGTAACGGACACACACACACACACACACACACACACACACACACACACACACACACACAAAGTTCCATTTATAAATAAGTTTAGATGTAACTAATATAAAAGTAGTTTTTTTTTTACCTTAATTTCAGTTGCTTTTTATCACAACTACTCAGGCCGTTAGTTTACAGTTTTATCATCTTGATTTTTGTTACTTAGATGACGCATTGACAACCATCATTATCCTTACTAATATTTATTTAATCTTAATTTCGTATATAAGAACACCATTCCGTAAATCTGTTTTTAGTAACTCTCGAGCCTTGTATTGGGGGAAATGATAGCATAAATATTGCTTCTCATCACAACTACACGTTCGTTTTATGATTATTTATAAAATAAGCAGCTGAATTTTCGATATTTTTTTCTGTATAGTTTTAGTTTTATTTTGGCTTATTTCTTACATTATAACCTTATCTTCCGGTCATGATGTTGCTCGCATTTTGCTTGATCAAGTTTCGGAATAACAGCTTGGGAGTGAGGAATCACGGTTCAAATAGCCGTCTATTTCGAATTAGAGAGTAAGGCAGGAATTAGTTCTCAAAATTATGTATTTTTAAGATATGTATCTTCTAAGCTCTTAAATATAATTTGCTACAAGCCTTAAGCAACGGTTTTCTTTCTCGTGGGTGGGTTTGCATTGACTAGCTCTTCCAGTATGTTATTTTTAAATTGAGAAAGACTCCTTGCATATGCTATTCAGCTTCACTGTCATTAGCCGAAACCGACAATTAGAGCTATTGTTCTCGTTCAAGTAAGCTTGAACTGATTTTTGTTCAGGCGTCATGTGCTCAACGATTTGCGACATGTGAGAGTCATGCATATGGTACAAATATGTTGAAATATAGGGAGAAAAAAAAATTGCTCGCCTGCTTAGGGTGAAGGGAGATATATTTTGGTTCAAAACATTTCACAGAGTAAGGGAAGAAAAAATTGATCTGCATGTGTCTTCTCAAAAACGAAGAGAGAAATGACTTAACGCCAGAATCAATAAAAAAATTTTCTTTTTATATGCACGTGATTGATTGATTATTTTTTACAACTTATCAACCTATTGCATGTTATTTAAAGTCATAAAATATTTTTAGGTTGAATTAATTTTTCAGAGACAATAATGATTTACTGATACAAGTCCCACAAACTGATCCAGAGCTGGAGCGCGGAGATAGATTCATACCTTTCTCGATATTATTTCTGCGTAAGTAAATACAACGATCCCGACTGGAATTAAAATGCGGCTCTCCGACTTCCAATTCTGAGTCGTTATCCATTACACCAACTATATATCCAAGCTTACAACAACAGGTATTTGTAAGCACAAATGGATTAAAAAAAAATCAATTGATATTAATTATTTAGTATTATTCGCTTATGCAACCCGTAGTAATACAGACAGGGTACTTTTTAAAACAAAGGCGTTAGAACTTAAATGAAATTTTGACGGTAAGAAAAAAACATCAGTGTGCAGGTGGTGTAATAGATATCTACGCGGAATGTAGAATCTGCAAATCAAGTTCGTATTTGCATAAATAACCTTCTGAAAGTTATGGTAATTTTCTAAGCGTAGCTTAGATGTGGCACACGGTCGAAAGTAAGGTCGAAAGTGTGAGGATCGAATTCACTATTCAGTTGTAACTGATCTAAAGAGACAAGCTTGCTAATCTTTACAACTCTTCGGAGGGAATCTCTTCTGAAAAAAAAAGCTATGGATTATAGAGAAATATAGAAACTGTAGAAAAGTCAATAGGAAAGTACTCTCTTGCCATTTCCAAGAATATATAGCAATTCACAGATAATAAAGAAAAGTTCTCATTCCTTGCGTGAAGCCTCTTTTGGTAGTTATGAGTTATCTCCCTCTCACCTGACTCAGGTGAGTCTGTTCAGTACTCAGATGGGTGATCGCTGAGGAATACCAAGTGCTGTAATCTGTGCAACATACCTACGAAGCCAGTGATGGATACAATCTCGCTACTTATTCCTGGGTATGAAGACAAACTACATCCAGCAGCAAGGCCTCTGATTGGGAGATTGGAGGTTTTGAGTGACCTGGAACTACCTCTTAATTACCGTTGTTCCCAATTCCTCCCTTTCATTATTATTCGATTTCTGCTATGGTCACACTACCTACAAGTCTGCGGAAAGGCCTAAGGAAGGTCGTGGTGTGTTGTTATGGCTACATTTCATGTTTTTCTATCTCCCATAATATCCCTAGCGTTACATAGACAAAATTTTCTTTAGTGCATTTAACAAGACAATTTTTTATATATCTCTTAAGCTGGGGTTTCCAGGGATTTTTTCAATATGTTGCTTTGTTCCATTTTTTATCATTCCAAGTGCACCTACTATCACTATTCTTGTTTTCAATGTCCACATTTTTTCTATTTTAATTTTCAGGTTTTTATATTTTGATAGTTTTTCAAATTCCTTTGTGGCTATGTTACAATCCGCTGGACAAGCCATATCAATTAATAGGCAAGTTTTTTTTTTCTTTTTAGTTTTCGACAATAATGTCCGGCCTATTTCCTGTCTGTGTAGATGGTGTAATTCCATAGAATGGTGACATCTATTTCTGTCACCGGTGCTAGGTGACATTCATACCAGTTTTTGTTTACATATCTTCCAAAGTGTTTGCACATTGTCCAGTGGAAATATTGCACCACTCTATCGTGACGGTTTTTATATTCATTTGGGGCAAGCACAGAACATCCTGAGATTAGATGGTCTATTGTTTCTTGGTATTTATCATAGAACTTGCATTTTGGATCCGCATTATGTATTATATTTGCCTGAAAGTTCTGAGTGAAAAGACTCTAGTCTTGCACTGCAAGAATAAAGCCTTCAGTTTCAGACTTTAATCCAAATGTTCGTCATCATCGATGAGTATTAACTTTATCAACATTGGGTTTATTAGCACGTTCTGGATATTGGCCATGCAGAGGTTTGCCTTGCCAGCGTTTTTTTTTATCTGTTCAAGAACTTTATCCTCGGTTTTCTTTTTCATATTTTCTGCTGCAATAGTTGGTTCTTGGTTTCTGTTTTGATTTTTTACAGAATCTACTAAATGTAAATCTTGTTTGTATTTACTGCATTCTTTCAGTATTGAATATTTCTTCTTTCTGTCTTCATGTTGTTTGACTAATTGTATCCTCCAGTCCTTTGTTGTTTCCATATATGTTAGTAAGCCGATAGTTGTTATCTTGTATGGCAATTCTAACTGAATAAGACTTCTTCCACCTTCTTTACGGGGTATGTATAGACGGTCTACATCAGCCTTTGGATGATGTATCTTATACTTAGAAAGAAACTCTGTTGTTTTAGAATCCATTCGTCTGATAACATTTAGAGTCCAGTTCAAGATGTTAAAACTATACTGAACCACTGGGATGGCTAGGTTATTATTGGCTCTAATTCTATTCTGAGAACTCAATTCAGTTTTTAATATCAGTCGTACCCTTTTATAGTACTCTTTACACACTATTTCTTT
The DNA here is from genome assembly GCA_037127315.1 of Ascarosepion bandense. Classification (NCBI taxonomy): domain Eukaryota; kingdom Metazoa; phylum Mollusca; class Cephalopoda; order Sepiida; family Sepiidae; genus Ascarosepion; species Ascarosepion bandense. The sequence continues at coordinate 2,833,321 of JBBBDQ010000993.1, read as the reverse complement.
CATTTTCTTATGGTAGTTTCTTTCACTCTCATTTACACCTAGGTACTTATAAGCTTTTTCTTGCTCTAAATCTTTTATTGTTACTGTAGGGTCTGACCTAATAGAGGATGTTTTTTCTAGCGATCCTCGTAAAACTGTGGCTTTAGCACATTTATCCAAATTAAATTTCATTTCAATGTCTTTACTGAAGCATTTTACACCTTGCAGAAGACCATCTAGCTCATTGTCATTCCTAGCATACAATCATCCATGTAATATAGATAGCTTATTAGCTATTTTATAACCACATTCTATCTTGTTAAGTTGGCTGGTCAATGCTATTTGTGATATGCAGAATAATAAGAGAGACAAAGAGTCACCTTGAAATATTCTTCTGTTGATGTTTAATTCACCAGAATTACAGGTTCCATTTATATGATTGAGTTAAAGTGTTGTTTTCCATATCGACATACATTGTTTGATGAAATTGGTGATAACGGGTGATAACTTGTACATATTTAAAGACTTTAAGATCCAATAATGTGGTACACTATCAAATGCCTTATGCTAATGTATCCAGGCAGTACTAATATTTTTTCTCTGCATTGAAGCAGTTTTCCAAGATCATCATATTAATAAGTAATTGGTATTTACATCTATAACAGCCTCGTTTGCACCCTTTTTGTTCAAGTAGTAGTATGTCATTTCTTTTAAAGAAGAAATATGTCTGTTTTGTTAAAATAGATGTCAATTGTTTGTATGTTGTGGGAAGACATGTAATTGGTCTGTAGTTTTCGGAATATTTGTGTCTGTATTTTTGAGTTGAAGAAAGGTAATTCCTGTGTGTGTGTGTGTGTATGTGTGTGTGTGTGTGTGTGTGTGAGAGAGAGAGAGAGAGAGAGAGAGAGAGAGAGAGAGAGAGAGAGAGAGAGCTGTATTTAAATAATATAGCCGGAAGTTAGGATTTTATCTATTCCTGGAGATTTAGAGTTGTGTGCTTTTTTCAGCGCACATTTAACATCCTCTTCTGTGATTCCAGCCCATGCTTATTCTGGTTTATTATTATTATCGTGTACACATTTCTTTCCGGGTTCCAATCAAAGATCTAAGGTAAGAAATAACTTCATAATATTTTTCACTGATCATTTTTAATAAAAAAAACAAAAAACAAAATGAAGATCACACACATTTTACATAAAGCAATTCGGAATGTATGAACAATTTTTTTGTATTTCTTTAAGGTATGGGCTACTAGAGATCTCTTCAATGAGTCTGTCGTAACTTTTTCTAATCACGTCGAGGTATCCAACCACAACTGGAATGATTCATACATTATTGCCACATTATTTGAGATTCCCACTTCAAAATCCTTGTGTTTTGATAGTTTTTTAAGATATTCAAAGATACATTACAATCTGCAAAGACTATCATGTCAATAAAAAAAACACATTCTGTTTTTGTGGTCTTTGAACACAATGTCTGGGCGATATGCTTTGATTGTTCTTTCTGTAGACAAAAATAAACAGGGTTGTAACTCAATACATGTCCCGCTCTTATAATCATAAGTTGGATATTGTACTGATATTTATTGAGCACAATATCCATGCAGGACTCATCAGCCAATCAGAACCTACAGAATAGACTTGTCTTGATAACAGAGTGGAATCTTCCAGACTGTTATATAAACCACCTACCTGGGTTCGTCTGTCATGTTCAAGTTTAACTACGGTTGATTACGGTCTGTTGCTATCTACTAATTCTACAACAGTCAAGCACAACAGTCAAGCACAACAGCCATTTATACAAAACAGTTAAGTACTGGAGCATTGTCCTGATGAAATAAGACAACTTTCGTTATTTTTCCTGAGCATTTGGTCTTGATAAACTTTGGTAACTGCTTCAGCAAGTTGGCATGGTATTCTCCATTGATTATGTGGTCCATCACCTTCCCTGCAGATGAAACAACTATAGCCTTCTTTGGAGTAGACGAGATGTTTCCACGGCATGGATTGTTTCTTTGTCTCTGTCTCAATGTGGTGAACCTAACACTCATCCTGGGTTAGAAAACGTTCAAAGAAACCAGCTGGATCTGCCTCAAACAATGTCAGATTTTCCCGTCATGTGATCAGCTTGATGGGCTTTTGGTCAGGTATCAGAAGAAGTGACACCGACGGAGCAGAAAACTTCATCATGCCAAGTTCATTGTCCAGAATACTTCAGCTATTTTCAACTCTCTCAAGGGATGCGCTAATAGCATTGGCTACTTGATCTATAGTCAGTCGCCTGTCACTTATTGCTGTGAGGTGAATACGAGCAATGTTTTTCACGGTGGTGTGAATTGCAGGAGGTCCAGACCTTGCGTCATCTTTATGACTATCTCTTAGACTTCTAAATTCAGCTACCCACTTTTGCACTTTTGGAGATGTGCTGTGGTGCAGTGCATATCGGCTAGGAACGAGAAATCTGAGAACCGAGTTCAAATTCCAGTCAAATTACTTGTATTCACTTACGTGCAAATGCACTTGGGAAAGGTATTAATCCATCACTTCCTTCCAGCTATGGGTCAAATAATAGGACAGATTGGGTTCTATAGCCTTGGTTGGCAACCAGTCTACCGCAGAAAATAACTGACTAAATGACTGACTTTTGCACTGTTGGGGAGTCATTTTCTGATATAGCAACTAATGTCTTTGGGAGCTAAATCCGATTTTTCTGCAGGTACTTGATACCACTTCGATATCAAATTTTGTCTATTTTTAAGAGAGATCTCTACTAAATACTTCTGAAGTCTTCTTTGGACAGTCAGATGGCAGTCTAAATGAAAATAATTCCGTTATTAATAAGAAGAGTTGAAATTAATGCATGCAAAATTTTGAAGTGGTAGGGAGATGGTTGAATGTTTATTGAATTGGCCTTGTGTTAAACGTAATCGAACTCCCCACCTTTTAAGGTTTTATCGGAACCATCAGAATGTAGATTTGTGGAAGAATAAGTATATCGTTTACATGTTAAAGCAGAATTTTATTAACAGGACAAAATAACATGAATTTGTAGGAGTTAAATTTTCAAACAGAAAATGTAGTACGGAGTTAAATGTTCCAAGAGAAATAGTAGTAAGGAGTTAAGTATATCCAGAGCAAGTAGTCGTAAGTAGCAGAATGTGTGTATGCTGAAAGATTAACAGGTTACTAATAAAATCTGCGTTCCTTTCCCCTTTTATACGGCCGGCGAGAAAGTGAAAAGGAATGTAAAGCAATAAAAGAAATTGTACTTATCGGACGTTAGTTGTTAGGAGTCAGTTAAAGTATCTTGTTGTTGTTGTTGTTGTTGTTGCCGTCGTCTTCTTTTTTGTTGACTGCGAGAATGTTAAGAATCGGAGAAGAGGTAAAGGAAAATAGCACGAATGAAGAAGGAGAATAAATGTGTGACGGAACTTTATGTCCGGGTTGGCAGATTAAAATTTATTTTGTCACACCTTGCGGACGTCTCTAATTTCTGCTCCCATCTGACTGACTGCTTTGACTTTCTTTCTGTTTTTAAAGACATTTAGTTTTTCACACTGGATTGCTAACTTTTATCTCAGTTTTTCAAATCGCTTCCTTCCATTTGTTAGAAAATTAATTTAACATCAGATCGCGAAATCCGGCTTCGCCAAAGTATTTTTCCTATTCGTCAAAGCAGAATTTTACACGGAATTGTGAATTTTTGCAAAACGTGAAGAAAGGAAGAGAGTTGCTTTTAATTTCGTGTTCACTACAGTTTTATAGGTCTAACATCATTCCTTGATAGTTAATCTATTAACTTTTCAGTCCGCCATCGTAATATAACTATTACTAGTATGAGTAAAAAACAAAAGTATGACATCAGATATGACGTTGAGCGATCGGGGTTTTGGAAAAAACTAATTTAATATTATTAGATTTGATCTGGGATCATTAACTGTAATACACCAGCAGCTGATCTCTCCTCTAGCATCACTGTAAACAACTCAATGGGGTAAAGTGACTTTTAACTTTCAATACCTCAGAACTGAATCTAATATCGTTTCATTGTCACTGTTCAAACCTCTAGCTTCTTTCCAGTAACGATGAACATATTCTCAATAAGATTTAATGTTTTAATGTTTACTGGACCCAAAACACATCCAGACCTCGGGTACAATGTTATATATTACTAGGTCGACGACGAAAATTTACTTTGCAATTCCAATTTCAGTTAAATGTTTCTTACTCTTTCTCTCTCTCTTTTCTCATATAATTACGACGAAAATATAAAGTTCTGCTTCTTCGTCGAAAACAAACTGCAACTAAAATGACTGTATTTTTCTCTTATTAATGACGGACCATAAGCTGCTATTCATTCGGCGAGAATACTCTCAAATCAAATGTAAATTATCTTTTCACAAGATAAATCGATTTTTCTCGCTGTTAAAATGACAGACATCAACACGTATATATAAAATATACAATTATATTTTATTCGTTTTTCGGTGACTTGGCGTCGAGAGGGGTTGGTCTGGTAGGAGCACACACACATACGAGTCAGCGGCCACCGGCTGCCCACCCGGCCTTACCCGGCCCCTCTCTGAGCTGTTCTCAACCCAACTTCTCTCTGCAACTTGTAACTCAACTCTCCAACTCTGTGACAACTGACGTTTCTTAAATAGTTACCTTCTGACGCCTGGAACTTTCGGTGCACTCCGTCTCATCTCGGGCGCTGACCCCCTTGACCCTGATCGTAAAAACAAAATTCTAGCTCGACATCTGCGCTTTCGTACTCACTGAACTCTCCTTACATTGACTCAGTGCAAAATACACTTTTTGGCAAAATTCCGCACCGACCAAGATATTATACAACAAGAACACATGTATACAATTAATTGCTAAAGATGATGGAAAATGGTCGGTTCATTTTATCGCTGTAGAAAGTACCCGATTTCTTCTGCCATGCTTTATATTTACCAGAGTCAGATTAGATCAATAATGGAATATCGCTGCTATATCTGGCTGGAGCTACTTCGCCTTATTCCATCGATTTAGAAGGTACCCGATTCCTTCTCTCGTGCTTTTTATTTAAAAGAGTAAGATTAGAACATTAATGAAGTATTGCTGCTATATTTGGCCTGGAGATGCATAAACCTCACATTCTCGACTTGAAAAAGTTCGAAATTGTGTATGTGGTCTTTGAGGGGATGACTTATTCTTCACTTTGCAGATACTTTTTTCCACAGTCGCTATTCTATCGCTATTTCCAAATGTTTACATAAGCTCTATATTGAATCCCACCAGTTCATGCCTTTATGACTAGGGTACGTCATGCTACTTTCACGGAGGCGAATCACTCTCATTTCTTCCTTGCTCCACTCATTTTTTTCCAGACAACTGCTACTTTATAGAACAGGTTCTCGCGTAGGTGGTTTCCTGAAAACAACAATCTTAACCACATGGGCCATGGGCCAATCATTATCTGTGCTCCTTATCCTCACAATCTTCCTACCACAAAATATTTCATTCAAATCGCACACCTCATTCGTTGTTACAATTTTAACAGTATACCTCTATCTTGATTGGTTCTCAAGCTTTATATTGGGTGAATTTTAGTATATAAAATAGCTGTCATAATCAAATCAGTTGTTTGTATAAAGTTATCAAGAAAAAACAAATACAGAGGACAGCCTAGAGTAGAGTTCGTAGCAAAGACTATCCAACCTTGTTACTATTAACTCACTTCTAATTTTTTGAGATTGCGTTTGCCTTTCAGTAGTTTCTAAAAGATACGGCACGCCTCATAGATGCAGCAAAAGAGGGTAGCAGGTGAGGCGGAATGATTAAAAGTCAATCAAATATTTAGAAACAGTTTTAAAAAATTCATATGTCAAAAATAAATATAATTTCCAAATATAATTATAGATTACTTTCAATTGCATGCATGAGTCCCAGTATCAGTCAGTTAAGTACCATACGTGATACACGCTTGGGTGATCATGTCTCGAAAGAGACATGACTGACTGGGCAGATGATTATTCCGCAGTAGGTTGCCATTACTTTCTGCTGTAGATTAGTTACCAGCCAAGACTATAGAACCCAATCTGTCCCGTTTTTTAACCCATAACTGGAGGAAAGTAGCGGATTAATACCTTTCCTAAGGGTATTTGCGTGTAAGTTAATGCAAAGTATTTAACTGGAATTCGAACTTGGCTCCTCGATTTCTCGTTATGAGCCGTTATTCACTGCACAACAATGCACATCCCAAGTCCCAGTATAAATAGTTGTAATTAATTATTAACCGATTTTATGATTGTGAGATTTTTGCATTATATCAGATATTTAAAATATATCATTCTAGGGTCTGTAAATTGGAGGAGAGAGTTATCAATGATAATGTCCTGATTTTGAAACCGCGGTTATCTCCCTTTAGCACACTCTCTGCTTTTTTCTTTTTTCTTTTAATGTACTTTTTATCACACAAAATTTAGTGAAGCGCGAACAAATGTTTATTCTGAAAATACTGCCAAGAGAAAAAGTTTGGGAACCACTGCAATTGATCCATCGTAGTTAACCGCTTCATCTGATTCAGCTCTAGCGAAGTCAGTAAAATCGCTGTGAGATTTCCGTTTAAAAAGGAAAAACGCTCTTGGTAGAAGCTTCCACTAATCCCATTTGTCGTTCAAAGGATGAGCGCATCCTATATGTCAACGTGACAAATATATCGACAAGTGAAAAGTTCCTTGAATGATTCTACGCCAATGTACTTTATTGAATATAACCTGTAGGCGAGAGCTTGCTACTTGATTTAAGATGATCTCGCTAGTCATGTGATCCAGGTCCTTTCTAGATAGTTCAATGATTGAAGAGTTTTCTCTGACCACTATCCAGGAAAGTCTACCCCAAACATGAGTAAAAACTACGGCCCGCGGATCGCATACGATCAATTTGACTTTCCGTATGGCACAGCTGATTTAATGATGAAAATAACATTTCTTAAGATTTTGTTTGTTTCGATTCGTTTTTACTTGTTCACTTACACGCTCTCTCATACATAACCACATACATAAACAATGCTTAAGTACGATGTTTCTTGTGTAAGTTACCAGTGAAGGGATATGTTTTGTTTCCTTTGTAGAGGAATATGTCTTATTTCTATTCCCACGTGGGCTAGTAAAAAATATTATTACGGGTCACCATGTAACGATAAGGCGGAACGGAGAAATGACATTAATGAATGAATGAATGAATGAATGAATGAATGAATGAACGCTTGTTCTCAACAAGAGTTTTATATTATAACACAGACAGTAATACATATAAACACACAGGTGTTCACATGTGGAGAAATACATATCTATTATGTTTAACGCAAAGCAAAATATCAGAAGGAACAAAAAGGAAAGGTCTTATCTTTAAATTGAAGATACCTCTGTCCGGCCATTGTCATGACTCCAAATTTGGAGGGACTGAATTCATCGGTGTCCCAAAGAGATATGGCAGGCTTCATCTATGTCGCCACGAGACTGCAGCTGAACATGGCGGTAGGCAGATTCTGCCAAAGAGTAAAGGCCCGGGTAGAAGAGAAACAACCTTATTTCTCGGTTACTATTAGCTGAAAAAATGGGACTAGCGCTTGGGTCACTATCAGGAGTGACGTCACGAGCGATTGTCATGTGACCACATGACTTTATCTCAACCAAAGAGAGATAAGCATCTTTTGTATCCTTACGCTTGAATTTTGTAACTTTTTCAAAATTTTAAACTACTAGAATTTTTTGCGACACGCTCACACTTGTTCACATTATTACAGTATTTAGTATTACTGAAGTTATCGCTAACATTTTCAAAGAAAAGATACGCAAAAAAAGAAAAAGACAACATTGAATTTTTATTAAATAAGTATTTATTTTAATCATAAAATTGTTTTTAAATTAGTCTATTTTGTATGTTAAATAAAAACCTTTTCTTTTTCCCCACAAAATTAATGAAAATTTATTGTACTAAACAATGCATCCTAGTAAAGCCAACTGTACTTCGTGACCCTTAGCTGTTTGCACAATTTGGTCAATGTATGGCTATTGTAGAGGGAGTGACAGACTAACGGAAGTCACAGAATTTTATATATAGATAGATTGACGATTTTTAGCAAGGAAGATCATATATGCAAACCTCTTTTGCTTTAGTAACAGGAAATGTTCATGATAATATTTTTCTCTAGAAAAGAGATATGTTTTTCGTTTTAAAATTATTTTTTTTATAGTCAAATGAATAAAGTAGGATTGGGTTTCCGGTTCCTCTAAATTTTACTTCAACTTTAGGATACTTCTAACTTCACCTAAACTCTGAAATTTTATTTAGTATTTACTCATTTATTTAGTTTTCCTCATTAGAAGTAGACAGGTTCGCCTATCGCTAGGTTCACACACCTTCCCGGTCTTTTGAACAAAGGTAGAGGTTTATCCCTTGTTTCCTGTTTAGGATTGGGTTTCCGGTTTCTTCTGAAATCTTTTCCTTTTCTTTCACTTCCAGTAATCCCCTTGCATCTCAGTGGCGTTATCACCTTGCTTTGGATGAATTGATTTTTTTAAAAAATTAATCATAGCAGCGTACGTTAATCACACTGTCATCAGGGATAATGTTATACCAAAACTTCAAGTTTTGATTACAGAAAATGTCTTTAAAAAATCAACATTTCCCCATTTCTTGCACGTACGATCTTCTGTTGTAAAAATAGCTGAAATACATTCAACGAATAATTACGATGAAATTTTTAAAAGTAGTGTCCTGTCTTTTATTGATTTATTGAATCATGTCTCATACGGCCCTCTGTCCCAAGCCTGGTTTGTCTTTTGCGAGATTGTTGTCACCTCTTCTTGGGCTTGTCTTTAGGCATATATTTGATTGACAGTGAGAAACTGATTCTTATTGTTTAGTGAGGTTCGTTTATTATTCACTACTATCCATACTAATATCAAATGTTACTTGTTTATTCAACATCAGAACATTACTATCAGATTTTTATTTTGTTAAATTTATTAAACTATCAGATTCATTGTATTTGATGACATAAAACCCACTCTCACAAAAAAGAGTTTTAAGTGCTAAGTAGTTTTGTTTTCTTTTGTGCATTATAACTATTAGTTTTAACCCGTGAATATTTCACGATTATACTTTTTTTAAGATTGTACTAAATCTTAATTTTTAAGTTAATAATTGTGTAAATTCATGGCGAGTTCTAAGACAATAAAACATTCACCGAAATTTCTATATAGTATCGTTAAATATTTGAACCTAAATTGTTGCATTAACAATCATAAATAAAAATGCTGGTCGTTATTTTAAGAAGTGGTTACTAATGAAAAGATTTGAAAGTGACAATTTTTCCCATTTCACTGAAACAGCCGTTAAACACTTATGTATTTACTTCTTACTTTCTTGCGTTCATTCATTTTCTCACTGAAACCAAGTAGTGTATTTCCTCTCTTCCTATGCGATCAAAACAGAATGTTCATTATTTATGAGGTATTTTCAGGAGACGTTAAACACTTCTATTTTCCCTTCTTTCTTTTTCTCACTGAAACCAAGTAGTGGCTTCCCACGTCTTTCCGCGCGATCAAAACGAATAGTCCATGATTTAAGATTTTTTAGCAGCAGATGTTAAACACTTTTTTCTTTCTTTCTTTCTTTCTTTCTTTCTTTCTTTCTTTCTTTCTTTCTTTCTTGCTTTCTTTCACTGAAACCAAGTAGTGTCTTTTCCCTTCTTTCCACTTGATCAAAACAGAATAGTCCAAGTCCATTATTTATGCGGTATTGGCAGGATGTAATGGTCGTACGAACTAACGAAGGGAGAGGCAAAAACAATTATAAACAGAATATCATTATTATTTAATAAAAAAAATTATTTCGTTCTAATTATATGCTTTTGACTCTGTTAAATATTTCAATGGCATTAAATGTGTCTTCATAAATACCCTAAAACCTTCAAATTTCCTATCTATCTATCTATCTATCTATCTATCTATCTATCTATCTATCTATCTATCTATCTATCACGACCTGATTTCATTCTATCTATCTATCTATCACGACCTGATTTCATTCTATCTATCTATCTATCACGACCTGATTTCATTCTATCTATCTATCTATCTATCTATCTATCTATCTATCTATCTATCTATCTATCACGACCTGATTTCATTCTATCTATCTATCTATCACGACCTGATTTCATTCTATCTATCTATCTATCTATCTATCTATCTATCTATCTATCTATCTATCTATCTATCTATCACGACCTGATTTCATTCTATCTATCTATCTATCACGACCTGATTTCATTCTATCTATCTATCTATCACGACCTGATTTCATTCTATCTATCTATCTATCTATCTATCTATCTATCTATCTATCTATCTATCTATCTATCACTATCACGACCTGATTTCATTCTATCTATCTATCTATCACGACCTGATTTCATTCTATCTATCTATCTATCACGACCTGATTTCATTCTATCTATCTATCTATCTATCTATCTATCTATCTATCTATCTATCTATCTATCTATCACGACCTGATTTCATTCTATCTATCTATCTATCTATCTATCTATCTATCTATCTATCTATCTATCACAGACCTGATTTCATTCTATCTATCTATCTATCTATCTATCTATCTATCTATCTATCTATCTATCTATCTATCACGACCTGATTTCATTCTATCTATCTATCTATCTATCTATCTATCTATCTATCTATCTATCTATCTATCTATCTATCATCATCAGTACCATGACCTGACCAAGTGCGTTTGTAGGGTCGTCGTGCAGCTGGGCACCTGACCATTTCCCTCTTCGTCACGATTCAGCTGCGTTTCAATATCTCAGTATCTACCTAAAGACCTTCCTGTGCCTTCCGCCCCGTGACGATTTTAGCGATTTCTCCTCTTCTGTCAGCATCTTTTTCTGTTGTATATGGTGATATCTTGTTGGATAGTAGTGGAAAGATTTAGACGCAGCTTTACTATTTCCAATTTCTCCTTAACTGGGGCTAAAATGTCTTCCAACGGACCCGTTTCTTGTCTGTTTTAAATAGTTAACTTATTTTTAAATTTCGATTTTACAACGTGAATATTATTTAGGTTTGTCTGACTTCAACGCGGAATGGATTGCAAGAAGAAACATTCTAAAAATAATACATATTTTTATATTCAAACTTCGAGTGATATGCGTGGGAAAATTCGATTAAGCAACAGAATTTTTTGCAATAAAAACTTCTAAAGGTTGAAATATGTTAGAACGTTCATCGGAATAAAGAATTCATGCACTCTGGCGTCCGGAATAGATGAGCCTGGCTGTCTATTTAAATTCTGAGATTTTTAATTTTGTTTCATCTTACCCACTGTTATTCCAGATCTCTCGTTTATTTTATTTAACCACTTTTGTTCAATCTGCCCATTTATTTCAAAATGTCTTTTTATTCTAACCGCTTCCTCCTCATTTTTTATGAAAAATAAAAAATGAATTTTGAATGAATTTTCTCACCTAACTTTTTATTCCATTCTTCCCTTCTATTCGGAACTTAAGGAGATATCGTGCGAATATTTATTTATTAGTGAGTCAGTTAGTTAAGTGCCATACGTGATACACGCTTGGGTGATCATGTCTCGAAAGAGACATGACTGACTGGGCAGAAGATTATCCCGCAGTAGGTTGTCATAACTGTCTGCGGTAGACTGGTAGCTAGCCAAGGCTATAAAACCCAATCTGTCCCGTTTTTTAACCCATAACTGGAGGGAAGAGGCGGATTAATACCTTTTCCAAGGGTATTTGTGCGTAAGTGAATTCAAGGAATTCAACTGGAATTCGAACTCGGCACCCAGATTTATCGTTCCGTGCCTATATCCACTGCACCACAACGCACATCTATCATATTTCTTAGTATCTGGCGAATATTTATCAGAGAAACGCGAGTGTCGTGAAGTATTCGTCAATGTATACTCGTATTTGACATTGAGTGGATAAATTACAGTTTTCCTTGAGAGAACAGAGTAGTGGTACACTAACTTACAGATTTGATGTTTAGTTCTGTTGTTTTATTTGAGGCAAGTAAATTCGTTTATCACAGGTCTTATTGTTGATTACTTTTTACTAGTATTTCTTTCAACGTAATTACAGTTGCCTTTTTAAATCGCAATACTCAGATAATCAACCCACGATCATAGGTACTCTTATTTGTGTCAATATCTTAGACTCCACCCATGTCTATTGAACAGGTTAAGAGGCTCATCCCTTGTTCCCTGTTTAGGATATGGTTTCTGGCTTTCTCTTTTCCGATCGTTCCACTATTACGTAGTCCCCTGCACATCAGTGGCGTTACCGCCTTGCTCGGGGTGATACGATTAAAAAAAACAAAAAAAAAAAACACGAAATACCGTGAAATATTCTTGAAATATGAATTATCGCAAGATTACCCAAAATAGATACTGCCATTTATTGAAATACCCTATTATTAATAAAGTTGTGAAGCACCTGAGAGGAAGCAACTTTCTGGGCGACGAATAATATGGATTTCGGTCCTCTATGTCCACGACTGATGTCTCAACTGTCATGACGCATAGAATCAATGAAGCCCTTGATGACAAATCCACAGTGGTCACCTTAGATATCTCGAAGGCTGTCGAAGGTGTGGCATAGCGAGTTGCTGCAAAAACGCCAATTATGACATTTTTGGGAAAGTCTTCTTGATTATCAAATCCTTCCAGTCTGGTAGCTCCATGAGGGTTGTTGTTAATGGCCATTCCTCCGAAACTTATGAAGTGGTCTTGCTTGGCCCTACCTGTTTTCTGCTGTACATTAACGGTCAATATTCTCAGATTACTACATATATATGCAATTGATACCACGGTTTATGGGGCACCACCACAAATCTAGATCGCCAGGACCTGGCAACTGTCCTCTCCTCTAACCTTACTTGAAAAGCTCAAGAGAAATTTGTTTGTAAGATTAAAACCGCTAAGCTAGTAACGTTTCATCATCACAGAACTGAGAAGAGCCTGAGTTTTCTACAGTTCTATTGAACGTTTGTATTTTGAATGATGTCCTTTTCCTGAATTTCAAGCTCGCATCAAACCTAAATAGTACAAACCATTCAATATATATACATCAGATGTCTTTTATTTAATTATTTATTAAAAATATTTATTGATTTGTAGTGATTTATTAATACTATTTTATTTTCTGGACAATGTTAAATATTCGTATGTTGAAAATCAGAGTATTTCTGCGAATAGCAGAACCTATTTTGAGGCATTTCGCAATTCTAACTTTTTTTCGTAATAGCCTGACTACGATATCAACTGAAACCTCAGTTAAGACTATATTCACTTCTCACTTGTCTGGCTGTTAATTTTGAATTGCCGATCGAAACTGCTTACAACCTTTCTTTTATCTGTCTTAATTTTTTTCATTTATCTCCTTGAATCATTTTCTTTCTATTGTCTTTTCTCCTCGGTAACCACTAGAGACTTAGTGGCTTTGTCACCTTGCTTGAAGTGAAATAATAAACTAAAATACAATTTTAAAAAATACAAAATGCAAAGCACACAAAATAAAATAAAATTACCACTCGTGGTTGTGTTATAATTTTTATTAAAAAAAGGAAACAAAGGTTGACTTCGCTTTCTTCATGAGAAGCCCCAATTTGGGATTTTGACTGCCATTTTCCTGCAATATTAAACATTGTTATAACAAGGTTTTGTTTACACAGGAAACGCAAAACGATATATATATATATATATATATGTGTGTGTGTGTGTGTGTGTGTTTGACAGGAAATTATATGTGTGTGTGTGTGTGTGTGTGTGTGTAAAAGTGTATGTATATAATTATAAATATCAACATATATATATATATATATATATATATATATATATATATATATATATATGCAATTTGTTATATATATTATATTATTTATATATTATATATGCGTGGTACTTATTTGAAAGCGCTCAATATCAGTGATAGAGCTGACATCTGACGATCGCAAGAGCGTGAAACCCAGGGTTACAAACTCACATCTATCTATCTATCTACCTATCTATCTATCTATTATAAATTATATTTTAGAACATGTACATAATTATTCTATATATATCCGCTACAAAGGTACGCTCGTTTCGACATTGAAACTTCAATGTCTCATCAGGCGGTGTGTAAAGTACTGGAAATCCTTTTTCTTTATATTCATTTAGTTTTCTTCGAGGTGTTGGTGGGGGTTAGTGATAGGGGGATAAGTCTGTGACCGTTGGAATTTTTGGAGAGGGTGTTTCTTAAGTGGTTGATTAATGAGAGTCTTTGACTTCTAGACAGTTGTAAGTTTTAATTATCTAGTGTATAGACTATATCCTTATGGATTTCTTAGAATAGCCGATAGTAGTTGGCGTGGATATGTTTATTTATTTTTATTTAAGCAGAGTCTTTATAATTAATGTAAGTTTGCATATATATACATGTGTGTGTGTGTGTGTGTGTGTGTGTGTGTGTGTGTGTGTGTGTGTGTGTAAAATTGTATGTATATAATTATGAATATCAACATATATATATGCAAATTGTTATATATATTATATTATTTATATATTATATATTAGTGGTACTTATTTGAAAGCTCAATATCAGTGATAGAGCTGACATCTGACGATCGCAAGAGCGTGAAACCCAGGGTTACAAACTCACACCTATCTATATGAATATATATATATATATATATATATACGCAGACAGATCTGTTTCGCTGTATCACAGCTCATCAGTACGGTTAGACTCCGATTGCTTTTAACCCAGGATTGAAACCCGACCGAAGTGGCGTCAGTCGGCGGTTCTACCTCTGGGCCATGGGCGCACGGTAGAAGAAAGCAGACTTTTAGCATGTATATTGTCATTATACGCGCCCAATAGCCAGAGTGCTCTAATTCATTAGTGAATGAGCGATGCGTACATGCCAGAGTAGCTACTGTTTTATATATATAATTTCCTGTCAAATTGAAGATAATTTTACATGTAAGAATCTTCAAATCGAAATTATTTGTTCGTTATTTTTGACATTCCGAGATACTAAGTGTCTGGGCTTTTGCATAATTCGGTCTGCATCTTCGCTGTTTTTATAGCAGAGCTTTAGCTGAAATATTAGTGTGAGGTTCTAAGATCAAAATTTATTTCATAATTCCATATCCCAAATTGGGATATTGTTTCGTCTTAATTGTAACGAACACAACGTACTGGACGATAAGCAGCATCCTCTTTCCCGAAAAATACAAATTCCTGTCTCGCAATTTCTCTTCTGATATAAGGCCGTAGTATCCGGTCAGGTGATTCTCTTGGACTTGGACGTTCCAGTTGCGGAAGTTGCGAAAGAAAGGAAAAATTTAAAAGTATGCTGCCTGTTCTAATTTATGCCTGTGGCATGAGGGTCAGGAATGTATCGGCTTGAACGTTGTATTGCGATTTACTGGCAATAATTCAGAAAACACTGACCCGAATAAGATACAGACTATATCCGGAAGGGGATATTTACGCATCCAAGATTCTCGATATGCTGGTGATTATGATAATAGATTCATACATGTACCTCGTTATTATTTATCACAATTTATCTTGATGTTCAAGTTTGCTCCCTCTCACAAATGTTTACCGGTATACATCGATTTTAATCGATATGTAGATTCGTATATTTATATCAATAAATACATGTGGACGACATCAAATAAAGTCTCAGTACACGTGACTGATACATAAGATATATGTGTGTGTACGTGTTTGTGTGTATGTATGTCTGCATACATATATTTTGTATATATAAAGAACAATATTCGGGAAAACGTATGACAAAGTGGAAAAAAGTTTTCTTGTGATGCGTTTCGTTATAACAAATTTAGTACGATATCGTCCTAAAAACGAAATCGCGTAGCAAAAAAACGTTTTTCACTTTGTCATACATTTTCAATATATATATATATATATATATATATATATATATATGTGGGGTGGGGAGTGCGCGCGCTTATGAGGGTATATGTAAACATGGCCACGCAGAAAAAAAAACGCGCGCCCGTGGGTATGTGTGTGTGTGTATGTGTGTGATAGTTGTGGATGTAAGTGTGTGCATGCGATCATTTGTGCGTGTTTATGTGATCATTTGTGCGTGTGTGTGAGTGTGTGAGTGTGTGTGAGTGTGTGTGTGTGCACGCCCATACAACGTATATATGAATGTGAATAAGGACGAATATTAATTTTTTAAATGCTATTTTTCAAATCTTGCAATCAATATCTATGTGTGTGTGTCTGCATATGCTTATGTAGTATATCGACTTGTGTCTATGAAATATTTTAACTCTTCTGCGTTTCTGTTTTTTTGTTTTTTGTTTTTTTGTTTTGTTTTTTTAATCACGCACAGTCACTGTTGAATGTTCCGGCCAAAAAGTAGGATAATGCGTCGCTCGATCAATCAATTTGAGCCAAGCGCGTCGAACTTATTTATCAGCTGAGTTTAAGAAATGTGTCGATCCATTCCTGCATAAGTTCTTCATGGGGATTTACGGAAAGACTAGGATTTTCCCGGATTCTTGGAAGTACCCGGATGTTTCTTGGTTTTCCGGCGTGAGGAAAAATGATGATTTCCTCCGACGTGTTCGACCTCAGGATTCTCTGCAAAACGAATAAATGAATTTATAGCATAATCTTTAAAAATCGAAATTATATAAAAGTTTTATTAAAAACGACTGACAAGATACTGAGTTTCCTTGATGGTAATATTTGTCATAAAACAAATATTTTGTGAATTTTGTATTTTGCCCAAATACAATATTTATATATATATATATATATATATATATATATATATATATATATATATAGTGTATCGAGGCAGCAAATAATTTTCTAAACATATGCTGTTAAATATAAGAGACAATGAATGTCTATTATGTTTAATCATGAGCCGTTCTAAACGTCGTATTTTGGCTTTAATTTCAGGTGAAAATAAAGACAAAAATTCTCCAACATTTGGATAATTTTTTATTAATTTGCTTCTAAGCTTTCGGCTCACATGAGCCATCTTCAGAGAGGTTATTTAGACTGTAATACAATACCATCCACCATCAACTGAAATTAAAGCCAAAATACGACGTTTAGAACGGCTCATGATTGAACATAACAGTCATTCATTGTCTCTTATATTTAACAGCATATGTTTAGAAAATATATATATATATATATATTGATTGATTGGTTGTTTGATACTTAGTATTTGGTCACATTTGTATTAAAAGTGTTCAATACAATGATATTGTAGAACTTTTGAATGTTTTTCATTTGTAAACGAGTTATCATGCGATCTAGGTTTCTACCATGAGTGGTGTCTTCAGGCGATTTTTAATAACTGATTTTACCGTTTAAAATGGTAAGCGGTAAAATCAGTTATTAAAAATCGTCTGAAGACACCACTCATAGTAGAAACTTAGGTCGCGTAATAACTCGTTTACAAATGGAAAACACACACACACACACACACACACACACACACACACACACACACACAGATATATATATATATATATATATATATATATATATATATATATAAATTAAAATAAATTTTCAAAATTCAAAAATGTTGAATGAACATTTCAACATGAAATCCCGAAGAGAGATCTCACGTCTCCTCAGTAACAGTCAGTCTATATTCGAAAATCGTGATAGATTTTCGAATATAGACTGACTGTTGCTGAGGAGACGTGAGATCTCTTCGGGATTTCATGTTGAAATGTTCATTCAACATTTTTGAATTTTGAAAATTTATTTTAATTTATATTAGCTCTGTAATTTTAATTACATTGAGCTCTCCTCCTGTATCATTTTTTAATATTAAAATTTTAAATATTAATTAAGATCAAGTTTTTGGGATTTACCTTCCTACTTTTCTGTTTCGGATTAAAGTAATTTACTAAAATAATATATATATATATATATATATATATATATATATATGTGTGTGTGTGTGTGTGTGTGTGTGTGTGTGTGTGTGTGTGTGTGCGTGGGTGCGTGTGTGTGTGCGTGGGTGCGTGTGTGTGTGTGTGTATTTAGGAAGCAAATTTTCTTTTAAACATGTCAGATTAAATAAATTGCAAACATTATGTCTGCTTATTTTTAATAAAATCCGTTCATACTCACGGATAATCTTCCGTGTATTACAATTGAAAAAATAAAAGACAGTCATGATAAAAAATACATTCTTTTAAACTAATAAATACTTCCCTGAAGATTGCTGCAAAAGAACCACCCAGAAATAGAAATTAAAAACGCTGATAAAGCTAACATCTTTGTTGCTTTCAACTCAAAAATAGAACAGTTACTTGATGATCACACCAAATTTTAAAAACTTACAAATAACCCTAGCACTCAGCTAAAAGCAAAAATTAATAAATTAATCACAGCTAACAATGCGGAGCAAGACAATCTAAAAGTAAAATCTAAAACGCACAAGCCTAACTTTCTACTTCGCCCTATTATATCACAAATACCCACTCCTATATACCAACTAAAACGCTTAACCAATTAATTACACCATGCATACCTAATAAAGATAGCATTAAATCATCTCTTGAACTTATACAAATACTTAAAAACGAAAAAACGTAATAATGAAACTATAGTATCACTTGATGTTGAAAATCTATTCACTAACGTTCCAGTTAGAGAAACCATTGACATTATTATAAAATATATATATATATATAATAATAATAATTCTCTGCTCCCACTGAAAATTAAACCTAAAATACTAAAAAAAAAACTACATTTCTACCGAAGTTGCATTCTATGATCACAGAAATAATATATACGTGCATTGGGACGGTGTTTCAATGGGCTCAGTTCTGGGTCCAATCTTCAGCAAACTCTACATGGCCAACCTAGAAAATAATATATTTAGCACCGCTACAAAACCCTCCTTCTACGTACGATATGCTGGTGATATTCTTATATTAGTTAAAAATATAGAAAAAATATTAAATCTTCAAAAAACTTTTAAAAGAACTTTGTCCTCAAGTTTACATACGAATTTAACCAAGGTAACAAAACCCTTATCCTTGACATTTTAATAGATACAAACAATAACACATATACTACCTCTCTATATAAAAAACTAACCAGCAAAACTCTTGCATTCTCAATTAATAAGAGTGAATGACATAACTACCACAAAATAGCACTTATACACAATTAATCGAGCACAAATCAACTTCTCCACAAAAAAGATATTTTACTCCGAACTAAAGAAAATATTAAGCAGATTCATTAATAATGAATTCCCAAACCACATTGTAGATGAAGAAATATGACGATATTTCAAAAACATCAATACACATCAAACAAAATATGGTACTTCCACAAAAGACCCTAAACGTATCAAACACTTCTATTACAACCAGATGCACGTAAACTAGAAACAGGATAAGAAAATAATAAAACATCTCATTCATACTAATATACCTCCCCTTGATTCTTATAAAAATTAAAATTAATAATATGCTAGCAGTATAGCCCGGCGTTGCTCGGGTGTAATGAAGGCTTTAAAACTAATCCATGGTCCTGGAGCTCAGACTCTTTGGACGTTGGCACGAAAGACTAAAAAGCAATAGTTATTTCCAGTTAAAGCGAAGCCGTAGACTGAAAGAAAAATGAATGGATGTAAGTCAAATTTTGATTTCCTGCTATCGATATCAAATAAGTTTTTTTCGTCGTAAACTGAATTTTGAAGGCTAAATAAGTCCTCTGAATAAAAGGTATCATGGCTGAGACTAAGAACTACAATTATACCTACTTAGAGCAAAACCCGAAGCAAAATCTAAAATAAAAGGGCTGAAAAAAAATACAGACATGCAGACAGATAAACAGACACACACACGAACATCTTGCCTTTTATATATATATATATATATATATATATATATATATATATATTAATTATCGATTTTCTGCACTATTGTAAGGACTGCAACCTTGAAACTTCTGTATATCGTTTCTTATGTCATTGTCTATGAGTGTATCAAATTTGATTAAAATCAGACCACTCCTTCTATAACCCGATTTTTTCGATTATCGATTTTCGATATTTATCGGAGGTACCTCGACACAAACCCTAGCTAAGATCACTCACAGACGCTTATAGTACAACTGTGTAAATTTTCAAGAAAATCGGTTTAGCCGTTTCGGAGTCTATAGATAACGGACACACACACACACACACACACACACACACACACACACACAAAGTTCCATTTATAAATAAGTTTAGATTATAAAAGGTACAATACTACTAATTTAATTATCCGTAATAATTCCTCCCCACCAACTGATGGGTTATGTAAAACCAACATTATACATCAATTCAAATGTTCCTTGGAAGAATGTATCTTCGACAATATATATATATATATATATATATATATATATATATATATATATATATATTGGATTTACAACAACTACATTTACTGGACGTCTTACATTACATTTGTCTGACCATTCATCCATTTCTAGACATCTACAACAACATTCCTGTCTACATTCACAATATAAAAAGATAATGATCGATATTACAACTATCCTACACCAAGAAAATAACAAAAGCAAACTACAGATTCTCGAGGCAATATTCATTAAAACACTTAAGCCGTCAATTAATAGAATTAGCTATGAATACTGTAGTAATATTCTAAAATGTTTGTAAAAAGAATAGTTTTTTCATGCTTTAACATGTGCATGACCATGACATTACAGCATATAAAAAATTCCATTTTGGATAATTTTCCCATTTTAATGAACGCTAGCAATTTGTCAACCGTTATATGTACAGTAATGTTTAGCCACACATTTTTGCTGTTATTTTTATTACCATCACTCACACTCCTGAAGATGATCTCGGAAATAGATTGAAAGTCCTTGAGTACCTTGAGAAATGAATGATAATAACATCTGTCAACGTTACAGCTCATTTCTGACATCTTCCAATTGTAATACGTGAAAGATTAACTCCCCAGACTGCAACTCCTTTGATAATTATGTATAGGGCACAGTTAGGTGAGAGACCAACAAAAACTCCATCTAACACCAAAGAAAAACTGAAGACAAGTTTTATAGTAGAATTCACAACTTAAACAAGGATCCCGTCCAAAAGAGTTGCAGAAGTTTCTAAAGTCGTCTGGAGGCTGTTGTTATAGCCAATGGTGGTTTTATTTAATAAATTTACTCTTCAGTATTTCATGATAACTTTGTGTAATTTTGGTAAATATATCTTTTAAAATTTATTTAATAAATCCAAGCATTTGAATAAGTGTTGGGTTTATTTTTCTTTCTAATTATATCTCTGATAGTTAATAAGAACTAGAAGCGATATACCTAGACACTGGCACTGGGACGAGAACAGGCTACCTTCGTAGATTAAATAATGGGTCATTTCGAAATTCCCTGTAGGTTACTCGTATTGTTATACACCTGATGAAGGCCGGAGGACACAACGACCGAAAAGTTATTATAACAACAACAAAGATTAGAACAATAGTTAGAATGTAAGTAGTGTAAATAGTCATTTCTCTAGGTAGACGTTTTATCGTCAATATAAAATACCTGAGTGTTTTTCAAACAGATATTATGTACATGTGTTTTTCTTTGCGCTCACGCGTGTGTACGATTAATTTGTTTGTTTATTTTATGGCTTATCAAACTTTTGCAGGTTATTTTTGTGGTGCAGTGGATATCGGCTCGGAACGAGAAATCGGGGAGCCGAGTTCGAATTCCAGTTGAATCCATTGTATTCATTTACGCACAAACACCCTTGGGGAAGGTATTAATCCGTCTCTTCCCTCCAGTTATAGCAGGACAGATTGGATTCTATAGCCTTGGCTGGCAACCAACCTACCGCAAAAAGCAATGGCAACCTTCTGCCCAGTCAGTCATGTCTCTTTCGAGACATGATCGCCCAAGCGTGTTTCACGTATGGCACTTAACTTACTGATTAATGCTTTACTGATGTAAGTCTTAGTAATGAACCCATAGCTGAGGGTAGAAGAGACGGATTCAAACTCTTTTCCAAAGGTAGTTGCGCATGAATATAACAAACTCGGCTCTCCGATTTACAATTTCGAGCTGTTAGCCATTAAATCACCCATGCATCCAAGCTTAACGGATCTAATACCTGGTATTCCCAAGTGGTCAACCATTTAGGTACTGATCAGGCTCGACGTTGCTTAACTTCGGTGACCTTGCATGAACCTGTATTTCAACGTATTATAGCAATAAGCATTGTGTACGTGCATGCGTATACATTTACATATATATGTTTATTTACTAAACATAGCTTAGTCTGGTAAAAGGCTACAACACTATCAAATCAGACGGCGAAACGAGCTTACTGACCCCATGTGCCATGGTAGGCGATAAAATTTGATTAGTCTAGCACAACACCCGTAAAATATGGGGTTTCAGTGCAAAAGAAGCTCACTCTACTTACCACATGTTTTCTCAGTTCTCGTTCGTTGTTTGTGTATGGAGATCCCGCTCTTTTGTAGGCGATAAGCTTTCGTTGATGAACTTCCTTCAGGAACTTTTTCGCTTCTTCATCTGGGCTTTCTGGCAAAAATAAACAATTAATCTCATGATAATCTTGAATGACTATTCTTTGTTCTTTAGTTAGTACGTACGTACGTTACGCTTTGTCAATATTTCATAAATAATGGACTATTCCGTTTTGGGCGTGTGGAAAGACGAAAAAGACACATCTACTAGGTTTCAGTGACAAAAGAAAGAAAGAAAGAAAGAAAGAAAGAAAGAAAGAAAGAAAGAAAGAAGAGTTTAACGACTTCTGCTATTACGTCATAAATAATGGACTATTGTGTTTTGGTCGCGTAGCTGGAAACCTAACAGGTGCTACCAACCTGATTCAAAGTGAACCTGGGAACAACAGCATTTAAGATGTGGTTTCACGCGCCAAAAACAAACAAGACGAAACAAAACAATAAAATAACAAAACTTTCAATCAGAGGTCATGCTGCTGGATGTAGTTTATTGTCATAAAGAGGGCGCGGTATATATATATATATATATATAATCATCCGCATACAGTCCTGTTTCGCTGTATCACAGCTCGTTAGTGCAGCTAAATAAACCGTTTGCTTCAAGCTGGGAATGAAACTCAGCTGATTTGTCATCAGCCGGAGATCACAACCCCTGACAGAGAAAGTCAGACTTCATAGCGTGTTATTCAACGAATAAACCACTATATATATATATATAATAGAACCATCTTTCCCTGACGATCTGTTTAGGAGAAACCTAGGTAGGTTCGTCTGGCTCATTAGGTTCTATTAAATTCGCTCTACCTTTGTATTGAGCGCTTTCTGTTAGATGATTACTCGTGTCGTTTTTTTTTTCTTTGGGCTTCGTGCTGATTTCTGTCCGAACTCTTTTGACAGACTTTCATGTCCTAAGCTCTTTCTTTCTTTCTTTCTTTCTTTCTTTCTTTTTTAGAACATTTTTTTCCTTCGTTCGAAAGTTCTCGAGGAAGGTTTTTGAGACCAGTATAACTATATATAATCACGTTTATATATATATATATATATATATATATATATATATATATATATATATATATAAGTGAGGGGTGTAGTTGAATTTTAAATATATCAATTATTAACAGGAACTGAATGTGGTATATAAAAATTTATGCAGTGATATCGATCATTCAAAATGCAACACATACCTTCGTTTTCTGTTTCCGTGCTGTCCGAGTCACTTGAGGCAGAACAGGATAACGATGTCTGATCATCCAGATCGTTATCTAGAAGATTAAAAGCATTTAATATTTGATTCAACGGAAGTAGAATAGAATAACGATGTGTGGTCGTCTAGATTGTTATCTACAAGATTAAAAGCATTTATGTCCCAGTTACTTGATGTATAACTGGATGACAATGTCTGATCGTTTACATCGTTATATACAAGATTGAAGGCATTTATATTTGATTCAATTGAAGTAGAATGGAGTGACGATGTCTGTTCATCCCGATCGTTATCTACAAAATTAAAAGCATTTATGTTTGAGTCATTTGAGGTAGAACAGGATGACGAAGTCTGATCGTTCAGATCGTTATCTACAAGATTAAAGGCATTTATGTTTGAGTCATTTGAGGTAGAACAGGATGACGAAGTCTGATCGTCCAGATCGTTATCTACAAGATTAATGGCGTATATATTTCAGTCATTTGATGTATAACCGGATGACGATGTCTGATCGTTCAGATCGTTATCTACAAGATTAAAGGCGTTTATATTTCAGTCATTTGATGTATAACCGGATGACGATGTCTGATCGTTCAGATCGTTATCTACAAGATTAAAGGCATTTATGTTTGAGTCATTTGAGGTAGAACAGGATGACGAAGTCTGATCGTCCAGATCGTTATCTACAAGATTAATGGCGTTTATATTTCAGTCATTTGATGTATAACCGGATGACGATGTCTGATCGTTCAGATCGTTATCTACAAGATTAAAGGCATTTATGTTTGAGTCATTTGAGGTAGAACAGGATGACGAAGTCTGATCGTCCAGATCTTTATCTACAAGATTAATGGCGTTTATATTTCAGTCATTTGATGTATAACCGGATGACGATGTCTGATCGTTCAGATCGTTATCTACAAGATTAAAGGCATTTATGTTTGAGTCATTTGAGGTAGAACAGGATGACGAAGTCTGATCGTCCAGATCGTTATCTACAAGATTAATGGCGTTTATATTTCAGTCATTTGATGTATAACCGTATGACGAAGTCTGATCGTCCAGATCGTTATCTACAAGATTAAAGGCGTTTATGTTTGAATCATTTGAGGTAGAACAGGATGACGAAGTCTGATCGTCCAGATCGTTATCTACAAGATTAATGGCGTTTATATTTCAGTCATTTGATGTATAACCGGATGACGATGTCTGATCGTTCAGATCGTTATCTACAATATTAAAGGCATTTATGTTTGAGCCATTTGAGGTAGAACAGGATGACGAAGTCTGATCGTCCAGATCGTTATCTACAAGATTAATGGCGTTTATATTTGATTCACTTGTCTGATCGTTCAGATCGTTATCTACAAAAATAAAATGTTTGAGTCATTTGAGTTAGAACAGGATAACGATGTTTGATCGTTCAGATCATTATCTACAAGATTAAATGCGTTTATCGCTTTTGTCAAAATAGGATGAGAATAAATAGATTAAGGGCGTTGATGACATTATCCTTAATTTTTTTATCTCTAATTTAACTGGTAAAATTGACTCCTAAATTTTGCCTTTCTGCACAAACAGAATATTCTCAAGAACATTAACGTGAAACATGAATTTCCTTTAACCCTCCGTCTACTATCGTTTTTTTAGTAATTATATAATGATATTCGAAATGTACTGATCGCTTTGAGAGTTTAATTCCTTGTTAAGTTAGCTCATTATAGGAGTTTATATATATTATTATATTATTATATAGAGTTTAATTCCTTGTTAAATTAGCTTATTAAAGGAGTTTATATATATTATTATATTATTATATAGAGTTTAATTCCTTGTAAAAGTTAGCTTATTATAGGAGTTTATATGTATTATTATATTATTATATAGATTTTAATTCCTTGTTAAGTTAGCTTATTATAGGAGTTTATATATATTATTATATTATTATATAGAGTTTAATTCCTTGTTAAGTTAGCTTATTATAGGAGTTTATATATATTATTATATTATTATATAGAGTTTATTTCCTTTTTAAGTTAGCTTATTATAGACGTTTATATATATTATTATATTATTATATAGAGTTTAATTCCTTGTTAAGTTAGCTTATTATAGGAGTTTATATATATTATTATATTATTATATAGAGTTTAATTCCTTGTCAAGTTAGCTTATTATAGGAGTTTATATATATTATTATATTATTATATAGAGTTTAATTCCTTGTTAAGTTAGCTTATTATAGGAGTTTATATATATTATTATATTATTATATAGAGTTTAATTCCTTGTTAAGTTAGCTTATTATAGGAGTTTATATATATTATTATATTATTATATAGAGTTTAATTCCTTGTTAAGTTAGCTTATTATAGCAGTTTATATATATTATTATATTATTATATATAGTTTAATTCCTTGTCAAGTTAGCTTATTATAGGAGTTTATATATATTATATTATTATATAGAGTTTAATTCCTTGTTAAGTTAGCTTATTATAGGAGTTTATATATATTATTATATTATTATATAGAGTTTAATTCCTTGTTAAGTTAGCTTATTATCGGAGTTTATATATATTATTATATTATTATATAGAGTTTAATTCCTTGTTAAGTTAGCTTATTATAGGAGTTTATATATATTATTATATTATTATATAGAGTTTAATTCCTTGTCAAGTTAGCTTATTATAGGAGTTTATATATATTATTATATTATTATATAGAGTTTAATTCCTTGTGAAGTTAGCTTATTATAGTAGTTTATATATATTATTATATTATTATATAGAGTTTAATTCCTTGTTAAGTTAGCTTATTATAGGACAATGCTTAGGAAACTCCTCTCGCTGATCAGAGTAAAATCTTTACAAATGGTTACAACCACCGTACTGTTCTAAAAAGATTTTCGGTATATCAGCTCCCTTGGGCACTAAATGATGTATAATATAATGACTTACAAAAATCCTGAAATACTAGAGAAATAAAGATGCTTAATTAAGAACTCTATATTCTTGCCAAATTTTGAAAAGGGCTTTTATATGCAGAAGAAGACAAATTGAAGACTGCGGTGTGTATTCGTACGTATTAAATATGAAAAAAACTCTAATTCTAAATCTTCTAAAAACATTTTTATATTAATTATAATGGTTCCCCGAAATTGATTAAAAAAGTCCATTGATTGACATGTAGTAATTAGTTGAAGATTGATCTCTAATTTTCATTGAATAATGCTGGATCTATATTTCTTATCTATATTAACTAGTACCGTGTGCGTTGTGATGCAGTGGATATCGACTCGGAACGAGAGATCAGGATGCCGAGTTCGAATTCAAGTTGAATCCCTTGCATTCATTTACGTAGAAATACACTTAGGAAAGGTATTAATCCGTCTTTTCCCTCCAGCTATGGGATAAATAATAGGATTGATTGGGGTCTATAGCCTTGGCTGGCAACCAGTCTACCGCAGAAAAAATGGTAACCTACTGCGGGATAATCTTCTGCCTATTTAGCCATGTCTCTTTCGAGACATGATCGCCCAAAGCGTGTATCATGCATGGCATTAAACTAGTGTTTTTATCATGAGGCTAACTGATGTGTTTCTGTACGCATGAGCAGAAAATATCTCGGTTTATATCCGTGAGAGAGATTCTTTTTCTGATTTTGTCTATCTTCAAATATTGACAGAAGGTCCTGTCCATTCTTATGACTCACACTGAAGGCGTAAGCGTTCCAAAAGCTAAGCAGAATTACTAAGAAATAGACAAAATTTGCTAGAAACAAAGAAAAGAGTACTAAACTGCTACGTCACATCTGTCAACGAATGCTGGACGATCCCCTCAAAAATGAAAAAGAAACTCGAGGCATCAGAAAAATTTGTCCTACAAAAGGATGCTGAGGATATTATGGACCAAACATGTGAACAACGACGAGGTTTTAGAGAAAATGAAAACTAAAAGGAAACTTATACTTAACATCAGGAAGAAACAGTTGCAATTTCTGAAGTAAATAATGAGAAAGGGTTTGGAAAATCTGATACTCAGAAGATAGATTGAAAAATAAGACGGACAGAGGAAAACAACGTAAAGAGAAAAAGTTTGAATTTACATCTCCCACAACTATGGGTTAATTAATAAAGCTTGGAGCGTTAAACCACTATTATCTCCCCCACCCAAATTCTTACAATCTAAAAATATTTTCTGACCTTAAATAGCGAGTTTGAGTAAATGAATGGTGGAGCAAGGTTTAGGAGAGATAACAAAAAGACAATTTGTTAAGTAGTACAAAAAACAGGATATTGAGGAGAGCCATGATCGCCAACGTTCTGAAGAGACACACCACATAAAAGAAGCGAGAGATGATGGTACGTGAAATAAAGAAATCGGAAGTTGAATTGGAATCGCGGAACATAGAAGAATAAACACTACTAAGAAAAAGCAATCCGAGTCTTGATAGTTGTTTTAGACATTCACATTTTCACTTCCCTTTGTATACACTATAGAAGATTATAATGTTATCTTCCTTGCATTTTTCAAGCGTCAAATTTCCTCTTAAATAATGAAATGATGAAAAATTGCGTTTCTGAAATAGGTCATTTCCAGAGACCATTTCCTGATGGTCGTAATCGGAAGAGTCCCAAATTTTAACATTTGTTCATACACATGACACTGATATAAAAGTTCAAAGGTCTACTTATCAGTATTTACAAACCAATACTACCGCTACTACTACTTCAATCCTTAATCACTGGGCGCTCCATATCTTCGGCCTTATGTCACATCTAAGCGACGCTTAGAAAATCATTTTGGGCAATTCGACGCCGTGTAATAGCTAGCAAGCTTGTCTCCTCAGACCAATTACGACTGTATTTTCATTTTAAATAGGCTTACAGTCATATCACTTTAAAACACCGGTTCCCGTAAGATTACCGAAGTTAAGCAATGTTAAGCCTGGTCAGTACGTAGATTAGTGACTACTTGGGAATACCAGGTGTTTTAACCTTGGATGTGTGGACGGTGTAATGGATAACGGCTCAGAATTGTTAATCGGAGAGCCGAGTTTCAACTCTCGTTGGGTTCATTATATTCACTTACGCCCAAATACCATTAGGGAAAGTATGAATTTAGATCTCCCACAACTATGGGTTAATTAATAAGGCTTGGAGCGCTAAACCACTATTATCTCTCTCACCCAAATTCTTATAATCTAAAAATATTTTCTGACTTTAAATAGCCTATTTAGCTGTAGAAAACAAATGAAATAATTAACTATGTTGGGTTTGGTTGACGGATTTTACAAAATATCAACCTTTGTCGATTTATGCCGAATTTGTTTTTAAATACCTGAATCCATAGACAAACATTGGTCAGAATTATACTTGAGCCTGTAGGTAAACGTCGAAAATAGGCATGAAACTATTCTTTCCCTGTTTTCATCAATATATCTATATAATTTCCTTACGCGACACCAATATTCATGTGAAGGCATGAACCTACCTTCTATGTGCTCTGTTCCATCATTAAATAAGTTGTCATTAGTATGATGCATTGAATTACTGAAAGGTACGTAAGAAAATAAGCACTTGATAATAGCCACTCTCCCATAATTAGATTACATGTCTAGGCAGAAAAATAAGAGAAAAAACTGTTAAACTGAGAAAGAATTGATCCATTAAAGTGGTTAATGTAATTACCCTGTTCCATATCATTCGTATCACTGCAAATTTTCGATTCGATCGTCAGTTCATTCATGGTGATATCTAAAAACAGAATATAGAAATGTGGTGATATCTACAAATAGAATATAGAAATGTGGTGATATCTACAAATAGAATATAGAAATGTGGTGATATCTACAAAGAGAATATAGAAATACTGTTTTATTATAAACAGAATATCTACTTAAATACGAGTATCGATCAAAAATAATGTTCAAACAAATAATTTCATATAGATATATATACACATATCCAAAAAATAACAAAAATATACGTGCCGATTAAACCAATGCATTTGTTTATTTTAAACAAATATGAATATCACTCCACATTACAGACGATTTTGGACGATCACAATAAATTTCAAATACTAACTAATAATACCACCTCCCAACTTAAAAAAAACATATCAATAAACTTATTACTACAAACAATGCTGAAACAGGATTTGATAAACGTCAAAAGATTATAGGTGACTGGCTACCTTTATGGAAATGTAAAAATCCATTAAAATGATCATCCTCTCCGACCTATCATTTCACAAATACCCACACCAATATATAACCTTTTCAAAACACTTAAACTAATTACTCCCTACCTTTCAAGTAAATATGGTATTAACTCCACGAATGAATTTATACAAATTCTCCATTCCATAAAACTTAACAACCAAATAATTGCATCTTTGATGGATGTCGAAAACTTATTCACTAATGTTCCCGCCCATGAAATGATTGACATCATTATCCGTGATGTATGCAATCATACTACTCTCCCACCGATCAATATTAAACCCAGTATTTAAAAAAAATATTATTAGCATGCACCACTCAAATACTCTTTCATGAACTCCAAGGTAATATTTATACTAAAATAGATGGTATTTCAATGAGATCTCCTTTAGGTTCGCTCTTTTCTAATTATTATATGGCACATTTAGAAAATAAAATAATGACACCAATAAACCCCCTATATATGTAAGATACATAGATGACATTTTCATTTTAGCTAAATATATTGATCAAATTCAGTCAAGTGCCATACGTGATACACGATTTGGGCTATCATACCTCGAAAGAGACATCATATCTGACTGGGCGGATGATTATCCCGCAGTAGGTTACCATTGCTTTCTGCGGTTGACTGGTTGCCAGCCAAGGCTATAGAACCCAATCTGTCTTATTCTATTTAACCCATAACTGGAGGGAAGAGACGGATTAGTACCTTTCTCAAGGCTATTTGTGCATAAATTTATTACTTCTCTATATAGGAAACCAACTAGTATAAACTCGTGTCTTCTTAATTATAATAGTGAATGCCCATAGCGATATAAGTTAGCAGTTATAAAAAAAATCTTAATTCAATGCCCACAATTGATATCTTCTTCCAAATCCATATTCTATAAAGAATTGCACAACATTAAAAAAAAAAAACACTTGTTAACAATGGATTTCCTAACTCCGACACTGAGCAACACATTAAAATATACCTCAATAAACTTAATAATACCTCTAATAATATTGATAATATTAATAATAATAGTGTACGTCAAAATAAACATAACTCGATTAAGTTATACTATTGCAACCAAATACATAATAATTACAAAAACTCAAAAACATAATAGGTAAAATTGTTAAACCAATTAATAACAGTAATCAAATTAAGCTCATCATATATTATAAAAAATTTGAAACAATTGACCTTATAGTCTCTAATAACCCGACAACCACACAACTAAATTCTCTATAAAAAACCAATGTAGTGTATCAATTTATTTTGTATCTCTGGTACTAATAATAAAACCATTACATATATTGGTTTTACTACAACCACGCTCTCTCGTAGACATACCTGCCATCTTTCTGATCATAGTCCAATAAAACAACATTTCTTAGAAAAACATAGCCATTAGATAGATTTAAGTTGATAACAATAATACTCACACATACACACAGTAAAAAGAACTTTCAGATATTGGAGGCCATCTACATTAAATCAAAGCAACCCACATTTAATAAAATCACATTTCAATCTAGTCACAACACATTACACTGAATTTAGACATATGGTTTTAACATTTAGGTCTCTCACGCGGTGTGACGTCACAAAACCGCATTACAAATTTACGACCTGTGTTTGCTATTCGGTGACTGTTATCGTCGCATAGCAATATTTTGTGTCAGCACAAGATAATATCATCTTTGCTGGTGAATGTCATCTCTGAAGATGGCCCATGTGAGCCGAAAGATTAGCATGAGCATAATAAAAAATATCTAAATGGTGGAGAAGTTTTGTTTTTATTTTCACCTGAAATTAAAGCCAAAATAGTATGTTTAGAACGGCTCATGATTAAAGATAATATACATTTAATGTCTGTTATATTTAACAATATATATATATATATATATATATATAGAGAGAGAGAGAGAGAGAGTTGATGATGATGATGATGAGGCCATGAAAGAAAAAGAGAAAATAATAATTCCCGAATAGCACTTAGCTCGGAATTGTAACAAGTGAATATCTATCTAAACTTATTTATAAATGGAACTTTGTCTGTGTGTGCCTGTGTGTGTGTGTCCGTTACCTATAGACTCCGAAACGGCTGAACTGGTTTTATTGAAAATTTACACAGTTGTACTATAAGCGTCTGCGAGTGTTCTTAGCTAGGTTTTATGTCGAGGTACCCCCGATAAATATCGAAAATCGATAATAAAAAATCGGGTTATAGAAGGAGTGGTCCGATTTTAATCAAATTTGATACACTCATAGACAAAGATATAAGAAACGATATTCAGAAGTTTCAAGGTTGCAGTTCTTACAATAGTGCAGAAAATCGATAATATATATATATATGTTCATGTGTAATGAAAGCTTTTATATATATATATATATATATATATATATATATAAGCTTTCATCACACACGAACAACGCCGGGCTATACTGATAGTACAAGTAATAATTATGGTTATATATTCCATATGAGATTTTTACCTGTTGCGTCATTTTTAGAATTTGTGTATATCTGATTCTAATAGAATAAACTAATGGTGGTGTTTGTTTTTTTGGTATGCTTGACGTTATTATATCTGTATCTAATCATCTTTAAATAAAATTTTGTATATGATATTATTTAGACACCTATTATTGATGTGCATTGTGGATATCGGCTCGGAACGAGAAATCGGGGAACCGAGTTCGAATTCCAGTTGCATTCACTTACGCGCAAATACCCTTGGGAAAGGTATTAATCCGTCTATTCCTTCCAGTTATGGGTTAAATAATAGGACAGATTGGGTTCTATAGCCTTGGTCAGCAACCAGTCTACCGCAGAAAGCAATGGCAACCTAGTGCGGGATAATATTCTACCCAGTCAGTCATGTCTCTTTCGAGACATGATCGCCCAAGCGTGTATCACGTATGGCACTTAACTGACTGATTATTGATGTGTGTTTGTTTAAAGTGACTTAATTCTTTGATAGATAAATATATATTTTCGTATACCTTAAATTTTACAATCATGCAATGTACTTTTAAAGTACAATGTACTTGTAAATTTTTAGGCTTAATGCATATTACTGAGGGACGAAAGGAAATGGTCCGCTTCAATCTCATCGTTAAAGTGACAAAAGGTGTCATATATATAACGTAAATAAACATCAGGTTTATTAAATTTAGGTAACAAACGCTCCTTGTGGAATCCAACGAAGATATTTGCTGAAATGGGTCCCAAAGGAGTGCTCATTGAAATACCATCAATTTACCTATACATGACGCCATCGAAGCTAAATTCAACGGACATCGTTCGACAAATATCTCCTCATTAATAACAGTAGGTGGCAACTGATTACAATATAAGGTATCAGCACATATATCAATAGTTTCAGCTAAAGGGAAGCAGGAATGAAGTGACCAGCGCAATTAAGTTACCACAGAAAGGCGGTCTTCCAAGTAGAGAGGATGCGAGTTTGTATTACGCCGCAGATTTATTAATTATTTTCGGCACGTGCTACTTACTAAAGGCCTCTGATCGGGAGATTTACGTTTTGAGGAGTGTGGAATCACGTCTTAATTGCTGTTGTTTCCAGGTTCACCCTGACCAGGAGTGGTAGCATGTTATGGTCCCGGCTGAACACCCCTCAAACACTATGAAAGTATAAAAATATATTTTTATAGTAAAAATACCAACAATACTTTGTTTAAGCTATTTACACTATTCGGACTATTGTCCTCATCTTTGTTGGCATGTTTACGAAGTTTCGGTCGTTGTACGCTCCGGCCTTCTTCAGGTGCTAAGAATTTCGAGCCCACCCCTTTATTACGATCACTGTGGTATATCATACTCATTCCTTGTCGAAGCCACTTCTGGTAGTAATGAGTTATATCTCCTTAACGTAACTCTTTAAGTTATTTATTCATTATTGCTGTACTCTGGTATTGAACTCACACCTCTTTGGGTCAAGTCACTGGAACTAACCAACGTCTATATCCACTGAGTCATGTGTCCTTGATATACCTCAGTGATCGTAAAAAGGTTCAGTTCGAAATTTCTAGCACATGAAGAAGGCCGGAGCGTACCACTGCCGAAACGTCGTAAACATGGCAACAAAGACAAAGACAACAGTCCGAATAATGTAAATAGTGTAAATACTACACCATCTCAGAAGTATAGACAAATATTTTGTTATATAAAAAAATTACCTATGATGTATATTCATTGTAGAATGTAGATTTACTTACAATACATTTTATCTGTAGTTGAAGCAATAAAACTATGTTCAAAATATTTATATTTCGTCACTAAGTAACCCATAGAAGTTGATATGCCACTAAACGAAATCACCCAACTAAAGATCCCCCCCACAAAAAAAAAAAACAACAACCTGGGAATTGCGATAAAAGCTAACAAAATTTAAAAAGAAAGACCAGTCAAAATGCATAATCCCGCCTGTCACTTCATTCCTTAACGCGTACGTTGCGTCCTGCCATTATCTAAGAAAAACAAGGACAGTTCCAGTTTGCGAAGGGAGATAAGTCAGAGCTTGCATATCCTTTGTTCTCCAAAACGGAAAAAAGATTCAATGACGCTGTTTAGGTTTAGAGAAAGAAAGAAGAAAAAAAAAAAAAGAAAGAAAGAAAGAAAGAAAGAAAGAAAGAAAGAAAGAAAAGAAACATCGAGTAAGCAATGGCACTCATGTTTTTAACGTCTGTTTTAGTGAAATAGAAAACCATATCAGTTTTTAATTTAATCATTTGTAGCCTTTGCCTAATAATGATCAGCATTCATATGGATGATGATTATTGTATTGCTTTGTTAAAACTGTTAAACTCAAATATTTACCGAGACAATTTTGAACTTTAAAAGAGCTTATTTAATCATTAACTTAAAAATTATGATTCATCAGAAAATTAAAAGAGAAAAAATCTTGAAAATTTGACGTGTATTGCTAGTTAATAATAATGCACAATACTTTATGTCAGTCATGGGCAAACTGCAGCCCGCGGGCCACACGCAGACCGTTTGATCTTTCTAATTGTCCCGCTTAATAACGTTTCTTAAAAATTTATTTTGTTTCATTCTCATTTGTTCTCTCACACACTCTTTCGTACATAACCCCGTTCATAAACAATGACTAAGTATAATGTTTCTTGAATTTTGTAAACTCTCGAGGAACGTTGTTAGCATTTAAAACCATTGGCGACTTTTCGCTAAGGAAGATCATACGTGTAAATATTTTTTGCTTTTGAAACAGGAAATATTCATAAGAATTTTTTCTCTAAAGAAGAAATATTTTCATTTTCAAATGAGTAAACTAAAAATAGCACATCACTCAATAAATTCCGGGCCTAACTAATAAAAAAAACTTTTTATGCAAAATTCGACTTTATTCACAACATAGTCTCCTCCTAGGGTGATACACTGACTCCGACGCTTCTCTAAGAATTCGATGCCTTTTTTGTAGAACGATTTTTGCAGGCCTCAAAAAAATACTCCTCACTTGCCGATATCACTTCTTCATTGAAGCCAAATCTCTTTCCCTAGAGCATTTTTTTTTTTTTGGAGGTCTGCAAACAGCCAGTAGTCGCTGGAAGCCAGATCTGGAGAATAGGATGGATGCAGAAGCAGTTCGAACTGAAACTCATGTAGTTTTGCCATCGTTGCGATCGACTTATGACACGATGTGTTGTCTTGGTAAAAGATCACTTTTTTCTTCTTCATTTGTGGCCGTTTTTTGGCGATTTCTTCCTTCAAACGTAACAATAATGCTATATAATATTCGATATTGATGGTTCTTTCTTTTTCAAGGTAATTGATGAACAAAACACCTTGCGCATCCCAAAATATGGAGGCCAAAATCTTGCCTGCTGATGTTTGCATCTTTGGTCGCTTTAGACGATTTTCATCTGCTGCTATCCACTCAGCTGACTGCCGATTTGACTCCGGGGCTAAGTGGCAGATCCATGTTTCATCTACTATTACATATTTACGCAAAAACTCCTTCTTGTTGCGTTGAAACAGTTGCGAAAAACGCTCTGAATCGTCGACGCGTTGTTGTTTTTGATCGACTGTGAGTAAACGCGTCACCCACTTTGAACTTAGCTTTCTCATTGACAAATGTTCATGCAAAATGGTGAATACTTTGCCTTCTGATATGTTCAACCCATCTGCTATCTCACGCAGCTTCAATTTACGATCGGCCCAAATGAGTTTGTAATTTTTTAGTATTTTTCGGGACAACTGCCAATTTTGGGCTACCTGAAAGTTTACCATCATTTGTGTCTGTATGATAGGGTTTAAAGTCAG
The DNA here is from genome assembly GCA_037127315.1 of Ascarosepion bandense. Taxonomy (NCBI): domain Eukaryota; kingdom Metazoa; phylum Mollusca; class Cephalopoda; order Sepiida; family Sepiidae; genus Ascarosepion; species Ascarosepion bandense. The sequence continues at coordinate 2,796,974 of JBBBDQ010000993.1, read as the reverse complement.
CATATCACCTCTTAGCCGTTGTTTCCGGCGGAACAGAATTCGAATAACACTTATCAAGCCATTGCTTTGCTTGAACAGTATTTTTCCCATCAGAAAGCAATCCTTTATCAATACACGAAATTTAGATTTTTTCAATTGTTTTTGAAAATTTGCAACAGCAGATTCAGTTAAATGACTGTAATTTGTAAATTAACAATCCGATTGGGCCCAAATTTTGTCACATGCCGTTTGAAGGTTAGTACTTCAAAACATTATATGGATTTGTTTTATTAGTGGCGCTACCTATGTGTCAGGCCTGGGACTTTTTGAGTAATGTGTTAAAGCACATGCAGCGACACGTTTTAATCACATTGTCATCAGTGATAATATCATTACCGAGACTTGATTTTTTATGATTATAAATCAGTCTTTTCTAACAGGAATAAAACTTTCTTACTATTTCTAAGGTATATGCATACACATGTTGTCTTCTGCAATGAAAATAGCTGGGTACCTACGACAAAAAATTACTTTGAATCTTTTTAGTAGTGCAGCCTGCCTTATGAAGAAGGATAGATCATGCGACCCACTGCTCGAAAAAGGTTGCCCATGCTTTCTTTATGTGAAACTAGCCGTATAAAATTGTGGATTTGTATAAAGGACATACAGACAAATAAACAGACACACACACACAAACATCTTGCCTTTTATATATATATATATATATATATATATATATATTATCAATTTCCTGCACTATTGTAAAAGCTGCAACCTTGAAACTTCTGAATATCGTTTCTTATGTCTTTGTCTATGAGTGTATCAAATTTGATTAAAATCGGACCACTCCTTCTATAACCCGATTTTTTCGATTATCGATTTTCGATATTTATCGGGGGTTCCCCGACACAAAACCTAGCTAAGAACACTCGCAGACGCTTACAGTACAACTGTGTAAATTTTCAAGAAAATCGGTTCAGCCGTTTCGGAGTCTATATGTAACGGACACACAGATACACACACACAGACAAAGTTCCATTTATAAATAAGTTTAGATAGATATTTGACTTTTATTGCGTATTCATTACTCTGCATTTATCTGCCAAGCAAGAATTTATAACGGTCATTGGTTTAGTTAGATGCTATCAGAGAAAATGGGTAACGGATACACGGCTGAAGTGAGACGCTTAAGTAAGTCAGCGCGGAAAAAAATTTCTCCTTGCTTGCTATTTAGAAAGGCTAAAAGTGCATTGTGCTCCGTCAGTTCACATGTTTTGGCACATTTCGAATCGCTTACCATTAGTTTGTGGATCTGCCACTACAGTTATTTCAAATCGCTATTGAATCGTAAATAAGCAGTTTTTAAACTGATCCTACCTAGCCTGTGCGCGTGACCAAATAGTTAGAGTATTAAAGTTCTGACTATGGGACTCGCGTTTGAATTTCACCATGATCGACTAGTTATGCATTTTGGTTGATTCATTTTTTAAGGATTATCAACCTTTTGCAATATATTTAATGCCGGAACATATTTTAAATTTTAAGAATTGTTTTTTTAAAGATAATAATGGTTTAGTGATACAAGGCTTACTAATTAACCCATAGTTAGGAGAAGAATAAATGGAGTCATATCTTTCCCAAGTGAATATAAAACGAAACTAACAGAATTTGAACTCGGATCTCCGATTAACAACTCCGAGCAGTTATACATTATACCACCTGAACATCCACATCCAAGCTTACAACACCTGGTATTCCCAAGCACCCATCTAGGTAATAACCAGGCTCGACGCAGCTTAACTTCGGTGATAGTACAGGGAACGGTGTTTCAACGTGATGTATCCTTAAGCCGATTAGCCATAGAAACGAATTCTTGATATTATCGTCCCGGGGAGATGACCCAGCGTGTGGTAACGATGAGAAGCGCCTAAAAAACAATACCACATGTTGATCCAAGCCTTGTGAGTGAAAATGGGTCGACGAATCTGTTCGAAATATGTCGACGGTTGTGCTAATATGCAGTTACAAGTCCACAAGTAATGGGTAGATAGTAGCTCTTTAGCTTTGCTTAGCAATGTACGATACCGCCAGCAGCCTGGGTCTCTCTTGAGAAAGTATCTACCTAGAAAAGGTACAATGATTGAAAATAATCACGTGAGTTCGTAATCTGCTGCAGGCAAAAATATTCCAATATCAACCAAGTTGATACAGAACCGAGGTTGCCCATCCTCACTTTTTATCCTGGTGCTTCTTGCGTGTGTCATCGTACATGTTTCGGATGCGCATATATTAGGAAACATAAGATACGATATGTTCTTGCGGTTTCCGTTTCACTCAGAACAATTAGGTCGCGTCCTTTAACCAGTATGAATGATCTTTTACGTGACACCATTGCAGTTTACGGCTAAATCTGATCATTTTTTTAAAATTATGCCATTGACAGCCATCGCTATGTAATTATTGTTTTTGTTTTTAAAGATTGAGATTTTAATGCATAATGTGGAACATATTTCATTAAAACATTTAATTTCTCACGATACTAAAAAATAGAGAACAGAACTGGATGTTTAACCATTGCACATCTCTTCTGCTAATTTCCGTTGCAAATCTTATTTTCTAATTTTAAGGAAAAGGAAAAATTTATTGTAATATTAATGTTATCACAACATAACAGATCTTGTGTACTCCCTTTGTTTATTTTTAATCAATTTCAGTGAGACAAAGACGGTCAGTTACGTTAATTCGCAAAGGACAAATTGCCGATATATCAAAATAGCTTTTTAAACAATTATCAACAGTAACACCTATTTACTTTGTGCTTTTATATCTATTGTGTTAACTAAGTGTATTTGTAATCTTGCCGTTTCAAATCAGAGGTTTATTTTAAGCTGAGTAAAAATTTCTGAAAATGTGTACTTATGTATAATACGACGCCTCCCAATTTTCTGCCTTGTAGTATTATACACAAAAAATACGGTAAAGCTCGGAATATAATCCTGAATTAATTTACTTCAGCAATTAATGTATTTCTCAGAACATGTGTCACATGGAGAAAATTTTTTAATAGGTGTCCTTCAAAGCTTCAAATGACTCATTCATTTTTCGACAAGGAAGGGCAAAAAGTGAAAGTAAAAAAACGACCCGGATTTTACGAAGAAACGAAATTTTATTTGTCGCCAAATTACTTGGCAACCATAATGACGTAGAACACTCAACAATGACGTACACGATTGGGGAAAAAAGGAAACTCTTAAACTCTACTTGTTTAACAATGAACAATAAATTATTCTATTTTTTGTAAAAAAAAAAAAAAAAGTCATGAGAAGTCCCAAGTCGGCAATTGAAACCAAGATAAATTTGTTTAATGAATATGTTCTGAAGGTGATGATTTATGAAAAGGAAACATGGACGTTCGACATCACCACTGTAGAGACGCCTGCAGTGTCCCAACGTAAAATGGAGTGAATCATCCTCGCCATCGCTGACGCAGTGGATCCAAACTTTTTTTTTTCTCTGAGCCGCATTTTCGGAATGAAAATTTGCTCGCGCCTCACCAAAGTTTATGTGATAAAAAGTATAATTAAAAATAAAACACAGAGACTAGATTAAAGGGAGATAACCCCGAATCAGAAATCAGATCATTATCATTGATAACTCTCTCCTCAAACTTTCGGACTCTAGTTACTATATTCCTAATACTTGTTATAATTTTTTAAAAATATCACAATGATAAAAAGGGTCAATCATTATTTATAACTATTTATAATGGGACTCATGTATACAATTTGAAGTAATCCATAATATTATTTTAAATTTTGAAATCATATTTATTTTTGTATATGAATTTTTTAAAACTTTTTCTAATTTGATTATCTTTGACTTATTCCGCCTCACCTGCTACCCCCTTCTCTAGCACCTATTAGGCACGCCGCACCGTTTGGGAACCATTTCCTCTGACAACACCTAGATTCAACTGCAGACTGGAAAGAAGATCATAATCAAAACTACTATGAAGGGCAAAGATAGGCTGGCCACACCTCTTGTCTCAAGAGACCACAGGTGGATTATTAGAACGACAGAGTGGACGCCAAGGCAGTGAAAAAAACAAACAAAAAACAAAAAAACAAACAAACTAGAGAGCAGTAAAGATGGCGTTACGATCTGGCCCGATACCTTGGCCTCACATAGCCCAGTATGGCCAGAGATAGGAAGTTATGGAAGTCAACTAAGAGTGAACAGGTCTTGGATTTAGATCAGGATTCTTAGTAAAATGTCATAATCAAGAAAAATCTGTTCACCAAAACTATAAATCAATCTATTAATGGATCATTTTAACAATAACCCTATAGTGGCTCTCAAACCTTGTACTGGATGAATCTTAGTATAAAAAATGTAAACCACTTAGAAAAACAATAAAAAATGTTAACCTATCAATTAATCAATTACAATCAAAACTTTTATGGTATGATATTTCAGTTGTTAGTATTATTGTCAAAGAAGAAGATTATGCTGAAATATAAATATTAATTGAGCAAAATAAGTACCTTTTTGAATCGTTATTTATGCATTCGCATAAAATCTTATCTTTATAAGAAATTAATTAGTTGCTAAAAAGATAAATATAAGCCAAAACACACACACACACACACACACACACATACACACACACACACACACACATATATATATATTCTTCAGAAATGAATTGAGTTCTCTCGGTGACTGGCGTCTGTATACACTGCTTACATACAAGACGTTAAAATTTCCCTTCTCTGACCCCATGCGCAGATGGCTTAGGGAGTAGAGACTTCGACTGACACCAGATCGGTTGAGTTTCGATCCCGCCAGAAGCAAGTGGGTATGTCTAGCCACACTGATGAGCTGTGATACAGCGAAACGGGCTTGTATGTGGATGACTAATATATATATATATATATATATATATATATATAAATCCAAAACGAAAATGGCATATAGGTATAATCCCAAAATAGATTCTATTAATATTTAAAATAATCCTGATAGAATCCTCGATGTAAATAGTATTATCTACTTACAGGACTAAATATGTATATTTTCAAATAAAAACTCGAAAAATCTCGGCGACAAAATTCTTTTCGTCGCAGAAGCGATATTTTTCCTCGCTAAAATAGCTATACGACATATGTAATTTTCGGAGTTTTATGTGAATATATATATATATATACTTATCTGCGTTACCTTCACAAATATACGAGGTATTCGCAGTAACTTTAATAGTGTAGAGTCTTTCCTTCTAACTAACTCACCCGATATCTTAGCTATATGTGAGACTAATCTTGACCCTTCTATCCCCTCTTCAGAGCTGTTCGTTCCTGGTTACCTTCCTCTCTTCAGGAAGGACTCCAATGTCCATATGCATGGGCTTGGTGTATATGTCAGCAAACATCTCCCCCTAGCCAGGGTCACATCTCTTGAATCCCTTGATCATTCCTTCATGTGCTTCCGTCTCTCACTTCTAAGCTCGGTTAGCTATCTCTTCTTCCTCTACCGCTCCCCCTCCTCCTCTGACTGTACGTTACTTGATTGCATCTCTACTAACATCGACAGGGCCATTTCTTCTCACCCATCTGCCCATATATTTGTGTTTGGCGATTTTAACGCCCACCACACCAAGTGGCTTGAAAACTCAGCCACCGACCTTGCTGGGATCCGCACCATGCACTTTTCAATAGCCCAAGCTCTAACGCAAGTGGTGGACTTCCCCACGCGTTTCTCTAAAAACCCTAACGGAAGGGACTCTTTACTCGACCTTTGTTTTACCTCCATCCCAGACTCCTGCACTACCAGGCAACTCTGCCCCCTCGGAAACTCTGACCACGCCATAGTCTCCGTAAACATATCAATCCGCACTAACTCTACCCAAGAAAACCAGACCAGCAGAATATCATACTGCTACCAAAGAGCCGACTGGGACTCGTTCAGGGACTTCCTCTGCGACGTCCCCTGGAACAACGTCTTTGATCTTCCTGTCGAAGACTGTGCTTCCGAAGTCTCCTCTTGGGTTAAGGCTGGCATCGATGCTTTTATCCCTGCCAGAAAATTCCAACTAAAACCAAATTCGTCCCCCTGGTTCTCACCCGCTTGCTCGGCCGCTATTGCCCACCGGAACCATTTCTTCCGGCTCTATCGAAGCTGCTCGTCGAACCAAAACAGGCGCCTTTTCACCTCAGCACGGAACAAGTGTAAAAAAGTACTGAACGAAGCCAAGAGGGCGTTTGCTACCAGAATTAGGCAACGCATAGCATCCTCTAAGTTTGGCTCCAAAGATTACTGGCGTCTCTGCAAAAGCGTGCTCAGCAGGAACAAGACTTCAATACCCCCACTAATCAATGAATTTGAAGTTCTCACCTCCCCAGCCGACAAGGCTGAATGCTTTGCCCGTAGATTCTCAACCAATTCGACACTGGACTCGTTAGGAATACCTACACCAGACTTCCCACCCAGAACTAAGGCTCAACTAAATAACGTCCACATTACACCCTCGCTGGTCGCCAAGATAATTGCGCAACTTGACCCACACAAAGCGAGCGGCGGTGACGGAATCCCAGTCATAGTACTGAAGAAATGTGCCCCAGAACTCTCCTCTGTCCTCTCTAAACTCTATAACCTCTGCCTATCTACTTCCTGCTTTCCTGCCTGTTGGAAGTCCTCCTGCGTAGTACCTATATTTAAGAATTCTGGCGAACCCTCAGACCCCGCCAATTACCGTCCTATTAGTCTCCTTCCAATCTTTGGCAAAGTTTTCGAAGCCATTATCAACGCCGAGGTGATTCAGCATCTTATGGCCAACGGGCTTCTCTCTGACAAACAGTATGGGTTTCGCTTCACCAGGTCTACTGCTGATATGCTAACGACCATTACCGAGTACATATACCAGGCACTTGACAAGAATGGTGCAGCCCGAACCGTTGCCTTGGATATCTCCAAAGCATTCGACAGGGTCTGGCATGCTGGCCTCTTGTGCAAACTGCGGAGCTATGGGATAACTGGACATCTGTTTGACCTCATCCAGTCTTTCCTCTCTAACCGCACATTGAAGGTGGTATTAAATGGGCATGCCTCCCAAAACTACCAGACGAACGCGGGCGTCCCTCAAGGTTCTATCCTAGGTCCCACGCTCTTTCTGATCTACATTAATGATCTCCCCGACACCATTAGATCCCAAGTTGGCATGTATGCCGACGACACAACAATCTACTCCCGCATCGATCAGAAACCAGGTCTGGACGACAAAGTGAACCTCGCTGCCGTACTTTAAAGGGACCTCCAATCCGTAGTGACCTGGGGTAGGAAATGGTTAGTAAATTTCAATGCCTCCAAAACAAAGCTGTTATCAACTAATCACCATAGACAATCGCATCTACCTCCCATTAGCACGGGACAGGCTAGCCTCCCAGAGAGTAAAATACTACGCCTCCTTGGCCTTACACTCTCGGCGGACCTCAAATGGAATGACTATATTGAATCCATTGCCAAATCTGCTGCTATGAAAGTGGGCTCCCTGTGCAGGGCCCGGAAATTTTTCCCACCTGAATCTATTCTGCACATATACAAATCTACCATCCGCCTGTGTATTGAATATTGCTGCCATAGCTGGTCGGGTGCCCCTGCTGCTCTCCTTGGGCTTCTTGACAAAATACAAAGGAAGATCTGTAACGTGGTTGATACTGACTTGGCAGACCGGCTGCAGCCGCTCTCACACCGGCGTGATGTGGCTTCCCTGTGCCTCTTCTACAAGTACTTTCATGGCTTCTGCTCCGATGTGCTTAGATCACTGGTACCGCCTAAGCACGAATTTACACGAGATACTAGATTAGCAACTAGGTCCCACCCTTTTACAGTTAAACAAATAAGATGTAACCGTAAATTCTACTCCAACAGCTTCTTTTCTCGCGCTTCCCGCCTGTGGAACTCCCTTCCACAAGTCTGCTTTCCCGACAGTTACAATCTCCAGGTGTTTAAATGTAGGGTCAATAGACACCTCCTATCACACTAACTCCCAACTATTCTCACAACACTCTCATCTACCCAACCCTCATTCTCGGTATCCTTACCCGCCTATCACCCACCCTCTGTCATTTCCTATATTTAATCATCCTTTCTCCACTCTAAGTAGCCCCCTGCACAGTAGTGGCAGTGACATGCCTTGCTCGGGGTGAAACGCTTATAAAAAAAAATATATATATGTATATATAGGTAAATTGTCGCCAATTTATATTTGTCATTTCGCGGTATGCGCGATTTGTGCTTTTATTTTGTTGACTGCACAGTAGAGTAGGGTGAGTTGGGCACCAAGACGCATTTTGCTCAATTTGGAAATGGTGTGATGTATTGCTTGGTATTCGCGCCGGGATCTCCAAATTGAATATTACAGATTGAGAACAGTGCCTAGAATTAGAAAGAAGTTCGATGAGTCTAATGATGATTACGAAGGTACGGCATCTCGGAAAAATCACCTTGGTCGTTCTGATAAGAAAAGGACTCCCGATTTTGTTGGTGAGGGCTTTAGACTCAACATGGAGGCTTATATCAAATTCTTTGAGGAGGTAGTGCTACCCTGGTTCAAGAGGGCGGCTACTGGAAAGCATTATGTCTGACAACAGGACTCTGCAACATACCACACAAGAAGGAGAACACGGTCATGACTGTCTGACAATTTCTGTGACCATATCACCCCTTACATCTGGTCACCTAACTCCCTTGATTATTATGTATAGGATGCAGTTGAGCGAGAGACCAACAAAACTCTTTTGAACACCAAAGGTGGGCTGAAGCCAAGTGTTATGGCAACATTCACCAACTTAAACAAGGAGACCCTCCAAAAAGGTTGCAGGCGATTCCGAAGTGGTTAAAGCCAATGGTGATTTTATTGGATAAATTTATTCTTTAGCATTAGGTTGTCACACAAAAAATTTCCACTGAAAGAACAACGGTCCAGACACTCACGTTATCAGATAAAAGCGCTCAACGAAAGAAGGGAGATAACTCCAACCAACTTTAGATGCTTTTCTTTTTGCACAGGCAGCAGACCGCTCGAACCCTATTTGCTCGGGTGTATGTTTCATTACAACAGTTATCACACATGAAATTATGCATTTTTTGGATGGTTCCTGATCCGCTCGTCTAATGAAATAATCTGAGTATATAAAAAAAAAAATTAACTTATTCCTGATTCTTTTATTCTTTCAATATATTGTTACTCATAAGCCCAATGAAAATAAAAACGGTTATAATGAAACAATGTAGAGTAATCTTATTGTATGAATACGAGGATGTGCGTTGTGGTGAAGTGGATATCGACTCAGAACGACAAATCGGGGAGCCAAGTTCAAATTCCAGTTGAATTCCTTGCATTCACTCACGCACAAATACCCTTGGGAAAGGTATTAATCCGTCTCTTCCCTCCAGGACGGATTGGGTTCTATAGTCTTGTCTGGCAACCAGTCTACCGTAGAAAGCAATAGCAACCTACTGCAGGATAATCTTCTGCCCAGTCAGTCATGTCTCGAAAGAGACATGATCGCCCAAAACGTGTATCAACTGACTGGCTGACGAATTACATTAAAATACGTGGTGCTACTATAGTGTGAGGTCTACCTCAATATATCATCTATCCAGGTACAGCGCGGAGGTCTACCGTCCTCCTCTCCTTACCAACCTTCAACAGTGAATCATCAACGACATTATGTGGATCCAGCGATAGGAGCACTCGCTCAGGCAATTGAGCGATCGTGGTTCGATGCTAAAAACGATGATTCTCGAGAAAATGCGACATGTTAGTAGTCACATCTTGATCATATTTGCTGAAAGATGATAAGAAAAAAATTCAATGATCTATTCGTGCCTTTCCTAGAAGATATACGAAAAGTTTATCGCTAAAATAAATATAAGTATTATATTTGATAGCGTGTATATTTTTACTTCTCTACAAATATAGATATTCAAATATATAAATATTATTAACAAGGTTTAGACATGTATGCATATATAGTTCGATGCTGCAGTAGACCTCACACTATAGTCGAAACGGAGGGTAAACCTCACGCTATTTAGTAGCACCAAATTATGTTATAAAATTAATTAAAACTTTAATAATAAACTATCATTTGTATGTAGGAACTAACTCAGATGAATGTGCGTTGTGGTGCAAAGGATATCAGCTCGAATTAAGAAATCGGTGAGCCGTGTTCGAATTCCAGTTGAATTCGTTGCATTCACTTACGCACAGATACCACTCAGAAAGATAATCCATCTCTTGTCTATTTAGCTGTGGGTTGAATAGCAGGAGAGATTCGGTTCTACAGCGTTGGTTGGCAACCAGTCTACTGCAGAAAGAAATGGCAACCTACCGCGGGAAAAATTTTATGTATATGTTGAACGCAAATCGATAATTGTTTATTGAAGAAACCTACCTTTTTTCATGATATCGGCCAGAAATTTATCGGACTATATCTCACCCCTTACCACTGTTCTTATATCTGATTCACCGCTTATTTCGGCCAATTTACTACCGTTGAACAATTACTCCGCGATTTGTTTGGTTTCGGAACTCATTTTCCGCGCATTAATCGCAAAATGGAAGTAAAAAGAGCGAAAAATCGTAAAACTACGCGTGAATTCAGTCTGCAGTGAATAACATTTTTGAACCGTGGTTACGGGGTGAGATAAACAGCGACAAGAAGTTCCATATTTTTCTGCTCGATAAAATGAAGTAAAGGTAGATTTCTTCAATAAACAATTACCGATTTGAGTTCAGCAAATGCATTTGCACAGATATAGGGATGTTTGGGAAAGATTTGAAGGGGTAAAGGCCTTCAGGGAACAAAACAAAAATGTACCTTTCTGCCTTGTCAGTCATGGATAGAAAAAGAAAAGAGACATGATTGCCCAAGTGTGTATCACGTATAGCACTTACTTAACTGACTAGTAGAAAATGAGAGATACCGGCATCGATGATTCTTGAATGGATCGACATGTCAGTTTATTCTTCACTTGGAATATAATTTATTAAAAATATAATTTCTGTTATGTTAAATGTACAAAACGTACGCTTAATTTTAATTGTAGATTTTAAGAGATCTTGACAATTCAACAATAAAACCATCTTCCTTAACTTCTCGATAAAACAATGTTGAAGCAGTGGTTTAAAGAAAAGAAAACTGAGACCGACTTTTAAAATATATTCCGCTGGATGTTTTGACAAAATTTACAAATACAAATATAATAAAGAAACAAATCAGTAATGGGGAATTAGCTCAAGTGGTAGAGCGCTCGCTTAGCATGTGAGAGGTACCGGGATCGATACCCGGATTCTCCAGTGAGTTTTTTTTTTTTTAATAAATTTATCCGATATGGATGAGTGGTGGGGTGACGGCTTTAACATTAGATTCGTCTCGCTGAGTTCAAATTTCAGCTTGGTCGTTTTCCTCCACTTTCTTATTGACGCGCTTCTTGCGAAACATACGGAATCCGGTTCTTCTTCTCACGACAGGATAATAATACTAGCCTTGCTTGGCAACCAATCTTGAAGAAGGACTACTGCCAGTCCGAAAACTATTCCTGTGATTGTACCATTCAATGGAAAAATACGCATATTGGTACTCAGTTTCAGGGTCAGTCTATTTTTTTAGACTTCAGAGGCGCAGTCTTGGAAAGGGAGACTAAAAGTTTTGTTCCAAGGGACATCGCAAAGGAAATCACGGAACGAGTCTCACTCCGCTCGTTGATAGCAGTTAAGATATTCTGCTGGTAGGATAACTACAACCGTACTTAGTTTAAACTAGCAGTATAGCCCGGCGTTGCTCGGGTGTAATGAAAGCTTTAGAACTAATCCATGGTCCCGGAGCTCAGACTCCAGGGACGTTGGCACGAAAGACTAAAAAAAAGCAATAGTTGTTTCCACTTAAAGCGAAACCGTAGACTGAAAGAAAAATGAATGGATGTAAGTCAAATTTTGATTTCCCGGTATCGATATCAAATTTTCTGCACTATTGTACGAACTGCAACCTTGAAACGTCTGAATATCGTTTTTGTATGTCTTTGTCTATGAGTATATCAAATTTGATTAAAATCGGACCACTCCTTCTCTAACCCGACTTTTTCGATTATCGATTTTCGATATTTATCGGGGGTACCTCGACACAAAACCTAGCTAAGAACACTCGCAGACGCTTATAGTACAACTGTGTAAATTTTCAAGAAAATCGGATTTAGCTGTTTCGGAGTCTATAGGTAACGGACACACACACACACACACACACACACACACACACACAAAGTTCCATTTATAAATAAGTTTAGATTATAAAAGGTACAATACTACTAATTTAATTATCCGTAATAATTCCTCCCCACCAACTGATGGGTTATGTAAAACCAACATTATACATCAATTCAAATGTCCCTTGGAAGAATGTATCTTCGACAATATATATATATATATAGATATAGATATATATAGATATATATAGATATGTATATATTGGATTTACAACAACTACATTTACTGGACGTCTTACATTACATTTGTCTGACCATTCATCCATTTCTAGACATCTACAACAACATTCCTGTCTACATTCACAATATAAAAAGATAATGATCGATATTACAACTATCCTACACCAAGAAAATAACAAAAGCAAACTACTAAGTTCCATTTATAAATAAGTTTAGATACTATGTACCTTTATTGTAAATCTCTGCACACCAGTGTCATTCCTGCCTTGCTTGAGGTGAAATGGTTCTAAAAAACTCAATTTAATGTGATAATGACATCAAGATACAAGGGGCTACTGGGAGTGAAAGAGGATGAAAATACTTTAAAAGGATCCGTAAACTTAATCCTAAACAAGAATAAACCTTCTATTAATGTTCATAAAAACCTGGGAGGAGTGTGAACCGGACGATAGGCGATCCTATCTACTCCTAGTGAAGAAAAATAAATAAACAAAATTTAAAAGTCCAAGCGGAAGCATCAGAGGTATAGAGTTGAAGTAGGCCTTAGAAGAAACCAGAAACCCAATCTTAAGAAGGAAACAAGAAATAAACCACTACTCCTGTTCCCAAAAACAGTGGTGGGTGTAAACCGGGTGATATGCGACCCGAAACGCGAGATTTTGTAAATTTGTGTTGAAACGGTTATGTGAGCTTTACAATGCGAACGTGACGTGCCTGCATCAAGTTTTACGGGAAAATCAACAAATATGAAACTGTCCGTAAAAATATTATGTCAGGCTTTTGGCGAATGCTGTTGAGGTTAAAACACAATTTTTTAGGTGCTCAAAGTATGTTTCACATATATATTGTTGGGTATCTCTTCCTCCTTCTCATATATATATATATATATATATATATATATATATATATATATATATATATATATCAGCATGCAGTGTGGGTATAGAAGAATCCAAAAGAGGTATCCTGTACATACAGTGGTAGGATAACTCTCTAAAAGAGCTCTAAATATATATGTATATAAATACATATACAGCAAATATAAGAAAAATTAAGGCAGACACGTTATTTCATGGTAAATCGGAAGTAAGTCCTATTTCAGGCGAACCATTATCAGTTTCCGTCTTTATTGTACAAAGGATTATATATATATATATATATATGTGTGTGTGTGTGTGTGTGTGCGCGCGCGCGTGTAAGTGTGTGTGTGTGTGTGAAAGAGAGAGAGAGAGAGAGAGAGAGAAGATGATGACACAAAGTGGGTTTTTTTTCATCAAAGACGCGTCTCACAACCGGAGAAAATTTGTCTTTCCGTTTGACTTCTTCAGTTCCAGGATTACAGTCAGTTAAGTGCCATATACGTGATACACGCTTTGGGCGATCATGTCTCGAATTAGGTTGTCATTGAGGTAGACTGGTTGCAAGCCAAAGCTATAGAAACCTAATCTGTCCTATTATTTAACCCATAACAGGAGGGAAAAGACGGATTAATGCCTTTCTCATGGGTATTTGTGCGTAAGTGAGTGCAAGGAATTCAACTGGAATTTGAACTCGGCTCCCTGATTTTTTCAGGATGTAAGAAAGACAAAAACATCACGAGGAAAATGTTTTGAGATCTCTGACGACAAGTGGGTATCGTTAATCAAATTTATTGCTTCAGTTTATCACATCATGATATAAGCTTGAAAAGAGTCTGTTGGGCTTGTGTGTTTTATCTGTATGATATAGTTTAGCATTGTTGGATTTTAGATCGGGGACTTATTATTATCATTATTATTATTATTATTATTATTACCTCCGCTTTAAGACGGAGGTAGTGTATTCGGTCGCGTTTCTTTGGTGTGTCTATGGTGAAGTTATCTTAAGACTCGCTGGATGGATTCAGATGAAATTTTAGAGATGACTAGTCACATGACTGCCACTGATTAGATTTTGGGTTTGATTTTGTACAAGATAAAGTTTCTGGATTATTTTTCTGTTTTTTTTTTATTAATATTTTTTCGTAAGTTTCACATACCAAATACTGAATTACCTCCCCTAGATTGCGTTACGTCATTACATTTTCTGAACACACTATTTTTCCACGAAAATATTATCATGTAGAATATAAATTTGTTATCCCAAAGCTAAAAAGAAAAACAGAGAGAAAAAAAGGGCGGTCAAATTCATTGCAGTTATTTTTCATTTTAATATTCATCTCTTACTGATCACTCAGATGATCTCGGTACTGACTTGGCAAAGGTTTTCGGTCTTTGACTGCTCTTATTATTATATAGCTTTTGCTTCGGATATTATATATCCTGCGCGCGCGCGCACACACACACACACACACACACACACACACACACACACATATATATATATATATGCATCAGCCCACCTTGTCAGTTGATTTCATATGCGTTATAGAGATGTGCGGGTAGTATAACTGATAAGGCGGGAAGTGGAATCGGATAGCCAAGTTCAAATTCCAAGCTAGTCTATTACGTTCATCTGACACGTTGGAAACTGTAGCCTTCGAACTTGTAAGCAAGCAGTATAGAAAGGCCTCTTTAAGTTTAAAGTGACATTTGCCAAACAGTGAGAGTTGAAAGGGACGCCCATAAGTCTGACAGAGAGACTGTATCAAACTTCATCTGTGCACAGTACGGGAGGGAATGGTATATTCAACTAAACATACCGCGTCTGAAACATCATTCAGAGCACACTTGCCCTCGATGTGTCCTGCGAATGTCAAATTATCCTAGCCTTCTTTCTTTATGTCCAAGAAATTTAAGCTGTCTCTGAGTATAAGTGTTCTTTTTGTTTTTTTCTTAAGCCTTCCTCATTGCTTACTCGCTCCGTCCATGGAATTTTCAGTATCCTACTGAAGAACTACATTTCTGTTACTTACAGTTTTCTCCCGAGGAGGTCGACTAGCATTAACAGCCATATAAGAGGACTAGCAGTATAGCCCGGCGTTGCTCGGGTGTAATGAAAGCTTTAAAACTAATCCATGGTCCTGGAGCTCAGACTCTTTGGACGTTGACACGAAAGACTAAAAAGCAATAGTTGTTTCCACTTAAAGCGAAACCGTAGACTGAAAGAAAAATGAATGGATGTAAGTCAAATTTTGATTTCCTGGTATCGATATTAAATAAGTTTTTTTCGTTGTAAAATGAATTTTGAAGGCTAAATAAATCCTCTGAGTAAATGGTATCATGGCTGAGACTAAGAACTACAATTATACCTACTTAGAGCCAAACCCGAAGCAAAAACTAAAATAAAAGGGCTGAAAAAAATACAGACATACAAGGCAGATAAACAGACACACACACAAACATCTTGCCTTTTATCTATATATTATCGATTTTCTGCACTAGTGTAAGAACTGCAACCTTGAATATCGTTTCTTATGTCTTTGTCTATGAGTGTATCAAATTTGATTAAAATCGGACCACTCCTTCTATAACTCGATTTTTTCGATTTTCGATATTTATCGGGGGTACCTCGACACAAAACCTAGCTAAGAACACTCCCAGACGCTTATAGTACAACTGTGTAAATTTTCCAAGAAAATCGGTTCAGCCGTTTCGGAGTCTATAGGTAACGGACACACACACACACACACACACACACACACACACACACACACACACACACACACAGGTTCCATTTATAAATAAGTTTAGATAGATCAAACGCATTTCAGAAGGGACCGCACAACGGTTTATTTGAACTGTTGGGAAAACTAGATAAACTTAGAAAAGATGTTAGAATAACCCAGAACTTGTACTTGAGGAGAAAAGGTTTGCATACGGACAGAATACAAAAAAGGAGTGTAAGACAAGGATGTGTCTTCTCTCCAAATTTATTTAACCTCTACAACGAGGATAACCTATGGGAGTTGAAGACACTATCAGGATTTGTTGTCGGCGGTCGTAATCTTAACACTATAAGATACGTTGAAGACACCCTGTTGAAAAAACAAAAACTACAGTATCTTCTAAACAAAGAAATAAAGGAAAATGAGATAAAATGATTAACCATCAACTGTAAGAAATCAGATGATAAGGTCATCAGCAAAAGAAAAATCTCAAGATTTGATCTACGAATTAGAGATGTCGATATGAAACGTCAATGCCCGTGTGCTGTCTAAAGACTTTGTCGTCAAACAGCATATGGGAACCGACAGACCAGAGGTGTTTCTTTGCTGGTCAAGCGTATCTTGGACGCGAGGGTGGACCTTGTTAATGTCGGTGCCGAGGCCTGTTGATCGTGGACGATATTGCAGTGAAAAGCTGCTCGTTTCGGATTGTCGCTGTTTATGCACCCAACGACCGGAAGGAGCGTGTCTTGTTTTTTCGGCAGTTGAGTCCTTTCCTGGAGGATTCAAAGTGCCTAGTCTTAGTAAGGGACTGGAATACTGTCCTAGACTCCAAGCTAGACAGGGGCGGGGAGCTAGCGGGAGGGTGGACGATCGTAGCTTGGTTGATCTGATCGACGAATTCGGCCTTGCCGATAAATACCGGGTCGATCACCTTCGGGGGAAAGATGTGGATGTGAGTTTTTAAGTGGCCGTCTATCCAGGTATCTAGCTACCTGGATAGAATGTCAGTGAGAGAAACCGACATAGACTTACTAGATTGTCCCACGTTCCACTGGTTAGGCTACACGGACCACAGACTTGTTTGTACTCGGGTGGCGTTAGACACTAGGATTAGAATGGCTGGCTACTGGAAATTCAATCTGTCCTTACTGGATAGGCGTGACTTTCGGGAGCAGCTGACAACTTTAGTGCAGCGGAAATTAGTGGGGTGGTAATCGGGAATAGGTGTAGAAGAGGCTTAAGAATAGGATTAGATCCTTCACCACCGAGTTCAGCACTAGATAAGTCAAACAAGGTAAAGGCTCTTAAGGTTAGTCTTTCCAGAGCAGAGGCTGGGGAAATCCCTAGAGATAGACCTACCTAGGGAGGTACTGCAGCGTTCGGCTAGCAAGCGCTGCATGGGTCAAGTAATTAGGCATAAGTTAAGTAAGTTGTCTTCCGAAGGTGTGAACATGGGCGCAGAACTGCACAAGCAAGAGATCTGTCGAGATGGCGATCGATGCATTCGTGAGGTGAAAACCCTGGAGGGGCGTGCTCTGAAGTCAACCGACATGTATGAGCAGTTTTGGCGGCATTTCGAAAGCCGGCTTACTAAGAAGCCTGATCTCCATAACGAAGAGTTTCGCAGCTATTTGGCTGACTTTCTTCGGCTTTCTGCAAGTGTGAGATTACGGAGTGCGAGGTCTACACTCTTAAGAAGATGATCAGCAGTAGCAAGTCGCTAAGTCTGGATTGTTTGCTCTACGAACTGTCGCATATGTTTGTCCCGATTCTGACTGCCGTGTTCAAACAATTGCTTTCGGCAGGGATCCGTCCCCAACCGGATTTCCAGGAGTGTAGTCACACAGTTAAAAAAGGGCAAGGATGTTGGGCGGGATTTAGATTATTACAGACCCCTCTTCTAATCACAGAGTTAAAGATTATGGCCAAGATCATGTTGGAACGTTTGCAGTCAGTTGCCGAGATTCTGTTGGGACCAGTGCAGACCCGTGGAGTGAAGAGCCGAACAATTCAGAGCAACCTGCATTTGATCCACACGATCCTAGGGGATGTAAAAGACAATGAAGAGTTGGCGCTGATAAATTTGAATCAGTCCAAAGCATTTGATAGGCTTGACCATCGCTATTTGGCTGTTATTCTGCAGACTGAGGATTCGCACCCGACTTCTGCCGCTGGATTAGTTTCCTGTATAGCTCCCCCAGTGCTGTAGTACAGGTGAACACAAACTGTTGCGCTGTCGTGATCGGTTCGTTAGGGTTGTTCATTGTCGCCCCTACTTTACGCTTTGGCGTTGGAGCCTTTCCTTCGCCGGCTGAGGGACAGGGCGGGCAGTCTGGCCCAACGTAAGATCGCTGTCACTGGTGGGGCTCGAGCCAGGGTTTCCGCGTACGTTGATGACGTATCTACTTTCGTATCGTGCCGCAGTAACATTGATGTGGTACTAAAGGCGCTTGAACGGTACGAAAAGGTCACACGGGTCAAGATTAACCGTGACAAGTCTTCTGGCTTGCGGTTAGGTGTCTGGAAGAAGGCTGATTTTCCGAAGCCCTTTGGTTAGACGGACGGCCCTGTCTGCATTTTTGGAGTGTATTTTGGGCTTGACTTCCAGCTGGAGAAAAATTGATCAGAAGTAGAGGCAAAGGTCAGCGCGGCGTTCTGGACTTGGCGCCGAAGAAGGTTGTTCTTAAAGGGCAGGGCAGAGGCGTGTGACGCTTACGTGTTTTCTCTTGTTCTTTACCGTTCTAAAAAGCGTAAGAAGGCGATCAAGAGTTTGCTATCCCCCGTCTTGGTGGGGGGGGGCGAAAACATCACGTTGACAAGGATATCTGTGGAGGGCTGGGAATGCTGCACTTGGTGAGTCACAATCTCACCTCGAGGCTGGCCTTCCTACGCTGTGCATTGACAGGAGACTCGATGTTGGCGGAGATTGTGAGGGACGCGTTCCCTGGCCTTACTATATCACCCCTATCCATTCGAAGATTGAGCGCCGCCGTAAGCCTCGTGATGAATCGAGTTTCTTCCACGAGTGTCGTCGGCCTTGAAGGTCCTTCCTCGGTCCAGTGACCTTTATCAGCCTAGATGAGTTTTCTATTGTGGACTAGTGGAGGGGGTCGTGAAAGATCTACTACGTAACGTGTTCGGCTTGTCGGTGGACGAGTTCCGCTCGTTTTGGCCTTGGGTGCCAGCGGCGAATTACCCCAGCAACCCTGAGTTTTCGCTTGCCTCGCGACTGGTTTGGAATAGGCTGCCCTTCAATGACATGGCCTTCATATAGGGTTTGGCGGATTTGTGAACGGTCTGACCTTGGTTTAGAAAAAACGGCTTCGCACATCTTCTACCATTGTCCCCGGGTTTACCCTCTAAAATTAGAAATCTCAAACTATTGTCCTAAATTTTGTTGATATTGCAACTTTTCTTGCCTTCTTGATGTTGAACGGGAAGGAATGCGGAACTGAACACTTTAATTTTTTTTAATCTTCGTATGTAGACTGTTCTTTGAATTTGATCGAGAATTTCGGAATATGTAACTGAAGCATCAGACCAGATATAGCAGCAATATTCTAAGCACTGGCAAATAAAAGAATTATAAATGTGCAAGATGGGTCCTAGCGAGAGAAATTGTCTGGTACATGAAAATACTTTCGGAAAGAGGTAACCTCAAAATGAATATTTTCCTTTATGATTTTAATTTTTAAAAAAATGGATTGTTAAAATGGCAACAACGAGGTTTTAAGGAAAATATGAATAGAAAAAAAATAGAATTTCGTGAAAAACAAAGAGCGCTGAACTGGTATGTAATATCAATACTTCTATTTGACAGTAAATGCTGGACGATCTTCTCGCTGATGAAGAAGAGTTTTGAAACGACAAAGATGTCGTTTTACCGACGAACCATGGAGAGAGCATGTGAGTATCGAGGAAGTTTTAAGGAAAATACGAACTACAAGAAAACTTATACTTACAATCAGAATGAGACACTGTAGAATATATACCGGGTGCGACAAAAGTAACGCCTTTATTTATTTATTAATTTTATTGAACAAAAATAAATTGCATTACTTTAAGAAAATTGATAAGTATTGTCATATCAATGCAAAATGATTCATCATGGTGATTTTTTAAGTGTAGCTTAGAAGTGGCACAAAGCCAAAAGTATGGGTACCCAGTGAGGATCAGAACTCACTACTCAGTCGTAACTGATTTAGTGCGATAATCTTGTTCACCATTACACCACGATGATTTTCTAAGTGTAGCTTAGATGTAGCACAATGCCGAAAGCGTGAAGCACCCAGTGAGAATTGAACTTACTGCTCAGTCGTAATTGTTCCAGAGAGTTGATTATTTTCTAAGCGCCGCTTAGACGTTGCACAAGGCCGAAAGTATGGAGCACTAAATGAGGATCGAATTCACTACTCACTTGTAATGATTCTAGCGAGACAAGCTTGTTAACCATTACACCACGTCGAGATGTCCAAGATAGGCGATCTTTTAAGCGTTGCTTAGATGTTGCACGAAGCCGAAAACATGGGGTACCCAGTGAGGATCGAACTCACTACTCAGTCGTAATTGTTACAGGCTTGCTAACCATTACGCCACGTCGAAGTGCCCAAACATGAGTTATTATGATTAATAAACTATTTGAAATGTTCAAAATGCTTCCCCTTCATATTCAATACAACGCTGAACCTTGTCAACAGCACTTCTACATGACACATTTCGACATTGAGAAATTGCTTGTTTAAATTCGGGAATTGTTTTCGGTCTGAGCTTGTAAACAAGATCTTTTTCAGCGCATCCCACAAGAAAAAAATCTGGTGATTGCTTCAGATCATCCTCTATCCTCAAGTCAAAAAAAGAAAAAAGAAATGCCGTTACCTTTACCGCATCCCTGTATTAAAGAAAGAGCACATGGCACTAGCAGGACACCATTTTTATGACTATTTCTGTATTTAAACTGAATATATTTCCTGATAACTATAGTATTTCAAATAGACAAACAATTTAAATTCGAGATTTGATCTTTTGCTCTCAGCTGGTCCTGAGCATGATAGTAAACTGCATTCGGCAGCAAGGCCTCTGATTGAGAGGTTGTGAGGAACATGGAACCGCCTCTTTATGTCTGTTGTTCCCAGGTCCACCCTGACCCGGAGTGGTAGCACCTGTTAGGGTCTCAGCTATGAGCAAATCGTTAACTTCCAAACGGGGGTCAAAATACTATGAAAGTATAAAAATACACTTTTAGAGAAATATATACATAAAAATAGACTTTTATAGAAAAATATACATTTATGAAGGAAAAATTTTACCAACAAATCATTTTTGAAGAAAAAAATATTACCATAACAAATTTTTGAAGGAAAAAATTATTCTCGGCAAAATATTTTTGAATACAAAACTAAAAGACATTTTCAATTTTCTAAAATAAAAAAGAATAAAAACAAAAGAAAATAATTAAAATCTGACTAAATCAACCTTCTCACTATAACCGAACATTAAAAAATACCTTAAACCCCCACCTTTCTGGCATTAAATAACCCACAGAGGTTGATATGCCGTTAAACGTAACTCAAATTCAAACTCAAACTCAAACTTTTGCTGTCAGCGAAGCAAGAGGTACCGAACTAGTATTAGATAAAAAGAAAACGAATTTGTCTCCTGTATGTTCTAATCTAGAAAATGTGAGCTAAGCCACAAGTCCATAAATCTAATTAATAACTAATCACTTTTATGGCGCCTATATTTAAGCTGAATATATTTTTAATGAATGTAGTATTTTAAATGAGTAAACAATTTAGATTTGAAATTTGATCAGCGAAGCGACAGGCACCGAAGTGTTTGATAATAATCCTCAGAAAGTGTTTCCAAAGATAAAAGGCAGACTTTGTTAAACATTTTATTTATCTTTCTTATATCATTACCATTTTGATCACTGAAACAGACACCGACTCTCTGTAAAACTCAGAAATTTACGATGAGTCGAAATGTCAACAACTAATGAATTCGCGCGCATTGCATATATATCCGTCTACATATAAACGAAAAGTGAACACCACAGTTTACTCTCGCCTCCTACAAAAATCTGGTGTAGGTGTCGAAGCTAACTTCGCAGCCGAGATTGAAAAAAAACCTCCAATCCATATTGGACTGGGGTAAGAAATGGCTAGTAAATTTTAATGCTTCTAAAACGAATCTACTCTCAATTAACCATCATCAACAATCTCACTTACCTCCCATTAGCATGGAACCAGGCTTGCCTCCCAGAGAGTAAAACACTACGCCTCCTTGGTCTCACACTTTCAGCGGACCTAAAATTGGAATGACTATATCGAATCCATTGCTAAATCCGCTGCTATGAAAGTCGGTTCTCTGTGTAGGGCCCGGAAGTTTTTTCCGTCTAAATCTATCCTGCACATATATAAATCTACCATCCGCCCGTGCATTGAATACTGCTGCCATATCTGGTCGGGTGCCCCTGCTATTCTCCTCGGGCTTCTCGATAAGGTTCAGAGGAGGGTATGTAATGTGATAGATACCGACTTGGCAGACCGCCTGCAGCCTCTCTCCCACCGGCGCGATGTGGCTTCCCTGTGTCTCTTCTATAAATACTTTCACGGCTTCTGCTCTGATGAACTTAGATCACTGGTGCCCCCTAAATACGAATTTGCACGAGATACTAGATTAGCAACTAGATCCCACCCTTTTACAGTGAAACCGATAAAATGCAACCGTAACTTCTACTCCAACAGTTTCTTTCCTCGCACTTCCCGACTGTGGAATTCTCTTCCACACGATTGCTTCTCCGGCGGCTACAATCTCCAGGAGTTTAAATGTAAGGTCAATAGAAACCTCCTAACACACTAACCTGCTCCCATTCTATCAAACACTCTTCCCACCTGCCCAACCCTCATCCTCGGTATCCTTACTCATCTGTCTACTTCCTCCTGACATTCCCTATGTCTAACCACCCCTTCTCTTTACCTTCCCCTATGTAGCCCCATGCGTAATAGTGGCAGTGGAATGCCTTGCTTGGGGTAAGATGATTAAAAAAAAAAATCCAAAATCTTATTTTGCTCATCGGCGTGTAATGCAATTTATTTGCGTCTTCAATAAGGCCATTATGAATAGCATTGGTCTTGATCTCAAAC
Organism: Ascarosepion bandense; assembly: GCA_037127315.1. Lineage (NCBI taxonomy): Eukaryota > Metazoa > Mollusca > Cephalopoda > Sepiida > Sepiidae > Ascarosepion > Ascarosepion bandense. The sequence goes on along the minus strand of JBBBDQ010000993.1, from coordinate 2,773,760 downwards.
AACACAAATTTTCCATTATTCAAATAAATGTTGAAGTTTGTTTGTATTAATCCTTGCGTTACTGTTTATGAAAGGGTGATACCATTCATCACTTCGAAGATAACCACCCCTTCTTTGTTTCCACACTAATAGCCGAAAGCTATCACCCCCATAAAGAATCCAACCAGTGGAAACTCATTGTCCAGTGCAATTCCTCTTATGAATCGAATCAAACGATTTGTAAATGAAACTTGATTGTTAAAATAAGGAAAGCTACCACAGCTCTAATGCAGATACTACCACTGATTCGCTAAAAAATGAGCGTACCATGATGAAATATTGCTTTAAGTTTAATAAAAACAATTTTTTGTCATTAAAATCTTGATGCTATTACTAAGAAGAAAGATCAAATGATTTTTTGTATATTAAAATATATTTTTGATCGTATTTAAAGCTTACAAAATTTTGGTTATAAATCTTGTTTTTTTTTACATCAGTGTTGTGGCCAAAGATTAGTATAGGAAATTTTCACGTTTTTTTGTTGTTGTTGTTGTTGTTGTTTTTTTTTTTTTGTTTAGTTTTTTTTTTTTCCGTAAAAAACACATTGATTTGGAAATTCTTGTAAATATCAAATAATTGTTAGGTTTTAATGAAACTTTCATGATTTATTCGCTGGTGAATTAAATTAATTTATAGTTTTTTTGTTTTTTTTTGTTTTTTTCGAATTGAAAACTTTAATCAGGACAAGCTAGACCGAATTCAAAATTGGACCTTGTGCTTGTCTCTATTTCAACGCTATACATCAGGCACGGGCAATATCTTTCGACAAGTAGGCCGCATGAAATATAGCTCATAAAACGGGCCGCACTACTGAAAAGATTCAAAATAATTTTTTATTAAAGATACCTCAGCCATATTCACTACAGAATATACTTGTAAGTTTTTGCCTTAGAAATGGGGGAAAGTTGAATTTTTTTTCTTTGGGGAAAAGATTTTTCAATGATTAAGAAATTGAAGCCTTGTTTATAATATTAACCTAGACGACAGTGTGATTAGTTTCGTATAATTAATTTCTAATTTATTCTCTTGAAAATACAAAATTTCTACTCCAGAGAAAAAAACATTATTATGAACTTTTCATTTTTCTAAAGCAAATCAAAGATATTTACATATCTTCCTTAGTGAAAATCGACAATGGTTTAAAATGATGAAAACGTTACCATCAACGAAAGTTTAAAAATTCAAGAAACATTGCACTTTATCATTATTAATGTATGTGCTTATGTATGAGAAAGTATAAGCGCACAAGTGAGAACGAAACAAAACAGAATAAATTTTAAGAAATATTAATTTCCTTATGAAATTAGGCGCAGGGTAATATTCAGAAAGCCAAACAGGCCGCATGTGGCTCGCGGGCCGAAGTTTGTCCATGACTTCTTTACAGGATGCAAATCATTCATTCCTTGGGAATGTCTGAGGAGTTACAATCTGAATAATTAACATTTTTCCTCTTTTGAAAAATGACAACGAGACCGGACCAGACTTTACGGCGTGTAAAAAGAAATCTTGTTGAATGCCATCTTTTTTTTACTATTGGCAAAATCGTCTAAATCCGGTCAAACTGCACCTATAAGTCTGTTCAGGAAAGATAAAATTGACTTCTGAAGATGTCGGATATGAAAATCTCAATATGTCATGTGACAACTAAGATTCTAACTTAAAATAAAAGCAAAAAATAAACCCAGTTATCACATACGAGTAAAGCTAAAATTAATTCTTACTACGTTTCGTATTCTGTATTCAGAAAACATTGTTGGTTTTAGTTGTTTGCTTGTTTGTTTGTTTTTTAATAAAACTAATATACAGATAAATCACTGAAAACGCATAATTATCTGTGAGAATAATTACAACTAAATTAACATATACATAAGTGTTTGTAAATTTTCAAAGTATAAATGTGGTTAAGTCCTGTCCGACATTAAGAAATAACCATATAAATATATAATATAAATATGCGCACTAACTTTTAGCTACGTACGAAACTCTTTATTCGTTGATATGCAATTCAACGCATATTTTCAAATAGCGATTGTATTTTCTAACGTTAGAGAGTTCTTTTCTATAACAGATTTTGTTTTGCTCTTGTATGAAATTTAGAGGAAGAAAAATTTACTGGATGAAACACAATTGCAGAAACAAATTTATGCAGAGTTAAATATCTTTGATGATAAACTCTTAGTTTTGGCCACATGGAGCATTAAAAAGTAAAGAAAACGTGAAAGAAAGAAAAATCATAGTTATTCCACGAAATAATCAATTTTCTGCTTCAGATAATTCCTGAAATTAAATTATTAAATTGGACTCTAATCAGTCTATTCACCTGGTCGAAAGAAAGATGTCTCTTCCGAGAAGAAAATCTCGTTTGCCCGTCTTGACAAAAAGCACCCAACCAATGGTAAGTATTTCGTCGTCCAAGTTGCATGTTCCTTTGTGCGTTTTATAAAACTTTGACAATATCAGTTTTAGATACACTAATGAAAAACACACTTTATACATTTTGTTGTCCGAATTTAAATTTAAAAAATTTGAATTAAATTCCACATGGAGATGAGAAGCACACATGTGCGCATGCACAATATGTATATATGCTTTTTTGTAAACATATTTTAAAATATAACAGACAATGAATGTCTATGTTTAGAACGGCTCATGATTAAACATGAGCCGTTCTAAACATCGTATTTTGGCTTTAATTTCAGGTGAAAATAAAGACAAAAATTGTCCAAAATTTAGATATTTTTTTATTATGCTGGTTCTAAGCTTTCGGCTCACATTAACCATCCTCAGAGAGGTTGCAGGGACGTTAACATAAAGACATCAACCATCAAAGATAATTTTATCTTGCGTTGACATAAAGCATTTCTACGCGACGATAACAGTCACCGTATAGCAGACGCAGGTCGTAAATTTATAACGCGGTTCTAGGAAGTCACACCGCGTGAGACACCGAAATGTTAACAGAACCATATGTCTAAATTCAATGTAATGTGTTGTGACTAGATTGAAAGGTGAGTTTATTAAGTGTAGGTTGCGTTGATTTAATGCAGATGGCCTCCAATATCTGAAGGTTCGTTTTACTGTGTGTATGTGTGAGCATTATCGTGTTAGCGACTAAAATCTGTCTAATATTACATGCATGGCTATATTTTTCTAAGAAATGTTGTATAATTGAACTATGATCAGAAAGGTAACAAGTATATATATATATATATATGTGTGTGTGTGTGTGTGTGTGTGTGTGTGTGTGTGTGTGTGTGTGTGTGGTGATACCGAGCAAAAGCGATGGACCGGATGTTTGCTCTATAATGACCAGAAATCAAATGACCAAAAGTCGTTTGTGAGCAGGTGGACCCGCGCAGATGTTCCGGTTGAAAAATAAAAATTAATCAAATATTAAATTTCCATGTCGCGAGCCTACGCGAATTTTATTTATCAGCCAATGGGAAGCCCAGAATCAAATACAAGTATGAAATCCCAAACGAGCTGCTATGATCCAAAAAGAAAATATAAAAAGTAGATACAGACAAACTCCAGCAGGCAGACCTCAGGAGAAGAGTGTAATCAATATTCCCTTGATCTAAGTCAAGCGGCTACTACGCTTGCCTCTTTCCTTCTCCCCTGTCTCAAAACTACTTACTGACCTAAGGAGCGACTACTTCAAAGACATTCCTCACTTACATACTTCCCACATTCCTATGCCTTAAACCTCTTTCAGCATTTTATTTGACATGAACATTTTAACCTCCGTTGGACCTATACTTCAAGTTATTACTTTAATAGTAAAAACATTAATTGATATGTGTATATATAAAAATGTTATTTTTCAACTCAATTTGCTTTTCTTGATTTTACAATCATTTTATGACTTATAGTGGGCTATCTACCACACGGCCAAATTCCGTTAACCTGCAACAATATACAACTACCCTTCTCTAGAACGGACTCCCACTACAACGGGAAAAGAATAGATAAGCAACCTACTATAAGTGAAGCATATTATTGCGCTCCTTGTCATCAATCGAAAAGTCTCAGTCTAGCAAACGTTGAAAATAGGAAGATTACCTACTCTAAAGATGTTATATTGATTGTCGTAAAAAGACATCGGGTGATAAATGAAGTATCCGGATGAAACTTAGAATGACAAGTCGGAAATCGGTGTTGTTTTAAGCTTAGCCTATTTCACTCATGTTTACAAATCTATATTTAATAGTGGATTTTTTAGTAACTAATAATTCTAGATGAATTTTTGTTAGATCATTGAAAAAGTTTGTGCCCGATTAGAAAATTAAAAACAATATTTTACATACTCACAAAAAACGTTTATTTGTCAATGACATAATCTCCATTGTTTTTAACAAACTTTCTCATCTTTCTACAAGCTTGTTGATGTCATTTTTGTAGAAAGTTTAGTTTTCGACTGACTGCACAGAGACAATTTGTTTAATTTAAATTATTCTGTAGAGACAGGAACAAATGAAAACCCAAAGGGACCAAGTCAAGATATTGCGATGGTTCCTTGAGAGTTTCCAAGTTCAAGCTTCTGTAAGAACTGTTTTGCAACATGCCGTCTTGAATTGTCGTTGTGGAAAATGACGTCTTCTCGATTTGACAAAATCAGTTGTTTTTCATGAACCCACGTCTCTTCAAATGGCAAAAAGCAGCTGAGATATCTATTTTTAAACTCTTAGCAATCTCTTTTGTAGAAATCTTCTGTTTATTCTCTATGATGGCAAGCAAAACGTCTTCATCGACGTCGGAAGATCGCCAAGATCATGGTTGGTCGTTTAGATTAGAATCCCCCTCACAAAATCTACCAAACAACTTTTTGACCATCCTGATTTGCTCGGGCACGATGCAAATAAACCTTCTGAATATATTTTGTTGAAGTTTCGACACTTACTTCTTCTTCATATGACGTGTTCTTTCAGGACGTAGGCAATCATGAACTTCCACTTGCCTCGATCTTTTCTCCTGGTATCTCTTCTAAGCCCCGCTCCGCCATCCCTTTGATCTAACAAGTACGTCTCGCGCTGCTTTCTCCTGTCTCTCCTTCTTTTTATCCGACCTGTGAGTATTAAGTTCTCCAGGCCCTCCTTCCTTATTACGTGTCTCTTCCTGATATTTAGTATCCCAAATTTATAGGGCACTAGCAGTATAGACCGGCGTTGCTCGAGTGTAATGAAAGCTTTAAAACTAATCCATGGTCCTGGAACTCGAACTCAGCCTAAAGAATATTTGTGTGAAGGTTTGGTGAGAATCGGATAAAAATTGTGGATTTGTATTTTTTTTTTTAAATCATATCACCCCGAGCAAGGCGGTAAGGCCACTGGTGTGCAGGGGGCTACGTAAGAGTGAAAAGATTGGAAAAGAGAAAGCCGGAAACCACATCCTAAACAGGGAACAAGGGATGAGCCTCTACACCTGTTCAATAGACGTGGGTGGAATGTGAACCGGTCGATACTTCAGTCTATCTACTCCAATTGAAAAAAAAATAAGGAAAAGTGAAAAGATTGGAAAAGAGAAAGCCGGAAACCACATCCTAAACAGGGAACAAGGGATGAACCTCAACACCTGTTCAATAGACGTGCGTGGAGTGTGAACCGGGCGATAGTTCAGTCTATCTACTCCAATTGAAAAAAAAAATAAGGAAAAGTGAAAAGATTGGAAAAGAGAAAGCCGGAAACCACATCCTAAACAGGGAACAAGGGATGAACCTCAACACCTGTTCAATAGACGTGGGTGGAGTGTGAACCGGGCGATACTTCAGTCTATCGACTCCAATTGATAGAAAAAAAGAAAAAGTGAAAAGATTGGAAAAGAGAAAGCCGGAAACCACATCCTAAACAGGAAACAAGGGATGAGCCTCTACACCTGTTCAATAGACGTGCGTGGAGTGTGAACCGGGCGATAGTTCAGTCTATCTACTCCAATTGAAAAAAAAATAAGGAAAAGTGAAAAGATTGGAAAAGAGAAAGCCGGAAACCACATCCTAAACAGGGAACAAGGGATGAACCTCAACACCTGTTCAATAGACGTGGGTGGAGTGTGAACCGGGCGATACTTCAGTCTATCGACTCCAATTGATAGAAAAAAAGAAAAAGTGAAAAGATTGGAAAAGAGAAAGCCGGAAACCACATCCTAAACAGGAAACAAGGGATGAGCCTCTACACCTGTTCAATAGACGTGCGTGGAGTGTGAACCGGGCGATAGTTCAGTCTATCTACTCCAATTGAAAAAAAAATAAGGAAAAGTGAAAAGATTGGAAAAATGTGGAGAAAAGAGAAGAATCACAATAACATCATATAATTGAAAACAACATTGGAAAAAAATCTCCTAGTTTTAAAACATTTTCAGTCACATTTTAACCCTGACCACACTGCTGGTTACCCATCAAAATACCAGGCTCAATGTTACTTAACTTCAGTAATCATATGAAAATCGGTGCTTCAATATACTATGGCCATAAGCCAAAAGTTTGATTGAATGTTATCTAATGGGTAACAAATACAATAGGAAAAGTCCAGACAGAAAATAGAGAAAGAGAGACAGGTATTTACTGTTAAGACAGACAATAAGACAGTTGCAATTGAGCAGGAACCACAGAAAGGCCCTTGTTCAACAAAAGGCCTTTGTTCAACAAAAGGCCTTTCAATAGTTTGCATGCATGCATACACACATGACAGACAGAAAGTTAATTATATTGTTTAGAATTTGTTATATTTATAGAAGAATACTCAATAGCGTGTCAAAAAATATGTAAAAATGAATCTTAAATTTAAAAAAAACATCAGTACATCACCTACAACTCCCACTTGTGATTGTAGAACAAATTCTGAATGCCCATTAAAAGGTAACTGTCTACAAACCAACATAATATGCCAAGCTACTGTAAGACACAAAGGAAACCCAGAAAAAAGTATATAAATAGATGGTACCTGAAAATGGAAGCTACTTATAGAAAACACTAAACAACAATAAGAAAAGAAAAAAAAGCATCAGCTCACAAAAATCTTTACCCAGAGGAGAAATTAGCAATAATCATATTTCCAGAATAATACAAGCTCCTAAACAAAAGATCAGATGTCATTTTTTAACACAGACATGAAAATAAATTCCTACTATTAACTACAACCGCATCATGATTCGTTCCAAAGACTAAACAGCTAATAAACTAACACAAAACTAATAAAGTTCACTTCAAATACTAAACATTAAAAACAAAACAAAATATGTAATAAAAAAATAAATAAAAACTTGAAAAAAATTGAATAACTGTTCAGCAAAGAACTCAGAAAAAACAGCTTACCCCGTTCTCTCATTTCCCATAAACCCTGAATCCCTTATATATCGAGCCACACTAAGAAAAATAACATGCAATCTGATGATCCCTTAACAAGGAGAACTGCCTATGACCATGCAGTGATTTCTATCTCTATACTGTTTAAAAAGATTTATATAAACAATAAAATCTCTTTTTAATAGATACGCTCAAAATGCATGACATGGACATGCAGAAGAGAAGTAATACTCAAATTGGATAGATGGTATTTATTAGTCAAGGAAGGCAACCTCTCTAAGAGAAGGAAAATTTTGATTTTAAACATTGTGGCCATATCTAATCATGAGAAAGGTTTCACGAGTAAATCCTGAAGATAAAATATTGAGATGAACTCCCAAAGGCTGTCTAACATCCGTGCTTTGATAATTTCTGTGATGACACTGATGTGAAGCAGTTCCCAGCCCCTCCCTTGGGTATCATTGGCAACGTGGTGAGAAGAAATATACTGCATGGGTAACAACCAATCTTCCATTAAAAGAGCGCCCAAGCATAGCTTCACCTGCACTCAATCGGTAAAATTGTGAATTTGTATAAAGGACATGCAGACAGATAAACAGACACATGCACAAACATCTTGCCTTTTATATATATATATATATGTATATATATATTATCGATTTTCTGCGCTATTGTAAGAACTGCAACCTTGAAACTTCTGAATATTGTTTCTTATGTCTTTCTGTATGAGTGTATCAAATTTGATTAAAATCGAACCGCTCCTTCTATAACCCGATTGTTTTCAATTATCGATTTTTGATATTTATCGGGGGTACCTCGACACAAAACCTAGCTAAGAACACTTGCAGACGCTTATAGTACAACTGTGTAAATTTTCAAGAAAATCGGTTCAGCCGTTTCGGAGTCTATAGGTAACGGACACACACACACAAAGTTCCATTTATAAATAAGTTTAGATTAGATAGATAATATAGTGAAAGTGCAACTGTTCATCCAATATCTTTAATGCATTCATTTGTGAACAAAACGTCAACATTCAACAAAATCTGTCTCGAACTGCTACAATGCAAGCGTTCAATCTAGAAAACAACAGAAATCAGCACCAAAACAAACGTGATGGTCATTTTATATTAACAATGAACACCAAGCACACATTTTTCTAATGATCTGATAAACTCCTATAATTAACACCATTTTTTATTTTTTATTTTTAAAAAAATTATAATTAATAGCAAATGTTTTTAGAAACATATCAATTTTTATAATTAATAAAGGTCTTTACAGTAGGAATCAATATGTCCATATTTGGTGCCAGTAATAAAATTTTCTTTTTCTTTTTTGTTATCTCCCTTTCGAGCAGTGGTTCTTAGGCTCGTCTCACGGACTGATTCTAACGATCGATCTTCACTAGTTGCTTAACACTTTTATCCTAAGATTATTAAAGTCTTCTCTGAGAAAAACTAGTCTAGGTACAGAGGTTAGTGAGCTAACCTGCAATGATAATGAGTTCGTTCCTCATTTTATGCTCCACAGGTTTTGTCTCGTGCTTTACTAAGCTAAAAAGTTTGGTAAATTCTTATACAAGATAGCTTACCGAAGTGTAATGGTCAACAAGCCAGTCTCTTAGTAAGTTTCATTCTCAGCAGGTGTTTCACATTTGTATTCTTGTTGCAAAATGTGTCTCATCGTAGCAACATTATCTGTCTCTATATGTCTGACTGTCTCTCTCTTTAAGTCTGTTTTTTATATTAGTCTCTCACTTTATGCCAGTCTCTCTCTCTCTCTCTCTCTATATATATATATATATATATATAGAGAGAGAGAGAGACAAAACTTGTCTATATTATTCAACGATATATATATATATATATATATATATATATATATATATATGTCTGTCTATCTTTTTATGTCTTCGTCTATTGCCGTTTTTATGTTTGGTCGACTCCTTATATTTCAGTCAGTCACTTAAGTGTCATACGTGATACACGCCTCGGCGATCATGTCTCTTTTGATCTATGACTGACAAGGTACTATACGTACGAACAGCCCATAAAAATAGGTCTTCTGTAATGTTTAATCTTGATATTGACCAAAATCATCTCTAATTACTACTGGTAGTAGTCAGTTAAGTGCTATACGTGATACACGCCTCGGCGATCATGTCTCTTTTCAATCAATGACTGACTGGGCAGCAGATTTTTCCGCAGTAAGTTGTCATTTCTTTCTGCGGTAGACTAGTTGGCATTCAAAGCTATAGAACCCAATCTGTCCTGCTATTCAACCCATAGCCGAAGGTAGAATACATGGATTAATATTTTTACGAAGGATATTTGCGCGTAAGTGAATGCAACGAATTCTCATTCCATTGTACGACAGTAGATATCTACCTGTTTCATAATATATCTATCTGTCTATCTCTGTATGTATACCTGTCCTTTTATGTCTCTGTCTGTCTGACTCTTCATGTTTACTTATCTCTTTATGTCTTTGTCTGTACGTCACTCTATGTATATGGCTGCTTGTCTTTTTTATGCCTGTCTGTCTGTCTCTTTATGTCTACTTATCTCTTTATGTCTTTCTCTGTCTGTCTCTGCAAGTCTACTTATCTCTTTATGCATATGTCTGCTTGTCTCTTATTTGTCTGTCTGTCTATCTGTCTGTCTCTTTATGTCTACTTATCTCGTCATGTATTTGTCTACTTATCTAAACTTATTTATAAATGGAACTTTGTCTGTGTGTCTGTATGTATGTGTGTCCGTTACTTATAGACTCCGAAACGGCTGGACCGATTTTCTTGAAAATTTAAACAGTTGTACTATAAGCGTCTGCGAGTGTTCTTAGCTAGGTTTTGTGTCGAGATACCCCCGATAAATATCGAAAATAGATAATCGAAAAAATCGGGTTATAGAAGGAGTGGTCCGATTTTAATCAAATTTGATACACTCATAGACAAAGACATAAGAAACGATATTCAGAAGTTTCAAGGTTGCAGTTCTTACAATAGTGCAGAAAATCGCTATTATATATTTATATATAAAAGGCAAGATGTTTGTGTGTGTGTGTCTGTTTATCTATTTGTATGTCCTTTATACAATCCACAATTTTTATCTGATTCTCACCAACCTTCACACAAATATTCTTTAGGCTTCTGGTTAGGTCATGGGTGATTTATTTTTTCCGTTTTCTCCCCGATATTGGAACTCAATACCCCGATATCCAATCAGGTTTGATCAAGATCAGGATTTCAGCTCTTTTATCGTGGTTCTTGCTGCAGAATCTGCTCTAACTTAGTAAAATTATAGTTTTTAGACTTAAACATGAATAGATCTTCTCAGACGACTCATTTTCTCCGATTTCGGAAATCGATACCCCCGATATTGCTTTTTAGTCTTTCATGCCAACGTCCAAAGAGTCTGAGCTCCAGGATCATGGATTAGTTTTAAAGCTTTTATTACACCCGAGCAACGCCGGGCTATACTGCTAGTCTCTTTATGTATATGCCTATTTGTCTGTTTTATGTCTGTCTGTCTGTCTGGCTGGCTGTGTGTCTGTCTCTTTATGTCTACTTATCTCTTTATGTATATGCCTACTTGTTTCTTTTATGTCTGTCTGTCTGTCTCTGTATGTCTACTTATCTCTACATGTCTTTGTCTACCTGTCTCTGTATGTCTACTTATCTCGTCATGAATTTGTCTACTTATCTCTTTATGTATATGCCTTCTTGTCTCTTTTATGTCTGTCTGTCTGTCTGTTTCTTTATGTCTACTTATCTCTTTTATGTCTGTTTGTCCCACTTTTTATGTCTATTTGTATGTTTCTATCTGCCTGTCTCTTTTTTATGCCTTTTCTCTTTCTGTCTCACTCGACTCGACTCTTTGTCTTTCTGTATGACTTTTTGAACTTGTCTGTTTCTTTATGAATATTTGCCCGACTCTGTGTCTATCTATTTGTGTCTGTTTCTTTACATCTGTCTGATCTTTTATGTCCGACTCTTTATCTGTTCATGTTTCTCACCCCCACCCCCCCCCCATCTCTCTATTAATGTCTATCACGTGATGCTTATCTGTCGGTCTTTCTGTTTATTTCTTCAAAAGCGTTGGTTGAAGTAAATACCTGGCCACAGCAGAGCTGAACAAAAACTTAGAGATTTGAGCTACCAAAGGAAAATAACTGAAAACTGAGATATCGAGAAAAAGCATGACACATTGGAACTAGAACATTCTACCCAGGTAGACGAAATAAAGGGTTCGGTTCGAAATTCTAACATATATCACATGAAGAAGACCGGAGCGGACAACGGATGAAACGTTGTGAATATAGCAATAAAGATAAGGACAACAGTATTAACCATGTAAATAGTGTAGAGAAAAAATCCTGATTATTACAGACGAAAACATGAATCCAAACTATGTCACACGCAGAAACATAGGAAACAAAAAACAATTTTAATATGTGAAGCTTGTCATGGCCAATAATTAACACCAACATTATTAGTAACTTGAAATTAATTATGGGCGGACTCATTTAGTCATGCAATGCTGATTTTTTTTTTGTTTTTTTGTTTTTTTAGGGAGGAATGTATAACTTTCGTTTAAATGCCACTGTTCTCCCACTTAAGACCATGTATAAACACGAAACATAGTTTATAAGACCAAATACAGAGCAATCAAGAAAGGAAGAAAGCGATACGCCATTCTCTCTTATTATAAAAGACCTTTGTTTTCACGCTAAGACTAAGTAAAATTATGAAAATTAGATCATGAAAACAAATAGAGAGGAATCGCGAAAGGGATATTGCAATACGCAAATCTGTTACTATAGAAAGGAATTTGTTTCCCAGTAGGACTGTATATAATTACGGAACTTAGTGCAGCAGAAAAAAAAAAGAGAAAATGAGAAAGAAAGATTACGATGGACCAATCTTATACTATAGAACAAACTTTCTTTACCCACTATTACTTTGTATATTTACAAAACTTAAATCATCAGACCAAATACAGTGATATCAAGAAAGGAAGATGGCAATATATCTCTTACTATAAAAGACCTTTGTTTTACCAATAAAACTATGTATAATTACGAACATTTGTTCATCAGGCCAAATACAGAGAAATTGAGGAAGGAACATTTCAATACGCAAATTTCTTACTATAGAATGGCCTTTGTTTTTTATTATCTAAACTTATTTATAAATGGAACTTTGTCTCTGTGTGTGTCTGTATGTATGTGTGTGTCCGTTACTTATAGACTCCGAAACGGCTGAACCGATTTTCTTGAAAATTTAAACAGTAGTACTATAAGCGTCTGCGAGTGTTCTTAGCTAGGTTTTGTGTCGAGATATCCCCGATAAATATCGAAAATAGATAATCGAAAAAATCGGGTTATAGAAGGAGTGGTTCAATTTTAATCAAATTTGATACACTCATAGACAAAGACATAAGAAACGATATTCAGAAGTTTCAAGGTTGCAGTTCTTACAATAGTGCAGAAAATCGATAATATATATATATATAAAAAAAGCAAGATGTTTGTGTGTGTGTCTGTTTATCTGCCTGTATGTCTCTATTTTTTCAGCTCTTTTAGTTTTTGCTTCGGGTTTGGCTCTAAGTAGGTATAATTGTAGTTCTTAGTCTCAGCTATGATACCGTTTACTCAGAGGACTTATTTAGCCTCCAAAATTCAGTTTACGACGAAAAAAACTTATTTAATATCGATACCAGGAAATCAAAATTTGACTTACATCCATTCATTTTTTCTTTCAGTCTACAGTTTCGAACTGGAAAAAACTATTGCTTTTTAGTCTTTCGTGTCAACATCCAAAGAGTCTGAGCTCCAGAACCATGGATTAGTTTTAAAGCTTTCATTACACCCGAGCAACGCCGGGCTGTACTGCTAGTGACTATATATAGTTCAGTCAGTTAAGTGCTATACGTGATACACGCTTTGAGCGATCATGTCTCGAAAGAGACATGATTGACTGGGTTGAATATTATCTTGCAGTAGGTTGCCATTTCTTTCTGCGACAGACTGGTTACTAGCTAAGGCTATAGAACCCAATATTTTCTATTATTTAACCCATAACTGGAGGGAAGAGACGGGTTAATATCTTTCCCAAGGGGACTTGTGCGTAAGTGAATGCAAGGAATTCCACTGGAATTCGAACTCGGTTCCCTGATATGTCGTTCCGAGTCAATATCCACCAACGCACATGAATCTTAAATAAAAATTGCGATACGCCAATTTTTTGCCATTTGAATGAGACGTGGGTTCAAGAAAAAACAACTGATTTTCTCAAATCGAGAAGGTATCATTTTCTACAAAGACAGTGCAAGACAGCATATTGCAAAGCAGATCTTATAGAAGCTTAAAGAGTTGAAATTGGAAACTCTAACGGAACCACGTTATTTTCCCACTATGACTGTATAATTACGAAACTTAAATCATTAGAGCAAATACAGAGAAAAAGAGAAAATAAAATTGTGATATGCTAATCTGTTACTATTGACTAACCTTTGTTTTCCATTAAGTCTATGTAATTTGCGAAAGGATGTGCGTTTGTGGTGCAGTGGATATCGGCTCGGAACGAAAAATCGGAGAGCCGAGTTTGAATTCCAGTTGAATTCGTTGCATTCACTTACGCGCAAATATCATTGGGAAAGGTTTTAATCCGTCTCTTCCCTTCAGTTATGGGTTAAATAACAGGACAGATTGGGTTCTATAGCCTTGGCTGGCAACCAGTCTACCGCAGAAAGCAATCGCAACCTACTGCGGGATAATCTTTTGCCCAGTCAGTCATGTCTCTTTCGAGACATGATCGCCCAAGCGTGTATCACGTATGGCACTTAACTGACTGACTGAATTTACGAACATTAAATCATCAGACCAAATACAGAGAAATCGAATAGAAAGTTTGCGTTAAGCCAATTTCTTACAAAAAAGAACGTTGTTTTTCTAATAAATCTATGTACATTTGTTCATCAGACCAAAGAAAAATCGAGAAAGGAATATTGTGATACGCCAATCTCTTACTATAGAGAGGACTTTGTTTTATCACTTAGACTATATGCATAATTACGAAACTTAGTGCATCAGAACAAATACAAAAAATGAATATTGCGATATGTAAATCTCTCACAAAAAAGGACGTTGTTTTCCCGTTAAGATAATGTATAATTACGAAACCTTGTTCATCAGAAGAAATACAAAAAACTCAAAGAAGGAAGATTGTGATATACCAATCTGTTACTATAGAAAAGACTTTGTTTTCCCATTAAGACTATGTATAATAACGTATATTTGTTAATCAGACAAAATACTGAAAAATCGAAAAAGGAAAGGAAGATTGCAATACGCCAATATCTTACGCTATAAAGGGTTTCCCACTAAGACTATGTAAAATTATGAATCTTAATACATAAGCCCAAATACAGCGAAATCGAGAAAGAAAGATTGCGATACGCAAATCTTATTATAGAAAGGCCTTTGTTTTCTCACTAAGACTATGTATATTTGCAAAATACAACAGACGAAATAAGAAATTGAGAAAGGAAGATTGTGATACGTTTATTTTTTGCTAAACAATGGCCGTTGTTTTCCTACTAAGACTATGTACAGTTGCGAAACTTAGTTCATCAGACGAAATAAAGAGAAATTGAGAAGGGACGATTGGGATACGGCAATGTCTTACTTTAAAAAAGACTTTGTTTTGCCACAAAGACTATGTATAATTTCGAAACTTAGTTCATCAAATCAAGTACACAAATATACCAGAGAAGATTGCGATACGCTTATCTTTTACCGTAGAAAAGTCTGCCTACTTTAAAAATCAGCATTTGGAATCTTCGTTTACATCTGGGTATTGGAGTAGATAGACTAAACTATCACCCGGTCCACACTCCACCCACGTCTATTGAACAGGTGAAGAGGCTCATTCCTTGTTTCCTGTTTAGGATGTGGTTTCCGGCTTTCTCTTTTCCAATCTTTTTACTTTTACGTAGCCCCCTGCGCATCAGTGGCGTTATCGCCTTGCTTGGGGTGATATGATTAAAAAAAAAATATCAACTACTAAATATAGCAGGAAATGCATAGGTCCCTTATTTATATACTTGTATTTAAGGCAACTTTTCATACTTGTTATTGAAAACTATGAGTGACAACTCGTCTTTTTCAGTATCATTGCAGAGTATATCAGAATTATCACGAACTGGGTTATCTGAATTTGTTCTCGTGTCTTTTTAGTTCGTGCAGTTTCGTCTCTCGCATTTAGAGAACAACTCCAAATACAACAATTATTATTGGCACTCCCAGGATCTTTATATTACGTAGCTTTCTCATTTCCAGCGCTGTTTATTTATTTCTTTCTTTTCTTTTCATCTCTTTCTTTCTTTTTTTTCTTTCGTTTTCATTATTTGTTTCTTTTTTCTTTATTTCTTTTCTTTTTCTTTATTTTCTTTTCTTTATATCTTTTGTTTTCCCTTTCTTTCTTTTTTTTCTAAGATTCTTTCATCTTTGTCATGTTGTCTAGTGACATCTGCGGTCTGGTCGACATTTTTCCTTTTAATCTGCCAAAATCATATCAGGTCTTCTTGCTTAAATAGATCTTGCATCTCAGAATTCCAATTTTTTTAATCTTTATTTTCTCGTACAACTTCTGGTCTAGATTAACAATATATTGACGTACTTGAAACTAAGCCTTTTGTTTAATTCTCAGTATATAGCTGTTCATGTTCTGTCCTGTATGTCGTTTTGAATTATCTATAATATCAACTATAATAGTCTATGTAAGTAAAATGTCGGTGACGTCTTAAGCAAGTAATCGATGAGAATTTATTAATTAAAACTATGCTGTTGTTATTTTTTTTTTTATAAATGGAGGTAATAAAAAGTAAACGCCAATATCTTAGGTTTTAATTATTTATTACGAAGCCCTATTAATTTATTTTCCTTAATTAAACATGATCTTAATTCTTTAAGTACTTAATTCGGTATATAATCTATTTTCATACGATCTCTATCTTACTGGATGCATTTTTTGTTCCAAACATTAGAAATTACTCCTCCTAAGGGTTTCTTCATATAAAGTTAAGTTTTATGGGATACTAAGAACTCCTAACTATGAAATGTATCGAATATATAAGTGTAGCATTTTAATTTTAATTTTATTAGTTGTTTCCGCAGATGTTATTATAATATTTACCTGTATAGTATTTCATTGAATATATATCCAAAATGGATACTTAGGAATGTAAGCTGTCGTTTTAAATATTTTTGGATAAGTAAATCTATCTTTTAGATTTCTCTCCTCCACTTGGTGTTTAAGAACGCCCTATCGAAAGTATTTTCACATGAGTAATCAAAATTGCTAAGGATGCATATGCATCCTTAGCAATTTTATTTCTGGCGTCAATCTTAACGGCGAGTAAATGGTATTTTCGTTCATATAATTTATTTCATTCATTTATTCAGTTGGGTCATTTGTTACCGCTGTGGTCACGACTCCCCTCCATCTCCCAGTTGTGGTTCCTAGTGGCATTCAAGGCAAAAGAGTGCAATAGCTTGCTGGTTCCTTTTGCCCTAGTTATGTCCCTTTTTTTAGAATTTAAAGAGGCAAAACCTACTAGGTGGTTTGATTTCACAGTTTTCCTTCTCCTAGACCGGTGAGTGTATATGGATGACGTGTGCTAAACAGACTACTTACACCCTCCCGCTCTCTACCGTGCCTAAAATACCCAAAGGAATACAGGGCATTACATTTGGAAACGGTTTGTCTGTAGAAGTTGCCGGATACTTGTCAGTGAAGGAAACCATCTGTAAAATTTACTGACTTGGTATTTCGACTTCAGTCGTTTCCTCCCCCAACGTGATGTGGCTTCCTTCTGTCTTTTCTACTAATATTTTCATGGAAACTTTTTTCTCTGGTGTTCCAACCGCATGAATTTAAGCGTGCTACTAGATTGGCATCTAGGTCCCATCCTTTTACCGTTGAAATAGTTAAATATAACTGTCCTTTTCTATTCTAACAGTTAAACTTCATTCCACGTACTTGCTTTCCTGATAGCTGCAATCTCCCAAAAATTAAATACAACTTTTAAATTGCCAACTTCTTGAATCCCATTCATCTTTTACCCTTTCTTCAATGCCACTTTTCTTACAATTTAACCACCTGTATACTAGTGGCGGTCCCGCTTTTATTGGAATGAAAGGAAAAAAATCTAATAATTAAATTTGAAAATTTGAACTGTTTTATGCATATGATTACAGTATACTGCACACAAGCTGGTTGTTGCCAGGAAGGTTTATTTTTATTTTCATTTGAAATCTATCCGCGATAAATTCATAACGAAATATAAGAATTTTTTTCTTTTAGTCATTTTTGTAATCGAATTCACTCTATGCAAGGCAATAAAGCCACTAAGATATAAAAAGTTATTGGATATAAAAGAATTAGAAAACTGAATCGTTATTGAGGAGAGAGAGCAATAGAAACGTATTCGTAAAGATAGCAAATTTTTATATTTATTTTCTTTTTTCACCTTCATTCTTTCTTTTTCATTTTCCTTCCTCTTTTCTGCTTTTCTAACTTTTTCCTTGCTTTCGTTTTCTTTTTTTCTCTTTCTGTTTTCTTTCTGTCTTTTCGTGTTTTTTGCTTTCTTCTTTTTTTTTTCTTCTTTTTATCTTCAATTTATTTTTAAATTTTTTATCTTCATTTTCATCATTTCCTTAATTCTTTTTTTTTTTTCACATTTCTTCTTCATTATATATTTTCCATCTTTTACCTTTTTCTTTTTCAACCATTTTTTTCTTATTTCTTCCTTTTTGCTTCTTTTCTTCTCTTCTTTTTCTGTTCCTTTTCTGTTTTTTTCTTGTTTCTTGTTTTTTCTTCATTATTTTTTCCTTCTTTTTATCTTTTTCATTTTCATTATCATTTTCATCTTTTTCTTCTTCATTAATTATTTTACAATATTTTTCCTTTCCTTTTTCTAACTTTTTCTCTTTTATTGTTGCCCCTTTTCGCTTCCGCTTTCTTTTTCTCCTCTTCTTTTTATTTTTCTGTTTTTTATTCTTTATTTCTTCTTTTTCTTTTTATCTTAATTTTTTTCCTTTTTACATTTTCATTCATCTTTTTCTCCCTTCTTTTCCACCTTTCTTCTTCATTTTTTTCCATCTTAATAATTTTTATGTGCTTTTTTATTCTTTTCATTGCTACTTTTTGCTCCTATTTTCTTTTTTCTTCTCTTCTTTTTTCTTTTCTTTCTTTCTCTTCTTTATTCTTTTATCTTCATTTTCTTTTTTTCCTTTTTTTCCTTTTTCCTTTTCTCATTTTTTTTTTCTTGCTGTCTGTTTACTTTCGTTTTTTTCTTTTTTCCTCTCTTGCCTTCGTTTTATTTCCCTTTGTAATTAATTGGCATTTTCAACAATTAGTCACAATTAAATCGTGTTTTTGATTCTTTTGGTTAAATTAGAATTTCCTTTTTTTTAGATTTGTTTTTTTCCACTTTTCATCACAAATTCTCTTTCGTTTTTCTTACCCGGATGTTCTCACTAATACGATATAAAATTTATAGAATTAAAAATATGCCAAATCCCAAAAGTGAATAAAAATAGAACAGACTTTATGTGAATAAACATTAGTGCAATTTTATCTTCGTTACCGGATTTTCCAGAACAAATTCGGTCATTATCTTTAGTTACACTTTCCAGATAGAATTTATTTATAATTTTCCCCCATTTTTAAGGCAACTCAGATCTAAATTAGGTTATTAAAAAAGCCCGTATCTGTGTAAATGAGTTCGCTCCTAACTGGAGATCTCATATTTATTTGTGACTTTGTGTCAAAACTAAGCTAAACTGAATAAATAAAAACTGAAAATTCAATTCAATTTGTGAGCTATCTACGCAAGTTAATTCCTCTCGGTTATTCCGATAGGATTATGTTTAGACTCCGTGGCAGAGGCTTATTTATTTTTCTGACTTTGGTTTTTTACATGCAAGCTGAATACATTAAAAATTGATTAATGAAAGATCATAAAAATAAATGGACAATTTCGAAACATGCCGTCTTTTTAAAATAATGTAGATCTAAGTAAAAAATAAATACTTCAAAAAAAAAATTAAAAATTTAGAAAAAAAGATTTTTTAAATCGTCATGTTGTTCGTCAGTGATTCAATATCGTCTACTCGTCTACGGCTAATTGGTATCTTTAGATGTAGTTTTCAAGTGACCGGCAAAATTTGTCTTGTCCGATAGAAAAGTGTTAATAGCTCATTATATGTTGAGATTAACCAAACCTGGCATAGTACGGCATAGAGCTGAATAGTAAGAAAATGGAGTGAAAAAAATCATCATCATCATCATCATCAGTCCCTTGACCGGGTCTGGTTGTCGGAAGACTGTGCAGCTGAGCCCCTAACAAGTTCGTTCCACATATTTAGGATGAAAACCCGAGAGAAAAAACAGAAAGACCGAAACATTGTAGCAAAGTACATTTGTACCTTCTCAGATTTTCTTTTTCTATATGTCGTATCCCTTCAGGATGTGGCGATAATGGCTTTCCATAACTTCCTGTCCTTTGTAGCCGTTAATAAAGTTTGTCTTTGTGCTATCTCTCCTAATCACTGTTCTACCAACCACTGATACGCGCTCGTTAAATAGGTTATGCGCTGCTTCCCTCTTTTCCTTTTAGCCTTCACTGTCTTGTGAGTGTCAAATTTCCCAAGCCCTCTTTCCTCATTACGTCTCCCAGAAATTTCAAGACTCTTTCTGGTGATACGTATGTGTCTTTTTGTTTCCATTTACTCTAAGATTTCGTCGTTGCTCACATGTTTAGTCGATGGCTTTCTCGGCAGTCTTCTGACGAACCACATTCCTGTTACCTCAAGTCTCTACTCTCTCTGTGATAAGATGGTCCAGTATATAGAAGCGCCGTTATTACACAACAGTCCAGTACTCTGTTCTTTGTTTCCAACGTAATTTTTATGTTCCTTAGTACTTTTAAAACACATTCTAGATATTTCATTTTTTTTTTTTTTTTTTTTTTCAGTTGTTTCATTTGGGTATCTCTAATTTGTAACTCGCATGTTGGACTGTTTCTTTTCCTCGTCAAATTGCTGATGAAGAATGCATGGGGGTGTAGAGATCGAGTTTTCTTCCCTTCCCGAGAAAACAACTAGAACAGGCCTAGCTGAACTTAAAATTGAGTAATACTCTGTTTGCACTTGATGGGTAAGTGAGACTCAATACTAAAGCTGCAAAAGCATGGAATAGACTAAGAAGATTTTTTTAAATAATCGTTTCAAGCAAGGCAGGATCGCCACTGGTGCAAAAAGAAACAAAGAGAATATGTAGCGGTTACATTTGCCCCTTTTGTGGGTAAAAGGGTGGGGCGTAATTGCCAATCTTGTTGCTCGAGTATATTGATGAGGGCGAAGCAGTAGGGAATTAGAGCAGAAGCCGTGAAAATACTTGTTGAAAAGACAGAGGGAAGCCACATTCCGTCGGTGAGAAAGTGACTGAAAGCGAGCTGCTAAATCGAGATCGATTACGTTGCAGATCCTCCATTTAAATTTTTTGAGAACCCCCAAAATGAATGGCAGGGGCACCCAACCAGATATGACATCAGTATTCAATGCACGGACGAATGGTAAATTTATAAATAAGCAAGATGGATTCTGTCGAGAAAAACTTCCTGTCCCAACATATTGACCCAACCTACTTTGTGGTAGATGTAGCAACTGAACTTTTTAAAATTTGAAGAAAATATTGATCACAGAATTGGTACTATGCAATCCGCGTTAAGACAGTTCACGGGCCGCATGCGAATTATTTTTTTAATGAACGTAACTGGAGAGGTATACATAAATGTGAACGAAACTTAATTGGCTATTTGCTGTTACCCGAAAAAATTACCTGAATTTATTTTTAATTTCTGAAATTGTTTTAATTTCTGAAATTGTTTTAATTTCTGAAATTGTTTTAATTTCTGAAATTGTTTTAACAGGCGAAACCGAATGCCAGGTATTGTTTTCCAAAAATATAGTAAAAAATATTTGAATTTATTTTTTTTTAATTTTGAATTTATTTCTAAAGTATTTTTAGAATAAGAACAGGATTATTTTAAGTGTATACAGAAATATCTTATTTATCAACATCTATCATATTTGGCTGTGACGCTTGTGTCTGGTATACCTTTATCAGTTTGGCAGTCATAATGAGTATATTAGACTTTGTATATTTGTATACTTTGTTCACACGCTGCTCTCTCTCTCTCTCTCTCTCTCTCTCTCTCTCTCTCAAATAATAATAATAATAAGAAGAAGAAGAATTTTTTGTTCAACATCTGTCACCATAATGATATTGAGAGATGTTAAATAAGAAATTGGTATGAACGACACCTATACATGGTTACACACATAGGACCTTCAATATTTGTCTATATTTCCGAGACGAGGTATTGTAATTATTTACTCAATTTACATTGTTCGGGCTGTTGTCCTCATCTTTGTTGCCATGTTTACGACGTTTCGACTATTGTATGCTCCAAACTTCTTCGGGTAAGTGGAATTTCGAACTGAACCTATTATTTCGTTCACCGGAGTAGATTTTTCTAGTTCCACGAGTCATGATTCTTCCATATGCCTCAGAACCAGTTAACTCAACTCTTTAAGTTTTTGTTAACCTTGTAGCCAGGTATAGAACTCACTACTTACTACTCTTTGGATCAAGTCACTAAATCCAACCAACACTTTTATCCACTAGGCCACGTGTTCTGTATTTAAAAAATGTTGTACATGAGGATATCAATAATTCCAGTTTTGGTTGAAGAATTCGATTTTATATGAAAAGTTTCCGATATATTCATTGCAGGTATCCTTGGTAGCCCATTCCTTAAAGAAATACAAAAAATTATTCTCCCAAGCACAGCTCACACCTTGCGAAGGGCTTTATGCAAAATGAGAGGAATCCTAATATCAAGAACCCACTTCTGTTTGTTTTATTTTTAACTAGCAGTATATACCGGCGTTGCTCGGGTGTAATGAAAGCTTTAAAACTAACCCATGGTCCTGGAGCTCAGACTCTTTGGACGTTGTCACAGAAGACTAAAAAGCAATAGTTATTTCCAGTTAAAGCGAAACCGTAGACTGAAAGAAAAATGAATGGATATAAGTCAAATTTTGATTTCCTGGTATCGATATAAAATTTTCTGCACTATTATAAGAACTACAAACTTGAAACTTCTGAATATCGTTTCTTATGTCTTTGTCTATGAGTGTATCAAATTTGATTAAAATCGGATCACTCCTCCTATAACACGATTTTTTTCGATTATCGATATTTATCGGGAGTACCTCGGCACAAAACCTAGCTAAGAACACTCGCAGACGCTTATAGTACAACTGTGTAAATTTTCAAGAAAATCGGTTCAGCCGTTTCGGAGTCTATAGGTAACGGACACACACACAAACACACACACACACACACACACACACACACACAGACAAAGTTCCATTTATAAATAAGTTTAGATGTTTTCAAAAACGTTCAGTGGAAAATATTGTAATGTCATTTCTGAATCTATCTCTCTGGTGAGACCCAAAAAGAAATGTGCATACAACAGAAATCAAAGGAAATAATAATAATAATAATAATAATAATAATAATAATAATAATAATAAGGGGGCTTTTTTTAAGATTCACTAGGAACTTTCAGGCAAATATCATACATAATAATGTGAATCAAACTGTCAAAATTTACGGACCTGTAAATTGAAATAGAAAAAATGTGGAAATTGAAAACAAGAATCGTGCCAGTGATAGTAGGTGCACTTGGAATGATAAAAAATGGAACAAGACATCATATTGAAAGAATCCCTGGAAACCCCAGCTTAAGAGATATACAAAAAATTGTCTTGTTAAGTGCAACCCACACACTAAGGGGAACTTTGTCTATGTAACGCTAGGGATGTTAGGGGAGATAGAAAAAACATGAAATAGAGCCATAACAACACGCCACAACCTGCCTTAGCAGACTTGGTTGGTAGTGCGAGCATAGAAGAAATCGAAATATGATGAAAAATGACATAATAATAATAATAAGTGAAGCAAAAAGGCCGGACATTATAAAAACCAAAAAGAAAAAACTTGCTTATTAATTGATATGGCTTGTCCGGCGGATTGTGGCATGGCAGCCAAGGAATTCGAAAAACTGTCAAAATATAAAGACCTGGAAATTGGAATAGAGGAAGTGTGGAGGTTGAAAACAGGTATCGTGCCGGTGATGGTGGGTGCACTTGGAATGATAAAAAATAGAGCAGGAAAGCACATTAAGGGAATCCCTGGGGGCCCCAGCTTGGGAGATGTACAGAAAATTGTTTTATTAAGTGCAGCCCACACATTGCGGGGGGGGGGCTTTGTCTGTGTAACGCTAGGGATGTTAAGGAGATATGAAAAAACATGAAATGGAGTCATAACAGGACACCACTACCTGCAGACATGGTAGGTAGTGCGACCATAGCAGAAATCAATTTATATAATGAAAAATGACATAATAATAATAATAATAATAATAATAATAATAATAATAATAAAAACAGAATGTGCTTTCTTATTGCCATGGCAGTTCCAGCAGACTGTAATATATTTTTTGAAGGTCTTAAAAAAATACCAAAATAGAAGGATCTTGAAGTGGAAATCTAAAATATATGACACATGAGGAAATCAATAATTCCAGTTGTAGTTGGAGCACTCGGATTGATTGGAAAATGTTCCGATGGACGCATTAAAGGGATACGTGGTAACCCATGTGTTAACAAAATACAAAAACATTGTACTCCCAAGCACAGCCCACACCTTACTAAGGGCTTTAGCTAAGGGCACCTCGGCGTAGTGTAATGATTAGCAAGCTTGTTTGCTAGAACCTATTACAACTGAGTAGTGAGTTCGATCCTCACTGGGTAGTCCATATTTTCGGCCTTGTGCCACATCTAAACGGCGCTTAGAAAATCAGCTAAGGGCTTTAGCTATGTAAAATGTGTGTGGTCTGAATGTCATTAACCCATTTTTGAGCTTGGGTCTCTGTCTGGGACCCGGAAAGAAATGTGTATATAACAGAAATCAAAGGAAATAACAACAACAACAACAACTTTGTCGATGTAACGCTAGTGATGTTATAGGAGGTAGAAAATGTAGCCATAACAACACACCATTACCTGCCTTAGGTCTTCCTGCAGATTTGGTAGGTAGTGTGACCATAGCAGAAATCGAAATAATAAAAAAAAAAAATAATAATCTAATCAATGTTGATATTGAAAAAAATTAATTTTACTGACGTAAACAATTTTTTCAAATACATTTTATAAAATTACGGATTTTATTAAAAAAACAAAATAAAAACATCATTTTAAAAATATGTATATCGATTATTCTTCGGATAGGTTTTAAATTCATCCCTATAAGATTATCGATTATCTGTTTAAATTCATTCCCATAATATTATCGATTATCTGTTTAAATGCATCCCTATAAGATTATCGATTATCTGTTTAAATTCGTTCCTATAAGATTATCGATTATCTGTTTAAATTCATCCCTATAAGATTATTGATTATCTCTTTAAATTCATCCCTATAAGATTATCGATTATCTGTTTAAATTCATCCCTATAAGATTATCGATTATCTGTTGAAATTCGTTCCTATAAGATTATCGATTATCTGTTTAAATGCATCCCTATAAGATTATGGATTATCTGTTTAAATTCATTCCTATAAGATTATCGATTATCTGTTTAAATTCATCCTTATAAGATTATCGATTATCTGTTTAAATTCATTCCTATAATATTATCGATTATCTGTTTAAATTCATTCCTATAAGATTATGGATTATCTGTTTAAATTTATCCCTATAAGATTATGGATTATTTGATTAATTATAATTTTCAAGACAAATCTATCTTGGAAACATTTCTAGCTCAGTATTTCATAATGGACACATCGGCGGTATATGCTAATAATAACGATCTAGTCTGGTTTACTAAGCAATAAATTCGATTCTCCCCTGAGTGCTTGAAAACTGTGGAACTTGGGTCAAACTAAGCTAAGGTTAGTAAGTGACAAAGGTATTTCATATTTACCAGTGTTTTACAGCTTGTATCAATTCATTATGTTGATAGAAATTAAGCAATAAATACGCTTCTTGTGGCATTTTTGTGTGTGGAAACTGGAAAGTGTTGACTTCAAGATTTATGTTTTTAATAATGATGTTAATTCGAGCATGAAGAAAATATACGAATGTAAATCGTAAATACCTATTTGCAGAAAAAATAAAAAAATATTTTGACGACTCTCTCTCTCTTTTTATCTCCCCCTATCTATCTATCTATCTATCTATCTATCTATCACACACACTTCTGTTTTTATCTTACACATCTATCTATCTATCACACACACTTCTGTTTTTATCTTACACATCTATCTATCTATCTATCTATCTATCTATCTATCTATCTATCTATCTATCTATCACACACACTTCTGTTTTTATCTTACACATCTATCTATCTATCTATCTATCTATCACACACACTTCTGTTTTTATCTTACACATCTATCTATCTATCTATCTATCTATCACACACACTTCTGTTTTTATCTTACACATCTATCTATCTATCTATCTATCTATCTATCTATCTATCTATCTATCTATCACACACACTTCTGTTTTTATCTTACACATAAAACTATCTATCTATCTATCTATCTATCTATCTATCTATCTATCTATCACACACACTTCTGTTTTTATCTTACACATCTATCTATCTATCTATCTATCTATCTATCTATCTATCTATCTATCTATCTTATTCTGTTCGTATCTATCTATCTATAACATAAATGAAGGGAATAAAAGTTTTTAAA